>OY747095.1:20607767-21857767 GCA_963556455.1 Epiblema foenella
TGAAAATGCATGTCATTTTCGTAATCCGCACCCCGAGGAACCTCGACGATGACACCCATATCGATTTTTAAAAAAAATATTGTCCGCCGTATTGGATTTGCAAATGCATGTCATTTTCGTAATCGGCACCCCGAGGAACCTCGAGAAGACACCTAAATCGATTTTTACAAAAAGTAAAGATTTGTTCTCGCACAATCTTGGAACCCCGTTTTACCCCATTAGGGGAAGAATTTAGAAAAACGCTGAAACACTTTGTTGTATTTAAACAGAGTCTGTATACGAAGTTTCAAATCTCGCACTTCAAAAAAGATTTGCTTCCCGTACGAACTACTTGGAACCCCATTTTCATCCCTTTAGGGGAGCAATTTCAAAAAACACTGAAGTACGTTATGTCGTATTTACACAGAGAGTCTATTTACGTAGTTTGAAATCTCTCACTTCAAAAAAGATTTGCTCCCCGTACAAACTAGGAACCCCCTTTTCACCCCTTTAGATGAGCAATTTCAAAAAACGCTGAAATACTTTTTGTAGTACTTAAACAGAGAGTCTATATACGAAGTTTTAAATCTTTCACTTCAAAAAAGATTTACCCCTTTACAAACTTGGAACCCTCCTTTCACCCCTTTAGGGGAGCAATTTTGAAAAACTCTGAAATACGTTTTGTTGTATTAAAACATAGTCTATTTACGAAATTTCAAATCTCTTACTTCAAATAAGATTTGGTCCCCGTACAAAGTTGGAACCCTTTTTCACCCCTTTAGAGGAGCAATTTCAAAACACGCTGAAATATGTTTTGTTGTATTTAAACAGAGAGTCTATATGCGAGGTTTTAAATCTCTCACTTCAAAAAAGATTTACTCCTTTACAAACTTGGAACCCTCTTTTCACCCCATAAGGGGAGCAATTTAAAAAAAAGCTGAAATACGTTTTGTTGTATTTAAACATAGTCTATTTACGAAATTTCAAATCTCTAACTTCAAAAAAGATTTGCTCCCCGTACAAAGTTGGAACCCTTTTTCACCCCTTTATTTAGAGGAGCAATTTCAAAACACGCTGAAATATGTTTTGTTGTATTTAAACAGAGTCTATATACGAAGTTTTAAATCTCTCACTTCAAAAAAGATTTGCTCCCCGTACAAACTTGGAACCCCCTTTTCACCCCTTTATTGTGGCCTAAGGGTGAGCGGGAAAATGATCCGTGTGAAGCCCAATGTAAAATATTTGGGTTTCATCCTGGAACGCAAATGGAACTTCGGGGAGCATTTCCGCCAGCTTGCTCCCCAAATAATTGCGACGGCTTCAGCCCTAGATAGGCTGCTGCTCAATATAGGAGGGCCGTCCGTGGCGTGCCGCCGCCTGTATGCCGGTGTCACTCGAAGTATGGCCCTATATGGGGCGCCGATTCGGGTGGACCGGTTGAACGCGGCAATCAAGGCCCTGCTCAGATGGCCACAAAGGGTGGTGGCGACCAGAATATGCAGAATATCGCTGGCACGCCTCCCTGAGAGTTGGACGCGGAGATCTTAGCTGAGGCGCAGAGGGAGCGTGAAAGGTGTAGTAAGTAGGGCATCGGGAGAGTTTCCCGCTACCGAAGAGGTGGAGGGTGGCAAGAAGAGAGACGGAGCGCAGGCTTAGAGAACTATCGAAGAGCGACGATAGTTAGATAGATAGACTCATGGTTAGATAGGGCCCATGGATATGTGGCGTGGGGTACAGGTTGGCGCAAGTAATCATCAGACATTGTTGTGTGTGTATTACCTGCAGAAGAATAAAAGAGAGGGCAACCCCGCCTGTCATGAGTGCGGCGCTGACGATGATACGGCCCAGCACACCTTGGAATGTTGTAGCCAATGGGCGCCACACAATGGCCAGATCTCTCAAAGTGGGTGATCTCTCGCTTCACAACGTCGTGTAGGCCATGTTGCGAGGCGAGAGATCCTAGGAGGCGGAGACCTCCTTTTGCGAAACAGTAATTTCGCAAAAGGAGGTGCCGGACGTGGGTGGGAACGAGCGCAGCCACTGGCCGCGTCCTCTTCCAGTAGGGCCAGTGGATTGGAACCCACATGGCATGGCCTTACACGTCTGGGGGAAGGGTGAAGCGTCACTGACCTTCCCCTTCTTTGGCGCGGGTGTCCCGGCTTAAGTGAGCCGGAACCGATCCCTTAAGAGCAGAGCGAGTGACACCAGTGTATTTGGATATGCTCCTCCCCTCTCTTTGACTAGCAGAAGCGGTTGCGGGAGGAGAGAGCCCCACGTAACCCCCAAGGTATGCGTAATGCATTTTCACACTACAAAATTATTTTATGTTTAAATGTGCGGTACAGCGCTGTTATAAAAATGTCATGATAGTTCTGCTGATAAAATACTTGCCATCAGAATCACATTGCGATAAGATTTACAGTGGTACTATTTACATATTTTTTCTCACAGTCATAGATTTTATACATTTAATAATAAACTTAGGGGTTTCTGCCAGGCAGGGAGCATCAGCATCACATAAAGGGGTAATGAAAATAAGGCAATCTAATAATTAGTATTTTTTTCGATGTCTTGCATATTTAAATATTGGACCGGTATGTGACGCATTAAAACTAATATTTGGAGGGTTCGCGCTGTACAGAACCAAACAAAGATCAGACCTGTGCGCATCCTGGTGTTTTCGATCTGTCTTTCTGACTCGGAGACGTGGACTATGCGGGCTAAAATGAAAAACCGTATCAATGCATTTGATATATGGTGCTGGCGTCGACTTCTGAGGATACCATGGACTGCAAGGCGAATAAAACAGTCCCATCTTGGAAGAGCTAACGTATAAGTCGTTAACTATCGACCCTCACATATTTCGAACACCTCTCACGACGTTCTTCGGATGACATGGTCCTGAGCATTGAGGGAAAGACTGATGATGATGATGATGCTGTACCGCATCCACGTTATCAGGATAACTTAGCTAGCAGTCTACTTAGGCTTGGTTTTGGTCCGGCATAATGTGACAGTGAAAAGGAACTGTCGATTTTAAAGACACCTTTTTTACATGTTTTTAGTGTTCCTAAAAGAGGCACATATTACAAAAATGTGTCCGATAGTTATTCAGAAAAGGAACAACTAAATAAATTTACGTATTATTGCGGCGTTTCAACGCCGCTACGGGACTCTAGTAAACATTTAAAAAAATGGACTACAAAAATTACAATATCTACCTTGTTCAATTTTTAAGCTGCCAGCATCCTTGGTTCCACAGGGGCCTATTTTAGAATTCGACTTTTAGTTTTTGTTTTATATAGTTATTATTTAAGTTAGTTGTTTATTTTATTCTGTAATAATTCTTATTTTTATAAGTTTCTAATATGTCTTAAATTTATATTGTAATTTTATATTAAATAAAAGAAAATTTTTAACTTGTGTATGTCTTGTGTATGTGTATTGTTTGTAGTCGGTTCTATTTATAAAAAATAAACATAAGTTTAATCATAAATCCTAATTGGATTTTTAATAATTTTTAAGAAAAAAAAACCGACTTCAATTGGGGAGGCCGGTGAAAGATTATTACACTTAGATGGTGAACTCTTCCATACAATGATAGAATAGTAGTTTATGCAACTGGTATACAATGAGCGGAATTGCCTTATTACGTAAAGTTGCATACATTACTTTATCTACACACATATTATAAGTACTCTTAGATGGGGTTCAGAAGCCGACCTGCATTGCTAGCAGTGCTACCGATTACATATTTTTATAGATGCTTTATAATCAGAAAACCTTATCCCTGAATTATTTAAAATAGAGTATAACAGTTTTAAATTTGAAAAAAAAAAAAATTACATCAAATTCAAAATAAATGTAAAATTTGAAATCCTTGGCCCCGAATTAGTTGAAATTGAGTATAATGACGATATCCGCAAAACATTTTTTTTTTTTACTTAAAGTTCCAAATAAATCATCCTGATCATCATCAGCAGTTCCACTTCATCAAATGTCACGTATTTCAATGTAAGTGCTTGATTTGTTTATGAAAATACTACAATCACTATATGTATGCCTTTAACATTTGAGGAGTTCCCTGGATACCTCATGGATGCCATCATCAGAACTGGAGCTTGACAAATGATTATTTTGAAAATCTAACTTGCTTAACAAACACAGCAAAGAGGACAATTCGCCAAACGTGAACTATGCGTCGTTGAAGAGTTCCGTTCTGATCATCATCAGCAGTTCCACTTCATCAAATGTCAGTTATTTAAATGTAAATGCTTGATTAGTTGATGAAAATACTAAAATCACTATATGTGTGCCTTTCACATTTGAGGAGTTCCCTCGATTTCTCATGGATCCCATCATCAGAACTCGACCATGACAAAAATTCGTTGTGAAAATAGAACTTGCTTAACTAATACAGCTAGGAGGACAAATCGCCAAACGTGAACTTTTCGTCGTTGAAGAGTTCTGTTCTGATCATCATCAGCAGTTCCACTTCATCAAATGTCACATTTTTGTATGAAAATGCTTGATTTGTTGATAAAAACATAAAAATCACTATATGTTTGCCTTTAAGATTTGAGGAGTTCCCTCGATTCCTCATGGATTCCATCATCAGAACTGCGTTTTGACCAAAACGGGACCAACTTGGATATATATACTTACAATCAAAAAAAGAATTTCCAAAATCGGTTCAGACATGACGGAGTTATGGAGTAACAAACATAAAAAAAAAACAAAAAAAAAAAAACATACAACCGAATTGAGAACCTCCTCTTTTGAAATCTTGAAGTCGGTTAAAAAGACTATTAAACGATAAAATCTGTCAACGAGGATGACTGTCGTTGTCAAAAATAAATGGGTTGAGTGTCTTTATGAATTTTATAATACCTTTAATCTTTGTTATCATATAACTTTAACAGTAAAATACTAGTTTATATTCACGCTAACAATGGAATTTTTTGGAATAACTTTGTATGGGCCACAAAACTACATGGCAGATCTATTAAAGAAAGGCTATCGCGAACCTGAGTTTAAAGAGGAGGTGGAACCACTCATGAAAAACGTAATTAGTAATTCTACTTGCCCAAGTAAGGTAAGATACCTATTTGTTTCTTGTTTAAAAAAATATAATAAGAATTAAGAGCATAGAAAGAAGGAAAGGAGTGTACACTGTACGTGTACATAAGTCAAATAAAAGGGCAACGCCTCGAAATATCTAATGTGATAACGTAGATACCTGTTTGAATAATATTAGCAACACACTGCACTTTCTGTCGTTACCTTTACCTTTACCACGAGTTATTTTTACCACGTTCGAAATAAGTTTTAGTACGGTAAACAGGCATTATTGCAATGAAAATCGTGCATAAAGGAGAATCAATTAGGCGCCGCCGCCCGTCAGAAATAAAACGAAAGAAAATTATGAAGACGAAGGAGCAAAACAGAGATTTGTTCCCATTAACTAAACGGGCTAGAAAAGTCCGTTTTTACGAATAGAAGAAGTGAAATAGTAGATTGTATGACAAGGGTCTAAAATGAGCCATATTACCACGAGATAGTTATTTTCCCGAACGAAGTGAGGGAAAATAGTTCGAGGGGTAATATGGCTTTTAGACCAGAGTTATACACTCTACTTTTCACTTCGATTGCGAGAAAATAAATAAACAAAGGTTAACCCACCCAAAATTAACAATAAATTCCACGGCGAAGATATATACTTTTGCAGATTGATTTTTTTTTCTATTTGACAGATGATTTTTTTTTCTATACTCCTTTGACACAAAACATAGACACTGCGGTTCGCGCGCAACATTCACGCGCGAAAAAAGCTAACTGACCTTCTATTGAGTGCTTCAAAGTGTTGCTCGAACGATTTAACCACTTTTTTAATTATTGTGAAATAGGGACTACTACAAACTTAATCTTTAGACTCTATAGAAAAAATAATTATATTTCCTGATTGGTCGATTTTAGTAAAGCTGTATTCTGGTTGGTTAATACCCAATACCAAATATCTTTTTAAGAGTTAAATTAGTGTTCTGTGATTGGTGGATTTAATAGGTGAAGTATTTTGATTGGTCAAATTCAAATATTTTGTAAATCATAAATATGTATTCATATTTTCCCTAGGGGTTAAATGTACTACTTTAGCCCCGCTTGACAAGTCTAATATGACACACTTTTCGAGCATGAGAAGTGAAAAGAACATTTAAGGGAACCCTCGTACTTTTGTCTCTCACTGAGAGAAGAAAATTGTTAAAGTACAGTCGGACTCAAGTAACTGTACTTTGTCGTTTTCACCCGTTGGAAATGTTAGTAAGTATTGACTGTTTAAACATGACGTTAAAGCGACAAGTTACAAAAGGTGTTAGCCCCTTGTGAGTGTGTACTGGTAATCCAAACTAGGTAGGTACGTAATCCTCTTTGGAACCATATACTGAAGTCCCCACATTTATGTTCTTGCAGATTCAGAGACCTGATGTATCGGTAATCAGGCTGATTGATTGTTATGTCGGCCGTGTCAACGGATTCGCTTACGGTTCTATTCAGAGGTTCAATAAAATGAAACGTAAAGGAGTTATTAAACCAGCTGGCCCTGCGGATATTTACAGACTCCCGCCCACAACGTCACTAGAGGTTCGTTATCTCGAATATCATTACTGGACTCGACTTATTTTCTTCTCCGACATCACACAGCACCTAATCATCGTTCCATTGGACCTCACCTTCGTTCGAATCGTAGGCACTGTAGGCAGTTTGATAAGTTGTCCCTGGTAAATGATTACGTACATGAATGATTTGGTTAGCCTATCGCTATGGAATCCGTTTTGAACGAGGTTAACTGTTTCCATCCAGAGTGGTTTTCTACTCCATGTTTAGCCGCTACTCATTAACACAGTGATGGGGACACGGCTGCAACACTGCAGTCATCCTTTTCCACTCAGATGCCGACATTTAGTATCGAATATTGCCTATCACTTTTTCTGTCTATGTACAGTCAGCAGCCGAGAAACCTAACCCCCTATGTTTGCGGCCTATTTAATTGGGCCGTTTAAGCACTGTTTCAAGACTTTCAAGTAATCTATAGTTAGCACTAATAAAAAAAATATAAAAACAAGAGGGAAAAAGTTTGGGTACCTACATAGAAAAATTATCACTGTTTTCTCTTAACCCTTTAACCGCCATCGTCTGATATATCAGAAAAAGTGACAATGTAAATCACACACCTTAATTTATGGCGGAATACTACCTATATACCCCTTTCCAGGCCGTGGTGCTGCCTGCAAAAGGGTTAGTTAGGTAAAGCCGCGCCAATCTAGAAGGCTTTACAAAAAACAAAATAAGAATGTAGGTACCTATTCAAAATAGAAGCAATCTAATTTTAACCTTAAAAACACTTATGTGGTCGATAAATCGTACTATGCCTGGAAATGGGTTAATTATTCTGTGCTACGTAAGCCTGTACGTGCTACACTGTTTAAAACCATGGTTGTCAACCGTAGTTATAAACAGTGTAGAAACAGTGGGTTTTCGACCAAATTCGGTTAAAAGCTGCTGGCTACACTGTAAATTTAGTTGAAAACCACTGCCTTAATTCTGAACTAACTAGGTGCATTTGGAAAAGAAGAAGCGTAATCTTACTAAGTACCTATCTATGTATTTTTCAGATCGGCTGGTTCCAATGTGATCCAGCTTTAGCTAATAAAACCTGGTATGAAACCATCCCGAGATATCCCGCGCCGATTTCCCCCACTACATTAATCTACGATCAAGTTAGGAAAAATGACAAATATGCCAGACTGTTCTAAGCAATATACTCATTTAGAACTACTCTCTTAGAAATTTTTTACGGTACAGTCTGTTTAAGTACCTACTACGACTACTTAACCCTGACATTCGAAAACTGGCAAGAACGAAATATATGTTTTCTCAAACATGCAATGAAAAGAAAATTGACAAAGCAATATTAGGTAGGTAGGTAAGTTCCTTATAACAGGATGCGAAGTATTACGTTTCGGGTGCGACGTACCAGCGGCCCATAATCGAATTTCATACATGATTGAAGGCTTAGGCGGGCAAAGTGACCGTCTTTTGTTTCTGGGGCGTGCCACGCCATGCGACCGGGCCGCGCGCAGGCGTGCCCCTAAAACAAAAGACGGTTACTTTCCTGACCTAGGCCTTCAATGTTATTGCCGCCGCCTCCTGCAGCGCGTGTTTTTATTACTGAATTCCTAAAATTTAATTTAGAGATTTTGTTATAATTTTTAAATTTCATTGTATTTTTTGAGAAAAGCACTATTAGATGCCTCGGCCAGAACAGGGGATTGCCTGGACTCGTATTGCTAGTGTATTATATCAAGAGCATCGCCAGCCGATGGTCCAGAGTGGGGCAGGTTGGTAAATGGAGGGTGACGAAAGTATGAATTGGGGATGCAGAACCCCATATAGCCATTTTTGAACGCAGATTTTTCAAAGAAGTCACAAGTCGAAACAGTTTCGTAACCGTTACGAGTCTCTGCGACTGTGTTGGGTTTGGTTTTTATGTGTGGTAACAGTTCACACACAATGCGACCGAAATTATTTTAGTATCTAAGTGTAGTCATCGTGTCCACACGTTTCTGAAACATTTGTGTCGAAACATTTTATACATATTTGCGTTTAAATTGTGACTGGCGTACAGTTCAGGCACAATGTTTAGTAACTGTGTAGACACTAGTTACTAAAGTTTATGAAATGTATCGTAAATGTGACGTAACTGTTCCTACACTTTGTGACTAGATTGAAATGGAAAAAGTCACTACAACGTCCAAACCTTTCCAAACTTTTGTTAGTTTTACTTTTTACTATGAAAATCATTGAATGATATAAAAATGAATCGTGAACCAAAACGTTTTAGTCTCACATCAACTTTTTACCCAAAAATACTCTAGATTCAGCTACTAAGTTATCCGGACAGCGTGGATGCGGCACATCATCATCGTCAGTCGTTCCCTCGACGTTGAGGACATAGATGTCCAATTATTATTGACCAGACTCCTCCATTGGCTCCTATCACATGCCTATCACCTATCACCCTATGGATGGCCTCGTGCTGCAGATACAGTTGCAGGGCACCAATGATTTGGGTGCTCTATCTAGGGGCTAGTGCCCCGGAACCTGTGACCCTGAACTTTTCCCGTCATAATATTTTTCTACTGGCTATCCAAAGAACTACGTGAGAACTCCCCTTTCTTCACAGTACCAGCTCCACGATGCGCCTCAGGTAAGGAGGGACTCCATGAAATTGGAGTGACATTGGGGCCCGCATTTTCTTATTGCTTCCCGATCCGGAAGCGAGGATTCTCTGCCACCCCGGTTTCCAGCAATCGCAGCCTATAGAAGCCCGCAACTCCAAAGTAGTCACGTACGCGTTTTGTTTTTGATTGTTGAAATAGATAACGAGACAGTTCTAAGGCTTATAGGGGCCTATAAAACCAAAGAGGTTTTGTGGAACCCCAGTCACCTCAACTACTGCAACAGGTCAAAGGTCAAAGGGTCAACAGGTCAAAGGTTAAAAAAATACGCATGGGGCGAATTAAACGATGTAATTAACTGCCCAGTAGAAAACATCAAAAAGAAAATTAAGTATACCCGCGGCTCTTAGACGGGAGAGACAAAAAATGACCAAGTCTAAGACCACGGGTCAAGGTATGCATTACGAGAATTTATTTATTAGGTACTTACCTACGAAATCTTCACCAACTTCCGTTTTTCACGACAATAGGTACACGATTTCACGATTAGTGGAACAGTGTAAATTTAAAAGTAAAAATAAATAAGCATCACAATTAATTCATTACGTCGGATTTAATCACGTGAGCAAATGGAGCTCACACTAAGTACGTAAATCTTGAATCATAATTATAAATGCTTAAAATGTCCGGCAAAATTTGATACTTGTCTTAGTTCGATTACTATGTGATCTGTGCTTCCATTGTTTATTTGAAATAGGTACAGATTATGAATTCAAAGAATAATGGCAATGGCAATTCAGACCACCTGCTCAACAATTTCAAATTAAATATATCTTGCAAACCACAGAGCATTGCAAACCTTACGGAAAGCAAATCATTATAGACCCTGGCTTTCGCCGGGTTGTAATATTGTACTGAATTTCATTATAATCCGCTGGATAATAATGTGATTTCACTTTCCATAGATCTTATTGCTATGTTCTTAAAGTTTTATTTTCTTTTAAGTCTCCTTGCCTTTATAATAAAACAAGCACACATTATCACTTGTTGGTAAGCAATCATTTCGGGTGACATATTGGAACAGAAAGCGGATCTGCACTATCCACGGTGATTCCGCCGTAGGCCATAACTCGAACTAAGTCATTAGCATATTATGCCCTATCAGGTAACTAAAATTATTAACTAATAGATAGACTACTCAATAGTATAAATATTACAGGAATAGATTACAATTATCATTTATTTTTGTGCAACGAAAGTGAACGTATCTCCACCCTAATCAGTAGTACGTTTGCATCGCCGCAACTTAATCACTTTGTTATTGTCTGTTATTATTATTTACCGCGAGTGTCCACGTGGTGATATCATGGAAATACAAGAAGAAGGTATGTACTATTATTTGATTTATTTTATATTGTGCATATATATTTTTTTGTATTTTATACGAATTTTATACTAGAGGTCTATCGTTCCGTTATTTTTTTCTTAAGTATGATTTTCATTGAGAGATATACTTTGAGGAAACCCTAAGCCACGTATGAAATATACGTTATTTAATAGAGTGAAATGTCCTTAATAAGGGCTGTAACTTTCAACTGCCCCTGGCTGCCTCTTCTTAGGTAAAGGGGGTGTTCAAGTAGAGGAGGGCGTACCTAAAAAAAATTACGAAGTTTTATAAAATTGTTTCTCTTTTTGTTTTAGGTACTTTTTGGAGGTGTTCTATATTGAGGCGTAATGTTTTTGATATTTGGCACTCAAAACAAGGAACTGGCGTAGAAAAATGTCAACATGTCCTAAGTGTGTTGACCAATACGTTAGCGGATGACATAGAAAATATCGACTTAAAAGTGTTAAGTGATAAAATAACGAGTTTATGTAAACGTTTATCTAGTTATTGGTTAAAAACAAATAGAACACAGTCTAAACTAATAGAAAAATATAGAGATTGGCTTAGTGAAGTAGAATATGTTGATGTGAAACGAAATATTGAACCGAGTGTTTTACCTTCCACTTCGTGTGGAGGTCGTCCAAAAAAGGACTTTAATGATTGTAGTAATCGTACAAAAAGGAGACGACTGGCTGAATTAGGTTGCTTAGACCAGTCTGCTGTAAATTCTTTACTCAATTCATCTGTTGATAATACTTCCACAAAAGTTGATAATAATGATGTTTTGTCGCTAATTACAGAAGCTAAATTAACCAGGCACCAATATTCATTAATTAAAACATTTATAGACAACCAAATATCAAAAAACAGTATGCCGTCCTACCAAAGTGTTGTCGAAGCTAAAAGGTTTTCTGTCAATAGGGGAGCTGTCTGAAGAAGCAGCTGAAGCGTGTAACAAATACTACAAAGAATTTAGACGAAATCATACCCGAAAAATGAGCCGCGTTTTGACCAATACCGATTTAATTAATCGGCTTTTTCTTCATTCAGATCCCCTAATATCTGCTTTGAGAAAGTAGCCCGTTAAAAAAAAAGTATTTTACCTAAATCTGTGTCAGATTTATTATGTGTAAATAGAAAAATATAGTGTTAATAGCAAGTAATTTAAGTTAGTATTAACTATGGCTAATAATTGTAATGTTCTTATATGTAAGTATTTTTGGAATACATACTGTTATTATACATTGTATATTGTTTTATTATTAGTTGTCATGGTATAAACCTTACTTTCTTTAGTTTTAAAGTAAACGTCGAAATCGAAAATTGTTACAAGTACAGAAAATATTTTTTGTACATACATCATCATATATGTTCGTTATTTATGTTTAAAATAGCTGTTTTTACCCCATTTCCTACTTTAGTAGCAATATTTGATAGTTTAAAATTGAACAAATTGCTTATTTTGGAACCGAGGTAGTTATGGCCGCCCTTGTATGGGAGCGGAATCACTGTGCTATCGAATGTGTTCGTCCAAACTAACCGATACGGAGTTGCGATACGATGCGCTGCTACGGTGGTAATGATCGGTATATATACCCATATTGAGCGTCCGCACTTAGGATACGCGTGCTCGATACGATACGCCTGAACTCGATACGCGATCACGATACAAGTGTGGACGTGTTTTTTTCCACGACAATCGTAATGCTACGCTATGCCCAAATTGAGCGTCCGCACCTAGGATACGCGTGCTCAATCCGATGCGCTGATCTCGATACGCGATCACGATACAAATGTGGACTAAGCTTAACATCGTGTTTTGGTTTGAGCTGATGGCCTTGTTGCCAATGCTCCTAACAAATTAAAAAAAAATCAAGTTGACAAACGATTTTAAGGTTATATTTTATTCCATTTTAATTGAATCTAAAAAAAATTGGGGCTAATTAATTCTGCACCCTTTTGAAGTCCCTGAACATAAAAATATGAATCTAAATATTTCAAGACTTGCAAGTTTTGTTTGGAAATCACAAGCAGTCGCTGGATGCAATGTAAGTATAGCTTTACAATTTAATACAAAATGTTTTATTAACTACTAGCGACCCGTCCCGGCTTCGCACGGGTACACTATTTAATAGATGTTATTATACATATAAACCTTCCTCTTCCTCATCTATTAAAAAAAACCGCATCAAAATCCGTTGCGTAGTTTTAAAGATTTAAGCATACATAGGGATATAGGGACAGAGAAAGCAACTTTGTTTTATACTATGTAGTGATACTATGTAGTGATTGTATCGTAATGAATTAAATGTTAATCATTTATACTCGTATTCATAAACAAATATTTTATATAGTATCAGCAAGTCAGAAACAAGTGGGCGAACTGGCTTATGATAAGAGATGTGAAGCGCCGCCGCATGAACGCTGAACATTTCCTGGAGAGAACAAGAATCAACGCTTTGAGGAAGAACGACGTGCTCCCCGTAGAGATCAAGGAGATGGCGGATAAAGAAATTAACAAATTTGAATTGAACGCAACTCCTTTGAGGATCAACAACAGATGTGTCATTACATCAAGGTAATATTTTTCTTTCCCTTACTGACCATTTGTATTGATTTGGATATATCTATACACTATATTGAGTGTTGTTAGTCTTGATTTACTTTAAACAATAAATTTGGCATATAATTTCACTGCATAACCTAATCTCTCTATTGAACCTTCAAACTAAAAGGTAGCTCCCCTATTGTTCCTCACTGCATACTAGTCTGTTTAGTTCATGGCATAGGTAGGAGCTAGTTTCTTGTTGAACTTGTATCCCCTAACAAAGACAGTAGGAAAAAACATATCACCCTCATGCTGTTCTACTACTACTACTTTAATATTACTTTCTGAATGATTTTCACATTATAATATTAGTGTGAGCATATTAGACTCTTTGTAAGACCAGTGAGAAGAGCACCAAAGGGTTGTTTTTGGGAAGTGACATGATTTTCAGAGCGGTGATATATTATTGGCTGGTACTGTCAAATTATCAATATCATAAAAAGATGTATGAATGCAGATTAAAAAAATAACCATAACAGTAAAATAAAACATCAATAGAGTTCTTATGTTTCAAACACACCGTCAATTGTGTTACAACTATTTTCCTTTAACCCTGTGGAATGTTATGACTTCAGAGATATGCATTACAAATTCAATTCTATGTAGGTATGTATGTTGAATGCAATTTCAAAAAATACTTATGGACTAAATACGCCTTAGGATGTTCCACATTCCTTAGAATTCTTATGTTTCAATAAAAATAAATTGTGTGACAAATATTTTCCTTTGTTTAAGCCTAATTTGCACACGTGCAAGAATTGGTACCTGGCAATGCAAGGAAACTTGAAGGTTCTTGCATTTGTATGTGTGTAAATGGGGATTAACAATGATTAAAAACAGTATTTTACAATGAAAACTAAAATTTTCTTATTTTTCCTACAACAGTTACATTAAGCCTTTATTTTTACGAAATCCTTTGTTTTTTTCCTTTACTTTTTATATGACTAATATATTATCTGGTCTTCGTAAGGTCATCTTTGACCTAGGTCTCTTCCGATTCGCTGTTATATATATCTTCTAAATATTTGCTTTCTTGTTTCTTCCATGTTTTTCTATCAATTGCTATCTCTCTCCAATCTTTTCCTATTTTTTCTGTTATGTCCTTTTCCCACCTTGCAATTGGCCTGCCCACTTTCCTTTTCCCGACCCTAGGTTTCCAGTTTGTTACTGCTTTTGTCCACTTCTGATATGACATTCTTGCTATGTGGCCTGCCCAATTGAACTTCTGTTTCAGTATGTATTTTTTTACATCTATAAAATTTGTTCTTCTTCTTATTTCCGTGTTACATACTCTGTCTGATAGCTTTATATTGAGGACGCTTCTTTCTATAGCTCTTTGACACACTTGGATTTTTCTCATGGTATCTTTTGTGAGCGACCAGGTTTGACAGCCATATGTGAGGCATGGTAATATACATGTATCGAAAGCAAGTTTTTTAAGTTTCATTGGTATCTTCACTTTAAAGATGTTTTTCATAGCCCAGAATTTTTTCCATGTCTGTCCAATTCTTCTTTCTATTTCTTTGCTTGTGCAGTCCATAAAAGATATTTGTTTTCCTAAGTAGATGTATTCTTGTATGTATTCTAGAGATGTACTATCAATCTGAATGTTCAGTTCTTTTGAGTTTGTCATAACTTTTGTTTTATCTCGATTCATTTCTAGGCCAACCCGTTTACTTTCTGTGCTTAGTTCTTGTAGTAGTATCCTGAGTTCGATTGCACTGTTGGCTAGTATTACTAGGTCATCGGCAAATCTCAAATTTGACAAGTATTTGTTATTTATCTTTATACCTTTTTTTCTTTGCTTTTTTCCTACAACAGTTAGTAGAGTGGAAATTGTAATGTCATAACTCGATTATTGAGCCTTTTTGCGGCTGCTGTTCTATCATTAAATTTTGATGCTCATCATCACCTTTTGTCGGGCTCTAATTGTAGTTCCGTACAGATATTTCCTATCACATTCTCTCTAAAACTTGTATAAATGACACCATAAAAAGTGTCAATAGTCCGTCATGTACCCATTATCTTTACTTTATTATAGGACTCCATATTATTGTTTTCAGGCCCCGCGGTATAGTGAAGGAATGGCGCATGAGCCGTATTGTGTGGAGACACCTTGCCGACTACAACAAGCTCTCCGGAGTCCAACGAGCCATGTGGGGATAGTTAGACATAGATCATTTAGTGTATTAGTGTCAGTAATATAAACTTTTTGCATAGTATCAAATAGTTTTTTTTCCAAGTCAACTGTTGGTGAGATATTACTATTAGCTGTCAAAGTTGTAAAAAGTGTGTCCCCCCTCTCTAATTTCCAATCAAATGATAGGGGTTTTCAATGTGGGACTATTAGTTGTAGTAGGTACGGAACCCTCCATTGTTTTCAACAAAAACCAATATATTTTGCTAAATATTGATCCTATTAAGTAGTTTTAATTTTTTTATTTTATAAAATTACACGGAAAATTACTCATTCACACGTATATTTTGTGAAATGTGCATTTTTATAAATATCCTCATTTCTGGTGCCAAGATAAAGTTATAAACATAGTTTCATTGATGTACATAATTTGCCGCCAAACTGGCATATTTTAAGTCTTATTTTACTAAAATCTCTGTTGTCTACCATATTTTTAAACAGCCTAGCACAGGCTTAAAGCGGTTTGGCAACGATCAATGTCATCTGTCAATACTACGTGCTTGTCAACGAATATTCATCGTTGCCTTAGAGTATTTACGTGATAGAAGGACATTGATCGTAGTTTTGGTTGATGGGTCTGGCAGGTACGATATTGATTGTTGCAGCGAAGATCAATCGTTTTAACATTTATTAAAAAAGGGCGGATAGCGACAGGCAAGGCGAAAGAACGTGAATGACAACAATAGCTTCAAACGCGACGGCAACGATATTCATTGGCTAGCACATAGTATTGACGTCTGACATTCATCATTGCCGGGCCGCCTTATCTTAGTGACCCCTACTTCTACTACTAAAATTAATAGAAACTGTAGAGAAATAGAAGTAGGACCTCGAGTATCAAGTTTCCCTCGTGAGCCTACTGGTGGGACAAATCAATGGGACCACGAGAAAACAGCTTTAAGGCGCCATGTAGGGTTCCGGCTCCTTAACCCTTGAACCGCCATCGTCTGATATAAGAGAAAATAAAGATTCATTTGACAGTTTAGAATCTAACTATTGACGTTCGGCGGTTAAAGTTTAAGAGCCGACGACACTAAACCTAAATAAAATAAAAAAAATACACTGAACCTAGTTCGATAAGACTCCCAGATGATATGTATATTATAAGATTTATAAGACACGTCATTCCTGGGGGAACACGAAACGTATCTTATAATATATATATCATCTGGGAGTCTTATCGCACTAGGTTCAGTGTCGTCGGCTCTTCTACTATCAGTACGTCACAAATTTCTTAACTGCTCAGTTTCATTAATACTTACACCCTAGGAGTTATGAGATCAGTGTTATGAATATATCATGCCTGTTTAAAATGTTACTCCAATATATTTTCAGAGCTATTAAGGCGAGTTGTTAGGTAGATATTTATTAGTTATAAGTAAGGTTAACGTCCCTGTGCTCGACACTGACCCTACATCCAATACATGGCACTTTCAATCAGGTATCTATTGGGCACCAAGGTGTAGACTACTGGGATAATTACCTTATTCTCATGGATAGAGATGATACTAGGTGAAAAATCGTAACTAAATGCCGATAGTCAATGCGTTAATCACTCATGAAGTAAATGGTAGAATGTTAGTTTAAGCCCTTAAAGAACAGAACCTGTACTCCGAACTTCGTATCGTGCCGTCCCTTTCCGAGTGAAAGGGACGGCACGATACGAAATTCGGAATAGTCCCTCAGTTATAAGTAGATCAATTTTGAATTGCTTCTTGTTGCATTTTCTAATCAATATTCAACACTAATTAATCCCTGTAAACTTTTCCTCCAGTATGTTCAGATATTATTGACTGCTGAAATATGAGTAGTTTTCCGACAACTAAGGTGTAGTGTAGTAATTTTTTGAATACTGACCGCTCAGGTATTTGTAACGCGCTGACCGCCCTCGGGTAAATGCTAGCCTAGCTGTCAATATCTTTTTGACGAATTGAAACGTACACCTCTTTCTGAGCACCTCGATTACATAACTACTGCTGCTGCAGACTGTACCACAAACCTATCTCCATGTTCCACACTTGTCATGAAAGCTTGGTAGGTTGCACTTGTTATTGCAGTGCTTTTTGTAATATGTTAAAAAGTTTATAACCCACATAGAAAAGAGCAAACGTGTAATTTGACAATTCATGAAGTACCCTCCTACTTATAACTGGGCAAAACAACCTGACACAAAAAGGACTGGAGTGTGTAAAGAAGTGCAGTTTCTGTCTGGGTTGAACAATCTATACACAAATTGTTTTCAAGGGAAAATAAAATACATATATCCATGTTTCAAGTTTTTATGATATCATTTAGCCTTACAACTATACAAGCTTAGTAAAGCTCTTGTTGGAATATAAAAACTTCAGTATGAAGTTTCTTAATCGAAGAGACCTGGAACAAAACAAGACAATATTAGTAAATTTGTTTGGTAATGGTTATAAAGGTCGATTTAGACAAAGACTGTTTTCAGCCACCTAAATTACGACGTCAGTGTGTACCGTCAGCACATCTTCAGACCATTTAGGCAATTACTATTTTCAGCTGCATAGATCTCGCTGCCAGTAACCTAGCAAACCGACACTAGTCGTTTACACTGTGCCTTTCCAGTACAAATAGGCAAGGGGCAGCAAGAGACGCGGGCGGAGGTCACTGGCGCCTAAAAATAGGCGCGTGTTCTATTCAGTGCAAGCACTGGTATGCCGCGAAAAAATGGCACCAAAAGTATTTATTCGGTGCCCTATTTAGGCGGCTGAAAATAGTCTTAAATTTAAATCAACCATAATTTGTAAAAATAAAACTGGATATTTTGAGCACACAATTAACTGAAATTTTGACTCAAAACTCCATACCCGGCACACAGTGATAGGTCATCTTAACATGTTCAATGTCCCCACACATAACAATCTGACAATCACTGTGCATACAGTATGAGGACATGACTCCATATTGAGAACATGGGGTCCTGAAAAAAGGCGCATGACCCAACATTAGAGGCACCTGGACAGAGAACATGTTGTCATAAGCAAACAGCAAATTAATAGGTTCAACATGATAACTCCAAAAAATATCTACATCACTTGACATGAACAACATGTTATTAGCAACTATCAGCACAATGTCCAAACTGTTCATGTTGCCTGTGGCTGCAGTTATGGAGTATATAAAATAAATAGTGAACTGACCAAAACCCATGTCATCATCGGACTCCTCAGGCTCCTCCTCCTTCTTCTCCTCCTTGGCAGCCTCAGCAGGTGCCGCAGCGGCGGCGGCAGCGGGCGCGCCGGCAGCGGGTGCCGCTCCTACGCCGGAACCGATGTTGGTGATCAGGTCGCGCACGTTCACGCCCTCCAGAGCCTTGGCGAACAATCCGGGCCAGTAGGGCTCCACATCCACGCCAGCGGCCTTCAGGATGGTAGAGATCTTTTCGCCCTATAAATGTAACACCAAATATTATACTAAAAGTTTCGCACATGGGAATATTAAAACAAAAAAAATATTATCATTTACATTAATAAGAACACACTAGGCTTTCTTATTAAAAATAAAACGTGTAAAATTCGCAGCAGAAATTATGATGAACATCGATAAATAATACGCACATAAGTCACATAACCTAAAACTGTTAAGATAATGTAAAACTTACGGTGTTATTGTAATGTAAAACTTACGGTAACAGCGACATCATCATCAACCAAGATGAGAGCGGAGTAAACACAAGCTAGTTCAGCCTTTGATGCCATTTTTATTGAATTATTTGTGCAAGTCGCCTAATGGCCTTAGCTCGGAGAGGACAAGCACGTTTGACTTCTCGATACAAAGAGAAAGAAAGAGGACTAAGAACGAATGGAATGCGGCACTGACATTTACTGCAATGTTGCCAGAGCAATAGTGCGCTACACCCCGTCTGTATTTAAGGGTCCACCATACGACCCGACTCGGAACTACAATCTTTTTGGCACATTGAATATCCATATGTTAAATTTAAAACATGGTTTCACTATTCTATAAATATATAGTAAACCATCAAAATCACAAAACACAAAGGAACGCGGGAGTGTAAATAGCATCAGTTACATGGTGATTATTACTCACGTCAATATTATCGTGGTATTCAAAATAGTATGTATTTTGCTCCAATATTCATGAATAGAACGTAGTGGTTATATTCTCTTTGATTCTTAAAACATCATGTCTGATTATTATACCAGATTTACATTCGCGTACGAGTCGCGAGGCGAGGGACGAGGCGAGGGGCGAGGTGCGAGTGTGAACAGACGCTCGTAGTTCGCCTCGTCCCTCGCCTCGTCACTCGCCGCGCTCGCGTCCGGAGCGGTTTCTGGGCACGAGTCAAAAGGACCTGAGACACGACGACGATGAGGACGCGAGTGGATGTTTACATTCGCCCTCCCGCACGAGGGACGAGGCGAGGGACGAAGCGCGAGTGTAAATCTGGTATAATAATTTCTCATGACTAGAAAAGAGGTTACCACCGGCATTTGTTAACAAATTATATATTAAATAGTGTAGACAATTAAAACAGAGTAAATAATATATCGAACATTCATCTATATTCATGTTTTATACCTGTCTACAGGAGAGACAGGCACAGGAAGTACAAGAATAAATAAAACTGGGGCGCTACCGCGACAGCAAACGAAGTTTTAGCTCTCTGTCGCACTTGCACGTTCGGACGTAAGTGCGGACGAGAGGGAAAACTTCGTTTGCTGTCGCGGTAGGGCCCCTGGCTCATGAATAAAAGTGGCGCTACCGCGACAGCAAACGAAGTTTTCCCTCTCGGTCGCACTTGCAACTTTGCATATAAGTGAGACAGAGAGGGAAAACTTCGTTTGTGGTTCACGGTAGCCCCTCAGTTGTGTATTTAAATGGATCCGTCTGCTTTAAAGGAATATTTTCAAATATGATCGACAAATTAGGATTGTTCATATTTTTTCAAAAGTGCTAATTAGAAATCCATTTCAGGCAATTGCTTCTGCAAAATAATCAAGGATTAGAGATATTTCAATACATATTCATGTGTCCTTTTCTTGACTTTCCTCAAATCTTCATTGTCTGAATATGTAAAATCTACGGTCATTAAAATAGTTTTGATCTGTGGTGTTTAACCGTCACTGTGACTTCCTTCACTGACGTAAATTAATGTTATACGGGTGTTTTCGATTTGTTTAGTCAAGCAAATCGTGTATCCTGTTTCTGACCCGTGAAGGATCAAGCAATGTTTGTCTCCATTGACACGGAAATTAAGTGACGTTTATCACCAAAGCACTCTGAACTTCGTATCGTGCGGTCCCTTTCACTTTCGTGCTATATACTATATGAGTGAAAGAGACGGCACAATACGAAGTTTGGAGAAGCCCCTTAGGGGCGCTACCGCGACAACAAACGAAGTTTTCCCTCTCTGTCGCACTTACGTGCGAACGTGCAAGTGCGACAGAGAGCGAAAACTTCGTCTGCTGTCGCGGTAGCGCCCCAGGATCCTCTGCGTGCGACAGGACAAGCCTAGCTTCTAGCTTCAAAGGCATCATTTACACGGTGAAGGCATCAGTTACACGGTGATTTTTATCACGCGATACATTCATATCCCAACACATATTAAGCGGGTATTGAAGCAAAATCCATACGATTTTGAGTACCACGATAATATTGACACCCCAGTATTGTCAGTAATAATCACCGTGTATATGATGCTATTATTACTTGCTAATATAATTGGAAGACAAAGGAATGACCACCAGTCAGCTTTTTTTGCAAAATTTTGTCCCGAAGATTTTTTAAAGTTCCCATTGACTGGACCCGAGCTTGAAATTACGTATATGCTACCAAAATATCCTACAATATTGATAAATCACATATAGTATTCATCCCTCTCGCATCGCACTTTCATACCTAGCAGTAATGGACGAATGCTATATGCCCGACATATTATTATAAGCGAGCATCTTAGTTACTACCTACTCTACTGGGCCTACTCCGAACTTCGTATCGTACCGTCTCTTTCACTCTCGTGTTATATACCATGTGAGTGAAAGGGACGGCACGTTACGAAGTTCGGATTTCGATGTTCAGAGTAGGCCCTCTGATAACAATATTGGAATCGGAATAAGCAAAATGTTTACTTGATAGATGTAATTAATAATTATAATGCGTATGTATTTCTAGAACCTACATAACTAATTACATTTCAATGAAAATCAATTAATTAATATGGTTTTAATAAGTTCAAGTTTTTGTTATCTGTGTCTCAAATTATAGAAAACCACGCCATATCGCTACAAACAGCTGTCAAAACCAGAGGGGCTACCGCGACTAAAAACGAACGAAGTTCGAATATCTCCCTCTCTGTCGCACTTGCTAATTCGTGCGGCAGAGAGGGAGATATTCGAACTTCGTTCGTTTTCAGTTCGCGGTAGCCCCTCAGTTTTGCTAGTTGATTTGATTTCTTTCTAAGAGTCACGCGAAAAGCAAAGGCGAAGTCCATTTATAGCAGTGTGACGTCATACAAGAGCTGGATCGCGTTTTAGCGCGAAAATTTAAATGAAATTAAAAAAGTATGTTTTTTTGATAGCTCTAACATTTATTAACGACATTTTTAACATATTAAAACAAATTATAAAAAAAATGTCAAGTACCCGCAAGTAGGTAGAAGGTAGTGGTAGGCACGTTAGGGGCTTTCGATATATTATCCGAGTTGTTTTAAAAAGTGTATATTATTTAAGTTGGCTACTTTTGTGTTACCAAATTTGTCATTGAATTGATTGAATAAATTCATTTATATGGGTCGTTTTCATCACACGTTAAAAGTAGTTGAAATGATGATAACGACTTATTTACTAATTGACTCTGTTGCAGACAGACGGGTTAGACATCAGACCGACTCACGTGATCCAGATCATATTATAGGGGTTCCGTCGTTACCCAAGAAAACGCACATAGTTGATGATGTCCTCCCAGATGTATCCGCCGACGGCGACATCCTGATAAATTGATCTCAGTTACAACAATTGCATTAAAAGGCCTTTGGGTTACTTACCCTATCAATGTGTCGTTTTCGTTACACAGTGGAACCATAGAAATTATGGATTAAGCCCTTACCTAAGACAACTAAGTACTTTTTCCTTAAAATCTTAAAAATACGCTGAATTAAAACAAATGAATCGGTGCATTAAATAATATATAATTTGCAATTTATAAGTAGAATTTAATAAGAGTAACAATATAAATTAATAGGCCTTATTTCCAACAATATAGTCAATAATAAATCAAATTACTTACATGTAGGTATTATCTATAATTTCTTTTTACTGAATGCAACTTAAGAAAGTTAAGAACACTAAAGCTTATTAAGAGTAGATTACATTAAAGTGTATATTTTACTTTTATTCTTAGTATTCCTCATAATCATATTCATGGGTACAATAACCATTTTATTAGAGAAAACTTTTTTCTATGATTTTATATGGACTTGTCACATAGCAATAGCAAACTTGAAAAAATTAAGACCTAGATTAAGAATAGATATATGAAATTCGAGACATTTCTACATCTCATGATTCTGAGTAAGAACAACTAAACATATCTTCAATTCAGAAGATAAATCATGTACAATTTATAAAAACACTTTAGAATTCAAGATTTATAATATTGCATTTTGTATTAGAGATCCCATGAAAACAAGTGGTGCTTTACCAACATATCTCTTACACCTTCCTTTAATGGCTGATTTTGGGTATCTTTCTTCAGTGGTAATTCCCAGTCTGGATTCAAGTTGAAACCAAATTGAGATAATATCCTTAATTCACATTTAATCTGTACCCAGCCAGGGGAATTTATGAAAGACCAGGGATGGTACCATTTCTGGACAATATCTACACAAGAACACAGCACTTCCAACCATAAATGCAAAGCTTCTTCATTTAAACCCATACAAATCAATGTACGTAGTTTCACATCCATCTGAGCATGAGCATTGTCATGGGATAAATTAATAGCTTGCACACATCTATACAGTAATTCTTCTGGAGTCAAAACTTTGCCATCTTCATCTAGACGATATGTTTTACATAAGACAAGTCTACTGTAGACTGAATTAAAATCTTTTTCCACCTCCCGTGACGATGCCTCTTCAATGAATAACCAAGGATGGCACGGGCCATCAAGAAAGCTTGGCCTCTTTATGCCATGTAACAGAACTCTTTTAAAAGCAGGAGCCAGTACTCCTCTTACCAAATGAGCGGCCTTCTCTGTTACAGAATCATCTCCAGCTCTGCTATACTTTACTCCTTTTTCATCCAGCAACTTGACAAACCGTGCCGGAAACCATCCTCTCAGGCCATTTAGCTCTCCAATCCAACAATGCTCATCTCTTGAGCTGATTACTTCTATAACATCATTTTTTCTAAATCCTAACTCATCTCCATCTCTTCGTTCGAAATCTAACAGTGCTTTAGCTCTTCTCCTTTTACTCCTGGATACATTTACATATCTTTCTCGGTCTGCTGCATGACTCTGCATGGTGTAATCTGCTGTTAGCTGTATTTCGGATGCCAGTTGCGGTTCTAGTGCAAGAAAATGACGAGCTACTTGTAGGATTGCTTCTCGAAGGTCAACTAAGATTTCTGTTTGCTTCACATTTTTGGAAACTGCATCCTCATTATTGCTATCATCTCCAAATAAAATAGTTTGGATGACAGATTTACTTTTTTTTATTTGACGTCTATGCAGTTGTTGCTTTGGTAAGTTAGGAACTGCACTTGGGTTGCCTACAAGGGCTCCTTGGTCAGCCATTAGATATGCCAAGTGTCTTCTGCGATGGGTCTCTATTAAGGCAGGACTCAATGTGTCACCACAAACCTCATCAATAGTTTTAATAAGTGTCTCTACATCATCAATTTCACCCGGTATATCTGATAGTGCATTAAAGATCTGTGCAGAGTTTGATATTTCTGTGAATCTATTTTCCTTTATTTTGAGCATGGCAAGCGTAACTTTGAAGAGTATAATTGAACCATCAAGAAAAAACAAATCCCATATTCTTAATAATATTTTCATATGAACAACATTGGCATATAATGTTAAAAACCAATGCATAGTAATTAAGGACAATTCTATATCATGTGCATTCAAAACTTGATCAATTCCAGGTAGGTATGATGAAATAAGACTCCTTAAGACTTTTTGATCAGCTTGTATGCCAATTAATGTTGAAGAATAATATGAAGCTGGTAATAGATCTTCTACTGTAGTACACATGATCCAAAAAGCATCCTCCTCTTCCATTAGGAGCAATAGTGAAGCAGCAATCATACCAGTTCCCTGACAATATCCTATATCAGGATATAGCCAAGCCAATGCACGAAGTATTCTCCGTAGCCTAGGCACCCCTGTGCTAGTTGGGTGGGAAAAACAAACATTGTTAGGAAGGATTTGGACCAAATCTTTTTCAATTTGTTTACTTGTAACTAATCCATCATCACTTGATGCTCTTACTATTTCATGGTAAGTAATTTCAGTAGAAGATCTTTTTTTATTAGCACCACTCAAGTTCATCCAAACTTGAGGTCGGAGTGAATGTGGGACCCCATCTTTCACCATTCTTTGTAATTTATCTGTCTTTTCCAGTTTACCATCACCTTCTGCAAAACTTATTTCTTTGCTGAAAAATTCCCACTGCAAATGATGTTGATCATCTTCCACTGAGACACTGGACTGAGCTTTGTTGGAAATTTGATCATTTTCATGTTCCTCGTCCATACAGAAGCCAAATTCATCAAATGTGTAGTTTGGCAGGCCATGGCCATGGCCCTCAGACTCCGGCTGGGCCAATTTCGCCATTATGTCTTGTGGCACCATACTAGCAGTGAGAGCAGAAAATGCTCCTCCTGGTATAGGGAACAATTCCTCAGCAACATTTAAGCCGCGAATGGCATCGATTATATCTTCAGGGTCGTCGTCCGCCAATGCCGAACTGATTTTTCGTTCGTGGTCTTCACGGCCGACGTATCCATCATGGTCACGCGAACTAAACAGAGATTTAGCTAGGTCCATCTTATAAATGAAAGCATTAGCTAGCTGTATTTCTATCAAACTATGTTATGCAAGTAATTTATTTTATGAATGTTAACTTGACTTTCTCTTTATTCACGTCTGTTTCAAACAAGAACGCTCCACGTTTCGCACACAAACGTCAAAATTAAGTTTTGATTTGGCTGGAAAACAAAAATCGATTTTATGACCACGTATGTAAGAGCCAAGTGTGAGCACGTTTAATGAGTTTCAGTTTGGTCATGCTCAGTCTGCTCATGGTCTGCTCGAACTCGAGTAGGCAGTAAAATGAAGCGTCGCCTGTGGCTGGCAACATTAGTACTGTCAGAAAAGAAAAATGGCGTACCGTCTCTTTGTTTAGATGTGTGAAATGGCGTGATAACCACTAATTTCGTTTAATTGCCGTTTCAAATACAATTTCTCATTAAACAGGTAAGCACGTGAAGTTAATAACGTAATTTATCGTATTTGTATATAAGTGTCTATTCACAAGTACTTGTTTAAGAGGGTGTAATTTCCTATCATGGTGCAATCTCTTTCACGATGAAATGCCGCCCGTAGCAATTCTATTATCACATGCCAATAAGCTAATATTTGCTGTTGCAAAATTAACCATAACCTTATGTTTGCTCTAATTCTGCGAGTGAGTTCCATGCCAGCGAACGTTTTTATAAACCGATTCACTGCTTAGATTGATGTAGAAAACCTAAATTAAGGCCCCTTACGCGGAACGCCAGATTTTTCATAGTTTTAGTATTTTCCCGCCCGCATTCTAAAGTATTCACATTTGAAAAAATATATATACATTTTATATATATACATGATAGATGTTCATCTCTACAATCTATGAAATTATTAGGTTAATCATGCTGCAATCAGCTTTGGTTCTGATCCATTATACATTTGTTTTAATAGATGTACTGTGCTGATATAATGCTGCTGAGTGTGTATTTACTCCACAGTTATGATTTATTTAGTTTCAAATAACAATATGACAAAGTTACTTAAATACAAGTGTCTATAAAATCCAATAAGTGATTAAATGTGAACAACTTACATGAAGCAGTTTACCTAAAAATGAAGCAAGATGGTAACAATTTTTTTAATATTCTTCATGGAATTCTATTCTTTTTAAGCAACTGCTGCACAACTGAAAACATAACTATTTAAAAAAAAAATACAACTGCTTAAAAGAGAGAATATTGAGCGAATGAAATGAAAATAATGTATTGTTTTATAATTTAATTTTAGTAACAATAGAACATTTTGTAACCATTAATTTATGTTACTTATATGTGCTGCTTAACTGGATCATCTTTTAGCATTTTGATAATAAAATATTTAGGCCCTATATTAAGTGAAATTAAATTCGTAGAAACTTAGATTCAATAAAACATGTTAAATTTACAACATACTGTAAAGTGGTTAACATACTGATCAATAAATCTCATTGTCATGTCTCAAAAAGTTATATTTTGTGTAAATTATATTATACATATTTAAATATTAATATAGCTGGACTTAAAACGTGTTTCAGATGCCAAATCATACAAATTCATCCTGAAAATGGCTGACAAAGAAGTGAATGAACTGGAGAATCTGGATGAAATGAACCAAACCGTTAATACCTCTTCCAGCAGCAAGGAATCTGAACCTGAGAATGTTGACGCAATCAAAAAATATATTAAAGAACAAGAAATCCTTTTAAGGCTCTCCTGTTCTAATGATCTACCACTTAACCAGAAACAAAAAGGAAACAAGCTTTTAGAACAGCAATCCAATAGCTGTCAAGTACTTGCAACAAATAGTGAGCTAAAAAGAACAACTATTATCTCCTGTCCCAGCATATTTGACTCGGAGTCAATACATAGTGAAGAAACAAACATTTCAACATTACAGAATCCATTGTCAAATGATTCCTTACTAGAACTAGAGAGTGAAGAGAGTCTTACAAACCAAGCAGCAGCAAATTTACTGTCATTCAGTCAGAGTTGTGCAAAAATGCAGGCAAATATAACGCAAAGTAATCATTCAGATGAAACAAAAACAAATGTTCATGAATCAACTTTTAAACCCAGTGTGAGTGCCATTTCTGAGTGTCAAAATGAAGAGTTGTGTGATGAACTAGATATTAATCAACAAGTAGATAGTAACACAAATGATGAAAATAATATTGAATTTAACAGTAGTGATATCTTTCCCAAAACATCTGAAAACAAATTACATTTGAGTGTGAAATACAAAATGAAGCCAGAAAGTTTTGACAATCTAGATGGTAAAGAAAAGTCCATGTTGGTAGATTCTATTGCAACTGATTTAGAAAGAAACCAGATGCCCATTGAGAATGACGGTGCTCAACCCAATCTGTTACATAAACTTTTGACTTCCACAAATAGCATCAGCAGTGTAGTAAACAAGCCTGTTCATTTAGACTATGTCATGAAAACAGTCCATGAGAATAAGGAACACTCTGAAGAAACTCTTGCCATAGCAACTAGCGTAATGGATATGATACTTAATGATGCTGAAGCTGCATTAAACAAGAAAAAAGTCTGTAGTGTTTTATCCAAACCAAGTTTTAGCCCTGATAAAGGTATAATACATTTTATATGTAATAAACAGTCTCTTCAGGTGTTTGTTCTGGTATATAACATATTGGTTTTTTGCAGCCAGCCCCAGTGTTTCCTTGGCAATTGGGTCAAAGGTAGAAGCCAAAGATTTCTGTGAGCTGTGGCACCCTGCTCAGATTGTTGAAGTTGACTGCGATGAAATGGAGGTTTTGGTACAATATGACAACCAGCCCAAGATGTAAGTATTGGCTTTAAAATATATCACTTTATAGCTTATTAATATCAGTAAAAAGAATTTCTAACAAAATCAAGGTTTATTGAAAACCTACAATATATATATAATCTATATATATATTACGCGAGGCCGATTTTTGTACACCCCATCAGATCTACAGTTATGGTCTGATTTTAATAAATGATTTCATAAAATTCGTCTTATGCTGGAGAGTTGCATAAAATTCTTATTTTTTTCATATTTTTTAAGAAACTAAAAATTTGATTTTATTTTATTAAAATCAATTTTGTTGCTGTGCGCTGACCACGTGACTTTGGCCGCGTGACGTCACGCGACGTGGCTCCTGTTTTGAATTGACATAACACAGTAAAAAAATAAACAATAACTGAACTCAAACTTGTAGTAAGTTCTTTAGCATGAGAAAATATACGTTCTGAGACGGCGACATATATCCACAAACCCAAGAAAATTAACAAAATAAACGATCTTTTTGCAATGTTTACAATTTACATGAATGACTGACATATTGTATCGTCATTTAATTGCGTCAATTAATGCCAGTATTAGCGACCCGCCCCGGCTTCGCACGGGTGCACTATTTAATGGATGTTATTATACATATAAACCTTCCTCTTCAATCACTATCTATTAAAAAAAACCGCATCAAAATCCGTTGCGTAGTTTTAAAGATTTAAGCATACATAGATTGGGACAGAGAAAGCGACTTTGTTTTATACTATGTAGTGATTATATTGTCATGACCTTTTTACTTCAATTAAAATTATAAATATATAAACTCTTCGCATATTCAAAATTTCGACAGAAAACCTCTTTAGGGTTAAGCCATTCATTGTCGTGGACGTCCATCTCTGTTATAGGCTCTTGGTATCTTTGTTGACCTTAACAGTGCCTTGCGCGCCGATAGGAGTACAATTTCTATTGGCGATTTAGCCTTTAGAAGACTTTTCTGCCCTCGGGATGGCAAATCGCCCAGCGGACTCACCTTCTGGGTGGAGGCCTATGGTATTGCTGGACGAGACCGGGAATATGTTGGAAAAAAACCTCGCTTCCCCGATTGGGAAGCAATAAGAAAATGCGTGCCTTACCTGAGGCGCATCGTGGAGCGGGTACTGTGAAGAAAGGGGAGTTCTCAGGATGTTCTTCGTAGTAAAATATCATGACGGGAAAAGTATTATGACAGTAGAAAATATTATGACGGGAAAAGTGGAGGGCCACAGGATCCGGGGCAGACTACCCGCTAGATAGAGCACCCAAATCACTGGTGCCCTGCAACTATATCTGCACGAGGCCATCCATAAGTTGATAGGTGATAGGAGCCTATGGAGGATTCTGGTCAGTAATAATCGGACATTATGTCCCCAGTGTCGAGGGAACGACTGATGATGATGATTTGCCGCATCCACGCTGTCCGGATAACTTAGCTAGCAGTCTACTTTAGGCTTGGCTTTGATCTGGCACAATGTGACACTGAAAAGGAACTGTCGATTTTGACCCCTTTTTCAAATATTTTTGGTGTAAAAGAGGCACAAATTACAGAAATCTATCTATATCTATAATTGCTCCTTTTCTGAATAACTATCGGAATTTTCGTACAGGACTCTCGTTATTATTATTCTCTTAATTTATTTAAGGACTTTAGTTAGAATTTATAATAATTATATAAAAAGTTAAATATAAAACAATATTTACAAAACATAAAATCATTACAATAACCTAACCTAGTGTGCCGCCGCCAGCTAGGCGGGGCCTAAAAGCTACCGGTGGTGTCGGGCGACAGAGAGAGGAACCTCCTGACTATCCACGCTGTGTCCAGGAGTATTGCCTTCTGAATCTGATCCTTGACATAGCCATCTAGCGAGTCTCTTGAGGTGTTGGTTGAGACTTCGCTATTAGACCCTTCGCAAAAATGACTATCGGGACAATCATTGTTGAATCAACATCCGACATGGCGGCCAAGTCCAGGTACTTGCTGACTTTGTCCTTCTCGGCCCTTGCAACGTTCTCGTCATGGTGGATGGTGATGTCAACGAGCACTGCCTGGCGTTTCGATCGATCTGTCAGCACGATATTAGGTTTATTGGCTACAATAGTCCTGTCCATGACGACCATCTACGAGAACTGGTGCAGGTGTATAATTATACACCTGCGCCAGTTACAAGTTGCTGGTGAATGATCCTGGCTACTAAGTTATGTCATTGCAAGAACTCGCCGTTAGCAAGATGACCATAACCGGAAATGATATGCCTGAGTGACTCTCTGGTACGGCGGCATGCCCGACAAATGTCGACCATACCGTCCTTCAGGATATCTCTGGTAGTAGTTCGTTACAATTGTTATTCTTGTTTATATTATGTAGATTTGCAAGGGAAAAACAGGCATCCCCAACTTACGTGTAGGAGAGGTAAAAATTATTCAGAATCTTATTCTACCATTACGACGACAGACAAACTATCTCCATTCCAAATTGTATAAATGGGTTTATAGGGACAATTTCTACCATTTGTATTTATTTGGACTTAAACTAAAGATAATTGCTATGTAAAAACGACTCTGAAATGAGGAAATAATAATTATATATATATATATATATATATTTTTTTTTTCAGGCATAATGAATGGATAAGCATAAGCAGTCCGCGATTAAGGCCTATAAATAGTTTAGTAACGAAGCCACTATCGCCGCCTCGGACGCCCACACCAGAAGTCAATACTGAACCTAAAGTGGAAGATAAACAGAAAAAGACTTTTGTTGTGGGGGAAAGATGTTTGGCCCGATGGAGGGACAACCGCAGATTCATTGCTACTGTACAAAATGATTTAGGAAATGGTATGTCTAAAACAAGATTACATAATTTTTTGAAGCATAAAATCAGGGGCCCTGGACTTGCTCAGTCAAAATATGAGCGCTCTTTTTGGCGTATTCTGTTAAAACTCTAAAGTATACTCTCCAGTTGTTTTTTTTTTATAAGGCTTGCTTTTTTTAATTTTTTTTTACAGGTAATTATGAAGTTATGTTTGACGATGGGTTTCAATGGAAGTGCACTCTGTCGAGGCTGTACAAGCTAAAAGACAGTGGACAACAAGAGTACCCTCAGTTCGGAGCTCCCGCGCCGCTCGCCGCGCCGGCCGCCCCCGTCCCCGCCCCCGCACCCGTCGGTCTTCCCAACTTGCCCTTATACCACACGCATCTCTTTGACCCGACCCGTGATTATCTAGGTTCCAAAAGCGAAAGGCGAGAGATGAAGCGAAAGTTAAATATCAAGGAAATATTCAATATTGGCCAAAAACGAAAAAAAATATCTACAATGGATAAACAGTCTAAAACAGTTGATACTTGTATTAAAGAAGAAATTAAAAGTGAAGGTAGTACTCCATCTGCTGAAACTGCTTCAGCGACGATACCCACTTCAAAGGAAATTGTTTCTGCATTAAAAGTGAAAAAAGCTGTTACAAAAAAGCCTCCAGTCAAGAAAAAACCTCTTTCAAGGAAGAAAATTAAATTAAAAAACATAGATATAAAGCCGGAAATACTTTCCTCAAATGATATCAAAAAGGAAATACCAGGTATTCTTGTCGATTCTAATTTAAACTCTGTAAAAAATTGTTATTCGAGATTTTTTATTTTGTTTATTTTTTGCAGAAGCAGTGGCATCTATCATTGGTACTGTATGCAAAACGGAACCTGAAATCGCACAAGTTAAATCGGAACCAACGCCTGTAGAAATCAAGGATTCTAATGCTAATGACATAAAGCCTGATGAGAAATTAGATGAACAGCCAAAAACATTTGACGTTAGTGAAACATTGGAGAAACAGGCCATAATGGATGTGGTAAGTGTTGTAGATGGGCCAATTTTTATATTGGTCCGATTTTTTTTTCATCTGAATTGGATGAAAATAGCTAGGTTGGAAGAGGATTTGTTAGACGTATTTCCTAAAATATATTTTTTTCTTGTCGAAAAATATCCTTTTGATCGTAATATTTACTGTAAGATTTTTTTGTTTGGAGAAAAATTTATAAATCGCATTTTTAATTTTGTAAAAAATTGTAATATGTACCCTAATTTTTTTGACCTCGAATGACCTCGAAAATCCCAAAATTATGTCGCTCAATGAAAAAAATTAGGACACTAGGAAATTGTGGAAATATTGATCAGAATAAGGAACTAAAATCTACACACTAATAGGGATGTTGACACCAAATAAGAATATCAATAAGTTAGAATTTTCTCCAGAGGATCAAATTCTTAATCAAATGGCGAGAAAAGTAACTCAAAAGAATAAATAATCACGTAATGTCCCTTTTCCTCAAAACCCACCTTTGTATAGGGACGATCGTTATTTACTATGGTGGTCGTGGTTAATGACGTCACTGATCTGTCGCGCTTTCTCAAACTCAAACTCAAACTGTTTATTGCACACATATTACAATATAGTACAAAATACACATTATAATATGCACCCTGCAAGGGCACAGCAATTATTCTCTCTCTAACCTGCAACATTAAAACGGTTGTAGCTTTATGATTGGAATAGGATTTTCACCATTTGGCATACTTTTTTGCCTTATTTCTTTTGGAGTAGTCTAATTTTGAGTCAACAACTCTATTTTTACCGTAATCTAAGCAAAAAAAAAACTACAAGTATATAAAAATTGGCCCAAATATACGATTGAAATGAATTATGGTAAGGTTTTATCCATAAGCATTTGTTTTACAAATTAGGCGGTGAAAGAGGAAACGAATCTATTTGAAATTCAGGATGGAGTTGAGCACGAGGAAGTCATAGGTAAAATTAAGGAAGCAATCACAAAATTAGAGGATGGTATAAACGAGGTTGAAAAAAAAGAGACCAAACTGGAAGAAAGAAAGGAAGAAATAGCCTCAGATAGTGTTCAGCCAATTATAATAACGATCACACCCAGTGATAAAGAAAAGCCAAAAAAGTCGTCAAAAGTCAAGAAAGGGAAGAAGCTGAGGTTGCTGCAAGAGAAAAAGGTTAAGAAACAGGTGGAGAAGGTGAAATGTCAGCTGGAGGAAATGAAGAAGCAGGTGGAGGCGATGCGGCAGGAGATCATGCTGAAGACGGAGGAGCTGGCGAGCTCGCGGCGCGGCGCGCGGCCCGCGGACGAGGCCGCGCTGCTGCCCGGCGAGTGGTGCTGTCGCTGGGAGGACGGCCAGCCCGTCGGCAACGTCAGCGAGGCGCCCGCGCCACCCGCGCCCGGCGCGCCGCCACGCCGCAGCGTGCAGGTAAACAGCAACAAACGGGGGATACAGCCACGTCCAAGGCCGGTTCACATTGGTTGCGTGCGCAGCACGTAAGCGTCGACGTGCACGTAGGCGTGCACAGCACCCCTGTCACACCGGGTTACGCGCACGTCGACGCCATGCGTGCACGCAGCAGCTCCGTTGCTTGGCTAGCGGCCATTTTGCATTCTGAACGAAAACAAGCATTATGTTCGATAGCAGCAAATACAACGTCATCAATGCACGCGGGTGGATTTCAACGAGAAATTTTTCACCATACAAAAAATAATTTGTTTATTTATTTCTTTCAAATGCGAGAAAAACAATTCAAAACGATGTAGGGATGTTTGCTGAGTAATTTAATTATATCTAGCCAAACATTTAATGAGTTTATTCAAAGTTATTACATCCGTAACATTAAACCATGAGACGGTGTTGACGAATGTGGTCTGGTAATGATTTTTCAATGGATGGTGATGATATATTTGGCATGGTAATGACCAGTTAATGGTATAAAGGTATGATATAAACCACTGAAAATCAAATCGACATATTTTTTATTTGAATAATCAATAATAATTTTACCACTTCTTATTTATCTTATATATTTCTTCACATTTGACAGTCAGAATGTGTCATTTTTTTTCTTTCACTTTTGATCTTTTCTCATTTGTTTTTTTTTACAATATTTTAGCCAATGCCTTAGGCATTCATAACATAATGAAATAATAGCCTATTTAGTTTAATCAGCCTCATATTACTGACATAGATTAGTTTATAATTTTTTTTTTGGTTTAGTATATTTCGCTTTGCCTTGCACTTCTTTTCATCTAATAATCCTTGTTAATGCCTAGGCATTCATAAAATAAATATATTGACGACCGCTCTAGCCTAGTTGGTAGTGACCCTGCCTACGAAGCTGGAGGTCCCGGGTTCGAATCCCGGTCAGGGCATTTATTTGTGTGATGACCACGAATATTTGTTCCTGAGTCTTGGATGTTTTCTATGTATTTAACAGTGGCGGCGGCCCCCTACAACCCGATTCCCACCGGCTTGCCCTAAACTTTTTGCTTACGTATATCAAACTCATAAATCATCAATAAAAATACAGCACTTAGTAATGCGATTGACTATAGCTTCACACAATAGATTTCAGCCAGACATCTAATAACAAGTCACAACATTCACTACGTATCCGCATTACGCATTGCGCTTGAAACGGTAAAAAAAACCCGACGTAAATTAGCCTACCTTGGGTATGTTTCTGATTCATAAAAATGGCACACGACCATCGAAATTGCACGCACACACTCACAAATTCTGTCGTAGACGCAGGTCGCCAATAACCCGCAAAATATCGAGTTTTTGGAAGATGATCGAATTTGAATTTAAACCTTAAACATGAGCCGATAAGGTTTATATTAGAATGCACTGCTTGGCCATTTCGAAACATTGCCATACTTCTGTTATATAATACTGCGTGGAATAAATTGCGCAAAATTATATTATCAATTTCGATTCTTTATAATTAAATTATGCACAAGCTTTAAAAAAAGACATAAATCGTATCACAAAACACGAAAATCGAACGTAGATTGAAGCTCGGTAATTTATTTACCTACAAGTGCGCAAAGAAAGTTTCTTTGCTTTTAGATTCGTTGGTAAAAAATTGAATATAATGGCAACACAGTCATTTGCCCGGTTGCGGTACGAACAGTGTGAAAATATTTATTATTGTAATTCTTATGTGAGTTTAGTTAATTTTGTGCATAAATATAGATTAGAAAATCAAGTTAACCAGTGAAATTCAGATTTACTAGTATCTTGTGCATGAATAATTCATTTGGGGAGCGGGTTGTAGTTTTGTTGCGAGTATTTGAAGGTCAGTTCGTTGTGTTCGTCAGTGTTTTGAGTAAAAGAAAGTACCTATACTTTCTTTTACTAATGGCGTTATAGCTGCTTTAGTTAATTTCGATTGTTGTGTCGTTGATTATTTACTAAATGAGTAGTCTTGTTTTTCTAAGCTATCGTTTGAAAATAAGAAGTTTGATGTGCGTGTCGTGCTCGCCCAGAGATAAAAATTGATTACAAGCGGAGGGATGGTTTCTTTAAACACTTTCACAGCGGATTATATGACAAAGGTGGTATACACTAACTGCGAGGGGTTTTGCCGAAGGACATAGCGCACGCTTCACTATACCACTATAGAGAATAAATGTTAAGGTAGGTTTTTTTTGCTCGGGGTTGCCCGGCGATAATTCTCACGCGCCGCCACTGGTATTTAAGTATCTATTTATCTATATAAGTATGTATATCGTCGCCTAGTATCCATAGTACAAGCTTTGCTTAGTTTGGGACTAGGTTGATTTGTGTAAGATTGTCCACAAATATTTATTTATTTATATACTTAATGTCATAGTGCCTAAACCAAAATTTTACATTTACTTAACCTACCTATATTTCATTCTAAGACATAACACAAAACATGCAAAGTTATTTTACACAGTACATTTATGGAACAATACAATAAATCACCTTTATTATTAATACGAAACTAAAACTAGAACTTTTTTTAATGTTTCGCTTTGTTATTCATTTATCACTTCTTGATTCTTTTTCGATTTGTATGAATCAGTCTTCTTAAATTATACGTAAGTACTAATATTTTGGCACCAATATTTGTAGTTTACTATTAATTTTACTTTTTTATTCGTCTGCATCAAGTACACATTTAACTTAATCATATAAAATTATGATTTTATTCTCACAAAATCAGATTATTGCTTAATCACACTCATGTCTTCCCCTCTCCGGTCTTATTATACATGTAGCGATTTGTATCTATGACTAGGATGTAATACATTAGTTATATTTAATGTATTACATTTACTTCTTACTCCGATAATATGAAAAAAAGAATAACGATATTATAAGCCCAGATCTAAAATGCGGCAAAACTACCGTTTAAAACGTTACAAAACTTAATCAAAATCAAAAAATCAAAATCAAACATTTATTCTGCAAATAGGCCACAAGGGCGCATATGTACTACGAATTGTAAAATATTTAACAAATATTATTACATATGCAAAAAAAATAAGATAATCGTCATCACCATACATATGGAATCATAACCGTCCTTTGCTTGAAAACCGGTGATGACGGGTATGATGCTGACTATTTGCTGATTATTCTAGAACGCTGAGTATTATGGCAAAGACACTGCCAACCCAACATCTTCAATTGGAGTTACGTTTCCTTAGGTAATTAGTTTTAAGAGCGCTTTAATAAAATCTAGCGGGTCCACTAGCGCCACTCGTAAAACGGCCGTTTTAATTTTGAGCTCATAGATTGACGAATCCAGCAACGTAAAAACTAGTTTGATGGATTCAAAAAGTACTTAAATACAAACTTCAGTACGTAGCGGCCCCCTTTTTTAGTTATATATCGTTAAATTTAAATAATTACAATTATTTACGAGTAGCGCTAGTGGACCCGCTAGATTTTATTAAAGCGCTCTTAATATCATGTAACTACTTACTTTTAACTGCTCCTGGATGGTTATGACGCAATTCAAGTCTAATCATTTCTTCTAGAAACACTTACCTGTTTTTTTTCTGTTCAAAGGGTGCATACTTAAGTTTCTACTCACTTTTGCTATTAGAACCGAACTGAGGTAGAGGGAGGGCATATCCACGTTGTATTTCGCTACGTATACACAAAACTACCTCGATTTTGATATTACACTGACGGTGGTGACGAATATTGGTACTAAATTTTTATTTGTACTTATAACGCGTTCCGGGTGATAGTGGGGCTGCCTCGTTTCTGTAGCGCATCAGGGATGTTTGCGGGGGCGCGTGTTGCCTGTTTTTATGCGAGCATGCGCGGGCGAGCCGCATCCCTGGTGCGCCGGGTGCGGAGCAGTCCCAATACCATTCTGAGAATGATAGCGGACAAGCCTGACTGTGCTATCATGTTACACTGTGCGGGGCTGCATTCTTCCGCCAGTGTAATCAATTGGTAGCACTATGTGTGATTATTGTATTATGATAGATGTATTATGTATATAATTTCTATGTGTTACACGTAATAAATGATTTCATTCATTTCATTCATTCATTTGTTGAAGGAATAATTTAATATTTTTTATATGTATAAAGACAACGTGGGATAACTTTAACTGATATAAATATCGGTATCGTCCGTTGTGAATGCGATATTTTTGACTACAAATATAAAGGTTTGGATTTTTTTGCAAGACGGTGATGATTTATGACACATAAACCATTTTCTTACAAGAAAGTTATTTATTTATTGGTGATTTTGATTGAAGCACTATTAATATATAAGTACTAGCCAATGACTAACAGAGTTTGTATTCTTGAAACATGATAGTTTTTTTTATAATGACCGAAACGTAACTTAACGGCGGATTTTGAAATCCACCCACGCATCGACGCGACGTTGCCGCTCCGCTCTGCGTGTGCGTGCACGCAGCACGCAGCCTGTTTGTCTCGAGGGAGCTACAATGCGTGCGTTACGCGTGACGTGCGCACGCACACGTCACGCAAGCGGTGTGAACCGGCCTTAAATCTGTCAGTGATGTTATTATTGCTAATGTCAAATTATTTACTTGCAGGTTGAGGATAAGCGGTTACCGCCAGGATGGACGAAACACATGGTCCGTAGAAGTATGGGCACTTCTGCAGGAAAATGGGATGTTGTTTTAGTAAGGTTGGTATTTAGAAAGTAGTTGCGTAGTTGCTATACAATGTATAACTTAAATCGTTTTACAAAAAAAGTGAATCTATTCATGACTGAGTAACTTTTAGTAACTATGGTGCCTCTCCACTGTGCCATGAAAAATCAACTTCTTTAGTCTTCAGATATTTTGGTTAGTCAACCTTTTAGCCAAAAGGGAGCAAACGGAACCCTTATAGTTTCGTGATGTCTGACCGTTTTTTTTTTGTTTTTTTTTGAACCTGACTATGGCTTTATAGGCCGGGCCCAATAAAGCGATAGGAATGCGCGGTTGGAGAGTAGCCTGGGGAAAATCCAGGGGAAAACCTCCGGCATGACCACGCGTGTGGTTTGGATCAATGGAATACTCTTAAGAGTTTGCGCTCCAGTGAGATTGGTTGAGCGGTTTCAACCGAATCTGAGGTGTGAGTGGAATCGAGCTACTGGGAGTTTTGTCGCTGGTTCACTAAACCTAGCCTAGCTGAGAAGAGTCCAGCAAGAAACAGCTAGGCCCGACCTGGGTCGGACTGACTCTACCCGGTGTGCGGCGGTACCGGGACGAATAGGGACTAGACTGGATTAGATTCAAAAGCGTACTGAATACAAAATGGCCGCCTGCCTTCGCGCTGACTTCCAACAACCACAGAGTACGGTACAATATCCGTTGCAAATGACTAGATGGCGCTGATGTTCTAAAGGGTTATCTCACAGTGGGTCAAGCCTAAAGGCTCGAACACCTAAATATAAAATTTTGGGGGCACTCCATACATGTAATCGGTGGATGAAAACCGCACATAGTCGTGTGGGATATCCATGGATAGGCCATTAAAAATGATATAGTAGTATCTAAATAACTTATAGATATTAGCTGTCGAAGTTATAGTGTGCCCCCTCTAATTTGCAAAGTATGAAGGTTAAAAGTTAAAAAAAAATTGAGATGGTGTGCATTAATAAATACTTAATTTTGGTTTGAAAAAAATAGGTTTTACGGTTTTTGAGTTTTCGCTGAAAAACTGTCTTGCCGATACAATATGTCGTGAGTTCCCTATGAGGATACGACTTTTGGATAGTGGTTTTGTAGATACGGAACCCTTCATTGTGTTTGATCCGACACGCATTTGGTAGTTTATTTATGTTCAAATTAAGTAGTTGATTGATGGTATCGCATTTTATATATTCTATCTGTTGTATTCTGGGATTACTGAAAGTGGAGACCTGGAGGCCAAGAAAGTGACGTCATACCGCTACAAACAGCTGCAATCAAAACCGTTTTTCCTAGTTAATATATAATTCTTGGAAGTGTCACGCGAAGAGGTCGGTTCATATACAAGTATAGTTGTGGCGTCACACAAACACTAGATTACATATTAACCGTTTCCAGGCCGCACCAATCTAGAAGGTTTTACAAAAAACCAAATATATAATAAAAATAGTTACGTTTTGGTGATTCATTTCAAGACGTATTTTTTTAAATAAAATACAATTGAATATTAACTTTAAACCCCAGCACTAAGATTGAAGTTCTATTGACACGTATGTGGTCGATGAATCGTACTCTGCTTGGAAAGGGGTTACAACAGATGGAAAATTAACAAGTACTCCATTTTTGCAGTCCCGAAAATCGTCGGTTTCACACGAAGAATGACATGCGAGTGTATCTGGAGAACATCGCAGACCCCGCGCTGAAACCGTTCGAAGCGGCTCTCATGGACTTTGGCATCCACCTGAAGCTGTCGCGGCGGCTGGGCTGGGTGCGCGGCGCGCCGCCCGCCTCCCCGCCGCTGCTCAAACGGGCCAAGCTCAGCCTTAACAAACACCACCATAAGTTGATGCACCACAAACAACGACCCAAGTTGAAAATCAAACCCCTGCGACCGATGCTGGTTAGATTAATAATAAATATTTGTACACTAGTACGAGGGCTGCTGCTTATGTAACCGGAATCCGGGTTCCAACATTTTTAACGCTATGTATCTGACCTCCATGGTAAAAATTGAACTTGATATATATCTTTTCTTATGTACGCTAGTCTATTGTTTTTGGCGGGTTTAAAATGTCATCTTGCTGCAGTTGCTGCAAGAATGGAACTCACTCGTGAAAATATTCTTGCTATGATTTATTACGATTTTCGGCGTGGTTTAACGCAACAACAGTGCATAGATCAATAAACTTCAACTTTTGGTGATGAAGCTCCATCGGAAACAACTGGTTTAGTGAGTTCCACCGTGGACGTAGTATGCTCACGGACGAACTTAACCCTTTGACCGCCACGGTCGGCTATTCACGTCATCGGAAAATCGTACCATGGACGCCAAAGACTGCTACAGCCGACAGCCGTCAAAGCAATAGCGATATATACGCGATTGCGTAAAGTTTAATTTCGCGTTGAACGCGTGGCATCAGCGATGCGTCATTTGTATATAATGCTTGGCGCTCAATAGAGGAAGGTCGTCCGAAATCAGTCGTTGTACCACAAAATATTGAAGCTGTGCGAAAACTTATTATGCATGACCCTCATGTCACGTATCGCGAGATAGAGGCGACTTTGGGCATATGTAGGACGAGTATTAATAAGATAATACATGAGTATTTAGCTGTAAAAAAAATGTTCGCGTTGGATCCCACACAATTTAACTATGGATCAAGAAGAGGCTCGCGTCGAATGGTGCAAGAAAATGTTGAAAAAAAAAGCTATTTATAATATCTACACAGGTGACGAATCCTGGATCTATGCTTATGATCCCGAAACTAAACAACAATCAACAGCGGGGGTGTTTCAAAATGAGTCGAACCTTACGAAAGTAGCTCGTGCAAAAAGTACCTTGAAGCAAATGGTGGCCTGCTTTTTTGGTATGGCCATGTGGCTACAGTGCCACTAGAGAATCGTAAAACGGTTAATTCGGAGTAGTACACGACCATTTGTTTTCCGCAAGTTTTTGAAGAAATATTTAAAAACAACCAGCAACGCAGAATCATTCTTCACCATGACAATGCCAGCTGTCATACGTCGCACGAAACAACTCGATTTTTGGAAGGTATAGAATTGACGGGTCATCCACCGTATTATAAGCCCTGACTTGGCGCCCAATGATTTTTATTTATTTCCAAATGTAAAGAATAAATTACGTGGACAATGATTTTCGACCCGTGAAGATGCCGTCGACGCGTTCAAACAACATGTTTTGGAGATACCTCAGTCAGAATGGAAAAAGTGTTTTAAAAATTGGTTTCAACGTATGCAAAAAGTGCATCGATCATCACGGAGAATATTTTGAAAAGCAATAAAACCATATTTAGTCATATATGTATGTTTATTTTTTCTATTCCGGATACATAAGTAGCAGCCCTCGTATAATCCGTCCAATACATATTTTCTCTATATCAAATGCTGACACTTGATTATTTATTTTCGTATACTCTTAACCCGAAACATCATGAATCTCATGACGCGAGTAGGTATTAGGAAATGACGTAAAAAAATTATTTTTTTGAAATTCAAAGTACAATCTTTTTAATATTTAATGTCGTTTTCATGGAAGAGGGGCTATTGTCATACTTCGAGACAATATTGATGTTTCTATATCACCTACTGCACTAAGGTCCCTTTTTTTTTGAAAACTGCACACTTATTAACATAGTTTCAGTATGTATTTTTATTTCAGGGGTTTGGTGCATCTAACTCAGAGCATAATTCATTTGAAAGCAATACGTGTACTGACTTAAGTGTATCAGAGGAAGCCACACTTGATGGTGCCAGTATTAAAGATGGGTTTGGTAAGCATACTTGTTTTAAGAATCTATTTATAAACTTTACTCGTCTCATAGAGGTACAGCGTAGATACAATCATATCTTTGTAATTTTGTAGTAACAATAGGAATGTACTCCAAAATATTTAATGCGTGTATATCTATGAAAACATTTTTTTTTTCTTTCAGTTAATGTGGGTTCATTAAGAGTTCAAGTCATTGAAACTCTACTACGTTGTCCCGCCGAAGGGTGCTTCAAGAACTTCAGAAATACTACACTTCTTAAAATGCACATTAAACATTACCACAGGGAGCTTAGAAAGGCGATGGGTAATACGCCTAAAGTTTTAGATTTAGCATATGCTAGGACCCGGCCTACCGAAGCGGAAATGAAACAGTTGAAACGCGAAGCGCAACAGAGGATAATCAAAGTGAAGTTGCCGAGGATGCACAAACGGACAGAAGAGCAAGTCCCCGCGGAGGCCAAGGCCCCGCCGCCGCCATCAGAGCCCGTCGCCACGCCGCCGCCCGCCCCCAGCGCCGACCACGCCCCACCCAAATCCTTGGACTCCCCCAAACTGCGGAACGCGCTCGTCAGCAAACCACCCAAGCGGCCCCGGGTTTTGCTCCCGGTGCGGAAGGAACCCGAGTCGACCACCGACAACGAGCCCGTCGCAGACGACGAACCACCGATCAAACTCGAGAAAGACGACGAGGAGATCAAAATCGAGCCAAAACAAGAAATACCAGATTGCGGGGTGTTGGACTTTGAAACGGCGATATCGACGTATACTGTAGCGAAAATAGTAAACGGCAGGAGTAAAGGCGAGAAGAGGCGGAAGACATTCGCCGTAATAGGGAAGATGGGAGCGAGCGAGGACGAGGAATGGGCGGGCGCGGGCTCGGACGTGGACACGCGCTCCAGCTACCCGAGCTGCGGCACGCCCGACTCCAAGGGCACGGACGCGCGCGCCTCCTCGCCCAGCGACGACAAGGACTCCAACCACCTCTACATGTACACAGAGAGTACGTAACATTAATGCAGCTCCAACATCTTTGCACGTTCACAACTAATGACAATTCAATTTAAACTATCAATGGTCTCGAAATGTGTATTAAGTTTATGATATAACCATTGTACGCACCAGGGGCTTTGGCATAAGGAAAGACTTTGTTTTGTACCTGTAGAATTGACTATGTTGGTTGTTTCAGACGGTGAGCGCATCAAGCTGGTCCGCATGAAGAGAGAGGAGATCATCAACTGTCACTGCGGGTTCCGCGAGGAGGACGGGCTCATGGTGCAGTGCGAGCTGTGCTTGTGCTGGCAGCACGCGCTCTGCCACAACATCCAGCGCGAGGCGGAGGTATGTGTACACATGACCACATGACATCACTCTATCACCTATCCATACTTCACTTCGCATCGGACGTGATTATTCAATAAGCGTTAAGTATAGTATTTTTATGAGTTAAAGTTTACCCTTATATCACCGGTTACATGTTTTTTTTTTATATATATTTTTATGGAATAATGTCTAAATTACGAAATATTCAATGCTGACATCTGTCAGTTTGCTTGGTGTAATTAAAAATATGAGTTCAAATAGTTTGTAATGGCAACTGGCAGTGGCAACCTTACAATCTTCTCTAAGATCTCAAGGTTCGATATAAATTGCCATATGATAAATAATAATAATGGCGGTAGGTACCGGAGAAGTACACGTGCAGTATCTGCTTGAACCCGCGGCGCGGGCGGCGGCGGCAGCGGTTCATGCACGACCAGGACCGGCTGTACGAGGGGCTGCTGCCGGGGCCGGGCGGCGGCCGCGCCTGCGACGCGCTGCGCCGCGCGCACGAGCTCTCCGGCAACCTGCTGCGCATCGAGGACGCGCTGCACGCTGTGCGCGTCAACACCAGCGTCGCACAGTCAGTGCTACACATCATCCTATTCTACACACATTGCATATTTGACAATAGCCATCATACTCATAAAAACATAAGATTCGCAACAACGTTTTTTGTTTGTTGGCCAAATGTAAATTGAAAAGTTCCACTAGAATTCAGATGTTTCAATAAAAAAGAAATTGTGTGACAAATATGTACATAAACGCAATATGTCACGTCAAAAATGGCAAATTTCCTTTTTTCCCATAAAACGGAAGTACGAGGCACGCCTGCGTGTAAATCAGTATAGCGCGTTTTCAGTGCTCGTTAAGTATGCTGTACTTTGCCTTTCATGTTCGTCTTTTGTGTTGATTTAAATACAAATACAAACATTTATTCTGCAAATAGGCCACAAGGGCACTTTTACATGTCAAAATATTAATTTACAATTGAAGAAAGTCTGACTATAATAAGTAATACATTTTTCATGTCAAAATATTAATTTACAGTTCAAGAAGGAATAATAATTTCGAGTTTAACAATTATAACAAAATTAATGTCATACAGTGAAGATAAACTTGCAAAGTTATCTATTGCAAATTTTACAACATCAGTAAAGTTAGAGATGTATAAGGTCTCAAGATTAAACAAGGAGTATAATGAAATTAATATAATATCCCAGAGATGTACATGGTCTCTGAGCGTCAAAATAAAAATTAATTTAATATTGTTAGAGATGTATATGGTCTCTAAGTCACTGATAATAAAAACGAATCCACAACAGGATGATGTCTCTCGTCAATCCCCTATAAAAAGACACTAGTATTAACGTAGTCACTATGTCCTAGCAAGCATGAACAGACCAGACTCCACAAACAGCACCCGATCACGAGTATGACGCGTATCTCAGCCATCCATAAAGGTAGTAATGGGTCTTTTAGATAGAAATTTATTTTTACAGGACCAAGAACCATCCTAAATTGTACTTGTGGGCGAGAGATTGGGAGACCGTTGAATTATCATTTGCTCAAGAAAAACTAAACTCTGAATATTCGGACCTGAACGTGATCATCAATAATTTGGGGAAAGAAAATCTTCCTATCAAGGCGGAGGATTTAAAAGAAATGGCATTAGATATGAAGACTCCCTCGTCGGAAGAGCTTGAAGAGAAACATAGTCAAAGAGAGAACCAAATAGGATCCCAGGCATTGCTGAGCGGGCTGCTGTCGAGCCCCGGCGCCGCGTCGCTGGAGCTGCCCGGCGAGCCCGACCTGGAGAAGCTGGCCAAGTCCGTCCACGGTACGTGCTTCACTATACAGTACCTCTAGTATAAGCTTTTTCGAAACAAAACACAAACGAACGCATTTGCGTTTAGTCTCAATTTGTATGACAATAAATAGTTACCATCTATTGTCACCAGGGGTGCTGCTCGCGTTCGTTCGTGTTTTGTTTCTAAAATACTTATATTATACTAGAGATACAGGTTGATTATAAAACACATTCGGCGTTGGTAGAGTAGAGATACCACAAAGCCGTAAGGGTGCGAACTCACTGCTCGCGACATTATCTGTGGGTGAACCTCGGGGTTTGCTGTCGGCGCACTCATACATGATGTAAACTCACTCATTCGACTGGAGCCGCCGTCCTTGTACGTGAACGCCTCGACAGAATGGCTAACCCGCGCTCGTGAGATGAAAGTACTGTAAAAGACGTGTGTGTGTTCGTGCAGAGCACGAGAGCTCGCGGACGCGGGTGCGCGCGCCGCAGCCCGAGGCCGCCATCGAGGATGGCGCGTGCCGCGCGCGCTTGCTGCGCCACATCCAGCGCTGCCACGCGCTGCTCGACCAGCGGCTCGACTCTATCGAGGCACAAGTCGCCGGTAAATATACCTTCTAATTCATATTTTCTAGACAAACAATATTTTTCAGTCATACTTTATTGCTGAATGTTTTTTTGGGTCGATCAACATTTCCTTGTTGTTATTCGATCCCGTCAGCCTGGAGACGACAGTAACCGATTTTCTTAGAATAGTAGTTTATGCAACTGATACATAATGAGAGATCTTCCAGGCCTAATTATGTACAGTTGTATACACTACTTTATCTACATCCATACATTAAATCCTCTTTCATGTGTTGAGACACCATTGCGTTGACTGTGCAGGAGTTCGAGTTCGTGAGCTCGTTGAAGTCTTTTAGAGCACGAGCCTGTATCGTAATGGGCGGAGATGGCCATAACGATACCGTTTTTGATGCTGTTATGGCCATCTCCGCCCCGGACCGGCGCGATATTGTAAAGTTGGTCCTTACCTACACTTTTTGAGCACATAAAAGAGGATTTACTGTATGGGTGTAGATAAAAAATATTATAATATGGACTAGTGATAAAATTGTCATTATTTGACGCAGTACATTTTGATTACTGTTAAAAGTCGGGCTTTTCGTAATGTAAAAATAAATCGGGTTGTATATTTTTAAGGCGAATAAATATAGGCTCTATTATATTACAAAGACACTTTTTTATTACATAAAGTGGAAAGTCAAACTATTGGCAACAGCAAGCGACCAGTGAAAATGCATTATGGAACTGTCCAACTAGTTCACCTAAATATATTGTTTAAATTAGGGCTTGCATTCCGGAATCTCGGCCCATTTTTCCGATATTACAATTAGGATTGTTCATTATTTTTAACCCCCCATTTTTATTTATTTTTTCGAAAATATTGAGTATTTTAAGAAACCAATTTGAATATTTTAGCAATTCAGGGCTTAGATTATTTAAAAAAAAAATTAAAATATAGGATACTACCTCGCGTAAGTTACATCTCGTGGCTGAATCGATAAAGCATAAGCACAATAGAGACCCAAAAAAAAGTTGTCAATGTCAATCATCCATGCCATGTGGCACTGGCTAATTTTGTATATAGAAATCGTCAGCCACATGGCTGTTAGTGGCCCTCTGGCGCTGCCCATAAAGCGAGCCTTTTGGTTTTATTCAAAGCCAAGGCAAGCTTCCCCCACTCTCAAAGCAACTTTCTGAGCCTTCTTATAAGGCCTATGGTGAGCGACCACGTTTAAGTGCCATATCTCATCACTGGCAACACACATTGGTGGTTGGGGATTTGTTAATTTGTTAATGTTCTATTGAAACACTGCATTTACACGTAATAACTGTTTTATTTAGCACTTGTTACAATAACAAAACCAGTCATAGCGAGGCGAATTCGGAGCGCCCCACGAACCATCAACAATATAGAGCTGTGGGCATCGACTAACTACCTAAAGCGGTACACACACGCTTTCACGCTTAACAATCCTTAACACTGGTAAAAACGTCTTGAGACGCGGAATATTGGATGAAAAGATGTGCCGTAGCTTCCCGAACGCTGCCCAGCCTTAGGAGAAATAACATCTTGCCCGACTCCCCGCTATTGAAAGGTTTCGATCGAATCAAAGGTGCTCTCGTAGTCCACAAACTCTCAATAGAGGTATAAGCGGTACCTACTCTTCAGTCCTCTGTATAACTTAACGGAGCCTATGAATGTCGTTTGGGGTCTATGGTACTAAAGCCTCTTCGGAAACCGGCTTTTTCTGGAGGCTGGAATTCATCGCATCATTCTCGTAATGACTCTTGAAACCAGTTTGTAGACATGGCTCAAAAGCGTGATGGTTCGATAGTTGTTCAGTAAGGTATTGTCACACTATATGATTTTGATGTAATGTGGTAAAGTGAAAAAGTAAATTGAAAATGAGCATGTTGGTAAGGCAGTCGCATTTTTTTTTACTTGGGTATTAAAAAACAGGCTACCCATCTGGATATCTATAAAACGATAATCATTCATATTTTAGTACATTTTTGTGACATCCATTTAGCTGAAAAAAGTAAATCGCAATTCCGGAATTGGATGCTAATATCGAAAACAATTCCGGAATTGAAAAACCGTCTATATTACACGCCCTAGTTTAAATGAAAACTATAGTATTTGAAGGTATAATTCATAACCGGCCGTGCGACTCGTGCGTTAGCGTGTTGTTTGTTTGTGCAGAACTGGAATCACAGGACGCGTTGCTGGAAGACGACGAGACGGCGGACTACTACCCACGCACCAAGCAGACCATGGTGATGGTCGCGCGCGACCTCGACACCATGGAGGAGCTCGGCCTGGTCACCTAACACCCGCCCCGCCCCCGCACCCGGACGTACCCGCACACACCCACCTTTACAGCTCTTTCTTTACTTCATTTATGTGATATTTGGACGATTTATTTATTGCGAATATGTAATGTCAATTTGTTTGAAACCGAATTAGATCAATTAATGTATAACGATAGCAATGACATTTTTAATAATATCTCGTGATACTTCTGGACGCAATCAGTAACGGGACTGTGTACGGACTTTATTATAAGTACAAATGTATTTTAAATCAATTTACCCATCTTTTACATTACTTGGGATTTATTACAGGTACAGTGGGGTGGGATGGCATCCGTATGGAGAAAATGTAACAGCGAATGACTTTTAAACTATGCTCGTCACATTTGGTTATGAACTTAGAAATTGTAATGCGTATGTAATTTTAGGTTTTAGAAAGGGTAGGTTGGCATAGCTTCTGTGCATCAAATGCAGAAACGAATTCATACCCACATTTTGAATTGCCGGCATTGAGACTGGAATGTCTGCAACAGACTTTAAATTAATCAACGTTAGGTATAATACGTATAGCAAATAGACATTTGTAGATTACTTGTGAATATAGGCAAGTTCAATATCATGATTGTTGATCACCTAGTGAACGAAGTAAGGTTGTTGTTGTGAAATGTCGCTTCAGAATAAGCTAACCGGTGTGTGTATCTTAATGAATGTTCAGTTACATAAATGAGCTTTATTTTTGCAGTAATCTGCTAGCACTGCTGCTGCACTTTTTACAAGTCCGTACCTAACTGCTTTTTCGACGAGACCGCTGCAAAAATGGGGTTTACTTAACTTTGTCCATTGTGGCTAGTTCTTCAAGAAAATATGTGATAGTAATCTAAAAGGCGCTTAATACTGATTATTTAATTACATACAAATTAACCAAGATGAACTGCGTTGACATGGTACATCGTCAACACGAATTACTGACTAGAGATTTTCATTAAGCCCATGCATTTTTTACTGTTTGTTTATTATATAAATGATTTACCTTCAGTTCATATACCAAATAATCCAAAGATAACTACTGAAATAAGTATTGTCATAAAAATATTGTGTGTTGTTAATGTGAATCTAAATACACTTTTAATGTGTTTAGAATAACGTAATTTGATTGGGCTCTGGGAAGTTGGTCAGATTTGATTACAGACTTACCAGGACAGGAGACCCTATAATACTAAACCAATATTTTATTGATTCTCTACAGGGAAACCTTGTATATTTACTAAAGGACATGGAATAAAAAAAGCTTATTCTGACACGGCGTGTAAATATTAGGAATTTGTTTCAAAAATTAGCTCACCATTTAATTCTATTCAATTCACCATCTATGCACTGCACGCCTAACCTAACCCAGGCTAGTTTGGTGGTGGGTGGTGATTTCAATGGTTAACAGTCTATACTTCGATTTGAATCAGTTTATATGAATGGAGTGAAATAAATTAATTACTTCTTTGTTATTAACAAGAGGTATACATGAAGTAATAGTAAAAATGAAGTTGCATTAAGAAGATTGTACTTTTTGAATGACATGTGGACATTGTTTCAATAGAACATTTGGAATACTATCCTTGGCTGGTTGTTCGCAAAGCGAGCCGCAGAGGTATAAAGGTGTCCCACGGCTATGCCACATGGAGAAGTACTTAAAATATAAATCTTACTGTATTTTTATTACTGCAGTTGAAAGGGTTACTCATAAAGATTAATTTCCCTAAATAACTTAGCTTCTTAAAGAACCGGCCAAGTGCGTGTCGGACTTCTCACATTGGGATCCCGAACCAACCGCAAACTTTAGTTGGGTTTAATAGGAAAAAAAGAGGAGTTTTCAATGAAAAAGTCCGATTTATCAATACTTTTTTATTTGTTGGTAAAATATACGTAATAATAAAAATTATCACCAAATTTGAGGACTAGCTCTAACCGTTTGGCTGTAAACCCATGTGAGAGACAACGGACAGACGGACGCGTGAGTGACAACAATAGGGTTCCGTTTGGACTCTTCAGGTACGGAACCCTAAAATGAATGACCATGACATTAATTGTACACATTTTATTCTGTACGATTCCTGGTACTGGCAGGCAATACTTCTAAAACCTGTGAATGCAGTTAGTTCTAATTATTATTTAGTCTTCTTTCAGTAAAACGTACCTTTAATATTTAAAGTAACCCCTCCATGTGGCATAGCCGTGGGTCACCCTGTAGATATAGTTTTCCTCTTAATGACTTGCCGTGCCGAGGGCCCTTCTGTCCAACTTCATATAAAAGTATTCCATGAACATTGTACATTGGCGTTGGATAAATAATTATATGCAGGTGGACGAATCGGCCTTAGGTATAGCATGAAACGTAGTGGAGGTAATACCGACAATTTTTTTGTTTTGTTTATTGAACCGGTAGAAATTAATAAACTGCAACAATGCTTTGCCTTATTGAGCTCACAAATGTTTAGTACCTAATCGTACGTCCGTAACTAGTTTATTTGTAAATCAAACTTTTTTAGTCTTAGCTTTAATAATAATACGTTAATACAATAATAATAATTATAATAAAACTATTTTCATAAACATTACTATCAATTTCATTACCTTACTAGCAATATCCGAAAATTCGTAAGAATTTTCTATTCTGATTTTGGTGTATATATTTTTTTACTCTGTATGTCAAGTGTGTGTACTTTGGAACCCGTTCTCGGAGCTCATGGACTGTAAACACCGGTCTAGGGCGAGTCGGACTCGCGCACGAAAGGTTCCGTACCATTATCTATCAAAACGGCGAAAAATGACGTTTGTTGTATGGGAGGGAGCCCTCTCAATTATTTATTTTATTCTGTTTTTTAGTATTTGTTGTTATAACGGCAACAGAAATACATCTGTGAAAATTTCAAGTGTCTAACTATCACGGTTCGTGAGATACGGCCTGGTGACGGACGGACAGCGAAGTGTTAGTAATAGGGTCCCGTTTTACCCTTTAGGTACGGAACTAATAACGTCGATGACAACTCAAACGCCCGAACAAAGGAATAAGTCAAGTATTTTATCACAATATAACTAAGTTTTAACTTCAAGTTATTATCGTTGTACAAATTTAACAAGATAACTATGTAATTTATTTTGTTCTAAACTTTTTGATTTGTAGGTTGTTACTGTGCCAAATAAATAAGTGTAACAAAAATGTTCCCATTGCCTTTAACCAATAAAATGCAGGAGTCTATTTAAAAAACAAAATGAGAGGGTGGGCATAAGAAAAGAATTACTTTATTTGATTAGAACGTATAAATCAACCCTCATAGAACTTGGGCAGCTGGTCCCCCAGGATGACGGACCGCTTGACGCCGGCCTCGGTGATGACGCCGAGACGCACCACACCGCCCGAGGAGCCGTCACGCAGCATGGCAAGCGCCAGCGTGTTCGTCACGAACTTCACCGCCTCCTCCTCCTTCATGTTGGGCTTGAAGTGCGCGTCCACGTACCCGTATACGTACGTCGAGCCGGACCCACCGATGGACACTGCTTGACGCTGCATCATGCCACCAACTGGTACTGAGTAGATTTGACCTGAACATATGTAATAGGTCAAAAAGATGCATTGAAAGATGGTAGTGAGAATCATACGAGTACATGAGTCGATAGTAGCAGTCAGAGATATCGCAAGTCGTACCGAGACCGCGTTTATGTCGGCATTTCTCTCTCGCATTTATATATTGTTAGTGAAGGACGAATATTATACTTACGTACGATATTAGCGCGATTTTGCTAGCTAGGATGCAGTAATAACGATATGTGGCGATATATTAGTCTACTACTACTATCTACGTCATGTAGAGGCAGGAACTGTACCTTTACCATGAGTTTACATGACCGTACTCGCTAGCGACTGCGTAAAAATTTGTATAGGCAAAAGTACAGCGCCTCTGGCGGTTACGCAATGGAACTAAGAATCGGCATATTAAATTGTTTACGCAGTCGCTAGCGAGTACGGTCATGCAAACTCATGGTAAAGGCAGAGAACATAATTTAAGATACTAATAATAAATACATAGATTTTTCAGTAAATATACCACTTTTTAACTCTATTTTTTTAGCTTAACCCTTAGTAAGGCAGAGGCGATTTAGAAACCACTTGGTAATTAAACATTTACGGTAAAGATCGTCATACTTTTTATTTAATGTTAACAGTATTATACAGCTGACATATCACGCTTTCTTTCCATATTCATACCTTTTCGGTTATTATTCAATTGTAGTGTAAAAAATTAATGAATCAAAGTATGTGTGTGGTCAATATATGCACTATGCCTGTCAAGCGAATCAAGTTTTTAGTACGGTTTATGTCATTTTTCCTGAAATTCACGTGCCTCTAACAGGCAGAGTGCATATAATAACCACATGTTTTTTTCAAATTACTTTGTTTCATTTTGCTCTAAATGTAGAGGGCCCCAGGGCTTTACAAACATGAGAACATACTAAACTTTAACATAGCATATCTGTATAACTGGGGCCTCATAAAGGGTTAAAGTGGTAGATCACTGGTGGACCACAAAAAGTTTGATGGGGTCTTTAGCTATTTAATACTGCAACAACATATGCTATAAGACCTCTTCATACCTGGTGCTGTGGAAAGTGTGATTACTTCTTGATATCTGCAATGATTCTTGTATCTACAATGAAATGATTATAACAAATTTATACGTATTACCTCCTTTTCTTTTGTCCCATCCCGCAACCAGTATGCCGGCGACCAGCGAGTCACGATAGTTGTAACAAAGCTCACGGAAGATTGAAGCAGCAGTCTCTACCAGGGGAGCCTCACCTAGCTCCATTTTATGGAAGTCTGTGGAATATTGATTAAAATTTAAACAGTTACAAGCAGATCCAGCATCAGGCCATTCCTTTTGGCACTTTGGCTACACATTTTTGGCCGGAACAGAGACCTTACTTTTTGCATTACACAGAATGACTTACGAGGTTTTAATCAGGGATGTTATGGGGTTTTTACTCAAATGATCTCAATGAATATTAAAACTGTTATTTCATGTCATATTTTATAAATTGTTGTTCAAAAATAAATACCTTAATTTATATTTAATTTAAATATAGTTAATTAATTATTATAATAAGCCATCAATTACTTTTAAAATTATGTTCATTTCATTAATCTAAAAACAGTCTAATAAAGAACTCCAAAAAGGCAGAGATTGTAAGAACTCCGTTCGGGTTTTAACACATTCACAGTCTAGTGCCCCTTACATGGGTCACGATGAACTATCTTCACAAGTCCGTGCCCCGTACATGGGTCACTATAGCCAACGAGGTATGCACTCAAATCACTATAATTATATTTTTGTTTAGATTGTTCTATTTTGTTATAATCTTTTGCCTGACGATCATGATGCGAATTATTGTGCACTGATCATTGTAGTTAAAAATATCATTCACTTCCGAACTGCTTTTGATGAAAGGCTTATAGACAATTCTGATTTATCAATTCATATTTTAGTTAGATATGAAATAGAATTCTATAATATACAAGTTGATTTTTAAGTCGTGATCTGAAGTGCCAGGGGGTGATGGGGATGATCACACTGAGCAACTTCTACTATGGGGGGAAAACTGTACCTTTTGACCAAAATCACAGTGGTTTTTTTACCACTTGCTTTATTAATCTGATTCAAAGGCCACTGTTATAATTCAAAATACAGTCTTGTGCTCCGTGAGGATAAAATAACAATAGACTTCAGCATGATGTTGGAACTTACTAAGATGATAAGAAACAATGTCTGCGATGGCTTGTGTGTCGGCCGCGGAACCGGAGCGGCAGCAGTAGATGTGGTCGGTGACCTTGGTTAGTTTGTCCGTGACTCTGTTGGCGATGTAGGCGCCGGTGGTAGTGCGAGAGTCTGCGCCGATCACCACGCCGCCGTCAAACTCGCACGCCATGATCGATGTGCCCGTGCTGTGCGGCGCGCTCATCCACTCCGGCATGCTGGGCGCAGCGTAAGTGTTGATCACCGAAGTCGCCATTCTCTGTAAACCAAATAATTATCGGCATTTGGCCATGGCGGACTATGTAAGTTAGGCTAAGCAATACCAATCACAGTACTACTTAATATCCATTAATAGTTAAAGGGTATTAGTATGAAACTTACTTTTATTGTATTCCAATTATCTTTCTTTCTTATTTAAAATTCTTGAAAGTCACGGTTCCGATGACTTGTTACTACGCTCGCTGTCACGCTCACAGACTACCAAAGAGTATAATAAGTATATTTATGTAAAGAGTGGCAACTCCGAAATATTACTGGCCTCCCAGGCACCTAGGGGTTGATCGTTGAACTACTTCGATACACACATATGCAAGTTACGCACACACGCATGCATACACCAATATACGTCACACGTACACACATGCATACATCGACGCACTCGCACACATACATAACATAACCTTATGTTTTGTTTACTTTGAAGCCCACAATGTGACTAGCAAAGTCAGGAGGAAAACGTTTCTAAAATATAAATGAGATTAATACTTTAGTTACGCTTTCTTCCATACCCTGCTAGCCACATTGTAGGTTTCCAAGCAAACACCAAGTAGTAACACATCTGAGAAGTAAAATACGCAACATTGGTAGAAGTATTTATTTAACCCATACAATCAACAAAAATAAACAAGCCACTATTTATTTATACCTAACACAAACAATGATATTAGTTACGAAGAATATTTTACGATTCGAAAGCGAGGCAAATTATGTACCGAATAAAGTTGCCTTTGGAAGAGTTAAAACTCCATGCACAGCCGTATTTGAAATATTTTGCGATTTAAATGTTCACAGAATTGTTCATACACTATAATCACAACGATGAAACACTGATTTTAATTTTAAATTCTATGAAAACCAGATTTCTATACATGACTGATTGACAATTCAACCACCATAAAGGTTTCTTTTTCTTTTTTCTAGACTAATTAATAGGTCAGAAATCTCTATGACTCGTAGGTCGAACTTCGAAAAGTTTATTCATTTCAGTTACATAAACACAAATAACTACAAATTAAATCCTCTTAGACAAAATCTGTTAAATTTACTTTTAAATCCTAAGGATAATTCACGTGGGTCACTGATGGTTCCAATATTTACAATTAAAGGCATATCCTGACGCTCCTACACGCTGGCCAGCAGCAGCTTGTCGTCCTGTGCGCTGGTAAGTCAGGATGCGCTTTAATATCTTCTAAGTAGTCTGTGGTGCTTTGACAAAAAAAACTCACGAACACTCCAGAGATGTCGCTACCTTCTATACATTTTAATCGAGCGAGCGCCCTCTAAGTAAGTTTCCAGCCCCTGCAGACTACTTAGGAGATACTGTCACGCTGTGGCGTGTAGTGTTGCAGTGTTGCTAGAGCATGCTCATTAAAACGCACGTTCAGAGGGGCTACCACGAACCACAAACGAAGTTTTCCCTCTCTGTCTCACTTACGTCCGAACGTGCAAGTGCGACAGAGAGCGAAAACTTTGTTTGCTGTCGCGGTAGCGCCCCAGAGTTGGTTCAGAGGGTCTACCCAGAGGGCCTACCGCGACCCGAAAACGAACGAAGTTCGAATATCTCCCTCTCTGTCGCACTTGCTAATTCGTGCGGGTATTAAAAATAAGCACTTTTTTTGTAAGTGCCTTACATTAAGAGTATGGAACCTTTACATTGTGTACAATTGCACTACACGAACGATAGAGTTAGCAGTTGCAGGACAGAACAGAGCCTGTACTCCGAACTTCGTGTTGTGCCGTCCCTGTCACTCCCGTGTTATACACTATATGAGTGCTGGCTCAGGGGGGCTACCCCGAACTTCGAAATCCGAACTTCGTATCATGCCGTCCCTTTCACTCATATAGTGTATAACAGGGGAGTGAAAGGAATGGCACAACACGAAGTTCGGATTTCGAAGTCGGAGTTGGCTCAGAGGGCCTATTCCGAACTTCGAAATCCGAACTTCGAATCGTGCTGTCTCTTTCACTCATATGGTGAATCATACGAGAGTGAAAGGGACGGCACGATACGAAGTTCGGATTTCGGAGTAGGCCCTCTGTCTTGTCCTGCAACCACAGATAAGACATACATAACTTTTAACTTGACGATATCCAAGCGTAGGGGAGAGAGATTATTTGACACAATGATCGTTAGAAAAAAATATACTGCTTTAGTGAGTACCAAACCAACATTACCTACCAATTTTAAGTAGTACAATATAAAGCATCATAGTACTTAAAAAGCACTGGGTTTCAGCACGTTATTGGGGAGCGCACGTAAAAGGCACGTAAAACCATGCTAAAAAGCACGTTTTGGCAACACTGGTGGTGTGGTTATACACTGCCATTTTACTTGTCATTGTAAATGTATTACTAGTATCTTGTATCTTCTAAGTAGTCTGTGCACATACATTAGAGGAATCTCTAGATAAATGTGGGAAAAACACAAAAAAACCCTAGCCACGATTAGAAAGTATTTGAGGTGACAGTTTTTTCATATACTTACGTCAAAGTGTATATGTTCCGAGTGGCTACCGCAAACCGCCGCCCCCCCTGTGTCCACATTATCCGATATCGGATCCGATACCGGTAAAAAATGTACGGGAACATGACCGATATCGTATCGGATAGTGTGAACACTAACCGGTTTTCCATGCATTTTTATCGGTGTCTGATCCGTCCTACACCGATATCATATCGGGTAGTCGGAACGCCCTAACGAATTCTAGTGGCGTGTTTAGGCAGCCTTATGGAAAACCGCTTTGTGTCATGAAGTAAGGTAAAACTGGAGCCGGTAATATACACATACAAAGATGTGCGATAGAGATGTACCTACGCATAGACAATAACATACGTAACAATGACACACATAGCTGGGCACTGTTAACCAAATAGTTAACTTAGTTAATCGCTAATCCGTTAAAAAAAAGTTAACTTCGTCAAACGTTAAAGCGTTACATTTCGGGCCATTTAACGGAAGTTAACGTTAATCGTTAACTCCTAGTAAAAACAGCACCTGGGTATGCGCGTGTGCGCTGTGGAAGGCAGAATATACGTAAGTTGCAGAATTTTATTTAGTTGGCAAATAAAGAATAATAAGAATGCCTGAGACTTGGTACTACAAAATATCTCACAAATATAAAGGTCAAGGAATGTTCAACACATTTGTACACAGAGGATTACGTAGTATGAACGTTCGTTGAGAATATAATTTGAACATTTTTTATACGTTAGTGGGTACAAGTCAACGGCCAAGTCACACAACATTAACTATAAATAATAAAGAAATCGCAGTAAGGAACCTTAGACTTGGCACGACTTTGTCTAGATTTCATTACTTTTTAGAGATAAACAAGCAGCTCCATCGCGACTTGGCTAGTTTTTTACAGAATGTTTTTGATGGGATTTCATCTACTATATCATTCGGCACTGTTTTGTCTACATATTATGTAACGTTATTCACAAAATGTAAATCTTTGTAATGACTGTTTGTGCCAAAATAAAGTAAAATAAAAAATGAAGTAAAATATATCGTTAGGGGATGATTTACGTGATAAAAACTATCCTATGTCCTTCCTCGGGATACAAACCAATCTCCATGCCAAATTTCATCCAAATCCGTTTAAGCGGTTTATGCTTGAAAAGGTAATAGACAGACAGAGTTACTTTCCCGTTTACAATGAACGACTTCGTTCGCGTGAACATCTATCAGTATCAATGACTTCATTAACGTTATCGAACGCGACCACTCTAACAACCTTCTAGATGACCCCTGAAGACATATAAAATGAAGGTAGGCAATTCAAGTGACTGGTTTGTGACTGTTAATAGCGCCTATCTGTCCATCATAATTTGATCTCTCATGTTGAACAGTTTGAGGGACTTTTGCTTTTTTGTCTCTATCCCCTGAGTATTTTTGTTTCACATTTTATCAGTTAATTGCACAATGTTTGCATGGGGTTCATTTTAATTTACATCCAAGCATATACATACTTGTCAATTTTCAAGCCTTTAGCAAAGCTTGCATCAATATCCGTTCAGATGTTTTCACGTGATGCACGTTGAAATAAACAGACAGACAAAATTTCTAAAAACTGTTGGAAAGTGTTCAGTTCTTGATTCTATTCCCAGCCCACTTTTTTTCGAATATCTTTCATGTACTGACTTTCGACCCTCCTTAGCTTTGTTACATGTAAGATGTAGGTACAGAATTTCAACCCTCTTCAACGTTGTCTATATATATATTTATAAAAGAAGAAGCCATGACTGACTGACTCATCAACGCACAGCCGAAATTACTAATGCTAGAAAATTGATTTTTACACAGTCGGTTATATTTATAACGTGGGCTAGGGATAAGAAAGGATTTTTCGAAATTAATCCCCTAAGGGGGTAAAACAAGGGATGAAAATTTGTATGAGAAACGTATGTTTTTTGGACTTAGAAACTTGAAATTTCGTATATAGACTCTGTTTAAATATAAAAAAAATAAATTCACCGATTTTCTAAATTCATGCCCTAAAGGAGTGAAAAGGTTGTACTAAGTTTGTACGTGGAGCAAATCTTTTTTGAAGTCAGAGATTAGAAACTTCGTCAATAGACTCTATGTTTAAATACAACAAAATATATTTCAGCGTTTTTCGAAATTGCTAGTCTGAAGTGGCCATGTTCAGCGAATGTATCGCGACATTCTTGTTTTCTAAGACCATGCATCAGTTTTTTTTTATCTTTATAGGTTTGGAGCGGTGTTCATTCACTATTAGGTTAGCTCAGTAGCATAAATAAGAATGTAATATTGTAGTAGTGCTGTACAGTTACAAACTAGACTCCCGCGCGTGTCTGTAGTGAAGGGTAGATACTAAAAAAAAACCATCATAATAGTTTCCTGGTATTGTAACAAATTTATTATAGAAGTTTTGCCTCCCATTGCTAAAATTACTTGTCCCTCGTACAAAATTTTAACCCCTTTTAAACCCTTTCCCTTTTTATTGCTTATTTGCCCTTATGTAACCGATTTCGAATCTTTCCGCTTCCCAGCTTCAGTAGTTACAGCTCGGCGTTGATGAGTCAGTAATTAATATTTAAAAACATTTCGCTTACAACTGGAATCAAATAATGTAATATCATCGTCTCTTTATATTGATTCACACACTTGAAGTAAAATAGGCGCATCACAGAATACAGTAGTCGTAAAGTGCGGAGTCACCGTAGCGTGGGTGTCCTCCCGGCTCTCATTAGCAACCCTTGTCTAAAAAAACATAAAAAAATATAGCTACACGCAATTTTGTGAAATAGGGATGTTTATTTAAAAGTTATAAAAGACTACCTATCTATCGGCTACGGAATTGAATGAATGAATAGACGTTTTTGATAAATCGTCTTTTTATTCGACATTTTCATTCAAAAGGAATATCGAATTTATATTTATTCATGAACTTTGCGATTCGCCACCGTTGTTCAAACGGACAGAGCGCGTGGGTCCGTCTTAGAAAACGTTTTTTCTTACAACAAGTCTTGGTATTTGCTAACGGGAACATTTCATTTTAGGTTAGGTAGGTCACGGTCTTAAAATAAATGCCTTATGTGATTACTTTATTACCTGCTAACATCGTTGGAACTAGACAGGCAGAAATTGCAGGTAATGAAATAAAGCGGAGACAAATAAAAAAATGGAATAAACAATACATTAATCTGCACAATACAAAGTCGTTACAGCATTCATTTTTATACTGCGCCTATATGCAAATTATATTTTAACTGATAAACTGAAAAAAAATACATAATCAAAAATACTTTAAAAAATACTTTTTACACGGGTAACAAAAATACTTCTAATTTTTGTTACCCGTGTAAAATGCAAATGTATGTGACCTACAAATATTAGCATGTTGCATGGTGTTGAGTCAGATATATCAACGGACTACCAACATCTAATGCAAGTTCATTCTCCTTCACGAGAATTGTGTACAGCCAAGTAAATTGAAAGACGTATCTTTTTTATACAGTAACGATAAAGCATAAAAGTTAGATAGCTACATGTGTAATGACGTAAATAACTAATGCTGAATGTACATTTGGCCCAGCCGGTTGGCGGAGGTGATCCCCAATGCATGTAATGGGTTCGGGTTCCGGTCCGTCGTGTATCGGTCCCTGGGATCCGCGGGCTCATTACAAAAGAATGCTATCGTTTATTTTTTTCGCCGGGAGACGACGGCTTAGCATGTATCAAAGCAGCTAAAACCTATGCAACTAATGATTACACCTATGCAACTATTGATACCTATAGCCATTCTTACATTTTATTGATCAACACTCCTGTTATTGCAGGAGTGTTGAAACCTTTCTGTGTGTTTTTCTGTGATCGGCAAGTATCAAGAGGGTGTATTCGGGAACAGCGTCTTGAAGGTTGCTCAGCACACAGTAATAAGTAGGCGTATTATTGAACGCGCGCGCACGGCGCGGCCGGGCCGGGTCTATGGAAGTAGCTGTCAATCGCACTTGAATAATGACGCGTGCGGTGGCGACATTTTGTTATTTATTTATTTTATAGCGACTCCCCCGCGACCCCTAGACAATGGCCAGATGTTGATATTTTTTCTATATTACAATGTATTTTAAATTTCGACGGTCCTGCGTTAACTTTTGTGATCGACTGGTGCAGTTTCCGTTGGGCCATGAATGCACACATAGTCCCTGCCAACTTGAACAGGCTGAACATTAAATAGTAATAAGTTTCCATATAAAAAAACAGTTATGTCGAACTTCAGTGTTATCTAAGTACCTAAATTTTTATTAAATTAATGTAACTTTTCACAGTGGCACAAACTAATCGACAACCGGCAGCAATGATCAGTGGCCTTTGGATGGGTAGATAATCACACATTGTGGGTATTGGTAACCAACGCTATCGTAAAATTCGTAATTAATAATGAAGGACTATTAATGAACCCGCTGTCATGGAATAGAAAGCCCATTGAAGACCTGGTTAAAATATTGTAACAATCGGCACTAGCGACAGACCTAGTGGCCTGCCGCGTGTTTCGCAGGAACGGTAAGAAGACATACATAATATAATAGCTAAAAACCTAAATGAAATCTTAAACCTAACGCTGAAAATAATCACAGAATAAGTAATAGAAAACAGTACCAAAGTCGGTCAAATAATTACTGAATGTTATCGCGAAATTCATAAACAAAGTGAACATATAGATATGTAGCGGGTTTTCCTTTGATTAATGTTATTATAGCTGTCCGCGCGGCTCCGCCTGCATATTACAGACTACCCAGGCTGAGTCATAGGATCACTTAATGTCAATCTCAAACGTTCGTGTGAATTTTTGAAATCGGATGAGTAGTTCTGGGGATTACTCCCTACACACATTTTACCTCCCTGTGTATAAAATTATGTAGGGTTGATACGTCGGTTAGCGACCACCTAATTTACGAGCTGGTTTGCGACCACTTGAACTGAACGACATTTACGTGTTTTTATAATAGATTCCCATCATTCAAAAACTCCTAAGTAAAAAAAACATATTACTTATTTTTTTGTATCTGTAAATTTACAAATAATTTTAATTGAAAAATTCTCGTTTTCAGGTGGTCGCTTACTGACGCTAGCTTTGTAACCGGCCTAGCGACCTTACTCTTAGGTATACCTACGTACCTCTTATATATAGATACGCAAAACTAACGCCGTAACCTATTAAACCAAGTGGTTTAAATTAACAACATAAACTATTTGTAAATAAAATGCTCGAGTGATTTCTTTTTTTAATTGACTTCAGTATATGTCATGAGACCGCCTAACACACAGTACAGTATAAGGCCGCCTGTTGTTTGCCTCTACTATTGTGAGTTTGTACTGTGCTATCTCCTTTAATTGAGGTGTGCAATCTTTTTCAGATATTCGCTGATATCTCTGAAACTATGCACTTTTTGTATACCATATTGTAGGACGGAGTTAAAGAACATTGCATTTCCTAAAAGTTCAATGGTCGACAAGCTTTGTAGACCTAATATTAACGGCAATAAAGCCGATCAAAGTTAGAATAATAAGATGGAGTTACCATCATTTCTATGTTAACTATGGCGGATTAAATAACTTACCATAGGCGGTGTGAAAAACAGTATAACACACGGAATCAAAATTATTTCCATCTTCGGCGTAAAACACTTGAATCTCTCGCTACGCTCAAGATTCACTCAGGATACAATATACCGCCGACGCCGTAAATACATAATTTTGCTCCCTTGAGACACAATCTACTATTGTAGCCATCAATTATTAAAGTTTGAACTAAAATTAAGGTTCGGTTCACATGGAATGACTGCAGTACTATTCATATAAAAAGCTTATTAACGGTGTAACTTTTTTTGGTAAGTCTAAATAAAATAAGGAAAATCATAAATAAAGGTACAAATTTACTAAAGATGTAATTGCAAAAATATGGAATTGGTGTAAGTGTGACGCCTCTTGGTCATGTCAACCTGACGTGATAATGGCTGGCCGATTTATTATCAATATTTCTCGATTTTAATCGAGGTACACATTATTTGATATCAGGTACAAAACAGAACAAAAAAGGTATTAACTATTGGAGTTACTCTCGCTATAAAACTCCACCATGTCCTATCATCCTGACGCTCACAAACTATCGCCTTCTCATCTAAGTTAATTTCCGGGTTTCTATAAAAAATTTAATAACTAAAGTCATTGTGATATTGAAAAGCTGTCCATGAGGCCACTCATTGAATACATTTGATGCAATATTAAATTTTATAGCGAGTATTGTAAGCACGTGCCGGAGCGGCTCGCGGGATACATTTTTATATGATTTTTTTATAAGGTATTTGAGTGAATGTGTGCAAGCAGGGGGACCGGTCGGGGGCGGGCGGCGGCAGGGCCGGGGACCGTCCGCAGGGGGACGCCCGGCCCCTAAAAAGTTATGTATTTTTTCTCCTCTCTTTTTCCGATGGACGTGATGAAAGAGCGAACGATATTGATCCGCGCTGTATTGGCAGTTATAGCACACAGTATCTTTCTGAAATGTGCTTAACGGACATTAAGCAGGTGTAAGAATAGTGACTTAGCTTAAGTAGATGATTGATTGATATTATAATAGTAAGTACGTATAAAATAACGATCAAAGTCCAAACGACTATGGATTTTAGGGATTGATTTTAGTTAAATTAGATAAAGTGTATGAAATCGGATCTTAGGCAGTTGCAATATTGATTCGGGCCATTTTTTCTAAAGTATTGGAGTATTCGTCAGCGAGCAGGTGTGTGGCTCCGGAGTGGCGCACGGCGCGTCCAGTCCATCCCTTTCCGCGCGAGACAAGCTGCGCCTGCCGCGGGCAGCCAGCGCGCACATTGCACCCGCTACAGGCTGATCTTCAATAACATCAATTTTTTTCAAAAACACAATAGTACATTTTCTTGCAAGTGCGGAAGGTATGTCATTTTGCACGAGTCCTGAGTTCTCTTGGCCCGAGCAGTGAGGCGATGGAGAAAGACTGGACGAGTCATTACATTAAAATATTAAAAATAGATATATATTTTTTATTGAATTATTAAATTTATTTTTAAAAACAACAAGCGTACATTTATCCGGCGCGGCGGCCTTTCATATTATGGTGGCCATACACGATCAAATTTACTGTCAAATGATGAATAATTTGCCACGTAGCTAATGTAACTTAATAAATAAGTTTAAAAAAAAGTTACATTACCTACGTGGCTAATTATGCATCAATTTTAGTAAATTTTTAATAAATCTGTGCATGACAATGGCAACGTCCGTCACTGGTGACGCCATGGTTTCAACTGACTCATCCAGCATCATATAAACTTGACGGCGAACTAATAAATATGACGTGCAAAACCAGCTATTTCATACGAAAAGGTCTGCTATAAACTAATAGAAAATATGTAGTAGCAATTTTTTTTGGTACTAAACTAAAACTGTTTCCAAAAAGTTAACAGATTCAGTAAATCTGTTAACTTTTTGGAAACAGTTTTAGATAGCTAAATGATTTATTATATAAATAAGTAAATTGACTGAACCCTAAACTCTTCGGTTGGATGCATATTGGCTTAGACCAAAGTAAATTAAAAAAAATTGGAAATGTAAAAAGCACTGGTGCGTGTAATCCAATTTTGCGAATGATATACAACTACATAAATTATCACTTTTTGGGCAACTGTATTAAAAAACCATTTATGCGGTACAACATCGAGACCTATCAACGCCAAAATTAAAACTTATCCATCCTTATGGCATTCTCTATCCTATCAGTCAATCGCAGGTCTAAAACAGATAAGCTTAAAGGTGCCGGCATTTGATCGAAATATTATAACGTAAACTATTGTTATTATATAAATAACTAATAATAAAAAGAAAGAAGAAATCAACAGACAGGTAACAATTAGATTAAATATTTCAAGGTACTTTCACTAATTAGTATTCCTTCTTTTGTTGAAGTTATAAAAAAAATATTAAAAGGCTTAAACTATACCTAACACTAGATTTGTATATTATATTCCCTAATAAGTAGTAATAGTCGATAACTTGAATATAGTCAATATGAAAATTGAAGGAGAGAAGCAAGTCAAACAACAGTAGCACGCTGTATAGGTACGTGTTCGTGTGCAGAATAGTTTGGACAAATACACGATTAGATAAAGGTTTTTTTCCGAGCACCGCTGCCGTTTTGTCCGATCCGATGGGCGGCATTCACGGCACACAATCCCGAGCACTCTTTGGGGTCACTTTTTGGAGATTATTACACATTGTGGGCCGGAGTCGAAAAACTGAACAAAGGGCTAAAATCCTTGTTGACTGACCGTAGAGCCATACATTTTTTGTGCAACGGATAAAGTAACGGCGGGTCAGTCAATAGGCACGTAGCTAACTACTTCAGCGGATCTGTTACATAATATCTTGATTTTGAATGAAAGAGAAACTCATCTCTTAAGATACAGATCAGTAGTGTAATCAAGATATCGCACTGTGCTGGACTGTAAAATTGGCTTTGCACACACGATTGCAGGACACGGGCACGCGCCAGTAGCTCAATCCCGCAATTTAACTACTTGACGACATTTTTATTATTAATAATGAGTAATATGAGGACCCAATACTCAATAGAAAGTCAGTAATACTTAAACAAGTATAAGGGAGGCCGACTAAAGCGGACCGAAGAAGAATATCCAAACTATATATATGAGCAGTACAGAACCCTTTCGAGATCCATTTTTGTATATACACTTCACGCCACTTTACTCCTCCCCTCCATCTTTGCACATGTAGGCACATAGCAGTCAATAAACAGTAATTCAAACATTATTATACACGTGACTCAATAAAAAGTTGCCAGTAAAAAACGCTCCCCTGATTTTTATCACTAGCGAGGTAATTGGTCGTTTTTTGGAACAGGGGGGCTTTTTTGTGAGAGCCGTGAGAAACAATCAACAACACAAGAGCTGTAAGTTCGATGGGCGCGTGCCTAATATAATTCATTCATTGTATTGTATACATATTATATAGTATACATATGTACCTACCTACCTGGTTAGCCGAACATCTCGAAATATAGATTATTCTGCTCTCCCCACGGAACATTTTATCTTGTGTTTCCTTTACAGAATCTAGTGCTACTATAAATTAGAATATTGGGTACGTAGTGATTATATTCTGTTTGTATTGGGTATTGTTATACCGATTCCCAAGATATGTGGTTTATGCACAAGTGAAAAAAAAAGAGCGCGTATTTTCTTTTTCATTTTCTTTCATAGATTAACAATTAAAAAAAGGTTTAATACCACGGGTATCTTTCAGGATGCAACTGTGCTGGGATAACGCTAGGAGAATGAGAATGATGACTTGACTATTAGTTAGTAGATTATCGGTATTTTTTCATAATAAAATTGTTTTATCGCCCTCTATTCAAATTGCAAATAGTCAAGTAATAACTAGTTTAAAACTGGTTAGCAGTCAGTAGTCGAACATCGATGGATTTTTTTTTAAGAAGAATAGGTAGTTCATTTGTAAAGTATAAAAAAGGTACCACGTGTAAACGTTGCGCGACCTCGCATCAATGTTACGCGCGACCTGTGTCTTACGAGACACGAAAAGAGTCATATTCGAAAAAAAACCCTACATTTTTTAGGTTTTTTAAGTACCTATTGTACAATAATACAACTTTTAGGGTTCCGTATCATTTCGTTGTCGACTGTTTGGTGGTATGAGTCTTCGTCTACGGCGTACGTTATAGATAGGTTATGCATATACGTAATTAAGAATTGGTCTAGATTACGTAGACTATTAATATACCGAGATGTATATAATATGAGAAACTTATTATCCATTTACTGGTAGGTAGGTAAAGTGCATGGCAATAATCTATGATAGTAAAGTGACATGGCAGTAAGTGGTATTTATTTAATAATTTGTGACATTGCACGCTACTTTTTTAAAACCGCAAAAAACGCAAAGGGCAGGCACGCGTTCATACTTCCCCTTATAAAGGGGCTTTAAAAAGATAAAAATAAATAATTTGCGTTTTTTGGCGTTCGCGTGTGCACGCTGCGGTGTCGAGCGTCGGGGCCGCGGGTCGCGGGTCGCGGGGCGGGCAAATGTCAAGCAAGCACGCTTCCGGTATTGTGTGCACCCTCCTTAAGATTTTACCCTCGGTATTTTTTTTTATAATCTAATTGTGTTACGATAAATCTTGGTTAATATAAACAGTGTTATTAGGGGCTACCTGTGCGGCAACGTGAAGCTTCCATCCCTGAAATGTCCTCATTTGCATTTGTTGATTGTGGTATTTTTAGGTTACGTAATTAAAATTGTGGATCTGATTCGATAATTAGCTATAGGCTTCAGTTACGCGGCTTCACGTGTAGACGGGTCGGTTCAAAATTAAATAAGGATCCCTGTTAGATATCTACTAGAAGATCTTAATAATCTAATCTTATCACAAACACATCGACCCTTAATAATATGATTAAAGGGAAGATATTTTATGACACCTACTACTCCTCTCCTATACTCGTATTTATACTTACGTAGATTGTACTTAATACTTGTTAATGTACTAATGAGAAATAATATTAACAAAAGTGTCATTGTTTGCTGTTGATAGATAAAGCAAAACAACAGGCTGATACCATTATTTGGGTAACCAACATCTATCAGTGGAAACGTTGACTGGAAAACAATGTTCTTAAGAGACCTTACTAATTTTAAAACGTTTTGAACTCAAATCATGACAAAAGTATTGATTATTTCGACAACCTGATTAATAGATACGAGTTTTTTACTAAAGTATTTATTGATTTGGAGTAGGTACGTGTTGTTTGTATCGAGTTATTACTATGAAAAATAAAAAAATACTTGTATGTATATAATAAAAGGTCACAATAGTATTCAATACAAATTGAGAAAAAATATCAAGATAGTTTTCAATTCACACTGGAAATAGCATGTCTAGTAGCTGTCTGTAGCGTCTTTAAACTGATGAAGGACCCTTAAATCAATTAGGTCGTCAGCCTACTTTATATTAATTTTATGTTGTTTGAAAGCGTATTCTAATTAATATCTATACTATAAGCTCCAATGTTCTAACTAGCATGCATATATAAAAGAAGCAAAATATTAGAAATAGTCTCGTTGAATAATAATTTAATATACTTAAAAAAACAAATATTAGACTGTCTACAAATATTTATATTTATTTATACTTAATCTAATATTATTTACTTGTTTTAGAAGTGTCAAGTACACAATTTTACTCAATCAATGTTAATTTAAACTATAATGACTATAATGTAATGTACTAGCTTAGAAGTGGTTGTGGAGGAAATAACAATATTATTGACAGGCGATAAGTCATAACAGTTTAGCTGTCGGCACCCAGATAATGTCATAGAAATATTGTGATGTCGTTGGACCCGTACGAGTATATTAACAACACCAACCTCACTTACCAGAGCTTTGTACTAGGTAAGTCTAGTACAGGTAAATTACTTCAAGTATGACACTGACATATGCTCATTGGATATTCTTCTTTAACACTAATGTAATCTATTACATAAAAACTGTCTAAAAATCCTATGTTGGTAATAGAAACTTTATTATTATACATTAAAGTAGAATATCCAATGAAATAAGATCATACTTATGCCAGTGTCAAAGTAATCGTAAGGTACGCACTCGCAGGCATATGAGCATTTTAGCTCGCAGCTCTGTTTTATTTGAAGTAAGTTAATGATACTAATCTTAATACCACGCTATGTGGGCAAATTAAGCTGTCCTGTTCAACATACATTTCCGTTATTCTATTATAATGTAAAGACTTCTACACAATAGGCCAAATTTAAATACCATTGTCTATTAATCAAGTTAAAGGGATTTCGTTGGCAAATACCAGCCGCCTTTGACAAACGGCGACGAGCAACCCTTTTTTAACGCGGCCGCAAGGCAAATGGCGATGGCGGTGCCGTTAGCCGACAATATTTGGAACAATCTATTTGACGATTTTCTAAGCTTTTTATGACCGGCAGCACAGTCGGACGCCGCGCATTGTTCTCGCCTCAACACGGATAGATATTTGCATACACAAAGTAAACTTTGGCATTATCTTACGGGGTTGCTATGGGTTGTCTTTTTTATGCATAGTCCTAATTGTTAAAATTGTTTCAAAAGGGGTGTATAAAATGCAAATCAAAAGAAAATATTGAAATTATTTTACAACTTTCAAGACCACGCCATGAAAGCCCCGCTACTATTGTATCTGTCTTTTATTACTTACCTACTTACCAATTAACTTGCGATGGATAATGGATGCGAATGGATGTACATGTACCTCCCGTACAATAAAAGCTTAGAGACATCTAGCAGTAGCACTTGCGCACATTCATTAATATAACAATTTATCACTAAAATAACCTTAACAATTTTTTTTAGTTAAGAATTTTGTCTTTATATAAAAAATAAATTTATCCTTGTCTATTTCCTTATCCTCCAGCCATCTCCAACCAACACACACTGTCACTGTAGAGCTACGGGTATGCAATAACGTTTTGTGAAGTAAGTATTCTCATGTGCATAAATAGCTTTATGAATTGTTATGGGACATCCACAAAAGGGTAAGAGCAAAATTTGGGCCATCTTTTTTATTAAAATCTATTCCGATGAATAACTGAACAAAGAGTTTGCAACAGTCATTATTAACCTTTTTTTCTTAAAGATGCAGAACTCGTGAAAGGTATTTTTTTGATAAAGTAATATCTGGTATAACATTTGAAAAAGGAATGTGCATGTGGCTGTAAAGGGACAGTGCAGGTACCCACTTGCGTTTTTGCATTTCCTTTCCAAACTTTTTACAATAAAAACTTTCTTTTAAATAAATAATCCTGACATTCGCCTGACAGGGATTCATCTTAAAATAATAATTGAAAATGTTGCAAAAGTTGGAACGTTTTTAAAGGGAAGTTACCTTTAGCAGTTAGCTTTCCTAAGCGCGACGGAAGTATTAGAACGGGAGTACAGATGTTGTCGAGGTATCCAGTTCAAAAAGCATACCTATTCTAGAAGTGTGTTTACCTTCTAGAGAAATAGAGAGGCGCGTTTTGTAATCGGAGATCAGACTTAAAATCGGTTCTCCATAGCGAGAATACAAGCGCTGAAGGCGCCGAAGGGAAGGAGGTGCACCATCTCAACCTAAAACCCCTCATGTAGTGACATCTTGTAAGGCTTGTGTAAATTTATAATCGAGTGTATTTTTAGGCTGCATGGCCAAGCTTAACGTTCGAGAAAGATGCGACATTGTTGACCCGGGCGTCTTAATCAGATTAATCAAAATTGTATGCAAGCAGGTACAGGCACACAGGTCGTGGTGTAGATTGCGTCAGAGATATTGTGTATTCAGCCTCTCGGCCACAATACGTTCTGCATCACTATTCATTTCTGGTACTGATAAAATTATAACATAGATTTTTTACTTCCTGCATTGAAATTTGGTGTTACCTTAAAATAAGGTAATGAAATAACAAGAAATATTTATTGATCTACAGGCTAATAGTTAAATAACAATAACTTAAATAATATTACAACTAACTTAAATCTAAAACAGACCCTTGGGGCATTGTACCGAGGATGCTGGCGATGGCGGTATTTCCTCGCTGTACCGCAATGCTGATACGTTGTGCGAGGACCAGCTCTTCGGTCACTAGATACATACGTCAACAAAACGCATCGCGATTATGGTAAATAACTTGTGCGTGCTGGGACCACATGGATCAAGCATTTCAATACCAAAAGGTTCAAAATTGTACTCTCTGCCGAGGCCCCTATATTTATTATGCTTTCATATTTCGGCATTTTCCGCCGCGGCACCCGCTTTTACTGTATTTAGTTCGTTGGAGGTGGGACCGTGCCAGTGTGTCTACACAGGTAGCATCCCACACCAATATCCGTCCCAAACTCCAAGAAACTAAACACACCTCATTAGGTCTCTTACTATCATCCCTGACCATGCCAGTCGGCTCAAGAAGAACAGGCACGTTGACGCATGTCTTGAAAAACGGCCTGCACTTTTTTGACAACATAATCCATGGTGTCCCAGTCGGTCCACATCTGTACCACAAGAGCTAATGTGGGGTACATATATATTTATAAAATAACATATATGTATTAAAGGTACCTACCAATTCGTAGCTTAAACTTTTCCATTAGGTACTAACTTGACAAAATCTTCACAAAAAATTAAATGTTTATGGTAATCAAATAACGTGTGATTCTTATTTAAAAAGGAACGTAAAAAATCGCACACGTTACGTAGTCGTAACTACCCCGGGACACGTGGCGACGGCGGGTGCCATGTGTCGTGCGCACTGTATGCTCTGGAAGCGCGTTAACATCCTATGTCGATACGAAGATTCCTCTATTATCACTATAACCTTTCGTCTCTTGCGGGAAGCTTTGTCGGAAACACGGCAAGGTGCACTTAATTTACGGATGAGTAATGCCTGGATGACCCAGGCCAATGTTTCCAGGTCTGGGCAGTGTTAGACAACTACCTATACATAGTCGTCTTAACATGAATAAATGGGTCATTTTATTAGTCAATTATTATTGTAGAAGCAACCAACCTCGGTTTATTCTATTTCTGGTACGTATTTTGATTACACATGCCGAGTAGGTACAGGTGGCAACAATGATGTTGTTCGGTAGTTGTAAACTCATCATCCCCAAGCGCTCTGTTGACAGCTCGGCCTTTAAAAAGTCAGCCCTTCAGTCTCATGTCTTTTTACCCGACTGCATCGAAGCCCTAAAGGGGAGTTATGTGTTTGATATGTAAGAAATACATGTACTTAAGTATGTATTTTCCCCGTTGCTAACTATGTCCGCACGTAACTACTCAACGGGTTAACCGGTTTCGATAAGCGATACGTCACTAGATTCGACTTGCTTGCTGGATAGCGGAAGTGCGACTGGGTAAATAAAAATAAAATCAAAACATTTTGAAGTCAAGTTTAAGTATCAAAGCAGGGATTTATAAAAGCGACTAAGTTGGAAATATATACCATCTAAGTATATGGTTAATAAAGTTTGGAGTGACAATTCTTAAAATTACTTTGTACCTACTGAAAAGCAAAAAATAAAGTTGGGTTAATAAACTAATTAAATTCATAATTTTATTTACCATATTCATCATTTGCCCTAAAGAGATATCTAACATATGAAGGGCTCTGAAGTTTATTTCAATTTTCCTGCAAATAATGTCAAAGTAAATCACTTTCATATCAAATGACGAATATGGCAAACGCTAGCAAATGAAATTATGGATTTCGAAGAAGTTCGAATAAAATGACGTAATAAAAAATTAAATAAACCCGACCGCTAATAAAAATAAATACTAAGTTTAAATTATTACATACAGAGTGTTCGGCAGATGGACTGTCAAAATGTTTAGGGGTGTTGGTCCTTTGCTACCTTTCCACCCTTGCACCCTGGGTCCTTAAAGTCACGGCCATGGAAGTACGATTTTGTGATTTTCAGAGAGAAGTACGAGAGTACCGCGACATATCCTTTGTTAGATGTTAAATAAAATAAAATTTAAATGACCATGACCCATAAAACTAATTGAGTTCCAGAGGTTTGTGCTGTTTAGTTCTTTGTACTCGTACCTACCTACAATGTATTTAATAATTTAAACTTGGTTGCCAGATTGAGTGTTCTGTAGTCAATGGTCTAGTTGTAACAATGCAAGTAAAAATTAAGTAATACTCGTATTTGGTATTTGGTAATCTTGCGCAAATGTTACTAGACCCATAGTAACTACCTACGTCAAGTGTAAAAATATGTATCGAATGTATCCTCTCATAAATATGTACCGAAACCTTAATGCGTCGACATAAGATCCATGGGACATATTTTTGAGTAGCTTGCATGCACCCATATTTTGCGCTCGACTGTACAATAATGCTTGTATGTATTATGGTTATGTAAAAAAACCGGCCATGTGCGAGTCGGACTCGCGCACGAAGGGTTCCGTAAAAACAAAAGGGTCAAACAGCAAGTAAATCACTTTTTTTGCATGGAAACCCTCTTAAATATTTATGTTAGTTTGTTTTTAGTATTTGTTGGTATTGCGGCAATAGAAATACGTAACTTGTGAAAATTTCAACTGTCTAACTATCACGGTTCTTGAGATATAGCCTGGTGACGGACGGACGGACAGCGAAGACTTAGTAATAGGGTCCCGTTTTATCCTTTGGGTACGGAACCCTAAAAAAGAGCAAAGCGGTGAATTAACACTCTTTAATTCCAATATAGATAGTTACTGTACATTACTTGTTTTCCTACCCTGCACTACGTTGTTATTTATCTTCTATTAGAAAGCTTTGATTTAATAAGTTTAAAAATAACTTGCATCTGCTGTATTTGAATTTTTTTTAATGGTATCACTTAACGTGACCGAATAGTGGACGGAAAAAACTGAACACTATGAGTGGTCATCAAACAACAGCTGTCCTGGTTGAGAAAAAAGGCAAGCAGGTTTTGTAAAAAAATCGTACACGTATGCTGGGAGCGTGCCGCCGGACCAGAGCCCCGCCTCTTAGCAATTTTTAGTTTCATTTATTCCTTTCAAAATCTGCGGGCGCGGCGGCGGATGCGCCGCCCGCAGTGCCCGCGCCCGCCCGCGCCATGCCTGCGCACGCTCGACCGCGCACATTTTTTACTTTACTAAAATTTTGGCTAAATGTAACACGACGCCAACTACAGTTGACTAAGATATTACATGCCTAATACAAATTACACAGAAAAACGTACTTCGTTATTATTATACGTTCTTGATTGTCGAGTACTCGTACTTTCAATAAATTTGAAAATTTTCATCTTAATTTATCTATTTAAATGTATTAAAATTCTATCAATAAATCTAAATATGAATTGAGTACAGCGAAGTCCGGCTTCAGGAGAATGTTTCGGTAGCGGTACCTAAGTAAAGCAAAAGCACTGTCATGCCTTGCTAGTAGCTTAGAGACCCAAAGTTCGCTTAGTCTCCTACACACCGACGAAGCCAGTATTAGACGGGTCGATTCCGAGGTGGACAGGAGATCGCCTCCCCGTAACTTCACCCATTTTACCGGTATCGGTTAAGGAAGTCAGTGACCTTGTCAGGCGTCTTCGTGTTAGGATGGCTCCGGGTGCGAAACGTATCCTGAGACTTCTCCCTGAAACTTCCCTCCCTCATTTTGGTCGGCATCTTCAATGCCGCGCTGACCAATGCTCACTTTCCAGCCGCGTGGAAAGGTGCAGCGGTCATAGGGATAGCGAAGCCCGGTAAACCCCGGATTTCGCCTGCCTCTTATAGGCCGATCAGCTTACTTAGCTCTCTAGGAAAGCTATATGAGCGGACGCTTCTGAATAGGATTCTCAGATTTGCGGCTGAGAATAACGTCACCATCGACGAGCAGTTCGGCTTTAGATCCGCGCTCTCGTGCGTCCAACAGGTGCACCGCGTCACGGAGCACGTGCTGGACGGTTTCTCTCGATTCCTGGGGCTCAGGACCGGTGCGATCTTTCTCGACGTGGCGAAAGCTTTCGACAAGGTCTGGCATAACGGGCTCATATACAAGTTATATTATCTCGGTATGCCTGTCAGACTCGTGAGTACGAGTCTGACAGGCATATACCATATATACATATATATATTATATGTCTGATAGCTTCGATCCCTGAGAAAACCTCATATGGTGAGTACCATACGGGATTTTCTCAGGGATCGAAGCTTTCGATACAGACCCACGCCCCATCCGGGCCGGAGTCCCGCAAGGCTCTGTGCTCTCTCCTACTATATTCGTTATTCACGAACGAAATTCCCAGGGTTTAGGGTGAAGTGCAACTGGGGTATGTTCGCGGACGATACTGCGCTCTTTACGACTCATTGTAAGTACACTATTATCCGGCGATACCTTCAGGAAGCAATCACTGACCTAGGTCGTTGGTTTAATCTATGGCGTATCGAAGTCAATCCGGAAAAAAGCACCGCAATAGTCCTCCATCCCGTCTGAACGCGTTAGCAGGGAAAGGCGGGTGGCTCCGATCCATATGTTTGTCCGGCCCATCTCCTGGGCCAACGAATTCAAATATCGTGACAACGCTCCCCATCATAGGAATCCTTTAGTTAGGAAGGGTGTCCCATATCTCCTCCCTCTGTCATAACTCGGATCACTGATTAGGGGCCGGGCGGTCCGGCGTCCTAGGCACACACTCATGGACCTGGACGACGTAATCACAGCGTCCATCGAAAATGTAACGCTGCGTTAACGGCGTCCAACTCAGACACGACGCGTACACTTAGGCATTCTTGCCGGCGGGGACGTCCATCACGTGATGGTGATAACACTGACACATATAGTCCCTATTCGTCCCGGTACCACCGCACACCGGGTAGAGTCAGTCGGACCCACGTCGGGCCTAGCTGAGTTTCTTGCTGGAATCTTCTCAGCTAAGCTAGGTTTAGTAAACCAGCGGCAAAACTCCCAGTAGTTCGATTCCAATCACACCTCAGATTCGGATGAAACTGGTCAACCAATCTCACTGGAGCGCAAACTCGAGTATTCCAGTGTTATAATTCCACGCGTGGTCGTGTCGGAGGTTTTCCCCTGGATTTTCCCCAGGCTGCTCTCCGACCTCCCCCAGGCTACTCCTGTTGCTTTATTGGGCCCGGCCTATAAACCACCGTCAGTTTAAAAAAAAAATCTTATGCATATACATATAGTACGACAGGTACCACGAGTATTTGTATCGGAGATCAAAATAAAATTGGGAATATTCATCTTTTTTTTTTCGTGAAGCCATTCGAACCAGTTTTTAGAGAGGAGCAAAAAATGTTTATAAAGAACTACAGTTAAAACGACACAAAAGACTAAAATGGATGTCAAAATACAGCATAACTGCCGAGCTCTGAAAACATCCTAAACTAATTAAGTGTGTTATGTGACGTCACTACTACGTGCCACGTACTGGGTATCATGGTATGGAAAAACGAGTAGGTATTTTGTGGCATAGTTGTCATAGTTGCCTGGTGGTCATTTTTAATTTCCATTTGGTAAAAATATGCAATATTTTAAAGATTTTGATAATACCTTGACGGTTTACTATCGTTATTATAGTACATTATTATTAATCATTCCGCATGCATATTCCTTATTGTGAAAATGTTTGTAAAATACCAACTACCTACTTGCCTACTTTCGTAAAAGAAATATCTACAACACATATCATCATTAATCAATAAGATCTTATCTCATTTTATTTTTAATGGCGGGGTGTGTGTGAAAAATCACAAATTAGCCGGCGATTCTTGATGGATTATTAAAATACTGCTAGGCGCCCCGTTTTTCTAATACATTGAGAATTAATGGCCGATCTTTCTTCCACAGGTTTCACGGAATCCACTGATTGATAAATATTTGAATACTTTGTTCGCGGCGACGTCGAGTGTCGGTGATAATGATAATAGTTGTAGAAAGACATTACTTATTGTCTAAAATAAATAGAAAAGATACGAGCACTTGTAATTTAAATTCGTTTTAAAAAATCTACATAAATTTCATTGCAAAGTAACGATATGTTAAAAAGTATAAAGTGGTTGGCAGAAGCTCTGCGTGGTTATTGTGCCGGTAACTCGCGCTTTACGCAGGTCCCCTCGTTTTTTGTGACCGAGTAACCACCTGCGCGCGCACGATCCCGAAAAAAAACTGCATTATTCGAAGAGGTACCGATTCATAGATTACCCACTCGGAGACGTGTGTGAATTACATTCCTTTAAACTAATCGCTGTTGCAGTTGTGTTCAACTTGCAATTTTTATTTATTTTGAGTGATGGCATATATGTAGAGGAGGTACCTAATAAGTTCATATTGAAATTGTTATTTTATAAGTACCTACACTAAATATGGTATCCTGTTGACATTTACGTCAACAATACTGGATGAAAATGAAAAACATGTTTATAAGTACTATTAGTATATATCATACATATATAACAATACTAATCAAGATCTACTTGTTTAAACTCTAGGCCGATTGAGTCGGACTAGGTATGATTTCTAAAATGAAAGCGCAACATCTCTATGGATCTCGCTATTCCATGCACCTCTCATTCGGACTTACGAAGAATTCTTTTGAACGTTTTTTTATTTGACATTTATATACGTGAAAACTGCAACATCCGTTGGATTTGGGTCAGGCGTCAATTGTTGCACTCTGTCCTCTGTGATGGAGATGATTCTGATTTTGCACGCAGCAGACAGGCGTTAAGTATAGGTATACTCGTAGTACGTTAGGAATTACTTATTTATCAAGCACTCTTATGCTTGTACTTAGGTACATAGGAGTGAAGTGATGTCCAATTAGTTCATAGGTAGGTAAGTAGGTAAGACACACTTATTACATTTTGTACAGTTAGGAAATTGAATGTTTGTCACTTTTGGACTCTGTTCCTATTAAAATAGAGTCCAAAGGTGACAAACATTCAAATTCCTTGACCGTAACCGCTTTACGGGATACTGTCAGTATTACATTTGCGCATTAGTAGCTAATATAATATCATGTATCGAGTTAACGTGAACGGATAAAATGAGGGCATAATGTTGCTCAGATTTTTTTAAACCATTGGGAACGTACATATATTGCTGTAAGTACTCGATTGTACTGTATTATACGCCCCGCTTCCGCACATCTCACGCCAGTCAGTTCAGTAAAGACACGTTACTGAACGAGTCAGTGCTCGACGGACTACGCTCTCAGATATCATACCGCCTCTGCACTGACAAGTCGGCAAGCCGCCTAACTGTGTGATGGCGTCTCTGTCTCTAAAACAATATTCCTTTGTAAAGTAACGTCTGAATCCATCAATTTCTTGTATGATGGTGACATTGGTGACTACAACAGTGACGGTGAAGTCAGTTAGATTACCTAGTTATAATTAAAAATAAACATATCGGTTACCCATAAAAGTATTAAGTAGGTATGTAGGGTATACTGTACGAGTAGGTAATGTAATGTTTACTCGTTGTCAACGTGTGCGCTGAAGTAGGCTCACCGTCTCGTGTCGATGTCGTTACCGTTGTTGCTTCACGTATTTTGAAACACCATTTAGACAAACGCATATTTTATGAATATTCAATACGAAGTTTTTACCCGTAACGGTGACATAAAATTGTATTGTTAGGTAAAAAATAGCTACTTCATAAATAACAATCACTTATCGAAACAAAAGAATAAGTTATTTTTAGAAAATAGCGACTCGGCATAATCTATTGTTATATACCTATTTTCTACACGAAAACTAAGGCTAAAAGTGTGGTGGGAGGATGGAGGAAGGCCGTGTAAGGAATTGGTACCTATATAGAGTGTTCATATAGGGAATATAAGGGATTTACCGAGAATAGCACATGTATAAGTGCAGCAGGAATCCTCTTCACAAACCGTAATTAAAAAGTATTATGTAGTTTTCCCTCGAACAATAATGTCAAAGTGACAGAGAAAGACTAACGAATTGAAACTGCAATTGAACTAAAATAGGTTTGATTATGAATGTTCATAAATTAGTGCATAAACAAATAGTTACTATAATATTTCATTTATACAACGTAATATACTGATAACAAACAAATTGCATTTGCAGTTATAGCGATACCTATTCAAATGAAATAAAAAAATTGTAAAGAAATGAAAGAAAAACCCGTTTACCATGTAAATAAAACCCACACGAAATAAACAAATGAATAAAAGTCGCTAATTGCCGTTTTAGTTGTTATTATTGTTATTGTATGTCGCTCATAGTTATAAGATAATCCATGCAGTGAATTCGCGGGGCCGCAGCCTGCTTCGCTTAGCATACACACATTTCATGTATCACCAAAATATTACTTGTTCCTCATGGTCACATAACACTCACACAATCGTTACAAGTAAACTACAATTAGTTGGTAGGAATTAAATACAAAGACACATCTATACATGCATATAATCACGACTGTTCCCCAAAGAGGAAAAATAAAGAAATATTACTGCAAATAACACGCAGACCGATTGATAAAACTTTTATTACATACTTTCGGCACACAAACAGAAAATCCCATATACAACACAAAACGTAAATTCATGTTAAATATACATATATGTGTATAATGCGTATGCCCCATAAAGGTACTTAGATACGGAGTTAGCGTTCATTAGATTATTCTCAACATCGATTAATTATTACCAAATCATAAATAAATGTCATACATAAGTCATCCTAAATTAATTAATAATATACAATACAAAACACTGTCATACAATGCAGAACATATGTAGCTACCGTTGTTTAACCAAACTTTACACAAGATAAACGAAATGAGGATAAATAAATTAAATAGACTCTTTTTAGGTTAATATAAATAGGTAATACAGTTTCTTTAGGTAGTTTCCGTACACACGGTTATAATAAACTTATTACTATTAAAATTAGGGAGGTACTCGGGTACGCTATTTACCCACTATATCCACTATACATATGTATGTCCGAGAATCACCAACTAGATAACACTACGCAAGTGATTCTAATAGGTAAAATCACCGCGTATGTGTACGAGTATAATAATGTACGATTATATTGAATATAGATTATATTCTAAAATAAGAAAGTAAAGGACTACTTAAACATGTAAGTTGAAAATAAAGTTATTTCGTTTTGTACTTAACCAAGATTACAGTCTTGTTTTTAAATTGGTCACTCTAGTACCTACCTACTCAAATCTACCTTCGTCTTACATGTTATTATATTACTAAGTAACTCAACACAGGGTTTTACGTACAGTCACTACTATGCTTTTTTAATATACATACTTTTTTCGCCTTACCTTCTTTTTTCTCTAATACCTATTGTACATAATGGCGTATACAATACATTAATACTAATACGGATCGATTAAACAAATGATTTACAACAAAGAAGTGTAAAAAGTGAGACCTGAATTACTGCTTTTAGTAGCCTGCTATCTGCAAGGTAGAATTGTTGTTTTACTTACTTATACTTATTTAAAAACCGTGTTATATCTTTGGTTTTATACCTATACAATTTTTCTATTGTTTTACAATCTATAATACCTTCACTAGAATAATTTAAATATAATTTGTAATCTATCTAATCGCTAAAGAACAAGTGTAAGGTTACACGAAAACGAGGACTAGGATGACATACAAACCTAATGATTGATTCAGGCGTGCTGAGCACGGCCCAAGTGAATGAAGAATGCCACACGATCAGTGCTCCGCTCACCGCACTTGTTACACATGAAGGGATCATTGTAGCCATGGAAACCCATGTGGATAGTGTGCATGGTCAGGTCGCCGAAGGTAATGTCGCAGTAGTGGCACGTGTAGGCGGGCGCCGACGGTGGCGGAGCGGGCGCGGGCGCCGCGTCGGCGGACGCGTCCGACTCGGAGTCAGAGACCGGCGCGGCGCGCCGCTCATCCTCGTGCTGCAGGCGCAGCGCCGCAGGCTGTAGTTTGAACGCGCGCCCTTTTCTCCTGTTTTTCAATGCCGTAGTAGGGGTGACCGGCGTCGGCTGCTCCATTGGCGGCGGAGATTCGTTTTCGTTCGTTTTTGCGTTAGTGAGATCGAGCGCGTCGTTACTCTGACAGGTAGATGTGTTTTGTGGTCCTGTGGGCGTTTCCGGCAAACTGTCAGGAGACCTGGCAGGCGGGGTGGTCATTCGAGCATCCAAATTCGGTTCCCCATAAGAGAGACGTTGATGCAAGATTGAAGGGATCGGTGAAGGCGGCCGCTTATCGGTTATTGCCTCCGCTGATTTGGGTGAAGTTCTTGTTTCATAGTTGTTATTTGGTGGAAATAAGAAAGAATGAGGTAAAAGAGGAGGTAAGTATGGCAGATTAACAGGGAAATGAGCGGGTCCGAATAAAGAATGTGACTGAGGACCACAAGGAGGCTGGCTATTGTTGTTTATGGTTGCTTGTTGTTCAAACATTTTCGAAATTGGTTTTTGCTTTGGTCCTCTACGTGTTCCGTATACATCGATGATTGGCAAAGGATTAGGTGTCCCGTCCATATTTAGCACCATAGCCGGGTTGTGTTGGTATTTGCGCAAATGAAGTTTAAGGGAATGGCAATATTTCGTAGCATAATTGCAATCAGCGCATCTATACTGATATACGTTGGAGTGTGATTTGAGGTGCGAGTTGAGCATTGATTTGTTAACACACGAATAGGAACATTGACTGCATTGGAAGGGCTTTGACCCTAGGTGGTTTCTCATATGGTATTCCAAGTGATGCTTGTATTCAGTTACGAAAGGACATTTTCTACAACAAAGCATTTTTTCTGGTTTAATATGCTCTTTGCTATGTTCCCAGAAACTGAGTTTAGTGACTGCGACAAATTCACATTGTTTACATTTGAAGGTTTTTACTTTTCCATGAGAGTTTACGGCAGGCACTCGCAGTCCAGGCTCTTCATCGAAATCCTCGTCTAAGCCCGACCCCTCCCGGCCATCGTCCCCCTGGTGCTTCATGCCCTGAGGCGCGCCATCGAACCCGGAGTCGTGAAACCGCTCGAACTTGTGCTCCTGGTCCCGGTCGGGGGACGAGGGCGTTTCAGGCGGAGACTTGGGCGGCGTGGCGTCGGCGCGCATCAGCGGCGTGGACACGTGTGGCGGCGGTGCAAGGGTTCTTGGAGAATACTGAGAGGTGTACCCTGGCGATGAATCTCGCCCTTCAGCGTTTCGGGTTTCGAAGCCGGGTGGTGTAAGTAAGCTGTACGGCACCCCATTACGATATGATTCCAAATGCACACCGAGATTAGCTTTGGCTTTCAGAGGCATGCTATCATAAAACGGCAAAGGTTCACCGACGCTGCTTACACTGCGAGGAGAGTGACCATTCGAATCTTTGCTTGAAGAAGAAGGGGACGCACTATGGAAGCCGTCAGAGTAGAATCCGCTTGTCTGTTCCTTCGAGAAGCTACCCTCTTCTAAAGGCTCAGATTTCTGTAACAATTAAAACGATGTAGTTTGAATAATAGACCTAAGTACTTGCCTGTAAATTGCATACTGGTTGCTAACGTAATAATTTTTATATATATAATTTAATTGTTGCAGCTGTGCGTAGGCTGAATGTTCGAGTATAAATGTATATATAGGTAGTTACCACGACGGGAGGCGGTTGAAGCAGCGTGGCCCAGGGTTGCGCGTGCGCTGCGTGCGCGGGCGGCATGCCGGTGGCCGGCGCGCAGCTCAGCATGCCTGTCAACAAACACAAGTGTTACTTTACTTACTTAGTAGGGCTGGAAATACACATACATTATTCCAAGATCACTCCGCGATCAAGGATGACCTCCAATTAGTTGATATTTATTGTCTAAAAGTGATTCTAAGATTTAATTGGTATGACCATTGAACGAAAATAATATCATTGGGGATTACGATTTAACGAACTAGAACGAACAAACGACTTACGATTTAAAGATTAATTGCGATTGCAAAGGATCATAATAAGTACCTATATAATTTACATAATAAACACCTTTCGAATAAATATATAAGATTACTTCAATACACAAATATACATAAATACTTATATAAGATTACAGGGAAAGTCCAATATAAACTAATGAAAAAAAATCTTGTAATTTGAATTCAAGTGCATTGGGTACATATTTAAAAAAAATATTATGTTTTTGTTCAGAAATCCACCCTGAATGGAAAGCACGGCAAGTAAAAATGAAAGAATACGCAGCTTAATAAAGGGGTTTGCCTTATACTTAAAACGTTTAAGTATCGTTTACTATATATAATGTCCGTAGGCAGGTATATAACAAATGATGTCATGTCTTTCCCATGAGAGTATAGGGCGTAATATTTTGTAGCGTAAGCTTATTTATTGCGTTCCGCTGATGAGACATTCTTGATTCCAATAAAGAAACAAAACCAAATCCAGCAAACGCATTGTATTGTTGAAACGAGCCTCATTAGATAATTACTTCGCCACATTTAAATATGATACTTATATTTAATTTCAAATGATAACAGTAAGTAACTATTTGAAATATACTTAAGATTACCTTTTAATACCCACTTTTTAATCGAATATTCAGTGAGTCTTGCATAATTTTTCCATACGTTAAAGCTTAAAACGAGTTACAATAGAAATAGGAAAAATACAATACGTATTGTTGTTGAATTTATGTTTACATGCACTACTATTTACCATTGGTTCATTTATTAGCCATTGCCCGTGTAACTGTTATTTAACACACCCGCGTTTTGTTTTAAATATAGTACCTACTCACATTCAAATATGATATGACACGTGTGTAAAAAATACTTATTTATTAGTTATGGTAGTAATTTGAGTAATTAAAAAAATATATACACTAAAAAATAATTGATTTCAAATACAATACCTTCTATGAGATATCAGCTTTAGTTAAAAACACAACGCACTACAAAAACTTGTTAACATTGGATTCACTTGAATGTCTCAAAAGTAGTACCGGTAAAGAATGATAGTAGTTTTTAAGTGAACACTTTTTGGAACATCCCTTCGTCGCGGAGGCCGGGAGCGGTGTGATGAGACCGCTTCTGCGTGCTCCTTGCAATACACTGAACAAAAAAACTGTCAATTTTTATGCCCCAAACATCGATATTGTATTCTACATTCGTAGGCGACGAGTTTTCTCGAGTGAAAGAGACAAATATATCCTCCGATACACGTGTTCCTTTCATACACCCTCAGCCTATTTTATTTGAGCCAATACGACGCGCCCGGAGTTTACAAGGGGAGGGGATTAAGTTATTAAGTTATTGTTTATGCGACATTTATTAAAAAAAGTGTGTGTCAGCCCCGACGTACGACTGGAGTTTACTCTTTACGAACGATTGTAAAATATATTAGGTAGTAAATATTAGTAAATAATTATATAGATTAGTGAATGAGGATAAATGAACTCGTTTTTTATATTACCGCAAAGTGGGGCTATTTGAGACCCAAGGGGCCCCACTTTACAGTACTAAAATCATGCATGTTACATTTATTTATATGAATAAAGACTTAGCGCGTAGACGTTATTGATATCGATATATGTTGAGCAGTGCCTTTCCATGACCGTACTCGCTAGCGACTGCGTAAACGATTTAGTATGCGAATTCTTAGTTCTATTGCGTAACCGGCAGGTGCTGTACTTTTGCCCATACATTTTTTTACGCAGTCGCTAGCGAGTACTGTCATGTAAACTCATGGTAAAGGCACAGGGACGTCCGCCGCACGATCGCGACAACACAGACACTTGTAGCCTCTATTCTTCCCGATACCGCCGCATATCGGGTAGACTCAGTCCGACCCAGGTCGGGCCTAGCCGAGTTTCTTGCTGGACTCTTCTCAGCTAGGCTAGGTTTAGTGAACCAGTGACAAAACTCCCAGTAGCTCAATTTCACTCACACTTCAGAGCCTGTACTCCGAAGTTCGAAATCCGACTTCGTATCGTACCGGCTCTTTCATTCTCGTGTTATACACTATATGAGTGAAAGGCACGGCACGATATGAAGTTCGGATTTCGAATTTCGGAGTAGCTAATCAAATTTAGTTGAAGCCGCTGAACCAATCTCACTGGAGCGCAAACTCTTAGAGTTTTCCAGTGTTTAAACCGCCCGCGTGGTCGTGTCGGAGGTTTCCCCTGAATTTTCCTCAGCCCGCTCTCCAACCGCGCACTCCTATTGCTTTTTTGGGCCCGGTCTATAAAACCACAGTCAGGTTCAAAAAAAAAACAAATAAAATGACCAGGGATATCGTAAATCTACACGAAGAAAGAAAAAATATAAAAAATAACGTAATAGGATAAACATTTATTTACAATAGTTCGTCATATTGGTTGTAAATTATCAGAAGAGCAATGGCGTCGGCTTTTACAAACTACTCAAAATCGGCATTATACGTCGCAACAGCTAAACTGCGGGACCTCTTAATGAGCCAGGGGCGGGTGCTGTGGATTTCAGAGACGAGCTTTCCACTATTCCTAGTGCGTGCCGGACCGTTAGTATTCATAGCAGACTTACGGCTTTGTATTTCCATACATCCCAATTAGGTTTTCACTCTAGCAAACCAATCTGCAGTTTTGTGAAATTCTCCATACCCAACCAACGCGTCCAAGGTTTGCACCATTTTGAATACGGAGTGAATATTTCACTAACTTTATACTAATTAAATAGTACATTATAAAATATTTACACGTTGTTTTATTATTTTCGACCTTGACAGACACACTTGACAATTCAACAACTGAAAGCTGTGCGCAAGATAAGATGCGCACGAACATAACGCATAACGCATAACGTGCTAAATTAAGATGTCGTATCTTTACCCTGATCGTATACTGAGATACGACTTTTTAAATTAGCACGGCAGATTACGTTTGATTTTATACCCCGGGCTTTCAGGGCTCGGAAACCGGTTTCGTCTTCATACAATTAACCGGTTAAAAAATTCGGTTAATTGCATTTTATAATTATTTTTCGTATTTTAAATAATTTATTTCCAAGATGAAGGCTAAACAAATTTTATGAAAAATGGCGATATGAAAAGTACTTTAGCAGATATTTCAAAAATAGTAAAAACCGGTTCCGAGCCCTGGGGCTTATATATGAAAATCGGTTGTAAACTCCAAAAATAACCGTCACAGGTTAATCTGACCATAGATGTGTTTCGCGACAGTTTCCCGTGTGGTTTGGAGAGGTAGTTTTGTTGAAAATTTAAGGAGTTTTTTTTTCATCACTTCTAGCCCGGCCGAGACCGAAGAATGCAAAAGTACTACCGTTCTGACATAGGTACTTCTTTCGCTTCGATTCCGATTAGGTACATCCATATCTTCTCATACAGACACGTCGGTTGCGTGGAAACTGTAAATATTTATTTAATTTATTAAATTACTATTCTTAACTGTTCTATGTTCTTAGTTTAATTCTCCGATTCTTGTTTGAATTAGTTAGGTAATAAAACTGAAATTACTATCACACCCGCCCCGGTTTCGCACGGGTAGACCAGTTTTTTTAATGTGTCGTTAGTAGGAACCGAATACTACCTACGACTACTACTATTTATTACTATAACCAAAATATTATAATTATAAATTTTCTATTCAACACTCTTTTTTATACCCTTTATGTATAAATTTCCAAAAACGCTGAAGTAATATTTGTTGTATTTTAACTGCGAGTCTCCACGATAAGTATTAAGTCACTACTTTAATAATATCACTTTGCCATTACAAACTATCAACCCCTTTTCAAACAATAAGAGGGCGAATTTTCAAAAAACGCTGAAATGAGCTTTATAATACTATTAAAAAAGTTACAAGCTTCTCGTGTAAAACATAATTGCTCCACAAAACAACACACATCAGGTTGCCCTACAAACATTCAACACCTTTTCAACCCTTCAGAAGGCGAATTTTGGAAAACGATTACTCTATTAGGCTAATTTCAAATTACTTTCAAAATTATTTTGTTTCTCATACATATAATGTCTACCCCCTTTTAACCCATAAGGGGATGAATTTTGAAATAAATTATAGCCATTGTGTTATTCTGAAGCTACAATACTGAACGAGAAGTGAAGAGGGAAAGAAAGAGAGAAGAGAAAGTTTCATAGAAATCAGTAAGTCGTTTTTAGATTAAGAGGAACCTACTTCTATGCATTGGCACAAACTTTTACAATACAGGCAAATTACTTTACATATCCCACTGACATATGCTCTTAGTCTATGGGATATTTTGCTTTAACACTAATGTTTAATATAGTTTTTAATACAGTTGCTCAAAAAGTGATACTTTCTATACCTGTATATCGTGCGCAAAGTTCGATTTCTCGCACTAGTGTTTTTTACTTTTCCATTTTTTTTATTTGCTGTTGGTTCAAGCAATCAAACCTCCAACAGAAGAGTTTTAAGTGTAATCATTTTACTTATTTATTTAATGAAACATTTGGCATTCAAACTATACTTCCACTATATTTAAAACATTAAAATTATATATTAAACTAGTTAAGGGGTTGTCATATACTAAATAGTCTAAAACTATTTTTAAATAGTTACCTCATTGAATATACCAATGACCAATGACCGAAACGAGTATTATGCGAGACCGACGATTAATAGAGTATTATATGTAAGGCCGCCGCGCCGGATGAATGAACGCTTGTTTGTTTTCGCCAAAATATACATTTATTTACAAAGAAGTCAAATATAAATTAATTATAAAATGAAAAACATTTATTTTGTCATGTTTAAATGTAATGAAACTACCATGTGACACAAAACCTCTCCCAAAATAGTTTTTGATTTCGCTAAATGCTTGACAACCATGGCATGTTGAACAAAGTCTATCAATTAAAAGATAAACCGTTCATTCCCGTCCTTTCATTCATATTTTCACGAATTAATTTTGTAATGACGTATTTTTTTATAATATTTTTGTGCTAATGTGCGATTTGTACGATTGTTAAATAAAATATATGAAGACTATGCCAGATGTAGACCAGGTACGTGCAAAGCCCACAATGGTAAGTAAACACATTTTGTTATGTCTCCTTTGATTACTGTTTTATTTAGTTTTGTGTCTTTGATATTTTTTCGCAACTGTATTAAAAAATGTCGTTAGATATACGTGCGAAAGTGTAATTTTTACTGGTTCCGAGCTTTACTGCCTCGCCTCACGGCTCGGGCCAAGACAACTCGGGACTCGTGCAAAGTGACTAACTTTCCGCACTTGCATCAAAATATTTAAAAAAAACTCTTGAATCCTATTCTTGAACGCGATTCAAACAAGAATACATTTAACTGACCATTCGTGACCCTTATTACAATGTCTGTAAAGTGCACGGATGGTTAGTTAACTGTGTTGGCGATGGTATATTTGATTCGACCTTTCATTTCTAGATACTGTAGTAAACCTACTGGGTAACCCCCCTGACCCTAAACGGACAAAGAGTGTAGGTCCGGTTATCAGCGCATTTCTTAATAGATAGAGCAAAACGAATAATTAAAATTTTGTACAAATAGACCCAAATAAAAAATCATTTAGTTTCAGTACGAATTAGTTACATCTACATCAATGTTTAAACAATCTTTAAAAACCTCTTTACTCTCTATAAAGAACTTTGTATCGTATCGGGATAATCTTGGCAGGAAATTCACCATAGCAGAAATGTTCGTAGGAGGAAATTCTTCTGAAACCTTACTGCGTCAAGGTTAATTTCGCCCATGTCAAGTGTTCTGTTCTACTAGTGTGCCGTTGTCCGTGGGATGGATTAATCAGTGGCAGCGCATAACTTTTTTAATTATATTGTGTCGATCATATAATCTTATCATTAAGTGTTTGGCGGCCGGACTCGTAAGAGCCTTAACACCTTTGGTAGTTTGTCGCTTTAACGGGTGAAATGAAAGCGACTAACTACCAAAGTTTCCAGCGAAGTACTTATTAGTAGACTGCACCTAATAACTATTAACAAATAAGTGGTTCAAAAACATGATAAACTATTATCAGAAATCAAATTAGCTTACGTTTAAAAAATATATAGATACATGCGCGCTAAATTCTGAATGGTAAGCATATACAAACTTCCTAACAAACAAGTGTCTACTTGGAAAATGATAAGGAAAATATGTATTAAGATAGACGTTATATTAGGGTTTTGTGGTTTTAGTTGATACGTCACACGAGGGCGTTTCGGAGCGCGAAGGGGCGCGCGAAGGGCTTTTTACGTCGACCGCTAGCCAATCACAAAGCCGCTAAAAAAGGGAATGAGCTTTAAGTTTTTTATAGTCGTCCGCCCGTGTTACGTTATGTACACATTCAGTTGACTTGGTTCCCGTTAGATATTTATGTTTTTCAGGGTGGATACTTTTTTAGATTGCGCATTAATTTGGGATGTTTATTGAGAATTGTAAGTAGGTATGTATTAACTATTTGTGAGTGATTTCATGTGATGTGGCACATAAATCAAAATCAAACCATTTATCCTGTAAATAGGCCACATGGGCACTTTTGCAAGTCATAATCTGTCTCTATCAATTAAAAGAATCCAATACTCAAAATAAAATTAATTAAAAAAACATGTCAGAAAAAAATCTACAAAGTTTATAACAATCCCGATTTGTTAGAGATGAAATAGAAAAGTAATATGGTATGTACATAATAATATCCTATGAGATGTATAGGGTCTCCAAGCGTCAACATTAAAAAAGTAAAACATAATAAATATTTTTCAAGATGTATAAGTTCTCTCAGCGTCAAAGTATACGTGTAAATAATATAATCAAGTGAGAACAGTGAAGTTTCTCATGTCAATTCCACTCAATACTACTTAGTACGAAGTTTACGAAAATACTAATCCCAGCAAACATGAAGAGATCGGATCACCGGACGGTCCGGTCCGGATCTTACAAGCAGTACCCCTTCACCAGTACAAAGCGTATCTCAGCTCAGCCAGAATGCGGGCGGATAAGTTTTATTTTATTTAGATCGTGGACATTTTCGCGCTTTTTGGGCTCTCTGCTTAAGGGAAAAGTTTGTATCACAAGTCGACTTCTTTCGAAATTATATGCTAAATACATATAGATATGCAAAACGTTCTGATCTGATTCTGAGGAAATGAAAACAAGTTAGGAATTTTCATAGTTCTCAAAATTTGTAAGAGTTGCAATTAGGTACTTATTAGTACCTAATTATGGTACGTTAGATTTTATTAACAAGTTGCACATATTCATTATGATTTAAAATTTTCTACAATTTTTGTTTAAATTAAGATTATTTCGCTGCCAAACAAGCTTACGACCCGCCCGATAATCAGCGGTCACCGGTAGCCACTGTGGACTGAACTGAATGCATGCTTGCTTCTCTAGAGGTGCCACATGAACATTGAACATTGCCGACATATATTGTGTAGCAAGATAGCAATACGCTAAGTGCAAAAGGGCTAGGCTGTATTAGCTGTTATTGTTTCTTATTATTGATGCAAAAGATTGCAAGAGGTTATTAAACTTATTATATCTCATAGTCGCGGAAAACTGAATATGGATGATAATATGTAGTGACTTCTTAGTACTTAATTATGAGATGCTACTTTGTGAAATATGTATTGTTACTGTCACGACGAGGCGTTAATAACACGAGGAAATAGATGGTATTTTAAAGCTAGCAGCTTGTCTGAAGTCTAAACCAGGAGTCGGGTCCTCAGGGCCGGCTGACCATGCAGGCGGCGCCGGCGACGGCGACACGCGGCGCGCAGAACGAGTTCGCTCACCAGCTAATCATGCGAATACTTAACGGTACCGACTCGATACCTTCAAATGTCAATTTGAATTAATCATGGCGCCTTATACATTGCTCAGTACTTTTTTTAATAGTTAGAAGCATTTTCTTTGCGTCTGGCACTAATGTTACTTTAATACTTCTGTGATTAAGGTTTAAGGAATTTGTGACTAGGTAACGGTATTATAATTAAACAGCATTTAAATTTAGTTACTTGTTACTGATGTATTCTTTTATCATTGATTAACTTATATTTGAAAGAGTCTTTTTCACGGGATATTTTAGGCTAAGCTCATTTGCAATTTGCACTGTAAATGAAAAATAAGTCTCACAGTAATCCAGTTAAGTAGTCAGTAGTTTTTGTAACTAAGAAGAACTAACACCGGCAGAAACTTTTACGTTTATAATATATGTTACGCGTTTATTATTGTATACATCAAGACCTGCCTGAATTTTAGTTGTAGGTTATACAAATAACCTTATACCCACACGTTCTGGAGTTATTGGATCTGTTTACGCAAAATCTAACGGGTAATTGGTTAATGGGTAATTAACTAAAAGGTTAATTTAGATATATGCACTTACAATAAGTGGAGATGATAAGCAAAAAAACTAAAGACAGAATGGCATCTATGATGGTCTTTAACTTTGTAATTCTAACCCAAGATAAACAGATTGTATGAGAGTGTATGTTATTAAGCAAAGCTATGAATTTAAGTTATAAAAATGTATGTCTGTCTTAGTCACATAGAGGCGAACGGTATATATTACAAACGGGTAAAACAAATGATTTGAACAATTAAGGAGTCATTAAGCGGTGTGAGCCCTACTTACATGTTGCCTACGCGTTATAACGGATTTTATTCATTGCGCGGACTGCCCCAATTAGCGAGTTGATACTAATTACTACGACTTGTCCTCGCTAGAAACTAATTTATCCTAAAAGTTTTTGTGATAGCGCTCTGTAGAATGCTGTTTTGACAACGTCGTGTTTCTTATGTCGGCTCGTCTCGTTGTAGAAATGTATTACTTATACCAGACCGCTTGTAATTTATTGACATTTATAGGTGCACGTAAAACCTACGGGTAAGACAAACACCCTTATTTATAATCGTCCATCAAACCTATTTTAGTTAAATTGACGCTAAAGTTCGTTTGTACTTTATATCTGTCAATTTGACATTTATGTTTGTAAGAAAGGGACAAAGTGACAAAACACATTTTAGTTAGCAAATGTTTGTTAAGTTTTATAAATAAGGGGGTAAATAACTCTGACTTTGCCACATGATCTTATTTACTGCTAGTGAGCCGCTCCGTGGCTCCATGCTTAGCACTTATCACTAAAACGTACCTATATATTGATTGAAAATTAATGACGACAAAATCGCTACAGTGGTTTCTGAGCTTATCGCGTATTGCTGACTGCCAACTTTGCATTATAAATATATATATTATATTATATTTTCGTCCAAAAGTATACACATCTACATTATAAATTAAATAAATGAACTTTAATCTGCAAGTAGGCCGCAATGGCACATTTACAAGTCAGAACCCTATAAATGTTTTGGGACGGTGCAGTTAAAATCTTAATTTCTTAACTTAAAATTCTCTTACTGATTCACGTGAGTCCAGGAATGTACATATACGGAGCGAATGCTGGTTCTTGTTTGCAACACAAAGACTGTCTGTATGTCACAGCTGATTTACCCCAAACCAGAATACCGTACTATATAAAACTATGAAAATAACTATAATAACCTTAGCTTAAGCTTGGTTTAATTTTTTTATAGCATATCCTGCGGCTGAACCTGAACTTAGTTACGCGCCAAAACGACCACATATAGAGCCGGAGTGGGGGAAGTAAACTTGATTCTACAGGACTATATTTATCATTAGCAAAAAAAATCTAACACATTTAGTTTTGTAGACGGCAAAACATTTATATAAACCAAAAATAAAAAATGTACTCAAATGGATTAAGACCATTCATGATTAAATGAACTTGAAGTGTATTCGAATTATTACTCTATACTTTGTTATCCCAATCAAATAACAGAGAAATGTATTTATGATATAAAAGCGAGCATTATAGTGGTGTATCTCCGCCTGCTATACTTACGTGAATACGTGCACAGCCAAAATGCCTCTCCTTCATCGCGCACTGAAAGTGCCCTCATGGAGTAAAAAGTAATGCGTTCAACTTTTATGGCTGTTGCGAGTCACGGTCTTTATTGCAGAGGGGCCCTAGGTATAAAAGGTCCTGAGTACGAATTACAGCAATTTATATCTAAGACCGAATAAAGAAATACGCCGCTCAGTATCGCGCGACAAAAACAAACTTCTTCATAGAAAAAGTTAAAGAGATGCAGTTCCGTAGAAATGTTAGAGACATGTGGATTTTATTTACTAATAACCCTTATCTAATTAAATAATCGCTTTACCCGCTACTCACTGACTATGTTCAAGTTAGCGTACATCATTATGCATATATTAAACGGTGTACACATATAAATGATTAACAATAATAACGAAGTAAACTAAATGAGAAGGCTGGCTGCATTGCTTATTACACGGACCAGGATTGAAAGAGGTTGTAAGAGCCCTAACTTTATACGTATAGGTACTCGTCGTTACGTAGGCAGTGCTTCGCCTACAAGACCGTTGGCCCCCTCGCATAAAAAATGATTGTACCTTCAAATCTATCCCGAGGCAGGGTCGCTCCCTCAGGCCGGCTCCCACTCCTGCCCCCACAGCCTCCTCCTCCTTCGTAATGTGTTTCTACCCGGCGTCCGTTACGTATATGAATAGCTCTGGCTTGCGAAAATGATTATTTCGAGTGTGTCTTGGTAATTGTGGTTAGGTACTAGTTGTTTTAAATAATGTTTTTGAAATATAAAAGTCTTCATCACAATCAATTATTTTTCAATGTACACGAGAAAATAGCGGATTATTCAAGGCCTATTATACTTATGTATATGTAAGTGAAGTTGATCTTACTTTAGTTAGTTTTACTGCCCAATGGTTTTAATGGTTTGGATCGATTCAATGGCCTCTGATTGACATTTAGAGTGACTTGTGAGGATACTTTATGGCGGTTTTGTTTAAAGAAGATTTGTGAAATTAATGGCTTCAAACGTTGTTTGATAATAATTGTACTTGTTTTTAAGCTTAGTGTAAGTTATGAGGCTACGAATACGCGGCTTCAAAAACATACGCTAGTAGTTTTTGACTTGTTAAAGTGCCATTGCGGCCTACTTTTACAGAATGCTTAAAGTTCATTTATTTCATTGCCGTAGGGCGTAGATGATGTTTGAACTAATCCTGCAATGTGTATGCAAAATCACAACGTCGTTCAGATGCTGCTTTGCATGTTAGCAAATGTAATAAGTACCTATAGTTTTCAAAATGAGCTCGTGCCAACTTGCTCTGCCCCGTTAATTTGACTCAGCAGTTTGCAGCGTGATACCGTTGATGTTAGTAAGAATCGCCAATTTACTACTACGACTCCTACTCAGTACTTTAGTACTCTTTATATATAGAAAAAACGCCCAAGTGCGAGTCGGACTCGCGCACAAAGGGTTCCGTATCATTATCTATAAAAAATCACGTTTGTTGTATGGAAGCCCCCTTAAATATATATTTTATTCTGTTTTTTAGTATTTGTTGTTACAGCGGCAGCAGAAATACATCATTTGGGAAAATTTCAACTCCCTAACTAGGTATCACGGTTCATGAGATACAGCCTGGTGACAGACGGACGGATAGACAGCGAAGTCTTAATAATAGGGTTTTACCCTAGGGGTATGGAACCCTAAAAAGACGAACGCTTCATGCTGGTTGCGACTAATATGTATCGATATATCCTTCCTACAGGGCAATTGCGTATCGTTTCGAATGCGCGTAAGAAGATAACAAATATACCATATTTAGAAACATGTATACTTATTTGTCGGATAAACCTGTGGACTAAGAGTGCTGTACCACTTGGAACAGAGAAATAAACTCGGAGGCAATTTTGTTTTTCAGTGTTCACGCTGCCCAAACGTGTCACGTTGCTTGCGTCAGACATAAATTTATAAAAGAAGCAATGACATTGAAGCTATAACAACATTTTAATTGTATACTGGAATTCATATACCAGTATACAATTAAAATGTTGTACGTACGTAATATCGTACTTAACTACTCTATAATATTTGAACAATAACAATGTAAAGTCTAAATTTACAACTTATGGCAACTTTATGTGCAGAGCTCTGCATAGGTACTTACAGTTATCGCAGCTGAACTAACTCTACTTTAAAGTATGTATACACACACAAGAAACAGAAATAAAAATTGTATTAAGCAAATATGTGACGGAATACCAATGTTAAGCAAAAATATGACCAGGTATTTACGTATACATTTACAATTCAGTTGAATAAACATTTCCGCTTCGCAATTGAACTTCTAATACACGTACAAGTGAACATGTAAGCTTCGACATACATTACCAACTTATGTCAAATTTTGACTAGTTTATCTACGTTTTTAGATATATTTCACCAGGCTCGGACAGGGCCCAACGGCTGGCGTCTTCCTGTCATAGAAAACGGGCCGGCCCGGACAAACGGAACGGTCTACTGAGAGTCATCCTTATATCGGTTGTATTTATAAGCTAACTAATGTAATATGTATGATCTAATGACAGAAACAACACATAAAAGGTAAAGTGAGATAAGGTTTAATGGACCTAACCCTAACACCCACAATTGTTTTAAAACTGGTCACATGTTTAGGTAGACAAAGGACCCTACAACTCAATGGTTTAATAATAAACAACGATCAGTGTCATATCGATCTAGAAAACATATTGTGCTAAAATGAAAGAATTTTGATTATTCTCACAAACGTTTTCATGATTTATACATATATATAAACTATAGGTAGAGTATTTCTGAGCATACTTTTATCTTCTATGTGAAGGAGCCGAGGTGACGGCTCCCTAACGGTTCTAATGGCCACAGTAGACGTCAACGTAGAGGTTCAATTATTTTCTTTAACAAAGCACACGTGGCTCGTTTTCTCCTAAATCGCAAACCGGAAGCAAAAAACAAGTGGCAAAAAGTGAGAGTGGCCTTAAAAGCGCTTACTGCTAAAATAAAATAATTTATTACCGAATACTGAAGTGAAGCGAGAACGATTGTTTCGCTGGACAGTTTAAAAGCGAGTTCGCCACGTTTTGCGAAGCCACTAGCTATTGTCGTTTACCGGGTAGGCGCTCTAGGTAGAATTTGGTTTGGTTGTGTATAGGATGATTCAATACGTTCATGGAACTAATTTAGAGGAATTAACAAAAGCATATTGATGCCTAAGTAGTGAACGGTTGGTAAATTCATAAATTTCCTAGTTTATTTTTTAACAACGGTCTGTTGTATTTAACTACACATAATTCGTCTGATTTATTCTCTGTTAGTAAGGTAACATGTCAAAATGTATGTTTAAAATTCATTACAGATATATAAATGTACCTTTGCTAAATACGACTTTATTTTCAATTATTCCTTATATTTAATTTCACAATGTAATGGAAAAAATGAAAGGAATTTTTAAACAAATTGTGTTACTTTTTTCTTTTGGTACAATTGGTACGCCTTTTGTTTTACAACTATTTTAATTACTACCTAATTGCTTGAAATAACGACGGCATGAGTAAAAAAATGATGTATAAATAACTCAAAGTATGAATTGTTAAAATACAGCACCCTTATCCAAAAATGTAAGTAATCTATAAAAGTGAACGTATTTTTTTGCAGCGAGTTAAAACCACGAGACAGTCTCAGCGCTGGCGCAGGCTCGGGCATCAGCTGCGCCATAAATCATGCCGGACAACGACGCGCCGGTGCGCCCGCCCGCGGTCAGCGCCGCGGCACCCAGCCCCCAGCGTACCCCGACCCCGAGTTCCGTAATAACTCCGCACAATTGGATACCAGTTATACTGGTCGATTCAGGCGAGTCGACGGTAAACGTTGCTAATTTGCAGTTGTGACAATCAAGCCCAGCTGCCTCGCGGCCTTTACATCAACGCTGGAAGACAAAAGCAGTTATCTACAAAATGTGTTATGTAAACGAAATACATTTTGCAAATTATAGGTATAATCGATATAGGTATAATCGGTATAGGTATAATCGGACGACGCGCTTCACAATTAATAAAACCGTGATACTCGTGATAGTTGACGTGAATTTGTTATAACAAAGCTTGCTTTTTAGCTTGTAAATCCATGAAAGTCGCATTTAATATTCACTTAATAACGTAAAAATATGAGTAGATGGGGCACACGCCGCACTCAGGCGCAGCGCGGGCCGCGTTGGCAGCTGGCGGGCTTCCTATCGGGGAAAAACGCCGAGGACCTGTCGCCCAGAACGACCATACGATCCAATACGCGTTTTACCTTTTCCTTCGTTTAGTTAAGTTTAAATGGCTTTCGCATTTAATGCAATATGACATTGATAAATAACAACTTCGATGTAGCAAATAAAAACTAGCCATTTGCTGTATCGATAACAAGTTCAACGTTTTTTATACTATTTTTCTACTTTTGTACTTTTTTTCGCGACTTACGCAATCATGAACTCTAATATAAATATATACTTTATTTATTCTGTAAAAAGTCTATCTAGTCTATTGCCCAAAAACACACTCCTTACCCTATCCTACTTTAATGAAAAATTAAAGCAGAGTTGGGTGCCACAGACTACTACAAATACTATGTTTAGTAGTCATTCTTTGGTGCGTTCAAGTGAAACTTTTATGATTAAAATCAGTGCTGCCAACTTAACGCAATTTGCTATAATATTTATGTATTAATTAATGCATAATATGTTACTTAGTAATATAAATATATACATTTATCATCTTTTTTGTGTTTTTTAACAAGTTTTAGCTATTTTATATATATTATATATTTATGAAAACTAAACAGTTAAGATTCGATCCGAATTTGAATTCAGTTTAGGTCGGATGCCAAGTCTACCAAATAAAAAATAAAAAAAAAATAAACAAAGTGTCATATTTTTGATTTCCCACCAAATTCCTAATTGAGAACGAAAACATTCAAGCTGATAAATGATTATTTTTTTATGTTCATGAAGAAAATGTGTAGATAAGTTGCACAATTATTAAGAGAAAATATGGCGCATGAAGTCTGAAAAATACTTACTTGTAAAGTATTGTATGCAACGGTGAATAGGAAGGGTATAAAAAGGCTCGTGGTGTCTTTACTTGCGATGTGCGCTCACCACTCGCCTTTTTATACCCTTCTTACTCGTATACACCAGTTGCATAATATACTATTATATAATTGTATAATATGGTGTTTTAAAGCTACTAGCAAAATATACATAAGTACCTAAGATAAAAATTGCCAATAGTAGTGGCACTCACGGTAGAAACAAACATTTATGAACAATGATTCCGTTGACTATAGAAAAGCTCAGAAAAGAGGAAGACAAGCTCTGTAACAATTTATGATCCGAGTTGATGTAACAAATGTTTCAAAAGCAATTGCGTGCGAGGAAAAACCTAAACGATAAATGATAAACATAATACAACTGGTTCAGCCATCGTGTTCAAAATTCTACATTAATTCCAACATTTCCAACTAAATCTCGTAACAGATTCCCTAACATTAAATTTTCTCTCTTCGGTATATTTTTCCAGTCAAAAATGATTTTACCTGTTAAAATTCCAATACATACATTGGAATTTTAACGTATAAATTCTTTACTTATATCGATAATTAATTACTTTCCAAACTTTTTTACGATTTTAAGTCGTTTTTCTTGAAATTGCTAGCTAACGCTTAACGAACGACTTTTTTAAAATCTTCCACGGAATAAAATAAGGTTTAGGTGCATTTATATGACATAACTTCTATATAGTACTTATAGAATACTTGTGCGCGTTACCACATATACCTAATAAAATGAACAGTACTCATTGTGGATATAGTTTCTTGTTGTTAGGCATACATTTAGCACGCCATCGACATAGCCCGGGAGTATGATCTGTTTGTACAAATTCCCGGAAGGTTCGGGTGCTTCCTTACTTACCCTAAATATTAGCAATAGCAACGAAAGCAACATATTTGCAGGTGTCTTTAACTGGTTTTCATTCAAAAGATAAAAGTTGTAAAAGTTTATTACTTTGATTTTACATGCTTTTTAACACAATAAAAAACGCTCCACTTCGTTAGTCTCATTCTACTTTCGGGAGTACCGTGTTCAAGCAGGTTCATAAAAAACGAGGGAAGCTTTTTTGTACTTGGGGTGCCTACCGCAATTTAATGGAGCCGCAAGTTGCGGACTTGCGGTTGTTCTCGGGGTTCCTTCAAGGGTTTATGCGTATTGTTAATTTGTTTTTTAAACATTTATTTAATCTACCTATATTTTATATTATTGTATGTATCTAATCTGTAGAATAACTAGACCAAACATTTATTTGTAAATTAATATTTAAAGGATCGTTTACCTACATCGGTTAAAAAGGAATTAGCTGAGTACCTATATTTAATTATTAAAGTTATCAACTCGTCGTATCATTGGTTAGTTTTAGAAAAATTAGGATGAATGTCTAGGATCATATAGCCTAGTCAAGATACGATTGCTCTGTATGAAGAAAAAACACTATATAGATAACGGCATTTTTTTTGCTTCAAAAAATTGGTTAAGTAATTAGTCTAAGTATTATTTATATAATACACATAATCTACCAACGCTACGGTAGAAAATATTAAAAATTAATCTATAAAAAATCGGTAAAAGGCTGGCATAAATGGTATAAGCATTATTTACTTTATGATATACTACACATATTTATATTCTTTGCGATACATGTAAAATCAACCTAGGTTTGCTATGGCAACTTCATAATATAATATTGTTTAATACAGTAAAAATAGTAGATTGTGTCTCAAGGGAGCAAAATGATATATTTACGGCGAGGGCGGTATAATGAATCCTGAGTGAAGCGAAAGCTTCTACAATAGAATCCTGAGCGTAGCGAGGGATTCTAAAGTAGAAGCTGAGCCCAAGACGGAAATAATTTTGCTACCGTGTGACACATACTGCTTTTCACACCTTCTATGAGGAAAAGAGTAATTGTTGCCCTCAAATGAGGGAAGAAAAGTACATCTTTGATCCCTCATTCGAGGGCAACAATAACTCTTTTCTTAATAGTAGGTGTGAAAATAAAATTTCATTACGGATATGGCCTATAAGGTATCATTACAATTATGGTATATATATTTTTATCTTATATGTATTGACAGTTTTTTATACTGAACCTACCCAAAAAACCTTAAACTTTATTAACTTTGAAAAAGTCTTGCGAAATTAATATATAAGCCAAACTAACTTCGTCGACTATTCATGAAGGTCACATTGAAGACGGTGTACTGATAATGAACCCTAAAATACCTATAAGTTGATTTTAAATACATCTTTATTAACACTTGGCGCGAGAGGGGTATACGCGGGGTGAGCGGAGGTGTACGGCGCAGCGCAAGGCGCGCGGGCCGGTGACAAGTGTGAATAATACTTTTATTGGCGGCCTCGGTTCAGTCCTAAGCATAATGTTAGTTATATATAATTCATATATTTTAGACAACTTATTATTATGTTCAATAGTAGCTATGAAGAACAAACTACGTCATTTAATAAATTTAATTAGGAAATGTTTTGGCATCTAATAAAACGACTCAAAACCGTTAAAATTAATTGTAAATAGATATAATTTCTCGATTTAAAAATCATAGGCTTTGTGTTAATACCTACTTACCTAAAAATATATCCGCTCTTCTAATCCGCTGCATACGTAGCTTTACGTACTGAACAACTACGCCGTTTGCCCTTTGTAGGTATTTGAGACCATGTTCGTGATTCGTACTTTGCATATACTTTTTTAAGATATAGTCATGGGTACATAAAAAGTCAAATATGGTGAATCTTGCCTGAGGATGTGGCTTCTTTAACCTGGTCTGTCCATCTAGTTGGTGGGCGTCCTCTAGCCCTCTTGTCTTCTGTTCTGTTCTCCCCTATCAGTATCAATATGATGTAATTCCGTACACTGTTGCCTTTTGATTAAATCGTGCGCTTGTAACTTCCCCCCCCTCAAATAAACTAACTACCCCGCTCCTCTCTCACTAACTACCCACCTCCTACCCCAAACATGTCTCATAGCCCATCAAATAAATAATTAAATGTAAAACATAATTAATTTGGCCAAGTGATCGTCTAGTATTAAACCTACGTTGTGTACCGAAATAGCCCTAGTTCTTTAATGTAAAACAAATCTGACCTGGACTCTTCACTAACTAATCTAAACCCAACAAAGTCTATTAATATTTCTACCGAACCTACCAATTTTCCTACCAATCGCAACCTTTCCTACCATTTCTACTAAAATTCTCAAATCTTCACAACAGCTACCCTAATGCATTTTACCTACATTTTGTTTTTTAATCTTATAATAATAATAATGGTGATGGTACTAAATCTCCCTACGACAACCTTTAAAATTGAAATACTTTAGTTCTAGGATTTTATTGAGATAAATTAATGGGATTTAAATTGGGATTAAATAAGTTGTAATGATATTTAGCCTAAGTAGGTATGTCAAGCTGAACGTACGTATGTCTCGAACCTAGTATACAGAGATGTGCTAGCCCTATCATATTAGGATCATTTTGCAGGTTTGTAGGTATTAAGAATTATTTTGTTATTGGTTTAAGGCCGGGCCCCTCCATCCGCCCGAGAGATTGCTATCTCTCTCCGTTATTAAACAGAGACCAGTGGCTCTCGACCCTTACTGGACAAGCCTCCTCCAATATTTTTCTAACTCTTCGGAGTGTAAAGACAAATGTTAAAATGATAAATTACTAATATTTTGGGAGAGCCATGCCAGGTTTATTCAACCGCGTTGTCCCAGGACGCAACGAGCAAACAACCCTTTGTAGCTCTCGGGCTTAAAATTTGTTTTAGAAAAAGAAGACCATACAATTATATTAACAATTGAGTCTACTAGTATTTCGAAATTCGCGCTGAAAGATAAGGTGAAATACTGCAAGGCCTTATCTTTGGACATAAGAGTAGTGGACCGCTCAGCCTGCCACTAAATCAGAACATCCCCATCTTTCTGGAGAAAGTCCTGCTATCCTATTGATAACTGAAAATGTTATACCTTCCTAAAACGTCTACCCATAGTTACATATCATTCACGAAACTTTGTACCATTTATTTTAATTGTTATTAAATTAAATACCCGATACCATCTCAGATAGCGATAGTATTTTCTAGTTATTTATTTCACCGAATATACACGCACACCAATTTAAGTAAATGAACACTAAGTCTTGCTTCTTAATTGCTAATACCCAGCGTAGAACCAAGGTAAAACGGACTAAATACTCAATCAATTTCCTATTACTGTGAACATTCTTAATGAATCCTAAACACCTAAGTAGTAGTACCCAGAAATAACAGAATCAACCAAGTACTCGAACCCTAGGCACCTAGGTTATATCTAGTAATGCCTATGACCTAACCACGTAAGCTAACCTGATAATCTAGATCACCTTTAGTAATCAAATTATCAATTACCCCCTTTAACTAGATAAAATGAATTAAACCTCAAATTATAAACCTGCTTCCCCTAATTCAGTGTATGAAGTTAACCTATCGTTATCCCAAGTTGATCTAAACTGTAGAAACTAAAATCCCTTACCAGATTTAGTTTCTGTGAATGCGTATTCCCTAACTAAGCTCTAAAGAGTTCAGTCGGCTAAACTGATGTTTGCAACCCTATAGCCTGTGTACTTGTCTCCCTCCACACGTCCGAGGACTTGGCGGTGTGAATAAGACGGCCCTATTGTGTATATAAAGATAATATATAAATATATTTAACAAGACCGTCCCTCAAATACTGTGAACTTTGGTGAGTGGAGTATACACTCCTGTTCTGACCCAAACTATGGCAGATCTCACTTCCATTCAACAGCTGGACATTGAGACACGGGAGGACTGAGAACGTCGCCTATGTTGGTATAGAGGCGGACGCCAGACAGCACCCTCAATCTGGTAGCAAAAAGACTGAATCATGCCCGTTTGAAACACCGTTAGGTGGGTATGACTCCTCAGGTATACTGTAAACCTGGACAAGCTTCTGGCTTTTTAAATTTATTCAAAATATAAAAGACCCCAGAATTTATTAACATAATAATGTCGGAAAAAGGTGATCCCTCATGATGTAGAGAAAATCCCTCAACATAACGAACCACCCTTATGCCAATAAATACACCCACCAGAGTTTCTATTACGCAAACCAGAGACCTTGACAGTCTGAGCAAAAAGTGAAAAGTCCCGTGCGCTCCGCAGGCACAGCTATTTATAACTAAAAATAACATTGCTGGCATCGCTAGAAGCATTAGACCTGCAAGCATCGATAGGACCATTAACCTCGCAGGCATTGCAGGCGCCCCCAGCATTGCCAGCATCGCTAGCATCGCTCAAACGTAACTACACCTTACGCCCATGCGTTTACGGTCGCGAATCGGTCTTCACGCTTTGGCTGATACGCTCTTATTGAAAGGAGTTGTACTCGTCGGGTAAACTATTCGATATGACCATATTTGGTATTGTTTCGTGATTGTTTATTAAATGTATTAATTCCTTTACTATATTATGTAATGTTCTGTTTTTATAATGATTTAGGTACTGATCTCTATTAATTTCTCTTAATAGATGTGTATATAACTAAGATTCATTTTTAATGAATTATTTATGACTACTTTATTAATCTTTCTTTAGCATTCAGGAAGGAAGGCGTTCATTGTAAGCATCCTTCTAGTTACACGCTTTGCCTCTGATTCCATAACTATCCAATTTACGGAACAGAATGAAATGGTTACGAAATTAAAAGCCTTGGTTAGATCTAAAAATATTGCTAGTACTACTGGTATTGTCTGGTTTAAGGATTTTGTCACCAACTTTACAAGATTAAAACCTGCTAGAGTGGTCGAGAACCAATATGGATTCCGTTATTACCTTGTTGCAATTTAGAAAAGATAGTTCAGGTCTTCATCATTTTCTATTCACCATGTAATGGGACGTCCTGCCCATCATATATATTTATGAGATTATCTAGTTATAGATTATCCTTTGCGTTTATTTTTATAAGCCTTTGGATTTCTAAACTGCAATAATAGGGTCAGTCTTAGAAACGACCATGCATCACAGACCTAATTGGAACCTATACCTGAAAATAATTAACGCTAAGTACTTTCAATTTGTGCGATCCTAGTACCTTTCCACACAAACCGTAATAATTCCAATCGCCGTTCAGATGTTTTAACACATTCTAATTTTGAAATAACAATATCTAACGAACAATTAACGTAAACTGTAATCAACTTATGCGTCCCTGGTATATTATTTCATAGCAATTAGCAGTTTGACATATTGTATCCTTGAGAAAGTCGTATCTAACAAGGATTAAGACAAACTGTTAGCCGTTCATGTTACCTTGGTACTATTGATTATGAAATTTAGCAAATGCGATGAGAATCAGCAGTTTTGACATCGTATATAGTAGTAATTAATTAAAACTGTTGGCTTCTTATGGTATCTTGGTACTTAAATTTACAAAACAAAGCAGGTGAGACAAAAATCAGCAGCAAACAATATCTAATAAAACTACTAGCTTTTTATGATATCCTAGTACTCTATTTTAAAAGACACGGAAGTTCCAGTAGCGGACAAGAGGGAGGCGTACCTAAACTTTAGAAAATAATAGTTACTGCAGACTGTTATCTTTTATGTTAACCTGGTATATCATTTACAATCATGTCTTGCATTTGTCCTGCATTTGTCGCGCATTAGTCCCGTATTTGTCTCGCATTTGTCGCGCATTTGTCCTGCATTTTGGGGTATATAAAGGAAGAGTGTTTTGATTGCGGGCACTTAGATTCCGACATTCAGACTGACAAGGTCTCTGGTTTACGTAGTGAAAACATTGGTGGGTGGATTTATTGATCCTGGAGTGGTTCGTCATTATGAGAAGTTACTCCTTTTCGCTTTTTGGCATATTTAATATTTTACTGGGTTTTGAGATATTTCAAAGAAACATAAAAACCAGAATCTTGTTCAGGTTGACAGTTTACCTGAGGAGTCATTCCCGCCTAACGGTGTCAATGGGCATGACTCAGAGTCTTTAGCTACCAGATCTAAGGGTGGTCTGGCGTCTTCCTTTTTACCAACATAGGAGACGTTTAAATCCCTTACGCTTTCTCAATGCCCAACTGACAACGTAAACGAGGCTGTCATAGTTTGGGTCAGCATAGAGGGGTAATCCTCGCTCATTGAAATTGTGCAGTAGTTGAGAGGCGGTCTTGTTAATTATATTTATATATTACCTTTATATACATAATAGGGCGTCTTACTCACTGTACCCTGTCTTCGGACCAGTGGGGGCAGATAACCTACACAGGCTAATAGTATTGCAATCCTCAGTTTAGCCGACTGAACTCTTACAGCTTAGTTAGGGACATTCTTTGAAACTAGATCTGGTAAGGGATTTTAGTTTCAATAGTTTACACTATGTGGGATAGTGTTAGGATAACTTCATACACTAATAATAGTAATAATAGATTATAGAATTTGATTTTGGGTTACTTTAAACTGTTGGTTTAATTATTGAGATTTTGCTCTTTCAGTAGGAAGGCTAGAGGAAGGCTTAATAAGACAGACCTCCTCTTAGTCTTAGGTACTTATTATTTAGGTTTGGAAGAATGATTTTCCAATGTAGGTTATTTAGTAGGTTTGTTTCAATAGGGCCAGGTGCTGGCGAGAAATCTCCAGAATTTCGCCCACTTCCGAAGATGAGGTCTTGCGGCGTTTCTATTCATCTTGCGGCGCGGTTTTCGAAGCGCTAGTAGACTTACTAACTAGATATAGCTATATTCGTATGGTTGAGTCTCTTTGTTAAACCTATTTTATGCCCGAGTATTCCTAAGGGTAATCTAATCACTTCATTCCAGAACTCATGATTGTACCTTCCAGTCTTTCAAGGAAGCACGGAAGTCTTCAGTTAGCAACAGAACGGGTCAGATTCACTTATTCTTATTCTTCGGAACCTCTCAAGGGAGCTACCGATCCTTCAACTAAGAACTACAATATGGGTTCTTTTCGTCTCTTTACTTCTATGAGTGCTGGAACAATATGATCAGATATACTTGTCTAAGTTCTCCTATAGTTTAATAATTTAAGTCATTTTGACATTTGTCATCACACTCCGTACAGTGTTTTAAAAATATATATATTGGAGGGGGCTTGTCCAGTCAGGGTCGAGAGCCACTGGTCTCTGGTTAGTACCGGAGGAGGATAGTAATCCTTCGGGCGGAGGGGCCCGGCCTCACACCAATAAAAAAATAATAACTTAATAAAATCTACAAACCTACTTAGTGATCCTAAGGTGCATTTCATTATACAAGATCTTCCTTCTTAGGCTAGGCATTACTGAATAGGATATATTTCTCTGTGAATTAAACAAAACCTCTAATAAAACTAATTAAGGCTCGTCACTGGTTTCATTCATGCTAGAAGAATTTGGATACTACTAAACAACGTAGGTACATACCTTCTCAACTAGACGATCACATGGCCTTATCACGTAGTGTATTCCAAGACATATAGCATTATTAGGGATATGTTAGTTTAAGATAGGGTAGACTATCATTAGAGGGGGGGGGGGGGGGCACGTTACAACCACATGATACTTTTCGAGAACTGAAATAGCTATAGGGTTGTCTATAAATGTGAGAAGTTTCCTCTATTTCTCCAGGATCCCGTCATCAGATTCTGACTTGCTGACACGGGGACCAACTAGAAAACATACCCTTTCAAACAAAAAAAGAATTTTCGAAGTTGGTCTAATAGTCTCCGAAACGTACGTCCGTCTCCGTTCTCGGTAAAGATGCATAAGAAAAAGATTCCGATGACTTGAGAACTTACTTTTTTGAAGTCGTGATTAATGAGCATGTGTTTGATTCACGAAGATCTGTGTGGTTGTATTCAAGAATAGAACAAACCAGACACAGACGAACGTGAGCAACGAAAGACACTTGCAAAAATATCTAATTATGATGGAACCGTCGTCGTTTTCTCATGTACAGAACGCAGAGACTGGGTATTTATGATGCATGGAACAACTTAAATAGCCCATGAATACAGAGAACTGTGTAGAAGACTAGGACTTTTGTGTACATTGTTTGGATTGAAACTGGACCAATATAGTTATCATAGTGATATAAAAGCGTATAAATGTCCTGAAAACCATGTGGACCAAACCAGTTAGATCAAAAACTACGAGACATGCTCCATTCAAATGATTTTCTGCCAGTGCTAGTGTTAAGACTACTATCGCCGGCTACAAATATTTATGTATAAAAATCAAACATTAAATTTTGCACCAGTAAAAGTAAACTACTGCAAGAATATTCACAATCAAATGATACGATCCTGAAACTTAAAGACAGTCAGCTCAGTGGGTGTTGTTCTTTCGAGGAGTTGCTCAGTACAGTTAAGAGAGGTAGGAAGTTCGGATTTCGAATTTTGGAGTAGCCCCTCTGAGGGGTACAATAACAATCGCCTGGCATTTGTTTTGGAAAAAGATCGGGAGAAACAGCCTTGCATTATAATTTTCCCTCACCACCACAATGCCTCACCTACTACCACAATACCTCCAGACAAACTACTGTTTACTTGGTGTTGTCGGGAATAGAAATACTGTTCATCCGCCTTACAGCTTTGACCTCACAAAATGAGGTTTCTATTTATTTACTAAATTTAAAGAAAAAGTTTTAGTGTAGCATTTTATGGGCCGCCAAAGAAGCAGTAGTTGCATAAAAAAAGCCGCAGAAGCGAACCCTAAGGACGGGTGAGGAAAGTGTTTTTCTCAAAGGCTCTCGGATGCAGCGATATATTGAAGTAAATAGACAGTATTCTAGTCTATCAAACAATGATGCTTTATTGTTTATTTGGGCAAACAACGATACAAATAATACTTCAAATTATAATAACAGTAATACATCGATATATAGAACAATAAATAACTTTCTAGTTTGCTTAGTTATTGCTTTTCTGCAAACTTTCAGTGTGGCCCGCGTATAATAATAATAAGCTGGTAGGATCTGTCTGCTCGCTACTTTAAATAATAGTGTAAATTTAAAAACAAATGAATTTCCTTCAACAAAATAAGAAACATAAACGGGGCATATAATATTACGCATACAGCAAAGTTAGAGGTAGACGTGCATGAAAATACGTCTATGTACGAGATTACTCCGCAGACAGATTTAGCCACATTGACCTTACTTGTGCTTATTTGTATTTTGGTTGTCTTATGTTAGAGTACTTATACACAATAAATATATATTGCTTTATTTACTGTTTTATTCGGAAACGATGCCATATGTACGAGATCACCGTTGCTCTCGAATTTCACGTAATATGTGGCATTGACGCGCGCGCGTGCCTATACCGACTGATACTCGCAAAGGGAACGCGAGTTGTAGTTAGTTATCTAAACGAGTTTATGGTCAATGTTACTTATAGCATAACATCAAACATCATAATTATAATTAGCAAATAAGTTTCTACAAAAGTATATACTTGCTCATATCATTTTGAAGGTAATGAATGAGTAGGTAAATAATAATAAAATGCCGCGCCTGGCCCCGACGGCGGCCTTAAACGCACGCGTTTTAACCTGCCTACTCAATCTTTACATTTTCATGTCATCCATGCGACATAAAATAATTCTTAACGGTAAGGCAATAAAGTCTAAAACCGATTACAGATTATATTAACGAAAATAAATAATATTGGGCTAATTTCTATTCCATTGATATTCTAAGTGATTAATTAAAATCACGGATTTGTATTTAACAAAACCCCTGATTTCTTAGAGGTAGGTAGGTATTAACAAATATACAATTACATAAACACTTAAAATAAAATTCCACTTCAATCGCACTGATCAACAACGCAGTCGGCCAGGCGTTAGGTATTTAATTTAAGCATCTATTACACCCATATTCAGCATCCATAGTAGGTAATAACAATAAACAGACAGATCGGATCGAGACAGCGGCAGCACGCGCCGCACGCTTAACATACCTACTTCTATCCCTCCGTGCATTCTAAAATAATCCTTATTAAGGCGACAATAAAGTTCAAATCAGATTGCATATGGATGCTGTAAAATATACTTAATTAACAAAAATAAATAAATAGGGTTCATTCCTAACATATTGATATTCTGAGCGTTTAAATTAAAAGTCGATGGAAAAATGGCAACTGTTATAATTTTTTCTTTAATGGTATGACGCGATTTATAAAAACCTATTTACCAAACATATACGTAGTTTCATTTTAAATCATAAAGCTGAGAAACGGTCTTTGTTTTTCACATCTGGCTAAAAAAGCTTATATATATATATATATATATATCTTTTTAATAAATTTGAGAAAAACTGAAAATACCTTTTTGATTAAAATACTCTCATTTGCCGATGCAAACAAGTTTCGATTTTGGTCGTAAGCATCAAAATAGACATATACATAAAATCATTAATAATGAAAAAACTGAGACCTAGTTTGCTGAAAAAATTAGATAGTTTTTGTACATAACTTTTTTTTTCAACTTCCGGTGGTAGATTCGTAAATTTGAAAAATATTGATTCTTAAAATAACTAATAAGATCGATATAAACAAAAATTAGCCTGTTATTGAATTATTTGCAAAAAAACTGTATCTTGACTGGGCTACATAACGGAGGTATGGCAGGCACGGAACCCGGTGTGTTCGCGGCTCAGCCACGCATCAGCGCGCGGGGCGGTGATGCGCAGGGGCGTTATTGTGATATCCATCTTTTTCACCTTTTTTAATGCTTTTTTTACTAGCGAGTGGCGTGTGGCCCTACTGATTAAATCAAGTTAACACGTGTTTATTTATTTTTTAGCGCAGGTACTTTTTAGGGGATAGTTGTATCGTGGCAAGTTTTTTTATAGTTGTGTTATTTAAAGGGCAAAGGTCGCATACAATATTTTTCCCACATTTACAACCATACAGAGCGGTAAACAATATTAGAATTGTTCTTATATTAGTGTTTATGTATGTAGGTATGTAAATGCTTCATTGTACACAAACCATAGGTAAAAATACACATAAATTCGGTTATATCGGTAAAAAGGCGAACTTATCCCTGTCAGGGATCTCTTTCAGTTAACCGTTGAGCAATTGAGTAGATTGGAGCATTTATTATATATTGTTGCTATTTCGCAAGGGCTCTAGAAAATTGTTTTAAATTTCTAAAGTGATTTCTTTTTTGCTTTCAGCATGTTCCCGTTCCCGTCATTAAAAGGCAAATTTATAATAATACAGTTTAACACAGGGGTCAACTGCGTAGTTGTCTGTGCAAAATTTATTTTAACCTTTGTGAGGGCCTATTCACTATTTATAATTTATGTGATCTCAATAAGCTTGGTAATTGCAGTTATTATTACGGGTCATCCGCCCTAAGACGCTGCATCCCCGCGCTCGGCTGGGGACCGAAACGGTTGGGGTCAGCGATTTATTGCGTTTTACAAAAGTTACATCCGTGACATTGTCGTAACTTACAGCGCGCTTGACTCACTAAGCTTTCTGTGAGTTCTGCAACGCGTGCGCATCGTAACTTCTAATGGAAATCCTCTTCTCCATCATCTTCTCATAATTCATGTATATACCTACTTGGATAGTGCTGGAATTTAAGCAGAAGTAGGTTTGTGTCCTGAAAATAATTTGGCCTCATTTTATTTCTATGAACCTAATCAATATAATTATATGATTTATAGAGGTTACGGCCCAGTAGCTCGATTCCACTCACACCTCAAATTCGGTTGAAACCGCTCAATCAATCTCACTGGAGCGCAAACTCTTAGAGTATTCCAATGTTCCAAACCACACGCGTGGTCGTGTTGGAGTTTTTCCCTGGATTTTCCCCAGGCTGCTCTCCAACCGTGCACTCCTATCGGTTTATTGGGCCCGGCCTATAAAACCATAGTCAGGTTAAAAAAAAGGTTATGGTGGTTAAGATGTGTTGTGATTGGTTTTTTAATAATTATTTAGAGTGTTGATGTGGCACTGAAAGGATTAGCTAAGCCTTTGTCACTAGATTATGTGTGACAGTCGATGCTATGTTTATTCTATAATTTAGCGACTTATTATAAATATATGTATACTTCTGTTTCAAATTGACGTAAACGTACCTAATTTAAGACAACGATTTAAAATATACACCAGGCGATAACGGATGAAAAACCTCAAAATACGAGGCATGCATTAACACCAAAAATAGTTTATTGTCCATTTGACGTGTGTTGACATGACTATGAATATTATCATACATGTCACGATTTAAGGGACAGAATAAATACGATAGTTGACGAATCGGCTGTTAAATTTAAGGAAGGCGAAAAATCTACCGCATCGGATTCCGTGTTATAGCCAGGGATTGTAAAACCGGTTTTATTTAATACCTGTATAGAAATTTACAAACTATTACCGCTAATAAAATAATACCTATATTCTAATTAGAGGTTCTGATGTCATTCCGCTATTATCTATACCTCTATGTATAGAATATTTACGATATTAATTCAATACCGCTATTCATTGTACTTGAAAGGTAATATGTCAATTAAACATTACTACTAAAATGCAACAAATACGTGTAAATACCTAGTTTTTACTGTACACCGTTTGCAGAAACAAATAATCGAGTATATTGACACTGACGGATATTACCGGTAATGGTTTTTATGTGTAAAGTGTGAAATAGAGGTATTGTTGTCAATTGGCGAAACCGTTAAGATATTTGAATACCGGTTTTGATTATACCGCTAATCAGAGCTTTAGCGATATAAATAGCGAAATGCAATTATAACCGGTTAAATCTTATTTCAAACCGGTAGTAAGAATACCGGTAACGATCCCTGGTTATAACTTCTTATTTAGTTTGTTTTCTTTGTTCGCTGTAAGGACCAAACCTAAAGGGATTAACCTGTATTTGGAAGTCAAGCTTTAAAAAGTGCATGAAAAGTTAAAGCCTTGCAAGCCCAGTGATTTGATGATTCGTCATAAACAGCTTTATCTTTTGATTGCGTTAAGTTAATCGTTTGTTTTTCACAGCTCCAAGGGATTGCACTTGCTGGCCTGTATTTCCTCTCTAATCTAATTTCAACATTGTTCGTCAACGCGTACCTCAAGAAAGGGGTTTTGACAGGCGGACAACGGTTTATTTTCCTTTTGAGGTATGGAATTCTAAAAAAGGGCCGTTATCGCATTTTATTTAACATGAAACGGGACACAAATTGTGGTAAATGCATACATGTGTTTATTTACAGACAAAATAAATTGTTTTTTAATACAGTTGCTCAAAAAGTGGTACTTATGTAGCTGTACGTGCGCAAAGTTGGATTTCTCGCACAGCATAGTGCTTTTTACTTTTCCAATTTTTTAAAATTTACTGTTGGTCAATCCAAACATCCAACAGAAGAGTTTTAGGTTCAATCAGTTTACTCATTTATTTAATAAAGCATTTGGCATTAAAACTATACTATACTTCTATTATGTATATTTAAAACATTAAAACTGCATATTAAACAGGTTAAAGGGATATCATATACTAAAAAATCTAAAACTGTTTTCAAAAAGTTGTCTGTGTGAGTAGGCCAATGACCGGAAACGAGTATTATGCAGGACCGCCGCGCCGGATGAATGAGTGCTTGTTTTTTTTTCACCAAAACATACATTTATTTACAAAAAAATCAAATATAAAATAATTATAAAATTAAAAATAACAGTTTTATCATAAAATGTCTCGCAAAATAATTTTGGTTTTGGCTGAATGCTGACAATCATGGCTTGTTGACAAAAGTCTATCAATTAAAAGTTAAACCGACTTTTTAATTACCGCCTGTTTCATTCATAAATTCACGAATTAATTTTGTAATGACGTATTGTTTTAATAATATTTTAGTGATATGTGCGATTTATACGATTGTTAAGTAAAATGTGTGTAAACTACGCCAGATGTAGAGCAGGTACGTGCAAAGCCCACAATGGCAAGTAAATACATTTTGTTTTGACTCTCTTTTAATTAGTGTTTTATTTAGTTTTGTTTCTTTGATATTTTTTCGCAACTGTATTAAAAAACGTCGTTTGATATACGTGCGGAAGTGTCATTTTCACTCGTCCCGAGTCTTGTCCCTCGCCTCACGGCTCGGGCCAAGACAATTCAGGCCTCGAACGTAATGACAAACCTTCCGCACTTGCATCAAAATGTACTATTCTATGGGTATAGCACAGATATGGAAACATGGCATTTTACGCCTTTGCCTAGCAGTGGGACACCTATATATGCTAAAGTAAAAAAAATGTGTTAGAACGCTACTATTTATAAAAATAATAGTTCCTAAGAACCAGTAAACGGGCTCGATGACCATTGACCCGAGCACACCTGAGATATGCAACCTTTGAACCGTTATGTAATCCATAAATACCCTTGCATAAAACACCTATTGACCCGTAACCTAAACATCTTCCCTTAATATTAAAAATAAGCTGGGTCCACCTCTAACATAAATCTAAAATCGAACATAAGATGTTCGACATTTGAAAATGTGTCAAAATCGAAAGCAACGGTCACCGAACAATAGCGGCCACGTATACGGTTACATTTTATTTTATTTTTGTCAAAAATGTAACAATGTTCAATTGTTATCAGGGAAAAAGGGTAGGTTTTAGTAATCTTCTTAATGGCGTGTGTGAAAAGATTATAAATTAAGTTTCTGCAACAAATAAAAGTGACCCCTGGCTATTGTCCGGGTGTCAATATGTGTGACCGGCTTTTGTGCGTGACCCCTGCAGGCTTAGCGTCGCTCGGGAGCGCGGCGGTTCAGCGTGAGTGCTTCAATGTGCCAAGGATTTTATATTTTCTATATACTGCATTGTACGAGTATTTACTAACAATCGTTCTGTTCGTTGGGCACCTAATGCAATCTCCGTAACTGTCCAATAAAAATGTAACGTTCAATGTTTTCTCAATTTTACTTTACCAACTGGAATTATGTAATTTTTTAATCATATATAACCATTTCTCAATCAGCTTCGTTGCGGTGTGTTATTGGAGAAATTAATTTGATTGTGGCCATAGAATATCAAGAATTTGTTTTATTTATCACGGAAAGAAATAACCACTAAGATACATAAATACAAATTGTAGTTTACAAATTGAGAACTACTTGGGTATAAGAACTTGAATTTAGAGGTGGAATAAAGTCGTTATTAAAAAAAAACTACTTATTGCCTAAAGGAAAATACTCCGCAAGATATTGGATCCAGTGCAGAGAGATGATGGAAGTTGGGGATCCGCAAAAACCAGGAACTAGAAGATACACCCCACCTGGTGTCTGAGCCCAATATCATGGGAAAAAATAATTCAGCGTGACCCCGTTGGCATGGCCACCTACAGAGAAAGTCAGCAGATAGGGCGGTGAAAAAAGCCTACGCGGGACGGCCTAAGCGGTCGGTGACCAGTCGGCCGGCCTAACTAACGCTGGAAGGATGAAGTGGAGAAAGGTCTGCGCGCCGTTGAAGCAGAAAACTGGGAGGAGATCGCACAGAACCGAGAGCGCTAGCGCCAACTCGTATCGGACGCCAAGATCCACTTTGGATCCAGCCAGCGGAGTAAGTAATTATTGGTGTAAACGAGAGGTAGACAAAGGATCTTCGCTATTTAAAACTAATTCTAAAGTAAACTTAATTAAACATTGCTTTCTCACGCGTCGCATCCGTCGTAACTCGTAACCATTTATACATTTCCAATCCATATTCTGTACATAAAAGTCCGCCTTGTGCGTCCCATACCTAGTTCAGCAATAAAATGCACTCAGTGAATGCACATTAAAATGGCTAAAGTTGCATTGTAATCTTGACCCCCTTGCAAAAATAATGGTTGGGGCCAGATAAATTAAAAATGGCTCAAAAATACCCCTTGACGGCTGTCGATTTATAGCTGGACGTTTGGTTGCAACTTTCTGATCACTAATGTTAGTAAGGGGCGGCAATATTATAGACCGTTTTGTCAGTACCTATATGTAGATCATACAGTTGGTGTGGACGTCAAAGTAATGTATAAATTTTTCGCCTTACAGTGACAAAAAAAGATACAAAAGTGTAAACGTATCTTCAGATGTCGACGATTAGATAAATTACGTAGTGAATTAACGACATCCAATAAAAAACATTCCATGTAAAAAATAGGCCATGTCTCGAAACTTTTTCACCGTAAAAATTTGTGACATATTACATAGAGCAAAGTCAGGCATTCTTATGAATCTTTATTTGCTTGCTAAATAAAATTTGAGACTTGGGAATCACTAAACATTATCTCATTTATTATTATTTGCATACCTAAAACTATGTAGTATTGTGTGATTGCCAAGTCACCAAATTTTATTTAGCAGGAAAATAAAGATTAATAAGAATGCCTGACTTGGCTCTACGTAATATCTCACTACTTTTTACGATGAAAGAGTTTCAAGACTAGGCCTTTTTTTACATGGAATATCTTTTATGGCATCTTACTTTGTGTAGGTGTATGTGTCAGTACAAATTTACTCTTGCATCAGGAACCAAAAAAGAAATCATATATGCAGGAACTACAAAAGTACTAAAGTAAGTAGTAAGTTTGTATTTGTATCATTACAAACATACTTATTTTATTAGGTGTTTTATGACTTGATAGGCTAAAAACTAATTTCAAGTACGATATCGCCTGCTTACCTATCCAATTTATAGGAATGCCAGTCTGAAAAGTGGCATAAACCACATGTTTTTTTTAAAGCACAACAGCAAAAGTTCTCTGGACAGAAAGTTTTTTATAAATTCCTATTGTGAGTTAAAAAGGACAAGGTGATTAGGAATGTCCATTTTGTAACGTTTTTTTGGCTCACAATGCGTTATTGCCACAATTGATCGATGTAGCGCACCTGCAGCGTTACTGGCATTCAGTGAACGCAAACGTTTAGCAAACCTTGCTAAATAAAATACTAAGTTAAAGTCTTCTGTTCAATTTCATGACTGGTACCTTTCCTCTATACATGCACGAAACTGTAATATTTTTGCCGTAAAATATACCTACTTGCAATTACCGGCTAGCTTCAAAACTTCTTAAAGAAAGCGGCTGATGTGAACATAGCTGCGGCTGCATCGGCCATATTTACATGCTGTTGTCCACATATTTACATAACCATTCGGTAGTATACATAACATATCTACAGGCACTTAAACTTAGGCAATCATACATACACTCTCTCTGTAACTTGTCATCTATTTGGCATGTAGGCTGTTCTTTTTTAGCGAATAATCGGCTAAGCTTCGTTGTCTTTCAGACTAAGTCATAAAATAGTATCAGGATTACCTATAAAATAGTAGTAGGAGTTCAGAAAATAGTCATTTGTTGTGATGAAGGTATAATCAGCTAAAATGTAATTACGTATATGCAATTATGTATGTATTCCACAACATGTGTGACTCAATCGATACTTGTCATTATCGAGAGATTCAGAATCCCTTCGCAACTGAAGTGTCACAAAAAACTCAGTATTTGAAGGGGGAGAGTGGAACACATTTATTAAATCGGCAGTAACCGAGGGAAAGGGTTGGGATTGGGAGCGCGCTCCCCCGAGCCGCTGCCGCTGACCAGCCTCCCTGTCAAACGGCCATGTTTTATTCATGATGCGTTCAAAGGAAACCTCACTCATGTACGTATCGCAGATTCGGATCTAATCTTTCGTTATTTGCTCCTATCTTGGTACTCTCTCTCTCTAGTCTTTACTCCAAACCTTATTAGGCACCTTTCATTGGTATAGCTATCGTATCGGTAATATGTAAAAGTAGTAGGTAGGTATTAGATTAAAGCGAGAAGAGTTTTTAGACCATTCCGTTATTGTCGTTTCGTTATACCTAAGCATCGAAAACAGCTTGGTGTGCAAAACATTAACTTACATTTTGTTTTTACTGTGGCTTACTGTCAATATTAACATCTCATTATATTTCATAGTTCTTAATATAGCGATGAACGAGAAGTGCCTAGACAATTAGCTAGGATTGATAATTGCGAATGATTAGCTAATTAATTTCGAAAAATTACAAATATATCATTAATTTGTTAGTAGCACAAGGTCGTGATATTTCAAATATATATAGAATACCAATAAAGCCAGAAACAAGTGCATAAATCCTTTTTCTTTTTTGGACTCGCAACATTACCCTGTAACCCGTTTGTTAGATAAAGCTGATTAAGCCTCGGTTTTATAAAGAGCCGTTAGACATTATGCCGGTTTGTTATGTCAAAAAACGTACTAAGTTACTGAAATTTGATCTGACATTTGGTCTAACGGATCTTTATAAAACCCGGCGTAAGTTACTAAATTGAATGTACTTACGAACCCGTACACGAAGGTTCCGTACCATCTATATAGTATTGGTCCATTTGTAACTATAGAAAATTAATATCAACGCCTGATGGTCGTTTTTGAAAAGTCTCTCATTTTACCTATATAGTAAATAGATGATTCTGAAAAAGAAAATATAGGTAGTTTGTCTTATTAGCTTATTAATATTCTGACCGTTTGAATGTTGTTAAACACTAAATACTATGTCAAAATTATCAAATAAATATAGTAATAAGGCCGTTTTCATCAGAGCTACTTTTTTAAACCACAAGATATATTTACATAGTAAAGAAAGCATTAATCTAAAAACTGAACGTTTGACGTAACGAAATAACATTTCATTTTGACTACAACAAACGAGCAAGACACAAAAATTGGGAGCTAAAGTCACCACAATGATATTTTAGAATTCTTTTATTTTATTTTTACATTTTGTTTTAGCGGCGTTATTACACACTCTAAATTCAAAAGATACATCCGTGGACAGACCCTCGTGTAGGTAAGTATTTTTAGTATTAGGATCCCGCTGACACTCAGACTACGAAATCCTAAAAACATGATAGTTTACGTATTCTCCACACATTGTACACATTGTATTTCGTCAAAAACATAAAAAGCACGATAACATTGAGTCAACAATCTCAGTACCAAAATAATATGACAGTCATGATTTATGAAGCGAAATGACTCCCGATTCCCTTTTCATATTACTACTAGGAAACTTTCCCTCTCCTCCCCATAATTTTAGATTCCCTCCGAGGATATTTTTTCCTGTGAAAGTTAAAAAGGGAGGTACTGTTAGAACGGGACGTGTATAAAATCCATACTTATAATATTTGCAGGCTCCGCACTCAGCACTCACACATGTTAGCTCCGATTTAGCACTCCTCAGAGAGTTTCCGACGTTGTACATGCTGTTCCATTTTTTTTTTATATCGTAAGGATTAAGCATTCCACAACAGATACTATACGAGTATCGTTTGTTTCGTTGTCAAAGTATGGAACTGCCCCTTCACTCCTTGTATATTTTATCCACTAGCAGTCCCCGCGATGCCTGCGTTATTTGTAAAAATAATAATATACTTAGTCTATATTTTGAATGAGTTTTTTAATAAAGTTGCAATGTACATTCTGGTTGTAGTGTACGTAGATTTCTAATTTCTCCTTTTTGAGAAATATTGTAAGTAATCCGATATCGTGTTTCGTTAACTTTAACGAATTAATAATATACATATGAGCTTTTTATCGGACTACGAGGGTTGATTATTATACGTAATGTTTTCGGGGGCGCGTATGGTAGAATAGTACAGATCAAAATATCGCTTTCGACACTAAACATGAAAGTTAGATAGAATTAGGGTAAGTTTAACACGCGTAATCAACTATGAGGATGGAAGTCGCTAAAATCTGCGCCATGGCTAAAAAATCTGGCACGTATTACAAATTTGTTCGTCCTGCCTTTCTGTCCGAATTTGATTTGGAAGCTAGGTGTAACAGTGTTTGTGGTAACAATGGTATATATGTACGGTTGTACGGTTAATTGTTTAAATAAGATTGTAGCTCTCCGCACTCCATACATGTAACTGCGACACATGTTTGCGCACAATTAATGTACTGCTCATAGGTTAAAAACTTATTGAAGGCTCTGTAATGCGAAATATATACCATAACTTAAAGGTTTTATACTTTGCGGCCCTGTGAGCTGTAGACCTCGAGTCCATTGTTTTTAATTATTAAATTTTGTTTGAAAAAAAAAAATTGTTTTTCAATCTTTCCAAAAAGTAACTCTACTAAAACATTATATATAATTACCGAACTTGCTCACAAAATCACAAGTATCGGTTGAGAAATGCGGCGAGTAGACGAGAATTTCCGTTTGGAATTCCGCCATCCCGGACATACGAAAGCGTTTTTGTCAAAGCTGAATCAGACACCTTCGTTTCACGCGGTCAATGAATATTCTGAGAGATTACTGTATCACCCCTTTTCAGGGTTCCTTAGGTACCTGAAGGGTCCAAGCGGAACCCTATTGCTGTCACTCACGCGTCCGTCGGTCCGACTGTCCGTCTGTCCGTCTGTCCGTCAGTCACACAGATTTTACAGCCATACGGTTGAAGCATAGCAATAGTCTTCAAATTATAAAGTTTACCCAAAGCCAAATAAATTGTCAAAACTTTATAAAGCAATAAAGTTTTTTTACACCTACCCCAACGAGTACTATCTTTGTTTAGAGTTCGTAGAGTACATAAATACTATAATTTTAATTTTAAAAAATATTGGAAAACAAACGAAAGAAAAGCCACCATAGTCAGCTTTTACAAAGTATTGTTATAAAGAATTTTTTAACTTTCTATTGTTCTACGAACTTGAAATTCGGTGATTTTTTATTATATTTTAACAAAAAATCCTAAAATATTGATAAATCATTATTAGTTAAAACCAAGGACGTTGCGGTTGGTTCGGAACCTTAAATGTGCGAAGTCCGACACACACTTGGTCGGTGTTTAACGTTTATAACGCGCATTAAAAATAATTGATACCTATAAACTAGAAACTGCCTGCATCATCGATAGATTGAGTTATCACCTAAAGGACTTCAATCGAAATTGTGCGTGGCTCGTTTTAACGTATGTCGTAGTATAAGTAATTGCGATAGTGCGTTCTATTTAATATAAGTAAGTATGTTATATTGTGATTAACGTTTCTGAAAGATAATATAATTTCAAGCGTGACGTTTTAGGTTGAAATAAGCATCAGACTGTATAGTCGCACACTAGCACGGACCCTCGGCGCGGCCGGCGCTCGGCGTCGCGGCGCTGCCGGAAAAAATGTACGATGCCATAAAAAATCACCGTCCATTCGCTCTCGCAATTTTTACCCGTTTTTTCCCCTCGGAGGGTCGCCGGTCGACATGGCAACGGGGAGCGCCCCCACCTCCAGTATGGATCCACTAAAAGCTGCGTCAATAATTATTATGGCAAGTGATTGCGTCGGATCGTTGAGCTTCTATGGTCATCATTTGAATCTTTCTGAAGTTTTCTTGTAATTTGCTTCACGTATTGAGAGGAAAATAGTCAAGGTGTACACTTAATCGTAGAAAATACTTTGATGGTATGTTTTTTTGTTTAAAATTCTTAAAGGTGTCATACATTGTTATGTACCGTCATCAGTTGTCCGCACCTCCCCTTACCCCCTACATCTCTTATTTACATTAGTTTTTCCCGCAGGAATTATTGTAGGCATACTTTTTTTAAACGAGTGCCCAGGTTCTATAACAAGCATCTATTTGATATTTATTATACTTTTTATAATGTCTGATCTAAAATTAGGTATACCTACTGTAATTAAGCGTAGGCAAGTTAGTTTAGTACATCCGTTAATGCCTTATGACGTTAGTAAGTATTAAATTTTTTCATTATAATATATGTTTGTGAGGTTTATTTTTTTTCGTAACACTTTCTTTAGTTTAACACAGATAATTACATAGTTAGTTAATACTATGTAAATTAATGAACCTCCAGGTTTTATATTGGTAGATACTTTTATGTACCTACAATTTAAATATGTTTATGTGACTGTTTCTAAATAAATAAATTAAAAAAGTTTTCATATACTTTATCAATATCCCTCATCCCTCTATAACCTATGTATATTACTCGTATCACAATGCGACAAACCTGAAGACATGATGTGGTTTCCTCTAAGTAGTTGTACAGAGACAAACAAACAATTCCCGGTAACTTAATATTTGGAAATCAATTATCCTTCAGAAGTGTATATTTGCCGGCTCCGGAAAATAACGGGATTAGAGAGATAATATACTTTATCTTCCATTTGCAATTGCTTCGAGTTGTTCTGTCTTCTATTTCGGCTAAGTAGTTTCATATTCTTAGTTTTGATGTCGCTTTGCTATTCTCGCATTTTACGGTTGTTTTCTTCGTTTTAAAAAAAAACTTGTCAAAATGCATGCTCGTTGGCGTGGTCTAAAAGCGATTTTTTTTTCGGGCTAGCTCTCATTTCACCAACTGCTTGAGTAGCAACTTGTGTTAAGTAAATAAATAATGATTCACACTTAGGCCGTTCCGTGACCGGGTCGTTCCGCCACCGGGCAGGCCAGTATCCTAGCTTTTTTGTGTCCGTCTACTATACGTTTCACGTCCGGGGCTCGGCCACCGGGCAGCTTCCGTTACTCACATTATGGTAACGTCGCATCGCCGGGCACGGGCCGGGACGGACACGTCGAGCACGCGCCGGGCCAGCTCGGTACGCCGAGCTGTTTTGTAAGTTGCGTGTCCTACAACGCAAAGACCGTATCATTTCCGCAAATTTATGACATTTATGTTATTCAGGGCAGAATATATTTATTAACTAAATACTTATACATTAATTGGGTCATTGCAATTCGCTTTGCACTAATGAATTTTACGTTATTGGCTACGAATAAACTGAAAAATAAAAATATGTCTCAAGTATCAATATCTAAAGCAGTAGGTACTAGCTGTCGCTTTAATTCAAGCCGAAGAGGAAAGAAGATTTGGCATCATGTTCTTCCAGACAATTTGGTGTGAATCCGCTTCGGCGCTCTCGTGATGACAAAGGAGAATGCGAAATGTTGTCTAAAGATCTCTGGACATATGATATATCTAATCACCACATAGTATAAAACAAAGTCGTTTTGTCTGTCCCTATATCCCTATGTATGCTTAAGTCTTTAAAACTACGCAACGGATTTCGATGCGGTTTTTTTTAATAGATAGAGTGATTGAAGAGGAAGGTTTATATGTATAATAACATCCATTAAATAGTGCACCTGTGCGAAGCCGGGGCGGGTCGCTAGTTTTTTATATTATTAAGTACAATTTTTCACAATCGTGCAGAACACGAAACATTCCTGCCGAAAGCAGCACTGTCAAGCCTGGGTAAAAACAGCGACGTTACAAAAGGGAAAGACCAGCGCATTAAAAAAACAATTCAACTTTGCCTCCAGGTCCTTCAAAAAAGATATTGCCAGAGCGAAGTCGTTGCACATTGGTAGAATTAGCGAGAGGCTAGAGCGCCTGCCTTCGGGTACCCGTGCGTTCTGGTCCCTTGCCAACCCTATCCAGGGAAATTTCTGTATGCTATCCTTTCCACCTCTACACATGGAAAATGATTCGTTGGCCTACGACCCAAAGGAGAAAGCCGATTTACTGGGCAAACTCAACCTGCGTCCAACTCAATTTTGGATGTCGGGGGACACGAGCCGCCGACCATACCGCGGTGTGAGAGCTGTATGCCGGATGTCCGGTTCCACCAAAGCTCAGTGCGTAAAGCACTTCTTTCCCTCGACATCCATAAGTCAAGTGGGCCCGAAGGAATCTCTCCTATTGTTTTAAAGATCTGCGCTCCAGATGCCAACTCTCCCGCGTCTTGTTCGGCTCTCTTACTCTTCTGGCGTAGTCCCGATCTCCTGGAAGTCAGTATTGGTGCACCCGATCCCTAAAAAAGGTGACCGCTCAAACCCATCCAACTACAGACCGATAGCCATAACCTCCCTGTTCTCGAAGATAATGGAGTCCATTATCAACTGCCAGCTCCTTCGGTACCTAGAGGACCCCCAGCTGCTTAGTGACCGACAATACGGCTTCCGTAGGGGCCGCTCAGCTGGTGATCTTCTGATTTACCTGACACATCGTTAGGCACAGGCGATCGAGACTAAGGGTTAAGCTTTGGCAGTTAGTTTGGATATTGCGAAGGCCTTCGATCGGGTTTGGCACAAAGCTCTTCTCTCCAAGCTTCCATCATATGCGCCAATATCTCTCGGGAAAATATCATCGAGAGCCGAAACAAACTTGTGTAGTAGTATTTCACTCCGGCACACCGCCAACAGCTGTACAAGACGCAGGTTCGCCCACATATGGAATCCTGCTCAACCAAACTATGGAATGAACTGTCGCCTGCGGTATTTCCGGACCGATATGACCTTCAAACCTTCAAGAGAAGAGCGTATTCCCTTCTGAAAGGACGGTAACGCACTTGCGACTCCTCTGGTGTTGCAGGTGTTTATGGGCGACGGTAATTGCTTACCATCAGGCGATCCGTCTGCTCGTTTGCCCCCTATGACATAAAAAAAAGAACAGTCTTTAAAACCATTGTCAGTATATTAACATCCTTATGAATCTGTGTATATAAACAGACTAAATGCAAGGTTCAATGGACTTCAATATTTCACATATTAAACCTACGTGTTTTTGACGTATGTCCGTGCCGAGCACGGCATCGGTGCGTTGTTCTAGGTCAACGTGCCGTGTCCGGGCCGGGTCGGGACCGTGCCGCTTCCGTGCCTCGGACTATAGGGCCGTCGCACGTTTGCATTTATCATGGAGCGACCGTTCCGTGTCCGGGCCGGCCCGCTTTCAAGCGTCACCGGGCCCGGACGTGGTGAAACTCGGCCGGTGATTTCCTGCCATAGAAAACAGGCCGGCAGAAACGCGGAACGGCCTAGTGTGAACCATCCTTAAGTTGTTCCAAAAGAAGATTTCTGTAAGATTTGGCTTCCCGAACCCCAGCCGGATTAACAGGTAAGTAGTATAATATATACATAATAAAGCAATAAAAACGGGTCAATTCGTTTGAAGATACGATACAAAGTTTTTCATTGCTCTTGATTAGGTAAATGTTAGGAATGTTCTTGTTTATTATAAATTTAAAAATTATACGTTTAGCAACACTGCGTGCAATGTAAGTATGTTGAGTTGAGTTTTGGAAGTGTTCAAGATTACGTCAAGTTGGACCTTTCCGTTATATCCGAAAAATATATTTTGTTTTGTTAACGTTATGATTTCTGCTCTCGCAATGCAATGATATAATGCAATATATTAATAATATCGAGTTGACAGCTTCTGAGTTGTCTGTGGTTTTATGTGAGGACTCAATCATATAAAGATAATTATACAATTTAAAAGGTTAACATTAAAAATACATATATATTACTCGCACCGCCTATTTTGAGAGTGTACGCCTCCACGTTAGATACTTTATAATGTAAAGAATAGACAGAAATAAAAACTCCCCTCGACTTTTTTAATGGCAATGCACACTGATTGGCTGGGCGCCGCGTAAAAAAGATAAAGCCGCGTGTTACGCGCGCGCGCTTCTCGATTCAATACCAAAAGGGCCGCACGCGCCGCAATAGGGAGTTGCCTCTTATTATTACAAAGAAACAAAAATAAGGCAACCCTCCGGGCGCCCTCCGCTGCCGGGTACTGCGCCTCCGGGAGATCCAGTGCAACGTAGTTTCAAGGATCATTTTAAAATGGATCGGGTACGTAAAAATACTCGCGTGCCGAGAAAAACTCTAAAAGAAACTATAGGAAGTATTTTAAAATAGAAACTGGATCCCCTTGCCGTTAGGGGAGTGAGCGCTTGATATATTACTAGAGTTACTTGGGATTTTAATAGTACACAGCGTGTGTTGGTTCACTTAGGCCGTAAGATTTGTCAATATGGCGTTTGTGGGCGCTATTTTCGGCGGTCGCGTGTCCTTTAATGCTTGCTTCTATGCATGTGCAAGTGTGAAATGGTTATAGAACACACGTAATAAAGTATATTCCAGTTAGGTTAGGTATAGGAGGCATACGATAACTAGACTATATTTTACTAAACGGCTAAAACTCACGTATTAATAGTCACTCCGGGAGACAAATTGGTGTTTAAATTCAAGATATCTAGACTGTTAGTAAAAGAACATGATACAATATTTTTATATTCGCCCATTCTTTGCTAGGATGCTATTTAATTGTATTTTTCTTTATCACACAATTTTAATAAACTGGTTATTAGTACTTAATATGTACCTGAATGTAAAAACTATCCCACTAATAATATTTTCATGTAAAATGTTGCCAAGACGAGACTATATATATAAATATATGTATATGTAATAAATATTTTTTTTCTCATATATATGGCTCGCACTGTCAAAAAGTTATCAGGTTTCAGCCAAGCTTTTAACTGCCCTAAGCCTAACTCTATAAGCCCTAACTTCACAAACCTTACCTTCGTCAAAATAACTAGCTTGGCCGTTTCGTTACTACAAGAACTAATGTATAGCAAGAAGGTAATGAACAGTCAATAAATTTCTCACCTTACGCCCATGTGACAGTAGCGATATGCTTTCGGTGGGTTTTCACTGTTTTTTATAAGTAGCTTATTACAATATTTTAAGCTCCATATACACTTTAATCCCCTAATTTAAGGGGTTAAGGGAAGATTTTTTTCCAAAATTGAAACACGTATTTTGCAATATGTAAGTCTGTAAGTCTCTACTTTTATAATTTCTCTAGCATGAAATGAAGTTAGTATGGGAAAACCCACTATTTACTAAAAAACCTGAAATAGATATTTTATTATTTATAACAAGGAGTCCCTATATAATTTTCAGACCTAAGTATATCAATAAAATCTAAAGTATAAGAGGTATATTGTATTAATATCTTTAGTTGCATGCATGCTTATACGAGCAATTTAGTGCCTGATATACTTTTTTGTTTGGAGACGCCATTGATATACTTACCCCTCTGCCTATAGGAGAAAAATCTGCCATGTTATTTAAAAATACTTTTTAGTCAGTTGCTCAAAAAGTGGTACTTTATGTAGCTGTATATCGTGCGCAAAGTTGGATTTCTCGCACTATTGCTTTTTACTTTTCCATTTTTTTTAAATTGACTGTTGGTCCAAGCCATACATCCAACGAAAGAGTTTTGGGTTCGATCAGTTTACTTATTTATTTAATAAAGCATTTGGAATTAAAAAAATACTTCTATTATATTTAAAACATAAAAAATATATATTAGACAAGTCAAACGTTATCAAATATTACAAAATTTAGATTTTTTAACTGTTTTATAAAAGTTGACTAATTGACTAAACCAATGACTGGAAACGAGTATTATGCGAGACCTCCGATTATTAGAGTATTATGTAAGACCGCCGCGCTGGATGAATGATTGTTTTAAGTTTTTGTGATGACAAATAAAGGAATTGTCTCAAGTATTATGCAATATTATTGTAGTATTTAGTAACAATATCAATATGTATTTTATAGTTACATTGATGACAATCGTGACAGTGAAAAATAACAAGTCAATACGTAGCCTTAGCTACGTTTAGCATAGACAAATTGAAGGGACGACATACAGTCTCTTCACACCCTCTGAACTTTTAAGAATTTGTATGTTTTATTTGGAAATTCTTTTCATTCCAATTTTTCCACTTAATGCTTCCAATCTAGGGCCAAAAAGCGGCTTAGTGAGCATATCTGCCAGTTGATTCGAAGATGGAACTTGTTTCACAAGCAGTTCTCCGTTAGTGACACACTCACGTACAAAAAGATGCTTGAGCTTAATGTGCTTAGTACGTTTGTGGTACTCGTATTTAGGATTATGAGATAGCTTTACAGCCGACTCGTTGTCCAAGTAGAGTTCAGGTTTGTCTAGGTTGACTAATCCTTTAAATAGGCCATTCAACCACAATATCTCTTGTGCAGCTTCGCTAGCAGCGATAATCTCTGCTTCTGTGGATGATATTGATACGGTCGTCTGTCTTTGACTTCTCCAGCTGATTGCAGCTCCTGAGAATAAGCAGACCATTCCAGAAGTTGATCTTCCAGTTGGTTGATCTCCTGCGAAGTCAGAGTCAGAAAAACACAGTAGGTTTCTGGAGGGCTCTGAGTGTCGGTAAACCAGGCCTTTGTCTGTGGTTCCTTTCAAATAACGGAGGATCCGTTTAACCAGCATGACATCATTTGCCGTGGGTGTCTCCAAGTTTCTCGACGCTTTGCTAACTGCGTATGCTATATCGGGTCTTGTACCCACAGCTAAGTAAGTAAGGGCTCCAACGGCCTGTCTGTATGGAAAGGTTGGGGTGCCTTGCACACTCGCTTCTGTATCGTTGATACTTTCTTTGATTATGGGTGTCGGTGTTGGTTTACTATTCAGCATACTAAACTTTCCAAGAACCTTGTTTGAGTAATTTTGTTGACTTAATGTTATTTCTCCGTCTGCAGTCTTAATCTCTATGCCCAGGAAATATGAGGCAGATTTAAAAGTAATCTTGAATCTGGTTTTTAGTTCCTTGATAAACTCGTCAGCTGCAGCGGTTGTATTTGACGCCACAAGTCCGTCGTCAACGTATAGTCCGATTAAGACTTTGGACTGACCTCTAATTCTGATGTACAGGCAGGGATCTGCTTCACTTTGTTGGAAACCATCATTTTCGAGAAATTCGGCTATACACGAATTCCAACATCGCGGCGCTTGTTTTAGTCCGTATAAGCTGCGCTTGAGTTTGCAGACGCGTTTGGTTCCATCATGGAAGCCTTCAGGTTGTTTGATATATATTTCTTCCTTGACAGATCCATTAAGGAAGGCTGTTGCCACATCAAACTGTCTTAGTTTTAGATTTTCTTTGGCCGCAATAGCAATAATTGCTCGTATGGTGCTAAGGCGAGCCACAGGACTAAATGTTTTGTCGTAGTCCACGCCTTGTTTTTGGGAGTTACCCTTGCCTTAAATTTGTCGATAGAGCCATCTGGATTCATTTTCAGTTTGTAAATCCATTTGCATGGCAATGCTTTTCGTCCTTTAGGCAAATTCACTAAGTCCCAAGTTTGATTTTCATGCAATGAATTTATCTCGCTCAACATGGCTTCGAGCCATTTCTCTTTGTGAGGTGTTTCCATAGCTTGTTTGTAAGTTTCTGGATCCTTTGGTAAATTTTCTATTTCAGCGACAGCTGCCAGTATGAAGTCATCATACCGTTGTGGTCGCTGTACCGCTGATCTGTTTCTCGATATAAGTCATCATACCGTTGTGGTCGCTGTACCGCTGATCTGTTTCTCAGACTATATCGCTCCAATTCAGGTTCAGGTTGAGCATCTTCGCGATTTTCCTGTTGATTCACTCCGACATTTTCATGTGCAATCAGGTCAGGATCAGGTTGAGCATCTACATGTTGATTCAGTTCATCGTTTTCATGTAAATTCAATTCATGTTCAGGTTCGTCAGCATCATCATGCTGATGATCAGTGACTTCGAAAAATTCTTGTTGATCGTCATCTGAATCATCTTCTTGATCAATAGTTTCAACTTGCTGAGTAGAATCTGGACAGTTTGGAATTGGAATCTGCTCATCTTGCGAATCTTCAACATTCAGTTGTATTTTTGGAGACGAGATCGAAACAGAGTGAGTAAGATCGTCAATGTTGTCTACAGAATCGGAATAAAAGTTTGTCTGGAGAATTCTCACGTCTTTGGAAATAAACGACTTGCGTTTGTTTGGAACATACACCCTGTATGCCTTGCTGTTATCAGAGTATCCGACAAATACTCCTGGAATTGCCTTAGGTGCAAATTTGGGACCCTTGGCACGACCTTTTATAAGCACGAATGCTTTAGATCCAAAAGTGTGGAGATGATGGATGCATGGTTTTCTTAGGACCCATTTCTCAAATGGTGTACTGTTTTCTATAGCACTGTTCACGCTTCTATTGGATAGATAGTTCGCCGTGTTGATGGCTTCTGCCCATAGATGTATTGGTGCTTTTGCGTCAATCAGCATCGCTCTCGCTTTCTCCAATAATGTCCGATTTTTCCGTTCAGCTATACCGTTCTAGTGTGCGGTGTAGGGCGCGGATAAACGTCTTGCAATCCCATGTTCCTGTAGATAGGCTTGAAATTTGCCGTTGACATATTCTGTGCCGTTATCTGTTTGCAGGTGTTTAATCTTATTTCCAGTAAAATTTTCCATTTCTTGTTTGTAGACTTTAAAGTGTTCCAGTGTTTCAGATTTATTTTTCATGAAGTAGACACGTCCATATCTACTATAATCGTCAATAAATGTGACAAAGTATCGACTTTTGCCATAGGACGGTGTGACAGGACCACACACGTCACTGTGAACAATCTCCAAACGTTCAGTTGTTCGAGGAGTTGTTCTTTGTGGAGGGCTTGGTACTCGTGTCATTTTTGCTTGAATGCATGCTTCGCAGTCTGACAGAGACTTTTTTTTGTCAAAGTTCAGTCCAATTATTGTCTCGTTGTTGAGCGCTAGATGGAGGTCTTTGTCATTCATATGTCCAAGCTTCTTGTGCCAGTCTAGTAAAGAGCCTCTCTTAGTGATTGTCGGTGCTGTTTCAGGCGTAGCTGCGTAATTGCGTTCGACGTTTTGTGATTTCACATAGTAGAGACCACTGGTTTTGGACTTTTCTGCAGTCATAACCAATACTCCTTTCTTATTGCGTACGAGTGCTTTATCTTTAACAAAAGTGACAGAAGCTCCATGTTCAGTCATTTTTGGTACTGACAGAAGGTTTTTGCATAGAGACGGTACGTACAGAGTATTTTCGAGATCAATTGTTCCATATTTGTTTTTTAGTGTTACTCTTCCTTCGCCTTTAATCTCAGTAGAGTGCTGTTCTGAAGCAAAGTTAAGTTTTCTTGAAACAGCCGTCATGTTTCTGAAGTATTCGCGTTGAAACGTCAAATGGGAGGTGCAGCCGCTGTCCAGTATCCAATCGTTCTGGTTGTTCTGGTTTGAAGTGAGGAAGCACTCTTCAGCGTAGAAGGAACTTTTTGAATTTGAGTCTTTATTCTTCTTCCAACAGTTAGAGCAAATCTTGTGTGTCTTCTTCTGAAAGATTTTGCGTCCCGATTTCTTACATATTTTGCAAGATGCGTAGAGTACGTTTTCATCTTCAAGTTGTTGTGGGCTAACCTCGATATCCCGGTGTCGAGCACCGCTCTCTTCGATTATTTTTATTTTGAGTTCCTCAGGTTTGGGTAGAGCGTCGCGTGACTCCACTGCTACACGAAAGTTTTCGTATTCAGAGGAAAGACTGTAGAGCATGAGGATAGTAAGTAAATCCTCGTTTATATCTACGTCCATTTCTGACAACTTGTCTACAGTGTCCATGAACTTGTTCAAGTGTTCGCGAACGTTGTTGTCTTCAAGTTTTGTGAGTATCAACCGCTTAAGGAGAGTAGCCTTTCTCGCGGGGCCTTTACTTGCATGTATTTCCTTTAGTTTGTCCCATAGGGCTTTGGCAGACTTACATTTTTTGATGTCCTTCAGTTGCGAGGGAGCAATCAACAGTATGAGTTCAGATTTTGCCTCTTTGTCGCCATCAATTTCAGCTGTGCTTGGAGTTGGAGGTAATGGCTGGTCGACATACTTCCATAATTTGTTTTTGATAAGCACGGCTTCGGCTTGAATCGCCCAGGTGTCATAATTATCCTTATCCAAAGGTTCAATGTGATATGTCGTTTTCGGCATTGTCGAGTTTAACACTTCACTTCCAAGGTATATGGATTATTTTCGCTCTGCTACCATTTTAAGTTTTTGTGATGACAAATAAAGGAATTGTCTCAAGTATTATGCAATATTATTGTAGTATTTAGTAACAATATCAATATGTATTTTATAGTTACATTGATGACAATCGTGACAGTGAAAAATAACAAGTCAATACGTAGCCTTAGCTACGTTTAGCATAGACAAATTGAAGGGACGACATACAGTCTCTTCACAGATTGCTTGCCTGTTTTCGTCAAAAATACAGTTATTTACAAATATAAATTAATTATAAAATAAAAATAATTGTTTTTTATGTTTAAATGTAAATAACCATGTGAAATAAATCTTTTTCCAAAGTAGTTTTTGATTATTCTGAATGCTGACTACCATGGCATGTTGAAATAGTCTATATATTAAAAATTTAATTGACTTTATTCATAAACCCGCCTCTTTCATTAATAATTTCGCAATTAATTATGTAATGACTTGTATGCGATTGTTAAATACAATGACTGAATGTAAACTACGCTAGATATAGACCAGGTACTTGCACAACCTACAATGGCAAGTAAAAACATTTTGTTTTGTCTCTTTTAGTTACCTACTGTTTATTTATTTCTGTTTTTTTGATATTTTTTCGGAACTGTATATAAAACTCGTCCCGGGTCCTTGTCCCTCGCCGTACTGCTCGGGCCTCGTGCAAAATGACATACATAGATTAATATATGTACTATTACATAGATTATTAAGCCGATAAACAATAGCATTCTTTTGTAATGAGCCCGGGGAATCCGAGGGACCGATAGACAACGGGTTTCGATTATGGGTGAGTTTCTAAATCGTTCCCGGCGTAGGAAGATCTCCGTCCGGTGCAAAAAACGTTTTCACTGATCAAATTTACAAAAAGATGAATTGCCATTTCACATTCACGTATATTTTCGCTTTAATTATAATTTTCTGCATACTTAAAGTTTTGTAAAAAAACATTCGTAACGCTTGGCCGCTAGGTATTTTGACATTTGACGTCACCGTATTTCAGAACGTAAGGACTACTTGTCTATGAGAATTACTACGATTATGATTGGTAAGATAATGGACTTAGTAACACGCAACTAAGGTCGAATTGTGGGTGTGCATGAATGATTGTTTTAGTGTAGGTGCGTAGTAATGGGAGAATGTCCCCCCCCCAGAATTTGGCTAAATATTTTGTTCGGAAAGATGCGCTGAAGTCGTCTCCTTTCCGAAATGCTTTAAGCTGATATATGAAACAATATGAAGAAAATGATGAGGAACACGTAATTGCTACGAAGTGTTTAACATTTACCAGAAATAAATCCTAGCCTGAGGACACAAAATATGACAATTTAATTATCATTACTCACGCAGCCCTGAGCTCGGTTAAAACCGTCAATTTATTATTATGGACCCGTATCCAATTTAAAACAACGCGCGGGCGAATGGAGCCATTAGACACGAGGGGGAACGTACCTACCTACATTGTTTTGAAAAGGAGAACATGAGAGGGGAATCTTTGCGGAGTAGAAAAAACAGTTTAAAAATAAAATGAAAATTTATAAAAGGGAGGGCGCGGCGCGTGTCATGGCCGCTTATTTATGCCGGTGCCAGTTGTTCAGCTGCCGTTTGATTTGGGCGCCTTACGCCCGAACTGGTAGGCACATATAGGGACATATGGCGTATTTAAAAAAAATATGCATACCGCACAACAAAAACTGCTTCTAAACAGCGCCTGCACCTGCTGAGTGAAGTATTTCGACAATAAATAGACAGTATTACCTACGAAGTATTTTGGGAACCCAAACTTCAAAAACACATTATTTTGTGATACGTAGACTTGCACATGTTCTATCAAAGCCTAGTTATATATTATATGATTGAGTAAATCGAGCTTAAGGCGTTTATAAGGCGTCTGACTAAAATTACGTCAACTGTTGACACGAATGATAAAGTAAGATTGTGCCGGTAGGTTGAAGTCGTTTTGTATTACGACCTATCAGAGTATCCGTTTTGTCCAACGGAAAATTTTAGTCATAATGGCGGACTAATTGCCTGGCGCATCGTCGCACCTATCACGTTTTTTGTAAATACTATATGATTTTATTACCTTTTAATTGATATTAAACCTCTAAACTGTGGCAACATTAAAAACCTTCGGCCACGCCTCTTCTAGTCCAAGGGCGGGGCTTTGGAGCACATGCGAAATTATAAAAGGAACTTTTTATGCTTTTAACATATGCTTATAAACCCGCAACTCATGCATGTTGATTCTTAATTGAGACACGATTAGATAAATTTAATTTGTTTTACGCCCGCATAAATAAAGATTATTTCACAAAGGAATTCCTGATTTGTATTCTAGATAACAAATTAGTGATGAGGTCACGTAAATATAAAGATATTTGTACGGATATTTAAATAGAAATGTTTTGCTTGATGTCCTTAAATAATAAATAAAGTAATCAGTATCCCCCGTACTTATTATATTTGTATGTAATATCTATATATTTACGTACGTATTTGTATATATTATTCCGTTGTAAATGAATGTTAGTAACAAATATATGTATGTTTATTCTTTTGAAATCATTTAACTTTTATGAATTATTTTCTCATTCCACCCACATTTGCTAGTTTCTGTTTGGCCCTATGGTCTACTGGTAGAGAATGCCTCATGCCATTAAGACCGCCCTTTCTACTTATATTCTTTTTGTGAAATAAAGTTTAAAACAAATAAATAAAGTTTTCTGCTAAACCCTGTTGAATGTACCTAATAATAACTAATCGTTTACTGTTTATTCTTTCTTAGCATAAAATATTAAGCGTGTAAGTCTCGATATAGGTAATTAATATAATATTTACACTGATCAATAGATTCCGAGCAGCGCGGCTGCAGCCAAATGAATCAATCTTGCGATGAGAACAAAGGTTCAAATCCTCGTTTATAGCAATACATTTCCAGAACTTAAGTAGCTACGGAATTTTACATTTACTGCTAAATTCTCATGGCCTTGCACGATCATATCTTATTTTGTCCATCCCCATACTCAGCGAAGCGTAATTAATCCCAACAAGTTCTAATTTCTCCATAGGGTTGGAAGCTAATGTTTGGTAATAGGTAGCAAGCCTACCTCAGGTTCCTTTAGAACAGAGACTTATCAAAGAATTTATGTGATGTACGAGTATACCCGAGGACATTAAGAAATCTGCGCAAGTTTTTATATGGTTCACTGTGGCAACACGCTTATTACAGTTTTCCTGTGAGCTAAAGTATATATAGTGCTTCACGCAGCGTAAATTGGGCCAGGTAATTAACTGATGGGTGAATTGAATTGACTGATTGGAATAACTCGAATTAGAACCTAAACGAGTCAATTCCAATCAAGTTCTTTCGCAACTCCTATCAAATCGTCGACTTCACTTGCCGGTTTGACTCGTATATCCACCCAGACATGATTCGCATCGCCTCGCAGCGTCGCATAGCGAAGACTTGGTAAGTCAAGTTGATTCGAAACAGGAATTAGAATACGCTTGACTAGACTTTACTGGACTCGCCAACTTGTGAACTCGGCTGCTGCTGCGAATGCCATCCGGTATATCCGAGTTGGTTGAGTCAACTCGAATCAAGAATACGAATACGCTTAACACGACTCAACCCGTTGATTCTCGGACTCTGTCGTTGTCGCGAATGCCATCCGAATTAACTCGAGTTATCTGAATTGGAAAAATCGACTCGTAATATCGCTAAGCAAATTGATACAAGACCCAAATTGAACGCATTTTGTAAGAACTTGAGGAACATTATGAAGCTTTTTCGGCAGCGTGACGTGCAACATGTTTAGGTATCTAACGCTGTTCATTATGCGAAAACGTATCAACTACTAAACTACTGTACCCGATCCGCAAATGGCAGAAATAACTCCAAAAAATACAAAAACTACTCTTCAGCTGTACGCCATTAAGCAGAAGGGCACAAGGGACTTAGGGACACATCTTTTTACAATAGCCCCTAAAATGACCAGAAAAAAAAACTCTTTTTACATACAATGGAGCTCATGATGCGAGGGTGGACGATCAATGATCAAGCACCAAAAAAACTATCCTAAAATAATTGTAAATTTTCTGGAAAAAGATTTATGTAGTCAGTAGCTATTGTGGTGGAATGTTATCGTCCACTAAGCAGTGTCCGGTTGCAGATGCGATTCAGTAAAAAATGATCGGTTATTTTTTCGACTGTATTTTAAGCATGCATTTGTAGCATAATGTAGAATAATAGTATTAAGTAGGTAGCTACTTAAATTGTTTGAGTGTGGATCATGTTTTTCTCTTTTAATTGCGATCTATTATTTTACTTGTCCTGTGTGTTGTCTGCATATGTGTGGGACAAATCTCGCTACTGAATTTTAGACCAGCGGGGTAATCATGTAACTTTTTTACTACCGTTATGTAGATTTTAATGTCAAATTTTAATTGTCACCTCATACATTTATACTTCAAAATTGACAGTAAAATCTATCTACCGTTAGTACATAAAGTTACGTGATTCGCCTGCAGTTATCTCAACTGATTAAGTTGAAATTTGGCTTACTTATGTAAGTTCGGTGATAATGCAATATTATGGTATCACCGAGCTGTTTTTCTTTTACATGTTCATGTAATCGGCAGGCGGGTATTCGCTCTACACCGGCAGACGAATTTTATACCTTGAGGTGACGATTTTTAAGCTAATAGGCTTAACTATCATTTGACACTAGTTTCAATCGAGAGGAAATTACTGATTTTTCGGTACGTCCTTGGGAGGCTGCTGCTCCTCAACCCATCAACGGCATCGCGCAAGGCGTCCACAGTCCTTCATAATAGGTACAACTTTCTTAACCACTGTACAAGTTTTCATGCAAGAGGAAATTGGTCATCGAGACCTGTTACTGTGGTCTATTAGGAGCCGAAGGATTTGGGTGGCCCGGCCCGCAAAGCGATCGACATAACGTCTTATATGCTTTTTGATTTTTTCTTTATGGTGGGCATATTGAGATAATCATGCATGTATTTCGTCGTTCCGGGTTAATTTAATATGTAAGTAGGTATTTTTTGTGTATCTAGAGAAATAAAAAGATACAAATAAATATACGTTTTACATCAAATTGTCGAATTGTGCTTTATGACGCAATGTAGTATACTAATTCGTAGGCCGCCGCAAAAACGAAATGAAATTAAATGAGGAAAGGGTGTCAGAGGGCTAATACTCGGAAACAAATTTAAAAAAGGATAGTTAATTCTTAAAGCCAGATTGTGTGGATTTTGTCAGTGTGACGCGATACTGACGCATTCCTGGCAACGCTTGTGAAGACAGCGACACGAGACGCGCGCTCTGACGAGGGTACCGCGATGACAACTCCAATCTGCACAAACATTCGCTCTGTATCACCCTGTGCGGATAAAACTATGCTTTCTAGATTTAAGTGCAAATTCATTCCTTCGAAACCATTATAGCGTTCGCCAACAAACTGCTTTGCAGTTTGGCAAATATATTTAATGTGTTTGTATATATATCATATTTTGTGGCTTAGTAAAAAAGGGTTCTGATTAATGAGGTATTTGCCTAAATTAATCAGGACAAAAACTTATGTTAACATTGGACCTTGGGCCAATAAGTAGTGTAGGTACCTACCTACAGAACATCTACTCATACAGTTTACACGTTTACTCCATAAGTAGGAGCCGGTGATGTCAGCAATATTACTCAACTAACATTTATATCACTGCTTTATTTCCTGCTTTTACACATTCGCAACTCGTCTTAAGTCATCCGGAGCGTGTCTAGTGGAAGCCTAGGCAAGCTAGGAAAGTTGGGACGGGTGACCTAAGACATGCCTGTATACAATACGTAGGTATTTAAAATTTACAAAATTATTGATATCTACATCGTATTACAATAAATATGGATGACTGTAGGATATATTACTTATCGATTTTATATACGTCTTTGTATCACTTAATTTATAAGTCGCCGAATATTTCAATCGCATCAATACTGAATTAATTGCGTGATATTTTTCGACTTAATCTTTTTCTACCCAAAAATATTAACTTAGAGCGTATTTTTTCCGGGGGATTATTTTGCCTTAACTCAACGGCAAACACATGGAAAGTATAAAACAATCTGGACAAAAAAGTTTCGCATCACTTACAAAGTCGGTCGTTTAGCATTTTTGCTGTTTTTTGGGATTCCTTCAGGCCCGTTGCGAGTTCGCTCTACCAGGAAATGATGTTCTGGAATGAGGATATATTCTCGTTAATTTGCGCCATAAATCATCGGAAATGTACAGTTTTTGGCGGGTCGCTGCGGTTGGAGGGCGTCGATTGGACCTTTTTGTCGCTACATTTTAGAAAACGGAACATATCGAGTTTCAAACGCGTCTAACATGTTTGTTGCAAACGGAGGTTGTTAACAGATCTAAAACTTTTTACGAAGACTACGTTGGGACTACGTTGGTTCATTCATTAATTGAACAGAAAGAGAACAGCAGGCCAGTAGCCAGTTATTTACTTATTAACTACTTACACTTAGTAAGTGGCCGGCTCATGCTTTCATGATGTACTTGTCTATCAAATTGCTTAGATATTACGTGATAAATACAATGTAAATCACCATATTATATTTATATATTAACGCACATAATATACGCCCATTGATAGACAAGTACATCATGTGCCTTTATATATAAATATTATATGGTGCTTTACATTGTATTTATCACGTGATATCTAAACGCACACATCATAACAGGCGCAATTCGCGGAATTGTTTCCACAAAATATTGTGCCGTGGAAACGTTATGATTTTGAAGGTAGGTAATATTATGATTGTTTTGGGAATATCGCAAGCGGTTCCCAATTCTGTGACTTATGCGACCCCTGGGACCGCCGCGCTGCTCCGGAACTACGACGGTTCGCCAAACTGTTCATTTTATGAATGATTTCTAGTCTTTGGAACGCATCTGTGTAAGTAGCTAAGCAAAAGTGACAACTACGGCTGTTAATTTATTCTTAACGGGTATACCTAATGAAGATAAGCTGTCACTATAATATGATAACCTAATCTAAACGACATCAGATCTTATTAGACAGATTGTAAACTAAACGTTCGTACCATTTTACGGTGATGTTTAGGTAAGAAGGAAAGCAACTAGGTACATTTTTCAGCGCCTCAAAAACACGCCCCCTCTCTCACCAACGCTATGGATAGAACACAACAAAAACACACACAGAAGGAGTAGGGCATGTTTTCGTGGATTAAACAATCTATGCATTGTCAGAATGTTTGTATGTAAAGTAATTTATTTTAAAATCTAATATTTAGTTATGTGACCAAAACAGCGTGGATATGAATGCTTAGGTAGGTGCTGTAATAATGTCAGTAGGAAATAGCGAAGTTGATTGATGGTGAGATTGGTCTTCAGGAAATGCCTGTCGGTTCATAGTTCGCGTCCCGTGGGAGCCTGCTCATTAGCTCGGCGGGCCACCTGCGCCCGCACGTGGACGTTCTACTTGAAACTTTTTGCCGCCAACGGACAGGATTTCACACTTTCGAGAGCATTATCTACTAGATTGTTCACACTCGCAGGAGCTGGTGGAGGTAGTGCGCGCGTCGGCGTCCAACGGCCCGACGGACTTTCAATCTTAAGGCATCCCTACATAAGGTATAATTTGATTAACTTATAATACTTTCGTGTCTTTTTAGTTTCAAAAAGTAACTTTATTTGCCTTGTCGATAGCATTTGCTATATAATATATACCTATAGTTATTTAGGAGTTCATAATTCGTTCCTTCAACAACTAATACAATCATTGTATTTGGACACTTACAGAATAGTGACTGATTATATTTTCTACGTATATATTCGACGAAAAAGGGGAATAACTTCGTGAAGTACCTATACTGAATCCTTAAGAAAAGCTCGAGGTGATTAACTGATAAATTATATCTGTACACACGATTCTAAGGTTTTGGATATAATGGAAAAACAAGTTGTCTCTCTTGAGGGCATTGGGTCACAGAGGTGCAGTCTGATCAAATCGTGATCCTTGACGGCCTGAGGCTCTATTTGATTTTTTTAATCACAGTTACGTACTAGGTATGCTAAAAAAGGACAAGTGCGAGTCGGACTCGCCCACATGTAGGTATTGATTACGTACTTTAAATAAAGACTATATTTTTTATGTTTTAATTACAAATGTTTAGTTTTCAGATATTTCCTTGTAGGCAGTTGTAGTATAAGACGATAATACTTGCCAAATTACATAGTTATACATCAACGGAAAGTACCCTATGAATTTTGATTCCCTCGAGAGTGTCGAAATATATGTTTTTGCGGCATAAACGGCCGTATCATAACATCAAGTGACTGTAGACCTGAGTATATGATTTTAATTTCAACTCGATGCCTTCACGCGTTCCCGAGATAAAGGTGTCAGACAGACAGATGGACAAAAAATGATGTTCATATAAGATTTTTCCTTTTGAAGTACGGAACCCTACAAAATAGACAAATCCCAACCTGTAACAAATTTTGTGACAGTTCATTCGGATCACTTTTTTCAAATAATGACGTAATTGAACAAAAAGCCATTTTCATGCCGATTACTGCAAGTTTTCGTTTACTAGCTTAAGCGAACAAGCAAAATAAAAATTTGAAGGATACTTTTTCCCTAATTCCTAAATCAATGCTGCATAAGCATAACCCTTCTATGGAATAGTACATTACTTACCAAGGGTGGTAAAATAAAGAATGTCTCAGATCGCAGGTATTTGACATTCGATAATTATGCGATCTGAGGCTTTCTTAATTACCGCCCGAGGTAAGTACAAAATTTTATGTCACCCCTGGCCAGGAAGTGGGATTTACCGCGCGCGGAGCGTGCGGTAATTGCCACTTTATGGCCAGGTGTGACATAAACAATATTATAACCCCAGACCCAAAAGTTTTTTTTTTTCAAAAATGGCCGGAAAACTGAGCGTTACTCGCTGCAGTGAAAGGTGAAGTGTATATTTTGTAACTGCTGCGGTTAATTATGGTACAGAAAATCTAACCCGGTCTCTTTAAAAATCTCATTTAATATCTATGAGCACAAAATATACTTACTAACGAAACGGAACATTTTGTTAATAATTGCATTAATAAGTTAGACTTAGTTAGGACTCATAAATTCTACCAAGCTGCGTGTCTGAAATGTATAAATTCCATTATTTGTTGAGTCCCAAACTTTTTAATTGGTGATTTTACAACCATATATAAAAGAGCACTAGTGGTAACAGCGAATTCAAATGTCAAAACATTATCTTCGGCTGGAGTGGCAATTGCAGGCTTCGTATTAATTAAACGGACTCCCAAGCTCATCCCTTTAAATCTAATACTCAGCCTGAAATTGCCTCCTTTCGTGCCGTGAAAATAGTACTATTAATTCATTTGGATTTAACATTTTCTGACGAGGATACTACACCTCAGTATATTAGGCAGGTAATATTTAAGGTTTGGTTGGCAGTGATACAATATATGATACATGCAGTGAGACGAGCATTATGTCTATTAGCCCGTTTCGTCCTGCACGGCAAAGTAGCCAGCTGGCTAGTGTGCCTAACTACCTGCCGTAAACCTGGAACAGCTGAACATGATGCATAGCAAAATCAGAATTGTACCTAATTATTTTACCTCGGCTGACGTTGTCGCGCCTATCAGGACACATTTCTTTTGTGATGAAACACAATATATTGTGAGTGCATGAGTGTTTATTTTGCGATGCATCTGCTTATCTGTTGGTTCATTCATGTTTTTTTCACGACTGGTTTTAGAAAGGGTTTTTGCTCTGCTGTAATAGGTGGACTCAAAGTTTTTAGGCTGTTAAATGTAGTAATGTGAAGGGTTTGACAGCCCTGTTCAATTGCTTGTATAAAGGAGATTCAACATTCAAACATTTATTATGCATGTAGGTCTCTAGGGTTCTTTTACATGTCATAGTTTTACAAATACATACATTTAACATTCCGCTTCCGTATATTCTCAATTCCCTTTGCCGCTTTTACATACTCTTTGGAGGTTGCTGACAGCTGACACTATAGCCGACTAAAGAATAAAATATGTTTTTCACTTCTCATGCTCGAAAACTGTGTCATATTAGATTCATAACTCTAAAGTAGTCATTTAGCCCCTAGGGAAAATATGTATACATATTTATGATTCACAAAACATTTAATTTGACCAATCAAGATACTTCACCATATTAAATCCACCAAACACAAACACTAATTTTACTCTTTAATAAAATTGGTATTAGATATCAACCAATAAATAACAACCAACCAGAATACAGCTTTACTAAAATCAACCAATCAGGAAACAGAATTCGTGTCTGAAATAGTGTACATATTAAGTTTTACTTAGTCCAAATTTACAATAATTATCAATAAATCGTTTGAATGCTTTGAAGCTCAATGGAAGGTCAGTGTCGTTCATTCGCGGTGTCTTCAACTCGGACCATTGTCAAAGTAACTTTAAAAAAACACCGGCAAATTGAATAATATTTTCGCCGTGGATTGCTTCGTTGATTCATAGTGGGTGGATAACCTTTGTTTATTAAAATGAAATTAAGTGGAGATGATTTGCAACTTACGCCTCATGCAAATATGGAACAAGAACGGAAGAACTTGTTGAAAATATATTGCCGGCGAAATCTCGTGCAAGTTCAAGGCACAATTAAAAAAACAAGTAGGTAAATCACCTCTTGTGGGCTGTTCTAATACGCATTTGTTTTGTTTGTGTTCTTAAAGGTTGCCAGAGCTCCCGAGGATGCACTGTGTTGAGAGCGAGGGACCTAAATGTGTTCCTTCTGCTGTCAACACAGTGCATCCTCAAATTAATTATATAGGGTCGGCAACGCGTACGTGACTCCTTTGGAGTTGCGGGCGTCTATAGGCTGCGGTGGCCGCTTAGTCGCTTACCATCAGGTGGACCGTGGGCTTGTTTGTCACCGGCGTTGTATAAAAAATATATATATAATAATTATATACTGGCTATTCTTTACAGGTTGCATTGATTTTTGGAATCAGCGGCGCATGCAGAGGAATGACAAAATTGAACAAATAATATGCAATATAACAAGATTTATAAGTAAAGAGAAATGTATTAAGCCTCTAGAATAATACTGTAAATCCCGGGAAACCCCACATTCAATAAAAAGAAGTAATTATTTTTGGTGGTTGTAACCACTCTTAGTTACGTCCTCCCTCGGAGTTTAGGTAAATAGGCACTACCTATTCCGAGCTCTGGTCATGAGGGATGGAAATCCGATCAGGTGGCTGAAGGTTATATAGAAGAGTCAATCGAAAATAAGCATAACATCAATCAGCGTATGTTCGCCGGAATTAAATTACGAGCAAGCAATGACCCGCAGCCGTCGACATCAAGTGCGAAGCCTTAGCCATCAAAGTCGTGGTACAACGAGCCTTAGCCATCTACAAGTACGGCACTTAAATTGGATGAGCAACTGGGAAACCCCCCAAGTCCACCCCAGTTGTCTCCGACTTTCATCCAGCAGACGTTTCAGACGATAAATTTACTTACCAGGAAAAACTCTGTCAATAAATATTGCACTTTTAACTTTTCTTGCAATATATTATTTTTTAAATTTTTTTTTTAACTTTATTTTTATTTCGCAATCGAAGTGAAAAGTAGAGTGTATAACTCTGGTCTAAAAGCCATATTACCACTCGAACAATTTGAGTGGTAATATGGCTTTTAGTGGTACTCGTGAAATTTGTCAACCGCAGTCGCGAAAAATAAATTATTATTTTTTAGCTGCATTGTTATTAACTATCGCCACAGATTTCTAATATTCTTCACCCAAACTATTACCATAAATTTCGTGCCTGCCATAGTTATCTCAGCAGAACCGCTCAGGTAAGCCTCTAAGTCTCCCCTATAAGTCTCCGAGCGCTAAATTTATCGCGTTTCGTTTTGGTTTTATCTTACAATTAAACAATGTCTTAACGGCTTAATATAAGGCATGATCACATAGCGACAGCAGCGAACAAAAAGGTTCTCCATATGTCACGGTCTTGCGCGGCTTCTTCCAGCTCTTCTCAGCCGAGGCCGGAGGGCCAACCTCTGTTTCAACTGAGCGCCTCCAAGTGGTTCGGGAACGCCCCGGCCGTCTTCTGCTAGTAGAGGCCGTCATAGTAAGTGACGATCGTTCCATACGAAGGTATACGTTTTACGCAAAAGGTAATAAGAGATGCCCCTCCTAAAACTTTGAACACTTGTAACTTTGTGATTATTTATTCTCTTTGGCTTCTAATTTTCATTTGGTAATAATAACTCACTGGATGGTTTATATTATAATCCAAGTCGAGTGTGCTAATTTAGACGGTGCCACCGATATAAATTTAATGTTGACTGTGCCTGCATGTCCCCGTTTATTTTGTCTCGGTATTATTCAAATACACGAGCAAGACATTTTTGCAGCTGACAGTATTTTAAATCATATTATTAAGCCATTCGAGCTGCACATTTGTACAAAAGTATAAAATTTGCTCCACATTAACTACAAAAGGTGTACCTCTTTCTCGAGCAGGTAATTTGGTTTCGCAAAGAAAAAATTAAGTCACACGGACTTTGGCGTCGGTGAAAGTTTTGTACAAAAATTGTTACCGAACAAACGCTTAGTAAGTAAGTTCGTTTTTTTACTTACCAACTGGCAAAAAATTGTGCGGACCTTTCTCCGAATCGTCCACGGGGTGAAGAAGACCACAAAAGGGTTTCGGATTTCACAAACAGATGTGTTTTTTTTTGTATATTTTGAATATTACTCGACTCGAAATTGTGGTAACTTGGTGTGAATTTTTCAGATGTGATTTAAAAATACATTCAAATCAATACCATCAATCAACATTTTAGAGTAGTAAGAATAACTATGTAATACAAAAAAGCAAATGAAATGTGCTCATTCGCTGATCATGCTAGGAAATTGTAAATAAATAATGCGTACTAGGTAAGTGATTCTAGTACCTATTTAAGTATATTTCGAATTTTTTGTCACAGGGTAGGATGATTCCATTAATCTCTTTATCACATAGTGACTACATTAGGTAAACGTCATATAAGTATTTTGAGGTAACATGTATAGTTCTCAGTACCCAAGCGGGATAGGAGCTCTTATCTTATTTATAATTTATTCAAATGTAGGTACTTGTACTCGTATTTTTCGCGGCGCGCACTCCGCTGACAGCAAAATGCAGACTTGACAAGAAAATGATTGCGTGTGACATTTTGATATTTGATGGACGCTCACCTTTTGCAGCCCTTTGTGCTCCCCACGTGCCTTGGCCCTCGACACGAGCGCCTTTTCGGTGCATTCAATATGTATAACAATAATTTGCTTGTCAGTTACGCGGTAAGTGGATAGACGAAAAAAATATGGATGATAATGAAGTCATTTCTGTGTTGATGCAAACGAGACACCCTAGTCTGTACTGTATAAGTCTGTTTGATAGTAGATTCTTCATAGTATTCACATTCCCAAAAGCTGATTTTCGTACGTTCATTGATTTTGGAGTTCATGCCTCATTGATATTTATCCCGAATAAAATACATCTACTTATACATTATTTCGAACTTTATTTCTGATATCATTAAATATTTCAATTAATCTTAAGGCACATTTTTATTTCATAACTTAATAAGTAAATTAGAGCTATAAATGCAGTAAAATCATCATAATCTCAAAAGGACTATCCAATGATCTTTCGTAACTAATTATAATAAGGACCATTAAACTAAACTACACACATACATCTACAACTGCAGTCATTCACAAAGCAAAATCACCTCAAGCTTTATGAACGAAAATAATTTGTTGCGTGTTTATATAATTTACTAATATGAAACATGCAGCAAACATTTTTATATATCCCAAAAATCAACTTAAAAGTATTTTTTTTTAATTAATGTAAGTACATATTAAACTTATATTTTAAATTACAGTAGTAAGTACACAAATGATTCGCGCCTAAAATATTTAGTAACTGCCGGGTAATCACGTAACTTTTGTACTACCGTTAGGTAGATTTTTATGTCAAATAATAATATTATTTGTTAGCTCATATAAATGCTTCAAAATTGACAGTAAAATCTATATACTGTTAGTACTTAAAGTAACGTGATTCGCCTGGTGTTAACACTGTTGAGTATTGATTTACTTACTTGCTGTAAGTGGCGAAATTTGTAAATAATAAGCTAGATTTGTAAATAATAATAGACCGTGTAGCTATCTATGGCGTATGTACTTGTAGTAGAAGACTTGTGTTGCTTAATATTAATTTGAATGTTAAGTACTGATTTGAACGTAATGTTGTTACATAGCAGAAGAATTACGGAAATTTACGTACGTGTATGTCATGTCATAAAATAGGTACATACACAAGATTTGATACATTTGATTTTGAGATGCCACATGTCTTACAAGTATCAAATGATTCAATAAGGGCTACCGCGTATGAAATCGCTTAGTGTGTCACGCATCCGAAATGTCAAATTTCATAGTTTGTGGGTGAATTTCGCTGGTTTATTTCTGATTGGAATAATGTGGTGAATATTTTCCAATACCTGAGATTGATTATGGCAAATATGAGTTACGGGTCAATTAATTTCAATGCTTTGAGGCAATTTTATCTTTCGTAAACGTATGTCCTAGATATTTTCCACACAAACCGGGACTGCGCTACAATGCGGGATGTTCGATATTTTTACAGTACGATTTTAATGTATTAAATACGATTTCAACCTTTAACAAACTTTGACAGCTACAGACACTGGCGCAGTGAGCATAATAACGGTAGTCCTCATTCCAATCATCAAAGGATGGAAAATGGTCGCAATATGTAGGTATGTACATCAGGGTTGGCGTTACATATACAGATCAAAGTCGAAACCGTTCCCGCCGCTGAGGTAGTCGTAGAGGTAGACCGCCATCTCGTCGAGCGCGTCGAACCGCGGGTCCGGCAGCGGGTCGTCGCGCGCGCGGGCCGCGCGCGCCGAGCGCGACAGGGACCTGCGGCACCAACAGTCTCTTGCAAAAACACTGACATTTTATTAGACCTCCATAACAACCAGCCTGCTGAACAAATCAGTCACATTACGGACCCAAAAATAGGATGCGACACAGTTTGTTCCGAGAGTCTAGTATTTTCTTCTCCACCTTTCAAAATAGCATCATCCGATACCAATGGTTCCTACGTCGAGTTTCTAATTTTCTGATCTTATCCCTTCTTATAGTCTAAAATCTATTATGACCATTCAATTAGGTAAGCAGCCCCAAATCCCTATCCCTATTATAGCTACTAATGTTATTATTATTATATTGAGCCTAATATGTCCCACTGCCGGGCAAAGGCCTCCCCTCTCTTTCCATTCCTCGCGATCTTGTGCGATTTCTGGGCAGTCATTTAAAAAGGAATCAACTTGAAATCCCGCCACCGCCGTCGAGGTCTACCGCGTCTCCGTTTTGAGTTGTGGGGCGCCCACTCTGTGGTCTTCTTGGCCCACTTATATTATACTTAATGTTAATTTTATGGCATTTCCGAGCATTAATCCATCAAAGAGTATTGATCAGGCCATATTTTTACAGAGTATATCTATAGAACAAAATGAGAGTTTCTTACAAATGAATAGATTTTCCGAGAAGACGGTGGGATTGCGCATGCGCAGCGTTCTTCCTGACCCGGGGGCTTTAGGGACATAAGTAAAGAACAGTGTCATCATAGACGTTGACAGAACAAAACTTTGCTCATTTTATTTCTACTACATTTGATACATTTTAAAATGTTGAAGCGGAATGTATGTATTATATATACATGGCTATCTTTTTGCTTATTTTGCGTTAATAAAAGTAGGTAATATACTCTGGTAGTCCGAAAAACGTTTACGGAACGTTTAAGTATAACACGACAGCGCGAATTAATAATGATCAGTAATCAATATAAATAATAATAATAATAATGATCAGTAATCATTGACGTTTAGGTGGTACTAACCTAAAATCAGTGTCGGTGTCTAATTCATCCTCGCTGGTGAAACGTTCCCGAATGTCCTTCATGATGCACGCCTCCAACTTTTTGTGCTGAAAACGTTATTCGTGTTAGTTATTTAGTCGGCGACCGTGTCTACGGAGGAGGAGAGAGGTTCCTAGGTTCCTACCTTGTAGCAGCGGAAGAAGAACATTGGCTTGATCAGCTCCTGCGACAGTGGTGCGACGTCCCGCTTCGCGTCCGGCACGCATTGCTGGAAATTTATAACTTGGTAGATTGTTTTGCTACATTTTCAATGATGGCAAACTTTTCATAAAGCTGTGAGCTTAAGAAACTCTTAAGGATATATTTTATCTTCTGGATAAATTTCAGGTTGCCAAAATGTAAATTAACCAAGACCGAAAGCAATTTAGTCCACAATGAATTGCATATGATAAATGCGAATAAAATTAATGCGATTTCCAAAAGGCCGTGCAACGAGAAATATCGAGTTCTTTGAAACGCTGTTCTGCCCAGACGAGGAAACAATAAGGAGTGATTCTCAGATATATGATTCTTGACTATATTTAATTCTGTGTTACTGTGTTTCTGACAATAGTCAAAACATAATTCCTTAAAAATTTCTCGATAGAAAAAAATCCAAAGTTGAGCCTCTATGTTTCTTTTTTTACTCAGCCTACTGAAACAACGAATTATCAAACGGTAAATTAAGTTCAAATGATGGTATTTTACCTCATCTAACTCTGTCAAGAGGAAAAATAAAACTGCAAACAATCAGATATTTATAGAGATTTGTCTAAGAAAGCCATTCCCGAAGAGTGTTGCATCCTGTTTTGTCGTGCGCGAAAGACATAAGCATGTCTCTTTCACGGGGGGCGTGGCTGACCGAAACGAGGTATCCCCTTAACGACACCTAAGCGAAAACTGCGAACAGCATTGACCTTACAAGGTGCTTTTGCTAGTAAATCAGTGTATGTTATATGATTTAAAAGTAAAATCTTTAGTATTTCGAAGGGTTATAAGCAAAGTTGATGGATTGATGTAAGTGAAATTTCAGTCATCGAAAGATTTTATTTACGTAGTAAAGCAAAATGACACACCGAGAACTTTTGACAGAACTGCAGGCCGTCCTGGATGTCGCCCTTGAGCTCGCTGGAGACGGGCAGGTTGGCGATGCGTTGGGTGATTTGCTCGTAGTTGGGCTCCAGGTTGTGGTCGATGTAGCCCAGCTCCTGCATCACGCACGTGATGTTGCGTGCGCGTCCTGCGCCCGCGCCTGCGCCCGCGGACCCGGCGCGGGAGATCAGTTCCAGACGGTCGCGGATGTCCAACTCGCGCTAGACACACTATTTTATTTATATTGTATATGGTACCTTACGGGATTGGAGCCTAAGAAGGCCCGACGAAATAAATCCCAATCGCGCAAGTAACAGTATTAATGCCCAAATTGTTTCATATTTCGAGAGTAGGTAATGTAGGAATAACGTATGCAACCTAAACAAGGGAGGATTTTAGTGATAATTCAAGCGCAGTCCTTTTTAATCAACAACAGTTTCTTTCGTAGTGTTAAAACAAGCACATTTTAATAAACTCCAAGCTTTACGTAATGACCGATCTGCACAATGTTGGAAGGAGATAAATAGTATCTTTCTCCCTTTAACGCACAACTGCGTCCTTGTCTTGCGCCATCATAGCCCATTGGGCATAAGATTATTTGAGTGCGCCAAGTTGTGCAAAATAATCGGTACAAAAAGCGACTTCATTTAGCATTCCAGAAGATTCGAAATACACGTACCGACATTCTATTCGATCCAAAGAAGCCTGTTGGCTGTTGATAAAACCCTTGCGGATATTGTTGTTGGTACCCATAAGGATTGTAAGCTGGCATCCCCGGGGGGTAGAACAGACCGGGTGCACCATACGGGAACTGGTAGAATGGTGTTGCCGGACTGAAAGGTCGGAACTGAGGGCTGCCAGGCATCAGGTACGGGGGCGCCGCCCCCGCCGCCGGCTGCTGTTGAGGGAACTGCGGCTGAAAATCACATAAGTTTAATGCATTAAGCACGCAATAAAAATGGTTAACTGTTTAGTTAAGGTATAAAAAGCTACTGATCTTCCGTGTCCTTCGTACGTATCACAGAACCTAAGGACTAAATATTCACTAGTTTCACGACAGTACTCGTAGGTACCTACATCTACAAGTTGATGAAAACCGCGTCGCGTCAATGTTTATCGAGTTGACAATCTTCAACATAAATATGACAGGGGTTACCTAATAAAATATGAAAATGGGTATTAGTGAAGTTTGAAAGGTTGTATTCAGTCACATAAAAAATCTAAAAAGCTAAAAATGCTTATTTGCAAGCTTTGGTTTGCAATTAATATTTGATCTCTGAAAATTTTTTTTTTTTTATGCGCATTGATTTTCAGATATGCGATTAAGCATTCATTATTGAAATAGAAAAAAATATGTATTTGTTAGTGCAAGGCTGCAAAGTTCCTGTTTGGCGCGAGCGATTGTATTGAGAACCGAGCTAGCGAAGATTGAACTACGAGCGAAGTGCGTGTTTCAAAAGTACAATACTTAGCGTATAAAGGCTTTCAAGGCAAGAGACAGCGAACAACTTTGCTGCCGTGTGAAACACAATTTTTCACCCATTTATCTGTGCTTTCACCTCACCACCGCGAGGAAAAAAGTTCATGTAAGTACCTATAATGCATGTCGTAATGCATTTTCAATAAAGGGTTGTTTCAATGTCATCCATGTCAAAGCATTTCATCAACATTAAAATGCATCAAATAAGTAGTAATTATTCCTATATGGAACAAGTCATATTATTGTTGTAACCGCTCGAATAAATATATTTCACTATTTCCTAACTTAACACTCGTTGAAACTTTAATATAAATATCTTCTGCACTGAAATCAATAAATTAAATGAATTAGGATAAATGGCCAATAACTGGCCACTTGAGATGAAGTCATTCAGTTAGTAGCCACCAAATTATTGTACTGAAGACCGCCTTTAACAAAACACATGAAGTCAGCTCTGAACCTAGTTATTTTAATTTATTTATTTAATTGCAGAAACAATAGGTTTGCTGTGTGCATATTCCACTTTAGAACAAAAAAATATTTTTTAATACAGTCGCTCAAAAAGTGGTACTTTATGTAGCTGTATATCGTGCGCAAAGTTGGATTTCGCGCACTAGTGCTTTTTACTTTTCCAATTTTTTTTTATTTACTGTTGGTCCAATCCAAACATCCAACAGAAGAGTTTTAGGTTCAATCAGTTAACTCAATTATTTAAAAAAGCATTTGGCATTAAAATTATTCTATTATATCATATACTAAAAATCTAAAACTGTTTTCAAAAAGTTCTCTGATTGAGTAGACCAATGACCGGTAACGAGTATTATGCGAGACCTAAGATTAATAGAGTATTATGCAGGACCGCCAAGCCGGATGAATGAACGCTTGTTTGTTTTCGCCAAAATATACATTTATTTACCAAAAAATCAACTACAAATTAATTATAAAATTAAATATAACTTTTTTCTTATTTAAATGTAATTAAACTACCACGTGACGTACAATGTCTCGCAAAATAGTTTTGGTTTTGGCTGAATGCTGACAACCATGGCTTGTTGAAAAAAGTCTATCAATCAAAAGTTAAACCGACTCTTTAATTCCCGCCTCTATCATTCATAATTTCACGAATTAATTTTGTAATGACGTATTGTTTTAATAATATTTTTGTGATATGTGCGATTTATACAATTGTTAAATAAAATGTGTGTAAACTACGCCAGAAGTAGACCAGGTACGTGCAAAGCCCACAATGGCAAGTAAATACATTTTGTTTTGTCTCTCTTTTAATTACTGTTTTATTTAAGTAGTTTTGTTTCTTTGTTAGTGTTGTGTTCGCAACTGTATTAAAAACGTCGTTTGATATACGTGCGGAAGTGTCATTTTCACTCGTCCCGAGTCTTGTCCCTCGCCTGACGACTCGGGCCAAGACAACTCGGGACTCGTGTGAAATGACAAACCTTCCGCACTTGCATCAAAATGTACTATTTTCAAATTAAACGTATACTACATAACTTTTTAAACGGTGCTTGCTGATTCTAAAAATAATAATAAACAGCGCCATTAGTAGGTGAATTAACCTCTCAATTTACTTTGTAAATAGAAATAAAATAGCACTCATGAAAGTGTGTAACTTTCTAAATTCAAAATTTGCGCGCAGCACGGCTAGCACAACTACCGCTGCGACGCGACGCGAGTAAAAATCTACCCTCCTCTTTCTAACCCGCGCAGTTCGAGCGAGACAGGCATCGCTGAGTCGCGCGAGATATGATTTGTCAGCAAGTTGTGCTATCCCCACACAGATTCGCAACGTTAAAGTAAGACTTACGGAGCTGGTGAGGTGAGAAATATATTTGATTGAATTTGTTTATGCAACCGCATTAGGTACCTATGTCTAGGTTAGCTAGGAGAATTATGTTTAGGTACTTAGAATTTTAGATAATAAATACTATTTTGGTCTTTTGATATTTGAACTTATGTCGCCATCGCCTCTTTAGCTCAGTGGTAGAGCACTGGTCTCGTAAACCAGGGGTCGTGAGTTCAATCCTCACAGGAGGCATGTTCACGCGAATACTTTTTTTAAATAATGATATACATTTTGTTGTACTTACTCCATGAGGTCTAAATGCAAGAACCCCTCCAAGCGAAGCTTTAAGCGATTGCGTATCTTGATTAGGCAAGTCATTATCTTGGTTGTGTAGTGCGCCATCTGTTGGCTTGGTGATGGTTTGCGAGCTCGGGTCCATCGCGAAGCCAGGAGGCAATTTCCCTAAGAGTACAGACGCCGGGAGGTGCAAGTTCGGCTGCGCGTCGAAAGATGGCGGTGCCGAACATTTTGAATAAGCGTCCTTCATTTCTTGCCGAATTTGTTTTACTACCTCTGAGCCAAAGCAACTTTCGTAAATCTAAAAAAACAATAAACATTGCTTTATGTAATAAAAACAACTTACTCAATTAAACACATAAAACAAATAGTTACAAAATTGTATAAGAGTAAGTATCGGTAAATTTACTGAAAAGACCGCCCTTAAAAACCAACGGTTGGAGTTTTCAAATTTTCAGTTTATTTTAGCGCTTGTTGTTTTGATGAATGTTAATATTTTTAGTAAAGTTGATATCTTAAATTTATAGAAAACTCGATGATTTTTTATAAATAGGCTTAGTTTTTCAATTATTGAGTAATTTGACTGAGTATGTAGATTAATCCTGTCAGTATACTGACGATAATGATAATATTGCACTGCGTTTACTATACGTATATACATAAATATTCAACAATATTTTATAGGTATTGATATTGTAATAAATTATGTATAATTTCAGGAATACACATAAATAATTTATGTTAACAATAAATATCGTACAAAAACAAACTTTCATTTCAGTTTTGTAACGTGTGGTAGGTACCATGACGCTTCTTACTTTCTTTATAAATAGGTAATATGCGCCCACAACATCGTTATTAATTGTTATTATTTATGTATGTATGTATGTGTATGTATATGCATATGAATAATGATTAATTCTCCAAAAATCTAAGAAATAAGTAGTAACGAAATTGGCGACGACGCTGCATCAGGTGGGAGGGACAGTCACAAAGCTGAGAGTGGGTATGTAATAAGAAAACCGGGCAAGTGCGAACCAGACTCGCGCACCGAGGGTTCCGTATACAGATGTGTACCGGTTCCAACCCTATTAAATCAGGAAAATCTCAACAACCTGGTGTGAAAATTGGACCCCATGGGTACAGCGCCATCTACCGGCGACTTTTGTTACAAATTTTAGCGACTGAATAACTTTGTATGTATGGTAGTTTTTCAAGGATAATTCTTTATCAGAAAAACCGATTTCAATTTTTTTTTCTTTATTTGAAATAAGGTACTTTCAGCATAATCTCGTAGGAATTTATAAAACGAAAATACATGCAAAGGTGATTAAATTACAAACTTAGTATAGAAATGTTATTTGACGATAAAAAAAAAACTAGGTAGAGCTAGTTATATTTTTCCTGTAAAATATACATTAATATCAATGTTATGTAATAATTATATATTTTTTCCTTGGTAAACTTCGGAGATAGGGGGGGCGGGGGGAATGGAATTTTTTTACATTTTTCCTCATAAAACAAAAAGACTCAACTTAAAAAATAAAAATAAATTGTTTCAGAATGTGCAATTCAAGCCCTTTCATATGACACCCCACTCGACAAATTAACTACACTTTCACATTTCGATAACAGGTGTTATCTGAACTTAAACAGAAATTTAAAAAAAAAAATTTAAAAAAGTCATGTTCTATGTATGTAGGTAAGCCTTCTTTATAACTATTCCAAATTTCAAATCGATAGCATAAGTAGTTCTTGAGATATTTAGCGATGTGACAGACAGACAGATAGACAAAGTGAAAACATAAGGGTTCCTTTTTTACCATTTTGGTATGGAACCCTAAAAACAGCATTAAGTAATTATTTTAATAGCATAGCATTATTGATTGTTAGGTTAAAATTTTCCAAGTGTGTGTGTCGCTGAAATAATGACCAACAAATATCTGAAGCTGTAACAAGTTGTTGAAGTTGAGGGACATTGTCAAAAGGGGGATTACACTTTTTAGTGAAAATGCCCTTATAAGGGGGCGCGGCAAAAACATGGCCTACCCCATCGAGTATCATCGTGGGGTATCATTGATTCTCTAATCTCTCTCTCTCGTTGAGTGCATTTATAAATACTGTACGTTTTGTTTTTAAAAATATTATAAAACAAAGGAATGAGAAGCCACTAAATTGTCCCCATTTAAAATCTCATGAAATATTAATCCTAGCGAAAAAGTGAGTAGAACCTTTTTTGTTGTTGCTATGGGCCACCGTTTAAGAGTTTTTTTTTACGAAATACCGTAAAATGGGACCTTAAACCCCCTTCAACCCCCGATTGTGCTCCATGCATTTCCCTTTATACCTTTTCATTGCCTGCTTGCCTAGCCTAATCGCAAAGTGTAGATTGAGAGGTTACCGTGTTTACACTAAAAATACGCATTTTTAAAAAAACTCGCGTGAAATTGTTGGGCCAGTAGGCAAAATCTCACGACATTTAATCGGAAATTCATCCAAATTACCTCACGGAGATAATGGTCGCCTCAGTGTTTCCAACTAAATCCGTTTTAGCAAGGTGGTGTTACCTTCATCATCGCATATTTCTTGATGAATCTGTCGTCGCTGCTGGCCGCCGCACGCGCAGCCAAGCAGATCAGGCACACAAGCAGGAGTTGTTTCCAAACCATCTTCCAGCTACTGACATAAAATAAACAGGTAAGTGTTAAATACCTGAGCCCAGCAGCACGGTAGGTTATAGCTATAACGTCATGTTTCATGTGACGTTTTGGCAGACTTCCCTAAACCGTCGTGCTAGCTAGGCAGGACCATACGATACTAAACCTAACAAAGTAACTACCTATATATGAACTCATCATTATTCGCTTGCCCTTTTCCCATTTATTTGGGGTCAGTGCAGCATGTCTTTTTCTTCCATACATCTCGTTCACTCGCCAGCTCTTCATTCACATCCTTCTTATTCGTATCGTCCCTCACACAATCCATCCAACTCTTCTTTGGCCTACCTCGTTTCTTGCATCCATCCACATTCATATCTTATATTCTTATTGTTACATGGCTTTCATCCCTCCTCACTACATCCCCGTACCACGCCATCGCCAGGCGATTAGCTCTTAATTTTTCGGCAATGGGTGCTACTTTCATGCTTCGACTTATATATTCAACCCTTATCCGGTCCATTCTTGTCACTCCACACATCCATCTCAACATCCTGATGTCTGTAGCATGCATTCTCGTTTCATTCGTCATCGATTTTACTCTTCAATAAGGGGCATTTGGGCATCACGAATTGTCCCCGAGACCTGTCGTCATTTCATCCACCCAGCGCTAATTCGGTTGTTCACGTCACCTTCCTATGAACCATGTTTAAGTAATTCATGTCAAATTGCTAACTAATGTCTGGTATAACCTGTCCTAAATTATACATCCATTAAAAATGTTTCTTATAAACACGTTTTCTTACAAAATATAAATATTTATTCTCCAAAACCATACGTTACGTCTACGTGCAAAAACAGAACCCACGGTTTAAAAAGCTAATTTTTAAGAAAAATCTTGATACATTTTAATGTTTTTAATTCTGTTATAACTCCGGAATAAAATAAAAATACAGATCATTATTACTAACATATTTTGGTGCACAATATATTATATTCATATTTGAATTTTAATGCCTGTTCAATGTCTGGAAAGGTTGAAATATGCTTATTGAGTATGTATAATCGTCGCTTAGCTTTGCTTAGTTTGGGACTACGTCGATTTGTGTAAGATTGTCCAGTAATATATTTTTATTTAGCCTTATGTTTCCCGTGAGTATTCAACGCAGATTATTCAGTATAATTTAGGGACACTACAATAAAATACAAATACTCTTTAATACACATAATCAAAAGAGCAACATGTCATGTTGGTAGACTTAGACAACAGGCGGTCTTATCGTAAAAGAGCTATCTCTTCAAGACAACCTTTGGGTAGAGGAAAAAAGTACATAAATTATGCAGTGGGTGGCGCAGAAATTACTATGAAACAGATACAAAACAATAAAAAAAATATGCCAGAAAATAATTATATATTATACTAGCGGTCGCCGGCGACTTCGTCCGCGTAGATTTTTTATGGTTACAAAGATTATAAATGAGGTCAACTTTTTTCTGTCAGTTGTTATATGATGCTGTTAAACTTTGTGAAAAGTTATTCCGAAGATATGCACCGACTTACGGATTTGGGGTTAGAAAATGGGGTCCAGTTCCAGTTTTGCCTTCTTGTGAAATAAACATTATTTCACAAGAAGGCAAAACTGGAACTTTTAACCCCTTGAATTAGAAGAAAAGACAAGCGGAGTTGCCGACACTGGCCAAAATGAAGTGTTCTAGAAGGTACCTCAGCGTTTCAAACGGATTTGCTCCCCGTGCAAACTTTTAACCCGTTTGGGGTGGGAAATTCAAAACGCATAAATACGTCTTTTTTGTGTTTGAGCAGCGACTATACGAAGTTTCATATATCTCACTGCAAAAAAGATTTGTTCCCGTACAAACTTCGAATAATTTTTCACCCTTTAAGGGACGAATTTTGAAAAACTCTGAACCCTGTTTTGTTGAATTTAAACAGAGAGCCTCTTTACATGAAATTTCAAATCTCTCGTTTTTAAAAGGATTTGCTCCCCGTATAAACAGTTAATCCCTTTAGGGGAGGAATTTAGGAAAACGCTGAAATATGTTTTATTGTATTTAAACTGACAGTAAACGAAGTTTCAAAAAGGATTTGCTCTCCGTACAAACTTACAACCCACTTTCACCCCTTTAAGGCAGAATTTCGAGAAACGCTGAAATATTTACATTTAAACAAACAGTCTAAGTATATACGAAGTCTCAAATCACTCGCTTTAAAAAGGATTTGCTCCCCGAACAAACATTTAATCCCTGTAGGGGAGCAATAAAAAAAAACCCGGAAATACTTTATTTTGTATTTGCAGTGCGAGTCTATATACGAAGTTACAAAACTCGCAGTGCTACAAAGAATTGCTCCCTGTACTAATTTGGAACCCCCTTTTCTCCCCTTTAGGGGAACGATTTCGAATAACGCTGAAACATGTTTTTTTTTTGTTTTTAAACAGAGAGTATATTAACGAAGTTTTAAAATCTCTCACTTCAAAAAGGATTTGCTGCCAACAAACTTGGAACACCCTTTTCCCCTTGTATGGGGCTGGACTGGCCACATTAGCACAGTGCGGCATCGTTAACGTGAAACGGTGCGGTGCCTTAGTACGGCACGTCGCCGCATTATGCAGATAGACGGTGCCGTGCCGTGTTGAGTGAATTCACGGTACGGTCCGGACGTCCCACGACGCCGTGTTGCCCTACAGTAAAGTACGCAATTAGGCGAAGTTTCAGACACGACGCGTACACGGCGGGGACGTCCACCGCGCGATCGCGACATCACAGACACATATAGTCCTTATTCGTCCCGGTGCCGCCGCATACCGGGTAGAGTCAGTCCGACTTAGGTCGGGCCTAGCTGAGTTTCTTGCTGGATTCTTCCAGTAGCTCGATTCCACTCACACCTCAGATTCGATTGAAACCGCTCAAAGCCACCCGCGTGGCCGTGAGCCGGAGATTTTCCCCAGGAGTACTCTACTCTCCAACCGCGCACTCCTATCGCTTTACTGGGCCCGGCCTATAAAGCCACAGTCAGGTTCAAAAAAAAATAGGCGAAGCTGTTTGACGAGTCAAAATGCACAAACGTTGCCACAGTATGGCCAGTGCTGTTTGTATGGATATTATTTAAGGTCTTACTAGACTTACCGATGTTTCGGCGCAATTTATCGGTTACTCCTAGGCGACTACTCCTACTCCTACTACTAGTACTACTCCTAGGATTTTAAAATCTAAATTAATCTCAATCTAATATGCTGAATTTGTCAAATTAAAATTATTTGTGAATCTTATGAATTATTCCTATTACCACTTTTGTTCCACTTAACGAGCCTTTATGCATATCGCATAGATTACTTATCGATATGTTTTATCGATATTTACCGTCACTATTTTTTTTTTCTACTCCTGGCAACATCTTATCTGTCAGTTTACTTCGACTAATTGTGGACTTTGGTTTATGTTGCAGCGTTGTCAAAATGTTTTCGATCTTTCATCAGCCAGACATCCATGGATCTCATCATAAGTACATATTCTGTTCTTGTTGTTCTTACAAAAGTCTGGATGAATTCACATTTTTTAATGATGAACGTGTTCTCCTATTTATTAATCATGCTGTGTGCACTTGCTTTTGATGTCATGCTGATCTACTGATTTGCAAACTTAATTGTATCATTTATCGTGTGATGTCTGTAAAGTGTACCTGTTTTAAATAAATAAAGAAATTTAAACCATTTTCAAACAGAATAGAGATGCACTCTACCTTTGTTTCAGTGGCTATTTTCAATTTCAATGTCATTATTGTATGGCGGCCTTAGGCGGATACAATTAAGACCGGTTCACATTGCGTGCGCATGACGTGCACGTAGACGTGTCCGTTGTAAAGTATGAATCTCCATAGTAGATGTCACACCGCTTGCGTGACGTGTGCGTGCGCGTGCACATCACGCGCAACGCACGCATTGTAGCTCCCACGAGACAAACAGGCTGAGTGCTGCGTGCACGCACACGCAGAGCGGAGCGGCAACGTCGCGTCGATGCGTGCATTAATGAAGTTGTATTTCACGCCGTTCCTTATGAGACGGCAAACTGAATATGTTCGGACACGCACAGCTCGGTGCTGCAGCTATTTTGTGTGTATTTACAACTCCAGTATTTGAGTTCATCATTTAAAAAGGAACTTTATTATTGTATTTGAATAGAGATTATTATTAAGAGTCCATTCGTATTTTGTGGAAGAAAAAACAACAAAACTAAATTTTTGACGCTTTTTTACTAAGAAACGGAAAGGTTTGGCAAAATTCAAATAATTGATTTAGAGAAGTTAATTCTTTATATTTTACGTAGCGGCTTCAAATTTTAGTTTAAATCAATATTTTAGTTTTATTTATCCGATTACTGACAGTCGATTTCTGAAGAGGGCGCGGAGGTATAAGTTTGACCTCTCAAAAAGTGAAGATGTTATTAGAAAACCTAATTATTTAAAGATTGTTTTACAGCCGCTATATGTTGTTAATTTACGCTGCGGCCTCAATTTTTTATTATTTTTCATAGATACTCTTACAGAAACAGTTTTCTTACGCTAATTTTTCAACAAAATGATGCTCAAAACACACGGTTTTTTTCAGTATTATTGAAGGATTATAAGAATTATTTATATTACACATTAAAATTCATGTATTTGGCAATATATTTCAGTAAAAAAAAATATAATTATTTTAAAAATTATAGTGTCAAAAAAGATTCAAAAGTTGTATATATTTGTTTGCGCGCGGGAAGAATCCTCAGTACGGCGCGAGCGCTTGTCGAGGCAGGACCTGTTTCAATTTCATACCAACCGCCATTTTTGCGGCGCGAACGCTCTGAACGTGATTATACCGCGATCAACCACATTTGATCGTAGGTATGTTTTTTAAAATTTATGTAGTTTTCTTATAGACTGACGTACAAATGTATTTTTAGCAAACTAATAATTACTTATTTCATGTTGATTGTAGCATGGGTCGCAAACAGTCGGTTTATACTTGTGTTAGGAAGAAAAAAATATATACTTCAAGTCTAAAAGAGGCAAACGAGGCAAGGTAAGTTAAGTTACACCCAACTTATGTAAATGTAAAGTTGGCGTAAATAATTAATATGTATTAGACAGATTGATTACGCTATTCGGCTTTTAAAGACATTTCGGTCTAAATAATTCTGTAAATATGCAAAGAACGCGTGAGCGAAGAACTGCTCTTCGCTCACGTATGTCAATATTTTGATGATGTCATGTTCATTGTAAGGTGATTTTCACTACTCAACTATCTTTCTTCTTAAATATATAAAAGGAGAAACTGACTGGCTGATTGATTTACTGACTGACATATCAACGCACAGCCCAAACCGCTGGTTCTAGAGATTCCAAATTTGGCACGTAGGTTCCTTATAAGACCTAGAGGTGCAATAAGAATAGATTATTCAAAATTCACCCCCTAAGGGGGTGAAACGGGGGTCCAAAGTTTGTATGAAAAACCATATTTATTAAAGTGAGAGATATGAAACTTAGTATATAGACTCTGTGTTTATATATATCAATGGCGTATTTCAGCGTTTTTCTAAATTGCCCCACTAAAGGGGTGAAAAGGGGGTTCAAAGTTTGTGCGGGGAGCAAATTTTCTCTTTTCTTAAAAATCGATATGGGTGTCAATTTCGAGATTCCTCGGGGTGCCGATTACGAAAATGACATGCATTTTCAAATCAAAGATGGCGGACATTTATTTTTCTTAAAAATCGATATGGGTGTCATCTTTCTGGTTCCTCGGGGTGCCGATTACGAAAATGATATGGATTTTCAAATCCAAGATGGCGGACATTTATTTTTCTTAATTATCGATATGGGTGTCACTCTCGAGGTTCCTCGAGGTGCCGATTACGAAAATGATACGCATTTTCAAATCAAAGATGGCGGATATTTATTTGTATAAAAATCGATATGGGTGTCTTCTTCGAGGTTCCTCGTGGTGCCGATTACGAAAATGGCATGCATTTTCAAATCAAAGATGGCGGAGATTTATTTTCCTTAATTATCAATGTGGGTGTCATATTCGAGGTTGAAAAAAAATATCAATTTTCAAACATCAAAATCGTTACCCGCCATGATCGCGAATGCCGTGTTGTCATTTGTCATACAAGTTGTAAGTAGACGTCTTTCACATGTCAGAATAAACCACCTATACGACTGTTCTATTATTGTCTCCGATTTCTGCCCGGTTTGCTTACACCCCGCGTTCGTTCGTTGAATTCGTGAATAATTAAATTTTAAATTATACTTTTCGGCTTTAATTGGTCTCGTAAAAATCTAATAAAACAATTATTAATAATGTAAGACCCTGTTCAAAGTATTGTCAAGCAGCGTATTAATTGGCTGTGATTAACTCTCAGAAAACCCCTTGCTACTGTCAATTATCAAAAACCACCTTCCTTTTTATTATTATTACAATAATAAACTATCTGTTAAAGTATAGAAAGAAAATATGAGCACTAAAAACAAAATGATAACTGCCTCACTTAAGCGAAGTAAATGAAATATGTTGTTGGTTTGGTTTTCATTGACGCAAGTATCAAACGCGTTCACTCCTTTGCGCCACCTCTACCGCAACCCTACCGTGCACGCTATCACTTTTGTACCTATATTATTTTTAGAAGGTTAGAAGAGGATGGGGCGCTTGGCTCGGGCGTCCTGGGTGTAAGTGTGTTTGTAGGGTCAGCTAGTAGCGTGTCTACACACACAAGCGCAAATTGCCGCGCGATCGCTGTCTAAATACCGAATTTGAGCGAGCGCTTTTGGTGAACGCGCTCTTAAAGAAAGTATTGAAATAATCTATCAATCAAATATTTAAATTGTATAATTTTTTAATAGCTTCCTTGAATGTATTGGCGCCATTTTCGATACTTTATAAAAATGGCGCGGAGTTTGTCTCTGCCGTCTGTGGCGATGAGATTAAATAATGGACTTGAAAGTAATGGTGTCGTATAGTTGTTAAAGTAATAAATTAAATAATGTAGTTACAAGAAATGAATATTAGACTAGGCCCCAAACTAGAAAACGCGTCTCTTAACAAAGCAAGCGGCAAATCATGTAACAGTTGGGGTGTCATCAGAGGGGTTTGACCCTGCAGAATACAGATCTGCCTGTCGCCATTCCAAAATTTGAACCGGAAGTACTGTATACCGGAAAAGGTAAAGCCCATACTAAACATTTCGTCGTACATTTTGTAAATCTTTACTCCGGTACTCTAAAAGAGGTCCGATTTTTATGGTTTTTTTGATATGTTGTAAAGGATAATATTGGTTATAGTAACCAAAATTTTTCTACCCTCCAGCTCCATATGGTTTTCCGCCATCTTGGAAAACCTGTCACTATTTTCAGTTTTTTGCACTTAGTCACGTGCGCGTATTGTTGTACCAGTGGGAGAGATAACCGATAAAAAACAATCTCGCACTTAATATTATTTAAATCATGCATAGCGGGAAACCGTAAACAATTTGTTTAATGATTATCTTGTTCATGAAAAGAATTTCTTCACGGAAAATAATAATACTAACCTTAAAAACACTGCTAGTTTTTCTCTATTTCCAATAGCTTTCCTGAAGTTGGTGTCGTTTTTTAAATTGTAATTCTTCAAAAGAACCTCTTGACATGTGAAAATAACAGAAAACACGATCCTCGTGCGACTCAAGTTCGCGGCATAGGTTATGGTATTCACTAAGTCAAGTCGTTCTCTTTTTTCGTTTATCTCATGAAACCATACCCTAGAATTACAAAGAGTACTACGACATACAAGTAAAAGTAATGCTTCTTCTTCGTCAGATGAACTGCTATCGAACACGATGCTTGTTTTCGTTTAGAATGCAAAATGGCAACCAGCCAAGCAACGGAGCTGCTGCGTGCGGCAGCGTTGCGTGTGCAGCTCTCTGCAGCACGCGTGGCGTCGACGTGCGCGTAACCCGGTGTGACAGGGGTGCTGTGCACCCTTTCGACGCATACTACCAGAAACGCAAATTGCCTGATACGCAGATGACCATGCTTTCATTCGCGAAGTACCATTTACGCAATTGACCCGATACGCAAATGACCTGAACTTCTTTCGCGAATGGACCGATACGCAAATGACCTGAACTTCTTTCGCGAATGGACCGATACGCAAATGACCTGAACTTCTTTCGCGAATGGACCGATACGCAAATGACCTGAACTTCATCCGCGAATGACCCGATACGCAAATGACCTGAACTTCATCCGCGAATGACCCGATACGCAAATGACCTGAATTATATTTATTTAACACTTTCGCAACCAGATCTAAAATCGAAACCTACCCCAGAAACCGACAGAACTCGCTAGGAGGGCAAGCGGGCGGGCGGACGTGAAACGCAATGCCGCACGCCACGTACCCACTAGGCGGGCAATAAACCCTTTGTAATGTTTGCCCGCCTGGCGAGTACTCTGGCGTCGCGTGAAGGTTTTATAGCTCTTGCCCTCCTAGCGAGTATGCCGGCATCTGAGTAGAGTTTACGAATATTTTACTTGGTTTAAAACCAAAGTTTAATAGTTCATTTCTTAACAACTATTTTAAAAGCTTAACAATTATTAATTTGCGAAGGAAATTTAAGGGACTTATTTTATTGTCTCGCAGTTTCTTCAACATTTTTTTATAAACGACGTCGAATCCGATATCGACACGCCTGCGGTTACTTTTTTTAGACGTTTTCCAAATAAAATCTTTAATTTTTTTATCACATTTCTTGGATTCTTTTTTAATTCCGTCAATGAATTCACAAAATGCTGGATTTTCACTGATACGTCTGTTGATCCGGTGATTCCAACCTTCCAATGGGTTGTTTGTACGGTGTCGCTTGTCAGACACACTCATAATCTGTACAGTGTCTTCTTTCAACCATTGGGATTCAAAATACTTTTTGAAAGATTTTGCTGTAGTATTATTTGGCGAAATATCCAATATATCTTTCCAGCAACCATTAATTAAGTACGCGGGTAGTAACGGTAAATTTGCCGCGAGCCTCACCATTCTCCGAGCGTTCTTTGTTGCAATACACTTTAGTCGTTTAGCGTTCTTCCACACGGCTTTAGACATGTGATAGTAGCAGCCGGATATATTAGCATCAGGAAAGACAGTCCTTACTGCCTTAATAGCGGCCGCCTCGAAGTCTGCTTTAAATTCTGTCAGTTTCAGACCCAACTTACTTTTCAGAAGTCCAAACAGTCTCAAATAGGTGTCGTATGATTTGTTGGGCAGTAAGGCATAAACGACTGGAACGACGTTGGTGACAGCATCCGTGGAGTTAAGATCCATGTGTAACGTATATAACTGCTCGAAAGGTGATGGTGCGCTTTTGAAAGTACCATCACCAAAGTAAATGTCTGACCCAAAATATTTTATCATTTTTTTCGAAGTTGGGGAGCAAAATATCAAAATTTTATCATCGTTTCCATCTGCACACAGTAAAAATTTTTTAGCTAAAACTTCGGGAACTTCAATATCTTCTAGTTTCGCGTAATTTAGCTTGTTGCACTTCAAAAACTTTTTCCGCGCTCGATACATAGCGTCCTGTTTTTCCTTAGTGCTAGGTAGGTCTTTAATGCCCTCATCACTGAGAGCAGTGAGCCGCTTTTCGAGGATTTTTGGCACTGAGCCAAGGTCATCACATACCTCTTTTTTACATTGGTTTAATGCTACAATAACCTTACACTTGTCAAGATCTCTTTGGCACAGATGGTTACTACGCCGCATTACGGCCCCCGTCGTAGAGTCTAAGGTGATGGATGCATTACAATGCTCGGTTCTTCTGTTGACACATCTCCAGTTAGTCGATTCTTTATTAAATACGTTGAAGTTATATCGAAACCCATCATGAATTAATAACTCATTACCGAATTGATTTTTTGTCAAAACTAGTTCTTCCCCGATATCCATTTTATATCGAAATGCCTAACGGATATATAGGTAAGGAATGACAAAGTCATGTCGACATGACAAATATGATGTCAGCTAGTTTACGGACAGCAATAGCTACTTATCTATTAAAAGAGTATTTACTTATCGTATTATTCATAACCAAGTGTTTCGTAGAAGCATACCTACAATAAGTCTTTAGAAACTGCCGATGAGAAGTGTTCTCTCGTTCTCTGCCTACTCAAGTGGAAAATATGTGACACATACATGTATGTATATGGGTGCACTAGGTTAAATAAAGTAATATAATTTTATTTCGTATTTTATATTTTGAAATATTACTTTTAACATTACCTTAAGGCGTTAACTCCACCGTTTTCACAGTCTTGTATTGTGCGGTAAAGATAATAAAATTATACTCAATACTCAATACTTTATTGCAACCATGGTACACAAGTTGTTACAGAAATATCCGGTCATTTGCGAAATGGAATTCTGGTCTTATGCGTGCGGTAATATGCGTGTATAATGTTGGTCATATGCGTATTATCAGGTAGTTTGCGTTTATGGCACTATGCGTACACTGAATTATATGGTAATTTGAGTATCTGGTCATTTGCGAAATAGAATTCTGGTCATCTGCGTAGACGGTAATATGCGTGTATTATTTTGGTCATATCAGGCAATTTGCGTTTCTGGTAGTATGCGTCGAAAGGCTGTGCACGCCTACGTGCACGTCGACGCCTTTAGTGTTAGAATCATGTAGTTTGAAGAGGAGGAATAGTAAATTGTGTTTCAAGGGAGCTAAATGATATATATTTACGGCGAGGGCGGTATAGTGAAGCGAAAGATTCTACAATAGAATCCTGAGCGTTGCGAGTTAGGAAATAATTTTGCAACCTAGTGGCATATACGGCTTTTCACACCTATGAGGAAAATAGTAATTGTTGCCTTAGATGAGGAAAGAAAAGTACGATTTTATCCCTCATTCGAGGGCAATAATGACTCTTTACTGAATAGCAGGTGTGAAAAATAAATGACCATATATGATTACTTTAGAATTTCTGAATCAAGTTTTGAAGAACTATTCTAGTTAAATATCACCTCGTTTAAAAAAGAAACACATATCTAGAAAATCTGTTGGATCTCTGGAAATACTACTACAGAGTACGAAATGGGTTTTGTGACGTTTGATTGCCGACGCCGGGTGGCGACGTGGCACCATACCGTGAAGTACGGCACGGCGCTGTGTATCTGCATGATGCGGCAACGTGCCGTACTTACTAAGGCACCGCGCTGTTTCACGTTTACGACGCCGCACCGTGCTAATGTGGCCAGGCCCTATCCTATGGGAGAAATTACGAAAAACGCTAAAAAAGTTTTGTTATATTTGAACAAAGAGTCTATATACGAAGTTTTAAATCTCTTGCGTTAAAAAGGATTTGCTCGCCGAACAGACATTTAACCCCTTTGGGGGAGGAATTTTGAAAAACGCTGACATGTGTTTTGTTGTATTTAAACTCCAAGTCTATATCCTAAGTTTCAAATCTCGCAGTGCAAAAAAGATTTGCGCCCCGTACAAACATGCAAGCTCTTTTCACACCTTTAGGAGAGCATCATCATCATCATCATCATCAGCCTGTGTCAGTCCACTGCTGGACATAGGCCTCTCCCATGGCACACCACTGAGCTCGGTCTTCAGCTCTTCTCCTCCAATCCCTGCCCACTGCCTTACGAATATCATCGCCCCACCTAGTTACAGGGCGTCCTACACTACGTTTGCCGACACGCGGTCTCCACTCAAGAACCAGTCTGCCCCAACGGCCATCGGTTCTGCGACATATGTGACCTGCCCACTGCCACTTCAGCTTACTAATTCGCTGAGCTATGTCGGTAACCTTTGTTCTCTGACGAATAACTTCGTTCCGGATACGATCCCTAAGAGAAACTAAACCGAAACGTGGCCACTCACTGTACGTCTTGTCCACCAATTTAAGGTTGCTCAGCGAGCTATGGAGCGAGCTATGCTTTAGGAGAGCAATTTCGATAAAACCCTGATACGTGTTTTGTTGTATTTAAACAAATAGTCTATTAACGACGTTTCAAATATCTCACTCCAAAAAAGATTTGCCCACCGGCACAAACTTAATATCTTAATGGCACAATTAAGGAAGATGATGGTAATATACCTCATCTAAATTCTGTCAAGAACACCTCACACAGTCAGATATTTATCGATATTTGAAAAAGCCATCCCCGAAGAGTGTTGCATCCCGTTTTGCGCGAAAGACATAAGCTTGTCTTTTTCACAGAGTGCGTGGTTGACCGAATTGAGGAATCCCCTTATGCAGCGTGGCTAGGACCTGGCGGCAGGCGGAATCATCCCAGATTTTTTGTGTAAGTTTTTTCAATGGCTGGTCTTTACTTTACCTGGGCAGGCCAGGTCAATAATCTCCAGGCATTTTCAGTAAGTATTAGGAGTAGCCATGCTATGCCTCAAAGTCACGTAGTGATGAGATAAGGAATTTTCCCATGAGGGATGAAATACTAGTGTGCCGATGATAGAAAAGCGGGGACAGCTACGCTGGTTATTAGTCTGATTACAAGACCATCGAAACGGATCGGCAAAGTGCCTGAAGGAAATGTCTATGTTTTAAGTAATACTTAATTAATTAGGCAATTCACTATTTACGCTTCGTGTTTTGAGCGTGGTGCGGTAAAATACTACTTACTATGTACCGAAACTAATGGAAACAACGCATAACTGATGTCATAACGGCATTTCAGACTACCTAATTATTTGTGATAACATGGAAATTAGTTTTTTGTTTAATTTTATGCAAATTCTTCGAGCGCCCCATGAACACATTCTTAATTAAGTGTTCTTTTTATAAGCAATTACGAGTAGAAGTGGAGGCGACCGTAGGGTCATTGCTCCTCGCGGCCTTGTTCCAGGTATGTGCGCGCGCTGCCTCCCTGCATCTGCCATCATTGGTAACGCTTGCGTAATGATATTTTCACCTCACTAGCTCGGAAAGCCCTTTTTTATTGTTTAAAAACAGACAGCAAAACTGCATTTTATCCACAAGAGTGCAAAGATATTTGAAATCCGAACTTGGTATTTGTAACTTTTTTAAACATAATAACATGTAAAGACCAGTGCAGACAGTCCAGCAACAATAATTTTGTATAGTGCTATTGTGTTAAAAAAACTAGTACCTACGCCAACTAACTTGGGGATTAGGTAGTGGACTATATTCAGAATGCAACTGTACTGGAATAACGCTAGGACGAGAAGGGGGAAAAAAATCCTTGCTCTAGTGAGGTGAAAAGATTTGTATTATACACATTTTACGTTTCGTGTGTTGGAACACTCGCTACGCTCGGGATCTATTTTTGAAACACTCGCTTCGCTCAGGATTCTATTTTCTAACCCCTCGCTTCGCTCGCATAAAATCCATTCGTCAGCTCGTAGTCCAACCCTAGAATCCATTCGCTAGCTCGTGTTTCAAATCCACACTCGCGGTTAAAATAAAACTTTGCACTCTTGTATAACAAATAACTATTTCTCTATACCTATACCTTGTTTTTTTTTTAAGATTAAAAATTAAGTAAACAAAGAAGCAATGGTCGTAAACATGCGCACTTTGAATTCGCATTATTCGAACAAAAGATCAGGATGATTGATAGTTCCTGACTATAACAAATTACTTTTTAGGTTTCAGTAGCCAACATGGCAAAAACGGAACCCTTATTGTTTCGTCATGTCTGTCCGTCCGTCCGTCCTTCCGTCCGTACGTCACAGCCGACTTACTCTGACTATAAGCACTACAATTATGAAATTTGGTAGAAAGGTGTATTCTATGAACCGCTACATAAAAGTGAAGTGAAATTACAAAAAATTGAGGTGTGTATTAATAAATACTTTCAACGATTTTTGGTTTGAACAAGATAAGGTTTACGGTTTTTGAGTTTTCGCTGAAAAACTGTCTTGTCCAAACAAAATGTCGTAAGTTCCTAAATTCTCTATGAAGATACGACCTTTTTTGATTAAATATATTGGATAGCGGTTTTAAATGTGGACTAGTAGGTGTTGGTACGGAACCCTTCATTGTGCGTGATCCAGCACGCACTTAGCCGGTTTTTAAGTCTAATGTTCTCTTCCACCTGACGTTTTGTTTCCTTTTTTAGTAGAAAAATAAATCGAAAAAGTAAGGATTACGAGGAAACTTTTGAATGTATTCTACGGTGTAATCCATTCTTTGTTCTATTCTTATGACTTATGACCACAGCAGTCAGAGGGATCTGGAAGGATGAGGATAACTTTGTATGCTTTCTTTATCCTTATTCGTCCATAAAGCCAAGTGGTCACCTTCTTAGCTTGTCCATATTGCTGTGGGGCCTAGCACATAAAATGAGTTCATCTTTTTTAATAACTAAATAATTATAGAAATATATTCTTTAGGCTAAAATAAGGGTGATGTGATAAATAAATTCTTAATTCTTATTACTGAGCCTCCGAACTGGTTAATGATATAAGCTTGTAGCGCAGTTGAGGAAGCAAAACCTCAAAATGTTGGTAACTTTGATGAAATATGGTACCAATGTTCATTGACGGCCTTGTTTTCGTCTCCCAAAAGTCTCCAGGCCAGGACCGCTGCTACCTTAGAAAATTTATTCCATCCGGACGATATTCCCATTTTGTGCGAAATCTACGAAATATGGTCAAGGGCAACATTGAAGCTTAGTAAATTCTGCACTAACCAGTACATAACTGTCTCGAGAAAATATGTCTTCGTGGAGTAAAATTCATCCATATGTGAGATTTTCCGTTAATGCCTTTCCAGGGGAGAATATCGGAAAATGACTGTTGCGACTGGACCTTGAAAGTCCGGTATCTATAAATTCCGAATTAACGCACACCTTCAATACTGAAGCTACACTGTGACGGGAATCTGTACTGTGTCGCCACCTAGCCAATATGATCTTCGTAATGTTGTTTTTGAACTACAGGTGTCGATCGGAATTTTATGGTTAAAATACAGCACAAAGCATTTTGAATTTGTTATATAAGTAATTCTTGTAAATATTTCAGCCTTCTTCCAGATCATTTGTGTTTAGTTGTGTTGTAGTCAGTTATAATAGGCACATTTGGCTTAAAAAATATTTCTTACTAGTTTAAGCATGTGGCAAAGATCTACATAAAACCCTATCAAGTACTGGCTTCTTGGTTGAATGATGGTCAGTCGTCAGATGAACCGAAATGAACTTTATTCTGCAAGTAGGCCGCAAAGGCACTTTTACAAGTCAAAATCTACAAGAGTTTCTCAAAAGGCCACTGCCGAGAAGAAACGCCGAAAGGAACTCGACTGTCAGTCTGACAATGCTATACGAATAATAATTACAAAAATACAAACATCATACAGTACGAATATAACAATATTAATTACAACAATAATATTAAACAAAGAGTACATGAAATTAATAAAGTATTCCACAGATGTACATTGTCTATGAGTGTCCAAATAAGATGAATAATAAGAATTCTACTGTCCTTACAAGGTCTCAAAGCGTCAAAAATTAAAATAACAAGAATAAATTAATTGTTAGAGATGTATATAGTTTTTAAGAGTCAATGACAATAAAAACTGACCCAGAACAGGATGATGTCTCCCGTCAATCCCGAAAAAAATGAACCTAGTATTAACATAGTTAATCCTTAGTAGTCCTTGCAAGCATGAACAGACCGGAGATTGCTTGGGTCTTCAGAATAGCAACCAAGAAGTTTTTCAGTAGCAAAGTTTGAAGAACCCCCGTCAAGTCCACTTCAGCACCTGAGTCAGGCATCTTCCTAAACACATTTTGATATTATTAGACCTTTGGTCTGCTGCTAAACCGTGAGCGACGAAATTATGGACGCGGTTATTCTGCGTGCAGGTATTTTAGGTGATTTTCCCTAAATACAATCTTATTTCTTATATTTATTTTTCTTAAGGTACTTACCGAGAACAAGATAGTTAATGTTATTATTACGTCGAATAGTGAGAAAAATATCTGTGTATCTATGTTAATGATATGAACACCTTGCTACAAATGTTCACTTTAAAAATCCACTTCAGCCATGTGCAGGTTTTAATTTAACACAAACGTAGAGTACCTCAAGTTCATATTAAAATTTGCCATATTTTTTGATTCGTTCCGTTAGTCACAATTAACAGTGCGAACAGTGGAATAGTTAACGTTGTCTAAATTTACATCTGCCATACCAAGGTATTTATTAAATCGTGAGAAACGGCCTGAGTATGTTCACATCAAATTGCTGTAACCGTTACATTGTTACAACGTAGTTCGACTCGGTGGCTGTGAGTATTACCATTATCACTGTTGGCTATGTACATAATGTTATAAACACTCGCTATAGAACATACCCGGTGTTGGTGTTTTAATAGGTATTATGATTTCATAAGTATTGTTCTATGTTGTATTTTCTTGGTAAGAATGTGATATAACATTAGCGGGATATATCTATAAGTTTATATGTTTTAGTTGGCCATAAATAGTGTTCGAAAAGTCAGGTGTTTTTATTCTTCTGGTAGCAAAAAACTGGTCAAGTGCAAGACCAACTCGCGGACCGAGGGTTCCGTAGATGTGTACCGGTCCTGACCCAATTAATTCAGGAAAATCTCAACAACATGGTGTAGAAATTGAACCCCATCGGCCCATATTGGCGAATTTTGTTACGAATTTGAGCAACTAAATAACTTAGTATGGCGGTTTTTCGAGGATGTCTTTATCACGTAAACAGATATCAACTTTTTTTCTTTATTTGAAAGAAGGTACTTTCAGCATAATCGCGTAGGAATTTATAAAACTTGCAAGGGTGTATATTACAAAATTAGTATAGAAATGCTTTTTTGATGATAAAAAAAAGAGGAAAAGTAGATAGAGCTGTAGTTATATTTTTCCTGTAAACCATATATTGATATTAACATATGTAATAATTCCATATTTTTTCCTTGGTAAAATTCGTAGATAAGAGGGGGGGGGGGGGGCACTGTATTATTTTTCCTCATAAATCGAAAATGACTCGATGTAAGAAAAAAAATTGTGTGTGTGTGACTCAAGCCCCTCTCATACCCACTTGACATATTCACATAAAAAAAATGGATTATAACTATTCTAAATTTCAAATCGATAGCATAAGTAGTTCTTGAGATAATTAGCGATGTGACAGACAGACAAAGTGAAACCATAAGGGTTCCTTTTTTATCATTTTGGTACGGAACCCTAAAAACAGTAGGCATTGGTTTGATAGAGTAGTCCAAAAATTTTAAACTATCACAGCACGAAATCGAGTCCCCATTAATGTTTGAATCGAGTATATTCAAACGATCAGTTTTCTTCACTTAATGATTGCTGGCTGAGTAAACATTAAGTTTATAATCAACTACGATACGAAGTGTCTGTTATTTCAAATAGACATATTTGAAAGTAATATAAGACGAAGGGTTGCCTTTTAAGTTGTGTCGTTTGTAAAATCAAAAGACAATTTAAATCTCAATTACCATTTATTGTTTTTCGAAAATTCGCCCGGTTGTTGTTTATTATTCATACAAAGAAACCAATTTAAGCACATATGCCTTTCCGAATTGGGGGTCTCCGAAATGGCCGGTTTGTATCTATGCACAAATTGGTCTGTGTATCTACGTGTCGACCGTCTCTTCGGGTATTCGATACTTTAAACACACTTTTAATTAAGTACTTTGACGTTGCTTGATTTTTATGAAAGTAAAGACTTAAGCCAGGCGGGGGGTCTAAAATTTCGACGATTTGTCACGCAATGGATAGCGGGGCGATGTGAGCTCATGCAGTACCTATATCATACGACTTCTTAGATCTTTGGTTGTTTACTGCGAAACTCACTGATGACTTCTCATTAACATTTAGCATACCAGTCAGTGTAAACCAGAATACATTTCTTTCGAAGTGCTTCGTGAGTTTATGATTTTTTTTGACAGAAGATCCTTGACGGGATAAAAGTTCGCAACATCTGTCTCGTAGGAAGAGCGCAAGCAGCGCGCAGTCACTCAGAATACTCAGATCGCCTAGGCGGAGCATTGCTACATCGAATAACGTCGAAATTTTCGCTTCCTTCAATCAATAGACTCGGACTTGCACACTGTAGATTCAGATGCACTTAGACGCAATGATCTTCACAATCATTTCCTCACGCCAGTGTTCGTTGGTAGTAGATAAGATAATCGATAAAAAATCCACAGAAACTTACGTCCTGCAATTATTTCGCCCGAAATTCGAATTTCGAAAAACTTAGTAAAAGTTAGTGGTGCAAAAAGTTGAAAAATTAAGGTCAAAGGGCTCTTTCATAATTTTCGTATCCTAATATTTTAAATAAAAATACATTTTTAAGTAAATATTAAAAAAACATTCACTGCAAGGCAATTGACGCGAATTATTATTAGAATATTGTTTATAAAATTATTTTATCTCGCAAAGCATACAGATTGTTTGTGGTATAAATTAAGTAATCATTAATTCATTAATGGTTTACGTAAGCGTGCGTACTTTATTACGTTTGTTATAAGTCCTGAGATATTAAATAATTTATTTGGAAGCTTAGTGGGATGCTGCACACTGCACACATGACGTTAAATATTGTATGGACCTATAAAGTTCGATAATCGAAGAATTAATGGGAACTTCGGCGCGTTGATCGCTATGGATAAGAGTATAGAGAGTGCAGTGTGACAAAATATCTGCGGTATGCCTAGCAGTCGTCGCTTTATATACAATATTTTATATTCCTGTCCAAGTTTATACCACGGAAAAACAAATTTAAAAAATCGTGTCGAACAGTAACAATAATCACCTCAAACCAGGTGCCTAAGTATTGAAAGTTATGTCCAACGAGTTTTTCATAACAGGGAGTAAGTTTCACGTACTGGTACAAATAATGCAATAAACTTACCGCGAGCACAGAACACCGGTCACTGGTAATAGCACTGGGTGCGCTGGCGCAAGTGTAGGTATGCGCGCACAGGAGGAGCAATGACTTGGACGCTCGCACTTGACCTTGCGGGAAGTGAGTAGACGCGATTCAGCAGCCTGTACTCGTTTTATACTTGGCTAACGTGCTGACACACGGCTTTTATATTTGTCAAACAATTATAATAAATCTACTGATTTCTTATATTTAGGGTTGCCATAAGTCAGGATTTTTCCTGTTAGGAATTTTAACCCTTTGCCAGGATTGCGGCCGGACTTTGCAAGTGTCAGGAAGTTTGAGAATTACGATAAATTATTAAATAACCGCACAAGTGTTATTACTTATTAAGTACTTACTGTGACTTTAAATAAAGACTATATTGTTTATGATTTAATTACAAATCTATAGTTTTCAAATTTATCCCAGTACTTGTAGTATAAGACGATATTACTTGTCAGATTTCATAGTTCTATGTCAACGGCAAGTACCCTATAAATTCAGATTTCCTTGAGAGTGTCGATATATATGTTTTTGCGGCATACCTCCACACGTCCCCGAGATAAAGGGTCTTGACAGACAGACAGACGGACAACAAAATGATCCTATAAGACTACAGTCATCTAATTATTAGCTAGGGATCTCACTAGGAAGTTGTTTAGATTATAGTATTATAAGTTTTTGATAAATGGATTAACACGCTTGTTTTTGCTGTTTTCTTCTAGGGTCATATCATACACAGTTGTAAAAACAAAAGTCTTCCGTCCTGTGGTCTCCGCCTGTTGACCACGCTTTCTAATAATATTTAGTTATGATTCATTCGCATATAGCTTATATACCGTATGCGGCTCTTTGAAGGACCAGTTGCGAAACTATAGAGAAAGGCCTGAAAACACAACTGAAACAAATATTTTCTCTTTGAGATTCCCAAACGGTGATATTTTTACTGAATTTGGCTCTGTGGTGAAAAAGTTTGCCGGCCCCTGGGCTAGTTGGTCGGTTCCTATGATGTCCAAATTCCAAACATTTGGTTCGAAATTTGGACATTAATCGTCATGAGGAATGGTAATGTATTGCGTTATGGTAATCTTTTGTAACATATTTAATACACGGTCTTACAAGTAGTTTTAAAAGTAGCCTAAATTAATCCGTGTGTTTCATTTAGCTCGTGGAATTTTTATTTCTATTTTATGGAATCGATGAAACTAAAATAATAAGATTGAAATTTGCGGTTTCAATATCCGCTCGAAAACGCGAGTCGCCATTTCTGTGACGTCATACGGCACATAGTGATTGAAAAAAACGCAGTTCAATCGATTCGTTGCTATATCCGTCACTCGTGTCAGTTGTCGAGTAATATTGCATCTGCCTATGTGATTATCTGTATTTTTCTCAACTCAAATATTTTATAATTATTTTATGTTAGATGTGTGCCTGTATTATTGTTTTTTCTTATGTCGATCAATTCTAATCGATTATCTTTATTTCGTAAACCATATCGATTATCGAAATAACTGTATGTGATTTTGATTAGCCGCATCACTAATGGTGTCAGTCACAAGTGTCAAAACACAGAACTGTTAAGTCGGATTCACACAATGGGCTACGTAGGAAGAGAATTATACCCAACGTACAGGACGCATTTCTGCGTTAAAGGGAGAAAGACGTATTATCATGTACATTGTGCCCTCATCGCCAATTGTATTGATCGGTCATTTTAGTGACGTCACACTTAACATTCGTAATGGCGGCTATCGTTTTGCAAATTTTAAGCACAAATAAAATATGCTTAAGTTTTAAAAGTAATTATAAAATTACTTTACATAAGTAATCATAAATGTATATTAAGTCAACTCAACTTCCTATACAAAAAATTATCTTATTCTTACAATTTCATTGTTTATTTTTCATACACTAAAATACCCTATTGTAAATTGTATCGTTCCAGGTTTTAGGAAGAATTACATTTTTTGCAATTGACAATATATGTATCTGAAAACTACTAAATTCGACAAGCTCCACAACCAAGTGTTTATAATGGTTCTTGAACCATCCATTTTAAAATGACCCACCTCGTCCCGCGGCGTCCAATATAAGCTAAAAAAAGAAGCAGCCGCTGATGGATCTTGCTAAACTGGACATGTTTGCATGATAGGTACTCGCTTAACTTGTACCTATGTAAGTTCACATACGTTCAATTATTTACTCAAAATGAAGTGAAAATAGTTCAAATGGATTAATATTAAATCAGCTTACTGATATTTGTTTTTCGATTATCTAAAATTAATTAAACCTAGTTAACGCTTTAAACAAAGCGTCAAATTGAAAAAGAATTTGTAAAAACAACGCTTTGTTTGACCAGACTTTTCCCCTCAAGCCACCTGGTCTGATCCATAGGACAACGAAGCTTTAATTTTTTTCTAATGTGATTTTGCAGTCTTGTAGGAAGCCTAAGTAAGATTGTCTAACTAATCTGACAGGCGGGATTTAAAGACCATCGTATCGAAAATTCGTAAGTTCATTATGTTCTACCTATTGAACATGATTCGTTTCTGTAAGGTTATTCAAGAAGAAGAAAAAATAGTCCACTTCATACATGTAACCGTGGGATGAAAACAAAAACAATTTATGAACAGTTGGTGATATATTATATACTTTCAACGATTTTTGGTTTGAACAAGATAGGGTCAACAAACGGTTTACGAATATTCGCTGAAAAACGGTTTTGGTCAAAAAAAGGACTTGAGTGGCATGAATTCCCTGGTATTAAGTGCCGTGAATGTTCTTTGTACTTTGAGAGAGGTATGGAAAAATAAACTGAAGTAATTACCGGGAACGTTGCTAAAATAATAACTTAATTTTTGCTATCCGGTCACGGCGATAACTCTATATATTAACAGGGATTTTTGAGATTTTGTATAGGGAAAACTGGTCAGGACAACGTCTGTCGGTGCCAGGTCACCTAATACTTTTTAAACCAAAGTCGATCTCCGATTATATGGGTACGCAAACCGGTTCAGCAGTTTAATCATGAGAAAATTCCTTCTCCCACGTAGTCAAACTTCCAACCTTCCAACCTTCTTCGTAGTCCAACTGGTTTGACCACGAGGAATTAAATTTCCTCGTCGTGGTCCTTTTTTACTACCATGATTTTCGCAAATTAAAAAAAAATCTAGACTGACCAAATTTGAACTGGCGCCTTGTACAAAGTAAGGAAGTACCTATGCCAAAGAGAAAGTACTATGATAAAGGAGTTTGTATTGAACATTCGGCTCTCGCGAACAAGTTGAAACGAATATTGACATAGTCATATCACTAAATGGCCATTATGAGAAATATATTTAATGCGCCATAGTGTAGAAATGAAACTCCTTTGAATTATACAATACCTGAATTCTTGTCTAGTAAAAAATACATTTGCTCGTCTTACATATCTCATAGTATCCAACAGTATTTTATAACATGTTTTATGTTCTAGCTGAAACATACCAATCTGCCCGACCGAGCACCATCGGTGCGAGTTTATATTGTATTCTTTTTTATTTATTTATTGGCTGCCAGTAATATAGCCAAAGGAAAAGGCGGCATTAGGCCGCCAACCATCTGTCATTGGCAAGCGTAGGCTTCAACCTCTTCTCCACTGACACGGTTGGTCAACAAGTCTTAGTATTAGTATCTCCCACAACGGTGGCTGTTATAGATACCCCAATAAATATATGAGGCTAACAATAGTCATATCGCTAAATGGGCTACACGAGAAGTAGGTCTTTTGCGACATAGGCCAAAACATACATAGTCCAAACGCATACTTATTTAAAATGACATTTGTCATAGCGACTAAAGGCCAAGGAATGTTGGTGTATACGATGTTATAGTCATTTCATCTTGGTTGTAATTTACTGTTTCTGTATATTCTCTATTGATAAGTTTGCCGATTTTAACGTGACGGCAGGTTTTTTTATCCCATATCATACATAAATGCCGTTTAAAAGTATTTCAAACTGTTTAATTAACGTTATCCAAGCAAAGGTAAATATTCGAGCTAAAAAATGCAGTTTTATCTGAAAATGCGGCAAACGCTGATATTGACTGTGACAGAGACAGCACCCACACAGCTACAATTTCGTATCTTTACGCTCAACACGCGCATTTATCGTCACGATATCGTGGGAAGACAGTCGAGCCTACGGTATATCGTGGACGTCCACGGTAGAATAAAAGCGTCTGCAAACATTTTCATATATTTTAGGTCCCCTGCTTTATCGTGACGGTAAATCGTGGATATCTACGGTAAAGTATAAAAGTGACCGTTTTAAGAAACGGCATTCCATAGATTTGAGTGAACTCTTTTTATAAATTTCAGTTCAAAATTTTACTTATTGCCAATCAAACAAAAAAAAAGTTAGTACTGCCCCCTATTATCTTAACCCCATCGACATAATGATGTGCAAGGTACAATTCTTAACGATACTTTCGCCTATTCCACATATCCCTACTGCGATATCCCCCCCAGTGGGGACGTATGGAATATTTTTCCATTTACTTCTACTGGTAGGGATATTTTTCCACCTAGACCTACTAATTCGTGTTAAATGGATTATTTTCCGCATATCCCTACCATTTCACCCCTAAAGGGGGTAATTGGATTTTATTACATGTATACCTACTGTTTTCCCCCCCGGTGGCAGTAGGTGGATTTATTTTCACGTATCTCTACTATTTTGCCCCCCAGTAGAGATATATGGATTTTTTTCCATTGATCCCTACAAGCTTGTTATTTGGTAGTGATAGATGGAAACTTTTCCTAACATCTCTACCTGATGCTTTTCTGGTAGGGATAGATGGAAAGTATTCCTTATATCTCTACCTGATTGTTTTTTGGTAGGTATAGATGGAAAGTATTCCTTATATCTCTACCTGATTGTTTTTTGGTAGGTATAGATGGAAAGTATTCCTTACATCTCAACCGGATGCTTTTCTGGTAGGGACAGAGGGAAAACATTCCAAATCTAAACTCATTTTTATTTCTAAATTTAGTACTTTTGTTCATATTGTATTTTTCCCCTCTAATCTTCTATCTGCTAAAGTGAAAAGTTGTCTGTGCCTCACGAGGCCAAAGTTTTAAACATCTCGTGCCTTAAAGTCCCTCCCTATGTTCAACATTCTAAACTAGATCACTTGTTAATCTCGTAATTCTATTATATGATCTTTCGCTTGATAGGGACTCAAAATCAGCACAGTTTAATATTCAAAATATTTTATATTCTTTGTTAGTGATGTGCAGTTATAAATGTGCCGATTTTTAAGCAATTAGATACATTGGTTGCTACGAAATTAGGCACTACTGGTATAAAGATCGAAATAGAAATCGACCTTGTCGACAACTGATTTTGAGGTTGGTTCCTTTCTGCCTGAAAACGTCACATATATTTCGGATGGAAGGTTGTCTGGAAGATATCGCTTTTTAGCGATAAGGCGCACGTTGTTTGTCTCTATCTTTAATCGATTGTTTTTTGTCCTTGCAATGTGTTTCTTTTATTGAGGTGTGCAATAAAGAGTATTCTATTTATTTATTTCTATCTTCAAACTTCACTGCAAGTTGATGTTCATTAAATACAGACACTGGCAGGCAATAAAATGCTAGTGTCAAAGAGGAAACTTCATGTCTGTCTAATGTAATTGTCAGTTGGATAAAGAAAATTTTGTAATTAATAGTTACAAACGAATACCCTAAGATGACGAAGGAATTAAAGATAATACAAAGAGGACGTGGAAATGCACTGCTTTACGATGGCTATCAATACCATTGTAAAAAAAGTTACAAGAAGACTGAAAACGCAGAGTATTGGAAATGTGCGTTGACAAAAAAAACGAAATGTGTCGGATCTGTAACAACCAAAGTAAGTCTTATATGCATTTATAACTAAAGTATTTGTATTTTTACCGAGTAGGCATCGCCGCTATAACTCCACACTCCACACTCTTTTCAGTAAGTTTTGCATTCTCCTAAACCTATATGAATTGTGATGCAAATAGATTTATATATAATTTAATAATCATACTAATTAAAATAATCAGTCACTTTTCTCACAAAATAAAAACGCATTGCAAGCAGCAATGCTTTGCAGCATTGCTGTACAAGTAATAAAAACTAAAAAAAAACAATCTTTCACATAACCAGTAAATAAAATATTGCAAAAACTTGTGAACCAGCAAACTTAAAAACAAGTAAAAAAATTATTCAAAATAATCAGTCGTACATTTACAAATGTACATTCTTAAATGATTCAGTCTCTATATATCAGACATTTTTTTATGTTTATACCAACATAAATCTACCACTGATGCACTATAATTTTAAAAAAAGCAGTGAACTTGTTTTGTTTGTTAACATACAACATTTTTTGTTAGTCAACGAAAAAACAAGAAAAAATAAATATCAAAAGTTATACGGTAATGTCACACACATCATTTTCATTTTGATTTTACGAAACGGGTCAAAACTTACGTATTGATTGTCACTCCGGCCGACATGTTCAGTGTAAGTCACGGGCTCAAGAGGAAGAACTCCCGAAGAGTTCGACATATGTCGCCCGGACCAGCCCAGAGTGACAAGTAATAAGTGAGTTTAAACTGTTTAGTAAGATATAGTTGTAAACATGACACGAAAGTTTAGATTCGGTACTTGAATCTATCTAAATTAGTAGTATATCGAATAGAAAATAACATAAAAACTTACTAGCATGTTTCTTTTTTTGCTTGGAATACTATTAAGTGGGTGTCATGTCAACACTGGGAATGTTTTTCATTATAACGTGTTAATACACACATATACAAACATATTATGCTTATAATATCACATTCGTTATCAATACAGTGATTACAATTTTTTTTAAAGTAATGAACGTATAAAAACAACAATATAACATATATAACACATATTGGCATATGTGGCTGTCTTCCTTCTGAGTGTACGTTTTTTTAAGGTACAACCTTCAGGGTACACAAACTGAATTTTTTTGTCTGCTGAGTACAGTAAGTAAAAAATCAATAAAAAGAAGCTTCAATTAACCGGTTTTCTAATTAGATAATCTAGTAAGTAGTATATATGTACATACATAGCTGTTACAAAATATTGCTTATAAAATATGTAAACTCTTTGTGGACGCATCATTATATAAATACACGATATACTTACAGTCTAGTAACAAAAATTAAACTTTAAGTAATACTACGTTTTACGTTTTTGAATTAACAACTGTTTTCAAGAATACCTATTAACTTTAGTATCACATTTATATTCTTTTCATAAATAATTATATAAAAATATAACCTCTAAAGATGTCTTTGTTAACAGCTGAAATGTTACTTAATACCACATAATACTGTTTCTAAAATATGTCACAGTCCGAAGAATCCGTGTCATTCTCATGTTTATATTCATTCCGTTTGCTTTCTTTTATGCTCCTTACTTCTGACAAATTATCAGAGTTTCTGGACTTCTCGTTTTCAGAAAACATTTTGCTCTCAAGGTCGTCAAAAAATGAGCACGATGGCATTATGTCCTCTAAGACATAACTCTCATAGTGCGTAAGCAATGAATTACTACCGACTTTTATGGTAGACCCAGATATTTTTTTCTTACTCTTTAATGCCTTAGGTGATTCAAATGTTGAGGAACCACAGCTTACTTTTCCCACAGGCGTAGGCAATTGTTTGTCAATCTTTGATACCTTATGTTGTTTAGATGTTGAGGGATCACGGCTTACTTTTCCCACAGGTGCAGGCAATTGTTTCTCAATCTTTGATGCCCTAGGTAGTTTAGGTATTGACGGGCCACTGTTTATTTTTGCCACAGGCGAAAGTAACTTGGGTGATGAGGGTCCACTGTTTACTTTTCCCATTGGACAGGTTTTATGAGAACTTTTCTTTGTTGAGGTCAATAAATTTTTTATCTTTTAACATCTTCACGGTAGCAATAGATTTTTCCGTTTCTGGCTTTTCAGCCATACGTTTGCCTTTATCAGTTTGCAAGACGTTAGTTTGTTCAAGCTCGGGAATATTTTTATCACTTGTATCCTCCGATGACTTACGGTCATTAACGGTCTTTGCGGTTAATACCAAAATGTCTGATATTAGAACAGGCTTCAGTTTTCTTAAATTCACACTTAATTTGCTGTTGTTGGTGTTACTTAATTTGATTGTAGGCTGTTTTTTTTAATGCCGCTAGGGTGTTTCCTTGTTTGCTTGTGGCGACTGCATCATGCTGTTGGGGTGCAATATCATTGTTTGTAACCACGTCGTGGAAACCCAAATGTTTGCCATGTAAGCATCTGATTGCATTGTTATGGCATTCTGGCTCAGTACATGAGTGGTTACGTAATGCCAAGCGATTTTCTGTTTCTTTATTCCAAATGACTTGATGTACTTGCATTGTTCCAGGAAAAGTTTTTATGTTCTTAGGTAAAAGGCAATCTTTTTCTGTTACTTCATAGTCTTGAACAACTTCGATGTTCACTCCCTGAAGCTTTGTTTTTAAAGTGTTGACCAAATCCATGTCAGGGATGTCATTTCCAAAGGAAACCACTTTGTCGGCCGTTCTCTTCAAAAGGCCACCAACCCCGTCTGGTGCACCTTTTCCGTGACCGCATTCACAGTAGTTCCAAACTATGTGTGTCAATTGCGCACAGTAGGAAGCCAATTGTGTTATAATGTACAATATGTTTTTATTGCGATACTGGCTGGATGGAGAGTCCGAAACGATTTGTAAATTACAAACCTGGGGGGCTGTTTTCTCTATTTCTCCTAAAATGGGTACAATATGCGCCCATACTGCAGCAGCATCGTGCCGTAAACTAGTACTTACCGTACAAAAAGATTGAGTTTTTGTTGTCAGCTCGTCTAATTTGAAATAAATTACTGCAGTATGTAATGTTATTTGTTTCCTACTACCGCCAAAATGCACTGCTTGTATTTCAGAACCATATTTTGTGACATAGTTCTCACTGAAATCTATGTGTATGACGCAATCGTTAACAGACTTTTTTTTTTAATGTTATTGATGGCCTGGCTCTGATTTTTTATGTTGCCACAATGCTTCATAAATGGTGTAACATTTTTTTCGAATATGTTTATCAGATGTAGTAGTTTTACATATTTTCTCACTTTTTCTATCCTGATAGATGTTTTTTCGACGCCGTTTTTGAAATAATTCGATTTATTTTTTTCCCACGCATAATGGGCCACTTCAGATGCGTTATCAAATTCCTGATAAATTAAACTCTTATTTTTACAGTCTTGACAATTCCTCATGAGACAAACAACATTTTCTTTATCGCAACACATAGAGTTCAAGACTGCGGATACTTTCTTTAATATGTATTTTCTTTAATAATGTTGTTATTTTTCAAAGTAGTTATCAACAGGTTCATGTTTTCATGTTTTTCGCAAAGGCAAGTGTTCCGTTTATTTAAATCCGGCTGCCTAACCCAAAAAGGTTTCATTCGTGAAAATGCAGCATAACTAATAGGTGGATACCCTGAACGTATGTACTTCAGGTGTAAGTTTTTTAAGGTATCAGTCAGTAACCTTTTTTGTTTTTGTACCCCGCCTTTAGTTAGAGTGTCTTTTTTTCCTGGGCACATAATTGAGTTTTCATCATCTTCGTAAAACTTCAGTACTACCGATCGTATTCTTTTTTGTTTATTATCCTTATTATTTGAACTGGTTCCGTATTTTTGCAATCTTGGAATAGCCTTTGGTGAAATCTTTACAAATTCACTTAGTCTTTGACACCTTTTCTTAAACATCTCTTTTTCTTTGGCGATTGTTAATTTCTCTTTCAAATCATTAATTTGCTGTGATTTACATATTTGATACTTCCTGAATTTTTCTTTAAAATCTCGTTTGAATTCTAACCAGGACTGCTAGGACAGGGTGTTGTCTCTGCTGAATGAATACTACTCAAACTCGGTGTGCCACAAGGCGATCTTGGTGCAGAATCTTGAACGCTGCTTGATCGCACAAAAAAGGTCGGAATGTTTGACTCAATATCATCGACAGAAACATTTTGACTCATTGATCGAAGCACTCGATGACTTGGCATTGACGTATTGTTGTGCAGTGCAGGCTTGGTTCCACTTGTTATGTGCTCATCTGTATCAAGATTTACACATGCGCTATTTGATCCTCTGGGCTCTAGCGTTAAATCACATGCAGAGGTATTCGGCCGTATTGTCCAAAAGTTTTCGTTTTCAGTTGTATTTTGTAAAACTGTATGATCATTATCGATTGGGGGATTAATCAGTTTCGCAGCAGCTGTTGTTTTTTTTTCTGTAATATGCTTTGGCACTAATCCTGTTTTTCCTTCGCAAAATTTCTAGACAACGGATGTCCATTTTACTCCTTGGAGGCAGCCCTACTGCTTTTCTTCTGGCATATCTCTCTCTTTCTTTTTGGCGGTATCGTTCGCGTAATATAGGATCGTTTCTTATTTTTTCCTTCCGTCTTCTTTCATACTCATTCTTTTTTTCTCGTTTCTCTTCTTCCGTGAGTCTTTTTACCCTTGGCATTCTAAAAGCAATTAAAAACTTGCTTTAGGTACGCATAAGTAGCATAAAATAAATTACAAAAAACAATTATAGGCCAGTCAGTAAAAGAGGTGCTCTTGCAAAAAGTGGTGTAGTAGATTTTTTTTATGAATGCTACTGAGTAAATATCAAAAACGGTAGCACGAGATATTTCGAGATAACTTTTGGCAGCTACGAAGACTCTAAATTTTCGGACTTTTTTTTGGTTTCTCGCTCATATATTCTATACGGTGCATCCCAGCGTAAAGTTACCTACTAGCAAGTTACAAAATAGAAAACCGAACTGAACGAACCTACGATCAGGCACGTTTGAAACAACCATGTGAACTGTGTAAAAATCGCTGTAATCACTACTGGCTAAAAACGTTTTCGGGGGGGGGGGGATAAATCCCAACTATTCCCCCCTCTGGATACGTGCCTGCCTACGATATAGTGGTTCAAATCCTACTAATATTATGGATGTTTGTTGCTCAATCACGCAAAAACTTTTCAATGGATTATAGTGAAATTTGGTTAACAACAAGTTTCTAGCCTGGATTAACATACAGGACACTTTTTATCTCAAAATCATCCCTCTAAAGGATGAAATAGGGAGTGGAAGTTTACGCGGACGAAATCGCGGGCAAAGCTAGTAGAATAAAATAATTTTGATGTAACTCTCTAATCTGTAAATTCTTATAATTGAGGCTACATAAACTAGGATAAGTTCAAAATTCAAACGCAGATGCTTAAAAACCACTATATTGTAATTTTGTCCAAGTTGAGGAAAACTTCGTTTTCTGACGATAGTGTTCTACTATATAGCTTGACCGAATGATTATGTTTTTGTACTTATTAAACGCAAAATTTTGTGTCATTTAACTTGCTGGCAGGTAACTTTACGCTAGGATGCATGGTATAGAATATATGAGTGAAAGAACCGAAAAAAAATCGCAAAATTCGAGGTTTCGTAGCTGCCAAAAGTTGTCCCGAAATATCTCGTACTACCAATTTTGATATTTACTCAGTAGCATCCAGATACACATTTTAAATAAATAAAATCTACAACATCATCTTTTGAAACATAACCCTTGGCGTTGAACCTCTACTGACTGGCCTATTAATACAACGGGACTTATGTTATTTGTGTTATGTGCTAGATATGAATAATAATAAATAATTGCTTCTTAGAGTATAGTTTTATGATTTATAGAAAAAGGTTCTAGGTGTATGATTTAAAAACACAAGCATTTTGTACATAACTTAAAAATCATGTAAATGTCCAGAGGCTTGCATCCTGTTTATAAAACACTTCGTAACTAGTTGTAAATTTTAATAGTAAAGAAAAAGAAAAATCATGGTTCATGTAGTTTGGAACCCTATGCCTTTTTTTTCTAGAAAACACAAATCAATAGTCTAAGAAACATATTTCATTAATGTTGAAATGATATTACGGAACTATCTTTTATTTTATCGTATAAATTTTTACATCAATTTTTTAAATATATATTTTTTTATTAATAAACTTCATATTTATCACATCCAACCGACGCCTGTGTAATTATTACCATCTTTTATAGTAAAAAGCTTGATCCATTTTGGCTAAACTAATTACGCTAATAATCTTGAGGAGAAGTACATTTAAAATCGATAAAATATATTTGTAATAATCAAGTAAATTGATGAAATACAATATAGTGAAACCTATATTTAAATATAAATACTAGGTAATAGGCATATATGACATCAAATAAATATATTATACTCAGTAAAAATAATCATTAATTCCTATAAACAGCAAAGTGAAGCTACATTTCTTATCATTCCGGTGTTATTTTGATTCCAGTGGGTTATAACGCCATTTAACTACACCGGAAACACCGGAAAGAAAACGGCGGAATGATAAACACAGGATAAAATTAATTAAAAAAAAGATCAAACTAATTATTATAAAATTAACAAGGTTCTATATATCACAAATATATATTACATGTTATATATTAATTTCAATCGAAACAGATAAAAAACAAAAAAGATATAGCAAACTCCGGAATGATATTATTTTTGTCCAGGTATCACGGCCACGATATACTCACGTGCATAGCAGGCCGACGAATTACCGCACCAGGTGTCCTCCCTCGCCGAACACCACAGCGTAACTGATTCTCGAAGTGCGCAGGAGGCGGGGGGCTTACCGAGTCAAACTTCGCAAATAAATCGTTGACAAGCTTGGTCCGCGGTAGTCCGCGGTAATGAAAAAGTTTCTCGGGACAAACATTTTCGCACAATATAAAATGGTTAGGTACACATGACATTAAAAGAAGCTATATTTATTGTTGCCTATTTAGCTGGTCTTAAAATGAAGCTAAAATATTTTTATTATCATACATAGTTTTCGAGTTAGGCGGCATTATGCAAACAAAACCAGGTTAGGGACAACCCACCTTCATGAGAAATTGCCCGAGGTAGTTAACTGGGATGTGTTTCCGAAAAAAAATGGTTAATTATTATTTAAGCTTTCTGCACCTGCGTTCTCAGTCTTGCCAACAATATTTACTGCTTGGGAAATTGACCCAGACATACGCTTGAATCACTGTCGTAACGAAGTTGTTACAAATTTAGATATACCGGTTCCCACCTTATTCGAGAATACGGTGGCTGGAATAGAAGACGACGGGTTGGATATAGTTTCCAAAATTCCGAACTTTCAAGATGTCAAGTCAGCCCTATACAATCACCGAAACAAAGCAGCTGGCACAAATAAAATGTTTTTCAAAAATCTTCATGAAGTGGAAGTACCACTTACTTTCAAGGAATTTCTCGTTGCCGATTATAATCACGAGAATAATCGCATACTCATAGTCGGAAATAAGTGGGCAAAGGATTTGATAGCAAAAGAAAACGACTTTTTTATTGATGGAACATTCGAAATCTGCCCCGAGCCCTTTACACAACTCGTTACCCTCCACTGCGATGTAGGTAGCACATTGGAAACAACTGCTATATTTCCAACACTGTATGCCCTATTGCCCGACAAGACATACGAAAGTTACGTCAGAATGTTTCAGCTCATAAAATCAGCTGTTCCACATTGGGATCCAGAAAACATAATGGCAGATTTCGAACCTGGTATCAGCAAAGCCATTATAGAAGTTTTCCCGTGCAAACAAGTGGCTGTTTCTACCACTTTAACAAAGCAGTTTGGCGAAAAGGAAAACAGTTGGCTGTGAAAAAAAAAACCGCGAACAACGAAGGATTGTGGCGTTATCCGCACAGCTGCCGCTGCTGCCATGCGACAAAATGTTGGTAGGTTGGGAGTATATAGGGACACAAATAAGAAAAGAATTACAGATGGATGATTTTGTAAAGTACTTCAACACATTTTGGTTAAAAAGTCAAGAGTTCATTAAACAATGGTGTGTATTTGGAAAAAAACACCGGACCAATAACTTCGCCGAAGCGTGGCACTTCAAAATTAATGATAAAACCAATCGTAAAATTAGCATATACAGTTTACTAAAAAATATATACAAAGATTCTGTAGTACAAAACAACATTTACAGGGCAATGACCAAAAAGAACATCCAAAAAAAAAGAGGCAAACAATTTGTACAACGAGACAAATTTATACGAAATGCTAAAAAAAAATTGTTAAGGAGCGAAATGACAGTGGGGCATTTTTTGGACATGATGAGATAGGAGAATTTAGAGTTTTGTTATAATTCACGCATGCGTTTTGCACTTACGAGTACTTGTTCGTACAATTACTATGGCGATAGCACACACAGTAACACAGTCATGGTGAATAAAGTTTGGGTAACAGCAATTCGCAAATTATACAGGTATAAGCTCCATACCGTGTGAGTAAAGGCCATCGAAATAGCCAAATGAATAATATTTTCTTTCGGCCTTTATATCAAATACCTACAAATATAAACCTATTTATCAAATACTAATATACAAACTTTACTCAGCCTATTACGTATTAAACCACTATATACTGTAAAATAGTGTCCTCGGAAACTGTCTTCTGAATAAAGGTGTAGTTAATTTTTATGAACCTTGGAATGGACGAAAGATTAGGTAATTTTTGGCATCTTCGTGACATGAAAATGAAGAATTGACCTGCCGGTTTAAAAGTTACAGAAGAGAGGAAGGCTTTATTTCGTAAAATTAATTCAAAAAGTAGTTACTTACTCATAACATTTATTTTAAGAAGGAACCTTAATTTCATTTTAAAAGACCTGTCGAATGACAAAACTACGTACTTTACTCTGATGGTACTTTTTTAATATATATTTTCTTTTCAAGCTAAATTTTGTTTTTATTTTTGGTAATTTATTAATGTATATATTGAGTAACTTCATCTATTCCTATCATTCATCGCTGGACAATTACTAGTACCTATAGCTAAAATATAATGAACTAAACTGAACACCAAAGTTGTTTGTATAATTGGAAACTATCCCGTCCAAGAAACGAGAAGGGATATAGATACATATTTTTAATGTCTCTACTAGATAGTAAATAAGTGGCGTTGAGTGGGAAAAAAATCCAACCAAACAGTATAGGGGTAATACAGTGAGCGTCATATAGTTTGTAGCACCCAAAGTGGCCAATTATTTGGGAACACCATATATTTTGTACGGTATTCGCAACTATTTGACCACTTTGACTGCTACATACTATATGGTGCTGACTGTATTAAACAGTAAGTAAGTAGGGTTGTGTGGATGAAGTTCCATATATCCCCACCTAACAGCAAGTAAGTAGGGTTGTGTGGAAGAAGTTACATATATCCCCACCAAACAGCAAGTAAGCAGGGTTGTGTGGAAGAAGTTCCATATATCCCCACCTAACAGCAAGTAAGCAGGGTTGTGTGGAAGAAGTTCCATATATCCCCACCAAACAGCAAGTAAGCAGGGTTGTGTGGAAGAAGTTCCATATATCCCCACCAAACAGCAAGTAAGCAGGGTTGTGTGGAAGAAGTTCCATATATCCCCACCTAACAGCAAGTAAGTAGGGTTGTGTGGAAGAAGTTACATATATCCCCACCAAACAGCAAGTAAGCAGGGTTGTGTGGAAGAAGTTCCATATATCCCCACCAACAGCAAGGAAGTAGGGCGGAATGGAAAAAAATCCATGTATCCCTACTAGGGAGTAAATTAGTAGGGATAGCTGAAAAAAAAATCCACCTATCCCCACCAGGGGGACAAATAATAGGTATAAATGGAGAATAATCTACTTATCCCTACCAGGGGGGAAAGTCATTGGGATAAGTGGAATAAATGCCATCTTGCCCTACCATTGAAAACTGCGAGGGATAGATGGACGACTAAATTCCATGTATCCCTACCAGTAGAAATAAATGGTAAAATATTACACATGTCCCCACTGGGGGGGATAGGCGGATACTTTCACCGGCTCACCTGTAACGTATATAGCTACGTAGTTCACATTCCTTATAAATAACTTATAGAAAAGGTGTAAAATATAAGAGAAATTAGTCAGTTTTAGGAGTTTTGGTAATAGAATTTGGTAGAAGAGACTTTGTAAAGGCTTACAAATAACAGACTGAAGAGTTTCTTGGTGTTTCTTTTCAGACATCTAGGTTCCGAAACACTGGTAGACTTTATACGGAAATATCTATTAAAAAAACACAATAAACACAATAAAATAGATATTCATTAGCTACTTTGATTTCCCCCATCCAGACGTCAACAGTAGTAGGGTAAGTGTGTAAGTTTGGAAACAGAATAATATTATTCTGTAATAATAGGGATGTTGACACTAAGTAAGAAACTCAACTACTTCAAATTTTCTCGAAAAAGGATCAAATTCTCAACCAAATAGCGAAAAAAGTAACTCAAAAAAATAAATAATTACATAATTACAAGTCATCAAAGTTGTAAGTGGGGGCATGTTCTGTCCCTTTTTCGCAAAACGCACCTCTGTATGGAACGATCTTCATTTACTATGGCGCTTTAAGTCAGTGACGTCACTACAAATTAGTGCTTTCTCACTCTTATTAACAACATTCTAACGGTTGTAGCTTCGTTATTTTTTGAGATATTTTAATGGGATTTTCACCATTTGGCATAGTTTTATGTCTTCTTTCTTTTGGATATAATTTAGATACCAATAAATTTTGAGTCAACATCCCTATTAAATTCTTTAGCTAGCTAGGATTGATAAATTATCAAATAATTGTAAGATTAGGAAATATTATTCTGTTCATAGTTAGGTTTAGGTCTCACTGCTGTTGCGGGATCGGATCAACGGTAGGTCCTGGTAGGGATGTTTTACCAAAAACTATAAAGATTCTTATTAAGAAGGAGCTTCAAAGTTTGATTTCATTTAGTAGAAGTTTTAATCTTCTGTTATCAAGTTAGTAGCTAATTCCAGCTAGGTTTTAATAATTAAGATGAGGAATCCAAAACCTGACATGATTTCACATAAAAGATAATGGAATTTACGGTTCACAATTCTTATGGGGTTCTACCCTAGACGATTCACTTTGGCCAATACGTAGTTTCGTTGTAGGTTAATAGAAAACATATTTTGTTTATATATTATATATTGTTGGGGGAGGTCGTTACACACCGTATCGCTCACGCTGATTTCGCAGACACTCGTCAAATGCTTGATTCGTCAAGTTAGACACTCGTCAAATCCTTGATTCGTCAAGTTAGACACTCGTCAAATTTTGATTCGTCAAGTTAGACACTCGTCAAATCCTTCATTCGTGAAGTTAGACACTCATCAAATCCTTGATTCGTCAAGTTAGACACTCGTCAAATTCTTGATTCGTCAAGTTAGACACTCGTCAAATCCTTGATTCGTCAAGTTAGACACTCGTGAAATCCTTAACTTGCCAAAACAGATACTTGTCAAATGCTTGATTCATCAAATTAGTGACTCGCCAAATCCTGGAATCGTCAAATTACGAGTAGATATTCATAAAATTATAGATTACGTAACCACGAACAAAATTATAATAAAAAATAGACATAGAATTTATTTATGTCTTATATTTGAAAAAATAAAACGTAAGCATATTTTACTTCAACGCTTTAAGAAAACTTAAGCATAAATCTCTTCCTATAAATCAGTATAACATTTTTTTAAACTTAAAACATAACTAAAACAACTTCCTAACAACTTTACATCTAACAAAATATTTATAGCATAGAAATATGCGTCAGCTTAATCCAAGCTAGTTTTTTTAGGCATTGTAGAGCTTGTATTTTTCCTTTCATAAGGTTGTCAATTATTAATTCAACTTTTGCGTCTTTGATCATATCCCGAGTCTTGCGTTTCTTTTTATTTTGATGTCCAACTTGTATTTGCCTTACGATACGATCACATCTAGAAGCTTCGTTTTTGAGTATATATACGAACTGGAATAAAAATTTATTCTTTTCAATTTTACTATTTAGGCTTTTATGCCAACCTTCAACGGCGTTAGTTGTTCGATGCCGTTCATTAACGCAGCACCACATATCGGCTTTTATCGCAGAAACCCATTGGTCGTTAAAGTACTGCTTAAATTCTTCAACTTTAATATCATTTTTGGGCATCATGTTAACGATATCTAGCCAGCCTTCTGAAGGCTGACATAGTAAAAGGTGGAAATGGCAGACGATACCTAAGAATTGCACTTTGCAACAAACGGTTTCCTTGTTTGTTGAAGTTCTCACTAGCAAAGTGGGTGGCGCATACATATTTCAAAGTATGCAATTTTTCGATGGGGTATTGCACTAGACCGTCTTGCCCAATGAACCGTAACCCACAAACGACATCTGTAAATATTGTGAGCGTGCCTGGCTGCAGAACACGATTGCAAGCTTGTATATTCAAATTATATAGAAATGATGTATATAATTTTTTATTCAGAAATAAATATTTTGTCAACACAAAAAATAACAGTGTCAAAACAGACAACTAGTCTAAAGTTCAGTTCTTATGTATTTTAATTCTACAGCCAGTAGACAGCCACATCGCCAGTTACTACGAGCCCCAATGCAAAATAGCTCGTCTAGTCGCAATTCTGCATGCGTATTTTTTTTCAAAAACTAGTATTTCTACCCGAATCGACTTTGATGATTAATGGAATACACTAGACGCAATGTCACTAAAGCTAGCTTAGTTTTGAGTTGTACAAAGTGTACATCTCGTTATTTATTTTAAAATAATTTAATTATAAATATTACATCTCACACGCAAATAATTACGTCTGCTTCATATTTAAGGCAAAATAGGTCGTCTATTTAAAATAAAACCTGTTTACCAGGGTTCGTAATATAAAATATTATTTTCAAATTGAATACGGAATATTCTCTGTCATGTAAAATGACAAACCACTATATAAAAGGGCAAATTCAGCCTAATTTTTTATTACTCCAAATCGTTTTTCTATCGAGATGGCACGAGGTAAGCCAGTGACTGAAGAAGTGCGGAAAATTATAATCTCCAGTAACAATAAAGGCAAATCTACGTACCAAATTGCCAAGGACCTTTCTATGCCAAGGTCTACAATCCAAACTATCATCGAGCATCATCGAAAACACGACAAAATTTCTTGTTTAAAGAAATCCGGCCGCCCACGAATTACTACTAAAGCAGAAAACAGGATTCTGAGGAAGATCATCAAGAAAAATCGTCGTGCAAGAGCTGGAGAACTTACGGTACTATGGCGTGACGCAATTAAAAAAAACATTTCAGTGGATACTTGCAAGAGAGTGATGAAGAGGATGGGCTACGGTTTTTACACTGCTAAAGAGAAACCGTTACTTACACAACGGCAGAAAACTAACAGGTTGAAATTCGCCAAAAAGTACAGAAATTGGACCGTCGATCAGTGGCGTAAAATTATATGGAGTGACGAATCTAAATTTGAAGTCACAGTAGGCGATGAACGAAGTAAAGTCATTCGCGAAAAAGGAGAGGCATTTCAAAAAGATTGTCTTAAGCGTAAGGTAAAGTTTCCAGCTTCCTTAATGATTTGGGGCTGCATGTCGGCACAGGGTGTCGGCTGTCTGCAATTTATAGATGGAACCGTCAATGCCGAAAAATACAAAAGCATCTTACAAGAGAGTTTGCTGCCGTCTATACGTAAGTTAAAGTATAAAAATGCGTATACTTTTCAACAAGATGGTGCCTCATGCCATACCGCTAAAGCAACGATGGCGTGGCTGAAAAAGAAAAAAATACCTACCATGTCGTGGCCATCCAGCAGCCCGGACTTGTCTCCCATAGAAACGTTGTGGTGGAAAATGAAGAAGAAGTTGCGAAAGGACCCGTCCAGATCAAAAGCTGATCTTAAAGAGAAACTTACCTGTGTTTGGAATGAAACAACCCCGGAAGAGTGTCGACAGCTGGTAGATACAATGCCGCTCAGAATTAAAGCCGTTTTAGATGCAAAAGGAGACGCCACCAAGTGGTAGACGTTCTAATCTGCGTCGGTAACACTAAAGACGAACTTTTTTGCATTTTAGTACAATTGGTGAAACAATGTTTTTTTTATTACCAAGGAAAGTTCGTTTTTTTTTTCATTGAATAAATAAAATACGATTTATAACTTATACTGTTTTTATATTGCTAATTCTTCCAAACACCTTCGTCCCCCAGAATTTTTAGGTTAACGTTAGTTTAGTACATTTTTTTCCTACCAGACGTACTCATTTGCATTGGGGCTCGTAGCAAATGCATATTAAAACCTAACAAATGTATTATATTTTAAAATATTCAATAGCAATCAAGAGAGCACAGTTAGCTGCAGAAGTAGCTATAAAACTAGGTGCTCAGTAAGAGGTGTACGTTTCAATTGTCAAATAGATATTGGCAGCCAGGCTAGCATTTACCCGTGGGCGGTCAGCTCATTACAAATATCTGAGTGGTCAGTATTTAAAATAATCTACACATATTACGAATTGGTAGCGTCATCAGCTAGGACAGAGGGGGCAATAATGATAAATGCCAATATAGGGGAGGGCTGAATTCACTCATTAACTATCGTTCCAAGACTGAGAGCTCAAACTGGAATCTAGTAATGTATAATAAAAATAAACTAACTTGAACGAACCAAGTACTGTGAGATAAACACTTAGCTTTAATCCAGTAGAAGCGAAGCCGATCTCCTCGTCATGAACTAACACTCTTTAACTTTCATAATGTCACTTTAAACGTCAGGCGCCAACCAGACTGCCATCGACAATTCATAGATGGTAGAGGTTAGCATAGACAATAATCGTTCACTCACCATAGATACCCCTTCTTCCGCTAGGATTGCTAGCTGTTGATTTATATGTCATCGCAAATCTTAATGACGATTTGCGACACTCCCTACGGCCAATAGAAGTGTGGTCAAGGAGTTCGTCCACCGCTGGATCTTCTCTCTGGCTTTGAAGGCGGCGTCGCGCAGTGCTCGTGGTTCAGGAGTGGCGCCAGTGATGTCGTCAGCGTTTTCACAGCTCAGGTCATTATCAACGGGCGAATTTGATCTTGTTGGGTCAGTTTCTACACCAATACTTTCTGTATTAGCGGGGATTACCTGTTCCCTTTCATTATGAATGCGTGAATTGTCAATCATTTCGTCATCCTCTATGTCTATTTCTACATTGCGTGATTCTTGAGTAATATTTGTTTCAAGTTCTTCAATGAAAGGTGGTGATGTAGTATCACTACTTGTCTTCTTCAATTTCGAGTGGGTATAAATGTCCAATCGACCTACTATATACCCTGTCTCCTACTCTAACTTTTGCAATTCTACATATGTTGTCAGCTTCCTTGGTTAGCGATATTATTTTCCTACTTGCCAATTTTCTCAATTTTTGCTATACCTCTTAATCTGAACAATTTGCCCTTCCGTTGGTTCTAAGGTCGATGTGGATCTAGGTTGCTTATTAGAATGTGAATACCTTTCCCTCAGGCTCATATTGATAAACATTTCCTTGAACTCGTCAAGGACAATGATACCTTTCCTCCAGCTGTTTATGAGGTCAACTTTTGTTTGCGTCCTTTCAGGCAGAGGTCCTTCACCTGTCGTTTCCATGACAATATTCCTTCCCATAGCGATGAAATCTGAGGGCTTCAGTATGTGAGCCAGTTCTTCATCGACATAAGTGAGTGGGCGAGAATTAATGACCGCTTCTATCTCTTTTATTATTATAGTGTTCAGCTGGTTGTCATTAAGTAGATGTTTCTGTAGGATTCTCTTTAAGCAGTTCTCGACTATGCCTACAAGTCTTTCATAAAATCCGCCGAACTACGGTGCAAGTTCAGGGATAAAACGCCATTTAATCTTTCTTCCTACGCAGTAAGGTTGGGATAATACTTTGGACATTAGTTTGAAATTTGTAGCGTTACCTGAGGTAATTACAGTATATTCCACATTCCTAGTAACCACGAATCTTCTTAACGCTAGCAGTCCTTCCTCCGCTATTAAGTCTCGAACTACTTCCAAATATACCGCTCGCACCGCTAAATAAGTGAACAAACAAATCCAGCGCTTTTCCGTTCTAGTCTTAGTCTTAATTAATATGGGTCCCAGGTAATCTATACCTGTAAACGTGTAAGGTTCCGTGTAATTAACTCTCTCTGGAGGTAATGCAGGTGTAGGAGGTAACTTGAATAGTCCTCCTCCATGTTTAATACATTGAGGGCACTTCTTAATAACTTTAATGACCCGACTCTTTCCTTGTGGTATCCAAAAGGATTGTATTATACTGAGGGTGTGACTAGCACCCAAATGGTAGTTATCTTCATGTGTTTTCTTAATGATGTTACCAGTATAGTCACTATCTTTAGGTAGCAAAATTGGGTATCTTATATAGTACGCCCAATTAGCATTTTAAAAACCGTCCTCTACACCTCAATATATCCTCTTCATCCTTGAATAGGTCCAGGTTCCTTTTCAGGCTAGTTTCCTTGCCGACTAACTCCTCCAGAAAGTGCTTTTTTTGGATATCCTTTATTTCATCTACTGTTGTATAGATTATACCTCCGTTATGATCCATTACTTTCTTGGAGTTATCTATCACCTCCGATATTCTTCTTCCACCTCACTTCCGATCTGTGTCTTCCACCGTTAAGGTCTTCGGTGGACCCTCCCCAACCAAAAGAGAAGTGCATTTATTGGGGATTATGGGCCATTCAGCTATCTTCATGGAAGTCTGGCCCCATCAGCCACTTTCTCAATTCTTTATGTTGTGAGAGCCTGGTGGCTACGTCAGCTGGATTCAGATGAGTTGGAATATAAAGTACAGACAATTCTTTATTCCCTTTTACTTCCTGTATCCTTCTAGCAACAAAGGGTGTTAGCAACTTGTCTTACTTATACCTACTTATTACTACTTAGCCATCTGTCCATAGTACTTGTTATGTAACATTAATCGGAAGGAAACTTTTAACATACTGGATTAGACGATGGCCTATAAGGAATGCAAGTAACTCGAGACGGGGTATTTTCAGGACGTCTTTATCTTTAACAGGTACCGTGCGTGATTTACCCATGACGAAGCTTCTCTTCTCGCCTTGTACTCTGTAAACAATGGCATACGCCTTAATTGACGCATCACCGAAGCAATGTATCTGGTATTGTCTTCTGTGCAAGTCTTTTACGTAGCTCCGAGGTACGCACACTTCCATAAGATTCCGGAACTCCTGTTTGATGTCATTCCATTTATCGACCATGTCCTTTGACAATGGCGTGTCCCATTTGATCTTCATTTTCCATAGGTTTTGTAGGAAAAGTTTAGCAGGTAACATGGCTGGTGCAACATATCCACTCGGGTCGTACACCGACGCGGTACATTTTAGGACACCTCTTTTAGTATTAGCAAACTCTCGCTCTTTAAACCTTAGCTTTTTAAGCTTCCTTTATGGATTCGGTTCCAGTTACCAGGTTGTCTATATAAATCTCTTGAGCCAGGTTTCTAACGCTGTCAGTGCAGGATCTAGATAAATGGTACTTTATGGTAGCATTTAAGAAGAATGGAATTGATTACTCCGAAGGGGACTCTGCAGAATCGTATTTGAAATATGTTGGTCTCCTCAACAGGTCGTCCTGTGTCCTTAACCCATAGGAAGCAAGTGACGTCACGATCTTTAGCATGTAGACCAATCTGTAGAAAAGCCTTTTCTAAATTTTAATACTAGACCGGATAAAATTTCCATTATTGGTCCGCTGTAAAGGCGCTGATTCAGGCTCTTGCTATCCTTTACTTTAGATGATGCATCGTAGAAGAGTCTTATAAATTTATAAGGTTGTTTTATTCCATGAAAGGGAAGAGAAGTGCACAGGATAATAAGAGCCCTGGATATCACCCTCAGGTACTCTTTCTACAATTCCTAGTCGTTCCTGTTCCATGTGCAGTTGATTATATGAAACTAATGTGTCTTGATCCGATCGCCTTATCAAGTTGGTTAGACGTCCTAATGCTAGACCATGGTTAGTTCTCAGGTCCGGAGGATACTCCACCCATGTGCAGGATACTTGGTACCTATTGTCCAGGATCTTTGTAGATCTGTGTATCATGTTACGACTGATAGTTCGTTAGCTGGTACAATGTCCGTTCCCACTTATGATCCAGCCCAATTCAGAGCTCACCAAATATAAGTGTTCATTGATCTTGATCTTTTTCGTAGACATCGGTGAGAAATAATATTCATTGCCAATGAATATATCCACTCGATCCGCCAGTGATCCGTCATCCTCTAGGTCGACTTCGGTTGGCCAGTCCTTATGTTGCACAGGAAGACGTGGTACACCTTGACTAATAATCATAGGTACAGCATTAGCCGTCATGGAAATGAATTCGCCGGAGCGTGTGCTCATCTGGAATTTAACTAGTGGACTATCTATTTCTTAAGGTACATCTGCACCGAATGTAAACACAGTTAATCTACTTTCTTCCAAGGTGACAAGGTTAAGTCTTCTAGGAAATTCCTTTGTGATGTACGATCGTTGGCTCCCAGAGTCCAATAAGCATCTGCACTTAATAGAGTTATATTTATCTTCTTTAGTTACTTCAACCGCCGTAGTATGTAGCACGGTTTGCCCATCAGCCTTTACATGAAATTGTCTTGTAATGTTTCCTTTTATAGTTTTTTTTTTCTATTACTATTACTTACACGAGTATCATTTGCATTTTCCTGTCCTTCTGTATTAGATTTCCTTTGTGGGCAAAAAATGTCCGCATGAGACGGTTGTCTACTGATGAATCAACATCTCTTAAAATGGCATTGTGCAAATTGTATGTCCTTCTCGTAGGTATCTAAAGCAGCGGCCAGAGAGTCGTAATCTCCTCTGAGTGTCAGTGTTTCTAATCAGTTGTCTAGGTGGCGACAATTAACAGAGAAAAAGAAAATACAGAACTCTACGTACATGTTTTATATTTACAGAAGGTACAAAAAATCGTCATCGAATAAGCTTGGAAGCGATGCCTAGATAAATACATAATTCATATCGATAAAACGCCAACATTTTTTAAATAATTTTATTCATTAAATTTCAAAACTAGCCTGACCTAACCAAAGTTTTATTTTTACTATCATATCTCTAAAATCAAATTGGAGCTAAGCAAAGGGTACTAATTTTATAGTAATAAACAACTGCAGTTTATCTGAGACTATTATGTTGCATAATGTATTTGAAATTTTTGGAATAATCGCAATTGCTTCTAACCGATTAAAAATGGTACTTTATTCAAACTTCCTCGCCGATCTATAAGTGCTCCGTCAGTATAGCACTATGCACGACCTTCTTCCTACATATTAATATCGAATTCACATGCACAAAACGTGTATCTTCTTGGAATATTAATAATTAATATCTTCTGCGAAAAACCGCCTATGCTGCACTTTTGACGTTAGCGGGCCCTCTCTCGTTAGGAAAACCCCCAGGGCAGCTTGTGTCGAGCTGAATGGGAAGTGGCGTCCCTTGGGTCCCTTGCCTCGGAGAGTCGGACAAGCCCCTCTCTCCGCTTGCCTTTGTTGGTCGTCGGAGTGGACCCCAGCAGGGGCCGTAGGCTGGCTTGCCTAACCGGCCGGTCAGAGTGGGGTGCCAGAGCTATACGCTCGCAGGATGGAAGTGTATTGCACGTAATGGCGTAACGAGGAAACCCGCTCATGGGGGAAAACCCCGCGATGGTGAAATCGGAGTCACACCTCTTTACGCCCTGAGCTACTTACACCAGTGTTGCTAGCCCCGCTGCCATCCGGTAGCTTCTAACAGGGCGGCCCACCTATAGCCCTTGCATGCAGCGGGTGCTGTCTCTGGCTGTATCTCCTTAATAGTACAGAAAGAGATAGTATCCGCTAGTTTTACACATCCCAATACATTATCGTATCTCAAAGGGACCTCTTCGTATTGGATCTGTATCCCCATGAACACCTTCCAAAAGGACAGGACATTGTACCGTGATATTCCAAACGAGAGAAACATAATAATAATAAAATTCTGCGAACGGTCTTCTAGCGAAGAGTCTCGACCAACACTTCAAGAGACTCTCGCTAGATGGCTGGGTCAAGGGTCAGATACAGAAGGCGGTACTCCTAGACACGGCGCGGATAGTCAGGAGGTTTTTCTCTCCTGGTCCTAACCACCGGTAGCTCAGGCCCCGCCTCGCTGCCGGCGGCACCCTAGGTTAGGATTTTATAATATTTTTTTAATACAGTTGCTCAAAAAGTGATACTTTATGTAGCTGTATATCGTGCGCAAAGTTGGATTTCGCGCACTAGTACTTTTTACTTTTCCAATTTTTTAAAATTTACGTTTGGTCCAATCCAAACATCCAATAAAAGAGTTTTAGGTTCAATTAGTTCACTCATTTATTTAATAAAGCATTTGTCATTAAAACTATACTTGTATTATATTTAAAACATTAAAATTGTATATTAAACGGGTTAAAGGGTTATCATATACTAAAAAATCTATAACTGCTTTCAAAAAGTTATCTGATTGAGTAGACCAATGATCGGAAACGAATATTACGCGAGACCTAGATTAATAGAGTATTATGCAATCCGCCGCGCGAGGATGAATGAACGCTTGTTTTTTTTTCGCAAAACATACATTTATTTACCAAAAAATTAAATATAAATTAATTATAAAATAAAAAATAACTGTTTTTTCATGTATACGCTGACAACCATGGCTTGTTGAACAAAGTCTATCAATTAAAAGTTAAACTGACTTTTTAATTCCCGCCTCTTTCATTCATACTTTCACGAATTAATTTTGTAATGACGTATTGTTTTAATAATACTTTTGTGATATCTGCGATTTATACGATTGTTCAATAAAATGTGTGTAAACTACTCTAGATGTAGACCAGGTACGTGCAAAGCCCACAATGGCAAGTAAATACATTTTGTTTTGTTTCTCTTTTAATTACTGTTTTATTTAGTTTTGTTTCTTTGATATTTTTTCGCAACTGTAATAAAAAACGTCGTTTGATATACGTGCGGAAGTGTCATTTTCACTCGTACCGAGTCTTGTCCCTCGCGTGACGGCTCGGGCTAAGACAACTCGGGACTCGTGCGAAATGACAAACCTTCCGCACTTGCATCTGAATGTACTATTATGTTTTGTAAGTGTATTTTTATATTTTACTTTTTATAAAGATATTGTAAAAACGTAGCCTAAGAAGGAAAATAAATAAAGAGAATAATAAAATCTTTATTTGCCGTAAAATATAGTACAATATGGTTTTGGTTATTAGAAATTCCTGTACTATTAGATATTTTGCTAGATACGAGGGCTGCTACTTATGTAACCGGAATCCGGGGTCCAACTTTTTTAACGCTATGTATTCCATGCTTCCATGGTAAAAATTGAACTTTTTTAATACTGGCCGCTATACTTATGTACGCTAGTCTTTTATTTTTGGCGGGTTTAAAATGTCATCTTGCTGCAAGAATGGAACTCACTCGTGAAAATATTCGTGCTATGATTTATTACGATTTTCGGCGTGATTTAACGCAATAACAGTGCATAGATCAATAAACTTCAACTTTTGGTTATGAAGCTCCATCGAAAACAACTGTGTATCACTGGTTTAGTGAATTCAACCGTGGACGCAGTACGCTCACGGACGAACTTAAGGAAGGTCGCCTGTACCACAAAATATTGTAGCTGTGCGAAAACTTATAATGCATGACCGTCATGTAACGTATCGCGAGATAGAGGCGACTCTGGGCATATGTATGACGAGTATTAATAATATACATGAGTATTTAGCTGTAATAAAAAATTGTTCGCGTTGGATCCCACACAATTTAACTATGGATCAAAAACAGGCTCGCGTCGAATGGTACAAGAAAATGTAGAAAAAATATAACCGAGGTGACTCAAAACCTGTTTATAACATCTACACAGGTGATGAATACTGGATCTATACTTATGATCCCGAAACTAAACAATCAACAGTGTGGGTGTTTCAAAATGAGCCGAACCCTACGAAAGTAGCTCGTGCAAAAAGTACCTTGAAGCAAATGGTGGCCTGCTTTTTCGGTATTAACGGCCATGTGGCTACAGTGCCACTAGAGAATCGTAAAATGGTTAATTCAGAGTGGTACACAACCATTTGTTTGCCGCAAGTCTTTGAAGAAATACGTAAAAACAACCAGCGACGCAGAATCATTCTTCATCATGACTATGCTTGGGACTTTTGGATGCTTGCCGTGGTTCTAGAATCCACGGAGTCGCCATTATGTTAAAATATTTTTTCGATGTCAAAGTCAAAGTAGATAAGTACACATTAACTTGTGTGTATATAATTATACTGAAAACACTCTACTAGTGGTAAACAAAATAAAATAAAACAAATACTTTAAGCTTACTTTACTATACATCACATAAACCACAAAATATACAAGACTTTCTTCACCATATTTCATCTTCAACATATCGCCTCACCTGTGAACTTGTGACTTGTGTGTGTAATAGATTTATGATAAGATAATTGCAGTCATAATAACATAGTTATTACGTGGTTATACTACAGCATAAATCATGACATCTAATATAATGTTTTATTTTTACACTTTGGCTTTAACTTATAATTTAACATAATGACAAAGACAAAATGTTTTAACTTAATGGCAACTCCGTGGATTCTAGAACCACGGTGAGCATCCAAAAGTCTCAAGCCTAACCACGACAATGCCAGCTGTCATACGTCACACGAAACAACTCGATTTTTGGAAGGTCAAAATATAGAATTGACGGGTCATCCACCGTACAGCCCTGACTTGACGCCCAATGATTTTTATTTATTTCAAATGTAAAGAATAAATTACGTGGTCAACGATTTTCGACCCGTGAAGATGCCGTCGACGCGTTCAAACAACATGTTTTGGAGATACCTCAGTCAGAAAGGAAAGAGTGTTTTAAAAATTGGTTTCAACGTATGCAAAAGTGCATCGAACATCACGGAGAATATTTTGAAAAACAATAAAACAATATTTATCGATCATATATAGTAGAAGAGCCGACGACACTGAACCTAGTTCGATAAGACTCCCAGATGAGATATATATTATAAGATGCGTCATTCCTGGGGGAACACGAAACGGCTATGCTGCCATGCAAAAACCTTGGTGGCCATAGTAAAAAAAATTTTTCAAAAAAAATAAAGTTTCCGGTTTCTAGTACGATAAGTCTCCCAGGTTTCGTTTGTTCCTCGATACAGGGGAGGGGTAGGACTATACGATAATGCAGTGCTGCAAGCCCCCCTGACTGGCCTTGTCAGTGGCAGCAGCATGATAAGTGACGCCAATATTGAGGTATCTAGTATGATCGGTCTCCTAAACAAAACAAGGCTCATCTGAAAGATCATCAATTTCTGTGTAAGAAAAACCACTGCTGCCTTTTCCTAATAGTGGAGAAGGTGGTGCTGCAGCGATTGAAGGAGCTCAGTACACTGAACCTAATTCGATAAGACTCCCAGGTGATATGTATATTATAAGATGCGTCATTCCTGGGGGAACACTAAACGGCTATGCTGCCATGCAAAAAACCTGGTGGCCACAGTAAAAAAAAATTTTCAAAAAAAAAAAATTTCCGGTTTCTAGTACGATAAGTCTCCCAGGTTTCGTTTGTTCGTCGATACAGGGGAGGGGTAGGACTATACGATAATGCAGTGCTGCAAGCCCCCCTGACTGGCCTTGTCAGTGGCAGCAGCATGATAAGTGACGCCAATATTGAGGTATCTAGTATGATCGGTCTCCTAAAAAAACCAAGGCTCATCTGAAAGATCATCAATTTCTGTGTAAGAAAAACCACTGCTGCCTTTTCCGAATAGTGGAGAAGGTGGTTGCTGCTGTGATTGAAGATCACCTTCAGCGCAGCTGGATTCTGTTTTTCAATTCAGTTTTGTCAGCAATCACCCGGTTCCTTTCGATTTGTACTGATTTAATACGCGTGCCACGTACACTTAAGAATAATTTTGCTTGTCGTTGATTGCATAAACAAATGATTTTGAAAAGTTATTTTGAGTTACCGCTTTTATCTCATCTTCAAATCACACAAGGTTGATGTACATTTTATCAATTATTCAGCTAGTGTATAAAAAGTGTTTTGTGGATTCTCTATGGAGCTCTTATTTCGGTATAATGGAGAATAACTTTTCAAAATCATTTGTTTATGCAATCAACGACAAGCAAAATTATTCTTAAGTGTACGTGGCACGCGTATTAAATCAGTACAAATCGAAAGGAACCGGGTGATTGCTGACAAAACTGAATTGAAAAACCGAATCCAGCTGCGCTGAAGGTGATCTTCAATCACAGCAGCAACCACCTTCTCCACTGTTCGGAAAAGGCAGCAGTGGTTTTTCTTACACAGAAATTGATGATCTTTCAGATGAGCCTTGTTTTTTTTAGGAGACCGATCATACTAGATACCTCAATATTGGCGTCACTTATCATGCTGCTGCCACTGACAAGGCCAGTCAGGGAGGCTTGCAGCACTGCATTATCGTATAGTCCTACCCCTCCCCTGTATCGAGGAACAAACGAAACCTGGGAGACTTATCGTACTAGAAACCGGAAATTTTATTTTTTTTGAAAATTTTTTTTTACTATGGCCACCAGGTTTTTTGCATGGCAGCATAGCCGTTTCGTGTTCCCCCAGAAATGACGCATCTTATAATATATATCTCATGTGGGAGCCTTATCGAACTAGGTTCAGTGTCGTCGGCTCTTAAACTAATATGTTTGTTTGTTTTTTCTATTCCGGATACATGAGTAGCAGCCCTCGTATTAGCATGCAAATGTGAATGGATATGTACTTCGTATTACATTTCAAATAGTTCTTCTAGCTTATAAAACATTCGACCTTTGAGCTATTGATAAAGTTGTGTTTTAAACTAAACAGTTTAAAACACAACTTTATCAATAGCAGAGGTAGAAATCTTCTGGAGTGGCGTTAAATTATATTTTCACATACATGTAATAAATACTTTTCATATTAAAGAGGGCTCTATTAGGTATGAAATACAGTACAAGTTTATTGGGAAATCTAGTATTTTCGGGGTATACATCTTTCGCACTTTTAAATAGCTCTGGGTGTTTGTTAACAAATAAATACAGCAGCCTCAAAAATGTCAAGGTAGAGCTAGTATGCCATGCTTTATAAATACTGGTTTGCACAATTCCCGTGGGGTTATACCACACATTGCCCTTAAACATTTCTTTTGTGCTACAAATACCCCGTAGATATCAGAGGAATTTCCCCATAGAAGGAGTCCATATCTTAATATCGACGCAACATATTCGTGATACGCCATCGTCTTATTCCAAGCGGAGAAGTTACGAAGTCGCCTTAAAACATACACAAATTTCATTAGTTTATTGTACACTTTTTCTACTTGTTTTTCCAATAGGGATGTTGACACTAAGTAAGAAACTCAACTACTTCAAATTTTCTCGAAAAAGGATCAAATTCTCAACCAAATAGCGAAAAAAGTAACTCAAAAAAATAAATAATTACATAATTACAAGTCATCAAAGTTTTAAGTGGGGGCATGTTCTGTCCCTTTTTCGCAAAACGCACCTCTGTATGGAACGATCTTCATTTACTATGGCGCTTTAAGTCAGTGACGTCACTACAAATTAGTGCTTTCTCACTCTTATTAACAACATTCTAACGGTTGTAGCTTCGTTATTTTTTGAGATATTTTAATGGGATTTTCACCATTTGGCATAGTTTTATGTCTTCTTTCTTTTGGATATAATTTAGATACCAATAAATTTTGAGTCAACATCCCTATTACAGTTGTTATCTATAGTCGCACCTAAAAAGTTTGCAGCCTCATTTTTTTAATTTGAACATTGTTATATCGTACATCTAGATCCATGCCTGTTTCTTGTGTTACAAAATTGTATGTGTTGTGTTTTTTTAAGATTAACTAATAAATTATTAGATTTGAGCCCAAGATTATGGAGTTTTTGAAGTAATAGCTCATGAGACAGAAAATCGAACGCCATTGACATATCAAAGAAAACTACAACTGTTGGTATCTTACTATCTATACTTTTAATGACTGCGTTAATTAAATTGAAACTAGCAAGTGTGGTACTCTTATTTTTATGAAAACCGTTTTGTTCCGTTTTAAGTATTTTATTTTTTTCTATAAATAACATGATCCTTTTATGAATTGCCTTTACAAAAATCTTGGATATGACTGGTATAAGGGTTATTGGCCTATAAATACTATTAAGAGACTTATAACCTTTATTAAATATTGATGTATCTGTTGTGTATATATTTATATTTTATATTGCCGCATTTCGTTAATAGCGCTGTTGCATGGATTCACCATGTATCAAAATTTTCTCTTTTTAGCGATTCTACACGTACGTGTCCGTGACTCATTTTTAAAAGTTTTTCACTTACGTCTCTGGCCCATTATCTGTTGTATAGGCAGCTGTGCAGTGGATTCAAAATCACATTAATACTGTAGTAAATATATATTAGATATTAAGACATTATACTAATAAAATTATATCGCTTGAAAATCTCTTGCGTGGTTTTATTTATTTTTGCAATGTTAGAAGTTCATTTTTTTTCAAAATCCCGAGTGCTTCAAACTTCAAGGAGGCTGGCTAGCTATATGTCAGTAACTACAGAATTTTTTAAAACATCCGGTAAACAGCCCCGCTCAAACGACGAATTTACTAAGTGAGTTATAACTGGCACTAGTTCATTGATGCATAATCTTAGTTGATATACCATCATATCCTGTAGAATTTGTGTGCTTGAGTGATCGTATTATATTAATCACTTCATTGCAGCTTAATGGAGATTAAACATGGTGTTATTTATACATTTCGAGTTCGTGATTTTATGGCATAGCGTATATTAGTGTTAGTACGTTGGTTGAAGTAGTTGTTGGATTCATGTGCTATTTGAATGGGGTCTTCAATGATAGATAGCTCTTAATAACTATATGTTTACCATAAGGATTACAAGAGACAGCTACTTATATGAAAAATCTTTTCGCTTGACACTGCCGGTCTCTTTACTCTGATGTCTGTGGTGTCCACCCACTGCACTGAAGACACTGAAGTCAACGTCAATGCCGGTACCATAGAGGAAATCATTACACATACTGACTGAGATAGAGTCTGGCACATGAAACGTGAGAATGAGAAATCGCGGCAAATTCAGAAATTCAGAGTGTAGTGTGGTGGAAAATTACGCGCGGACTTATACCAGGTCAGGTTAACTTTATTATTATTTGGCATGAAATTTGTTATGGGGATCGATTATAACACGAGTCAATATTTAGGGTACCTATTTTTGAACTCATTCTGGATCACTCAAGTTCACATGTGTCATGCGGAAGAAGCACAGACATCAGAGTAAAGCAGATGAGTGTTTCTATACTTCCGATTTATTCTCAGTAACGTACTTATCAGTAAGTAAGAAGGAGATAGTTACCTTGCTAACTGACACGTCTTCATCTGTCACTGTCCCCGCTTTGGATCACTTCGTGTCGAGAGTTAGTGCAGAGAGATATTTACCTACTGTTGCATGATATTCGTATCAGGTACAGGGTACAGGTAAATTACTTTGTTTACTACTGACTTGTGCTTTTATTTCAATCATGCAGTGAGAATTAAAGTTTCTAATATTCCCTATAAATATAAGTTATATAAATAGCAGGTAACGATTTTAAGAAATTAAAAGAAAATGATCAATTCAAACTTTACTCAACCTGTGTAAAATGTTGCAAAGGGTGGACAAATGGTGGAGACAATTAGAAAAAATAGAATATTGAACGTTTTCGTCTATGTAAATGTTTTATTATTTACAGAAGGGAGGTACAAAAAAAAATCGTCATCGAATAAACTTGTCTCGGATCTGATAGGACAGGCTATTGACCCATGAATACAATGGTTTTATTCAAGTGGACCTGAAACTTTTCCTGTTCTATATTTTCTTTTTTAATTATGTAATTTATTCTTACATTCAAGTAATTCTCTGCAATTGATTTGATCTAGAAAATCATATGATTATTTTCGAATCCATGTTGCAACATATGTTCGCCAAAGATTTCCACAATGGTCTTATTTTTACTGACTGCTGAGAATATTTCATTTATCATGCTTAATTTATTATTGGAACAACCAAGCGCTTTGTTTGAAGATGAATGCATACATATTTTTAATACTCTTTCGGATATGGAGCAAATTCCTTTCTTTTGGAAATGGACTAGCAGTCGTTTAAATGCCGATTGGAACATTTGGGCAGAGGGGTTATTGTTATAACCACATCGTGATCGGATAGACTCAAAGAAGAGTTCCAAATGGTCCTGATTTAATTTGTAAGTAAGCAAGTACTTAAGCGACTCCGTCGTTATGAGACGATGGTACAGTTTTCGGAGTGATTATATGACAAATCGAAGGAAAATTTTCCGTCGTGATTGACAACAGGATTTAAACAATTTACATCCAGAGAACAACCAAGTTCTGTACACATCGTCTTATTATTTGATGTACCGTCAAAAGTTAAGCTGATAATTTCGATTCCGGTATGTCATTGAGCAGAGACAAGTAATTTTTAACTAAATTAGCTTTTTGCGATCCCGTCAAACTATTTATTAAAAAGTATCCTACTAGGATTTTCCACGATTCATTTGATGCTGTTACCATGAAAACAAGAGCCTCTTTGGCTAAAGGAGTGTCGTCACTTTGGCCTGATTCTGATTGGTTTTGCAAAATTAATTAATCCATGGCATTCCTTGTCATTCCATTCGATCATTTTTCTTATTGCCATCTTATCAAAACTGAGCGCAGCATAAATGGGTTTGGTGCTCATCTCAACTTTCTTTTTAATGGTGTCTAGAGAGTCTTGTATAAAGCCGGATTTTCAATTTAGATTTTGCCTAAATGGTGCGTAGATGTGAAAGAACAAAATTGAATTGCTCACGGATATACTCGTAAATCCGCGGTGATAGAAAATTGAGCGTCACTGCAAATTTCTTTAGCTCAGGAGAATATTCTTTACTTAGATTCTCTTGCCACTAGATACGTCTAACGAGAATTTCATTAGATACCCCTAAACTTAATAATACTAACTTTTCGTCTTCATTTATCCGTTTGGTATCCGAAAGATGATTAATGACGTCATTCAAATTATCTATTTTAATGGAACTTCTTACATCATCATTCGCTGTTTTTGCTTAGATACCGTCTTTGCAGTTTCTAAATCTTCATTCGATCTTTGTAGCATCTTTTTCAGTTCTTCTAGTTCACTTGAAAGATTTTTTCATTTTGCATTATCACCTCTTGATATCGCCTAGTTTTAGATAGACATTCTTGGCAAGTCATCTGAAAGAATTGAGAAACATAAGCAACATTTTTTTAAACTCATTGTTGTAATACTGATTACTGTTATTGCTTCACATATCTGAGGGTCCGCAGAAGATAAATAAGTAGACCGTAATTCACTCATCATCGTTCAAATTACTGTACTTTCATATTCTATTACAGCTCTACTCATTATTTCCGAGGATCAATTTAACAGATATAGACTTAACTTGCTGCTGATATTTAAGTATGTAGAGCTGGACTACTTGATCGAAATCAATAAAGTAGTTTAAATTTATATACGACTTATTTTCCAAGTTGTTGGTCAGTTTATATGATAAGATTAAGTAAATTATAACTCGTAACCAAAGTTAATGTAGTAGTAGTAGTTGTAGTAAACACTTTATTGCACAAATCAAGTAAATACTAGAAAATAAACTTAATAATAGACATTTGTACAAGGCGAACTTATCCCTTTAATGTGTGTCCAATTGTATTAAGCCAGTTCTAGTTTATACCAGTAGATTCAAATTAAATTGGTGCCCAATCATATCCGACTTATTTGTTGGTTTAAGATGTTTAAATCGTATGTAGGGTGACTTGTTGACCACAAAAATATTCAGCATCACCCCTAGCAAACATCCATTTCAAGCAACTTTGTTTGTAATCCGTTCAGTAGCCAGGGTTATTTAGTAGGTATTGAATGTGCGTACTTATTTTCAATGATGATTCTTTTTGTAAAACTGTGTCCACATTATTTTACACTTATACAGGGCCGTAGCTAGGGGGGGGGGCATTATGGGGCAATGCCCTACCTTAAAATACTATTGCCCTACCTTAACCCATCGCATATTATATCTAGAAAACTGTTTGTTTATAATTGGCGTACCAAATTGAGACATATTAGGGTAGGCAGTGTATCGACATCTAAATTATCAGATTTAAGTAGCATGGGTAAGCAAAGAAAAAAGACAGAGTTTCTTTACTGGATGCTATTGAACGGTTTAGACAAGTGAAAACCTTGTATCGACGACGTCGCATGAAACGCGGTACAAACTTACCTCGACCAGGTTATGGCAAAGTATCGTTTACGAAAAGTTTTAACTGATATATATTAGACGCATAGTCAATGTATAGTTGACATGAAAACTGACGTAAATTTCGAGATTTGAATGTATCTGTTGGGTTGGTGGGTACTGGGTGGGCGTCTGATGAAGTCTACACTCCGACCAGTAGCAGCCCAACTCCAAAACCCCGAGAGCTTTCAGTCGGAACTCCAGAACCGTTTCGATTGCCTAATTGGCGATATGGACGAATTCAACGACGGGTTTGTGGAAGCCGTCCATACCACAGGGTCTAAGTTTTTTAAGGCCCAACGGAGCAACAGAACCAATAGGCTCTCTAACTCCACTCAGAGGCTCTTTGAGGAAAGGAGTAGGACGGTTCTACAGTCTTCAGTCGATGCGACATTATATCGGCAGCTCAATAGACGGATCTCCAAATCTCTGACCGGTGATCTGCGCCAATTCAATTCGAAACGTATTGAAGAGGCCGTCGAGCGAAACAATGGCTCAAAAGTTTTTGCAAGAGATCCGTCTATTGGGCAGAGCCAGCTCGCCGAGTTAAAACCAGAGGATGGTAGAACTGTCTCATCCAAACCTGAGCTTCTGAGCGAGATAGAGCACTTCTATGGACAGCTATACACGTCAAATAACCAAGAGCTAGACTAACTCGGCACTATACCGATAACATCCCGAACATCAGCCTGTACGAGATTAGAATGGCTCTTAAACAGCTCAAAAATAACAGGGTACCCGGTGAAGACGGAATTACAGCCGAACTCCTGAAGGCGGGTGGAAAACCAGTACTTTTGGCCCTTCAAAAGTTGTTCGATTCCGTCTTACTGGAAGGGAGAACGCCAAAGGCATGGAACACAGGTGTGGTGGTGCTGTTTTTCAAGAAGGGTGACACCACTCTTCTGAAGAACTATCCACTCATCACGCTTCTGAGCCATGTCTACAAGCTGTTCTCAATGTCATTACTCGTGTCGCACGCAGACTAGATGACTTCCAGCCTCCCGAACAAGCCGGTTGCCGAAGAGGCTTTAGTACCATAGACCACATACATACGCGTCGTCAGGTTATACAGAAGACTGAAGAGTATAACCTGCCCCTCTGTTTAGCGTTTGTGGATTATGGGAAAGCCTTCGATGCGATCGAAACCTGGGCGGTATTACAATCTCTACAGAGGTGCCAAGGAAGTCTACTCGCTATATCGAAGTACTGAAGTGTTTGTACGAGAACGCCACTATGGCAGTCCGACTCCAGGACCGGAACTCGAAGCCTATTCCGCTGCAGCGGGGAGTTAGGCAGGGAGATGTTATTTCTCCTAAACTGTTCGACGCTGCACTGGAGGATGTTTTCAAGAATCTGGACTGGAGAAGGCTAGGCATCAACATAAATGATTTTGTTGATTCCATGCCCCGGGGCCAACATTTAAGAATTGCCTCAAACTCGAAAATCGATTCACCAGATTAGACCAAGTTCATTTTGAGTTATTTTTTTTCTTGCACCAGTTGTGCAGGTAGGGACCTGTAATTACCGCTGCCCTATCTTAAATTCAACTCTGGCTACAGCCCTGCACTTATATATATATGTTATACAGTCGACGGTAACGGACGGTTGCTCGTAATAAGTATAACGCCGTGGAAGAACTTAAATACAACAGGCTAAATCAGCTTCAGTCAACCAAGGTCAAGACATGCTTAATATTGGGTTTATACCTATTGTAACATTACATCTCCGTCAACCTGTGTGATCCATCGTATTAGTTCATAACTCTTTTTATTCCCCATGGTTGTTAGCCGGTCATTAGACCCTTTTTTTACCATACTTTTGAGAAAGCGTAATGTGCTGTTTATTAACTATTACAACTACCTGTGTTTATAACAAACTCTATCTTTGCTACAGTTTACTAGCATTTACTTAAAGAGGATTGATCATTATTAATTGCTGTAGTAGTTACTAAATAGTTATATCTCCATGTAATCGGTGTCATTGAATTTACTCATTATACAACTGTGTAACTTTTACTTGAATTGAACTTAATTCCCTCACATTGTGAAAGTAGGTATAACTAATATCCATTATTTTCAATTACGTAGTTTGTGGCATAAAATAGTTAGGTACAGGAATACAAACATGAATTAGATGCACGATTTTTACGCATGGTATTTAGTTTTTAAGAAACTGACTTCGATTGACCCCGATAACTAAGATATCGAATAACTACCTCACGAGCATGAGCCTGATATCTCGAAATTTTATTTAGTGCTGTCTTCATGATTTTACCCACTACATGAGTTTACCTACAAACAGATACGAGCGCTCAGTTGGTCAAGAATGTCACACTTGCTCGATTGTGCCTACAACTTCTTAACCGACTTGAATACCTGCATTAAAGGCACTCTCTCTCATGCTCACGCCCAATCCACCGCCGGCCGCTCCAGCTTCGATTCAACTGTAACCGCTCTCGCGGTCTTTGCTCCAGCAGCGTCTATTCGGCACGACGCCATTTCGGCCGCGGCCGCCAGCGCCAACCTCGCTCCTACCAGGATCGCCCGCGACGGCTGCGCCTCAACCATATAGCAACACCATACACGATCGAGCCAGCTCCGTGCTGACCACGACATTGTATGAATTAAAGACATAGTAAATGCGATGTCCGAATGAATGACGGAATATGAAATATCTGTCTCTATCGCAATCGCACTTGCATATTCGAGCGACAGAAAGGGAGACTTGAAAATGAAATATAACATAAAATTAATTTGAGTTGTCTGAGGACTTATTTATGTAACCAATTAACCATCGCGGCCCAACTTACACTTCATACAGATGGGAACGAAGTTTTCCCTCTCTGTCTCACTTATATGCAAACTTGCAAGTGCGACAGAGAGGGAAAACTTCGTTTGCTGTTCGCGGTAGCGCCCCAGTACCGTACCCAGCGCTACATAACACCCAATGAAATGAAAACGATTAGTTTAGTAGTAATCATTCAGAACTCTTAATAACTTACAACTTAGTGACTTGGTGTAATAACTTCCGAAATAAGTAGGTACGTTAAATCTAGATCGACACAATATGTTACATCGCCGTAGTAACCGCTTTTTAGAAAAAGAAAAGTGTTGTCTCATGACTATCTATTATATTATACACAAACAAACAACAACTTACCTTTACATAAGTCATTTTAGTTATATTTTTACCTGTTTCTTCTTATTATTTTTTATCAAGGAGCTGTTTACGTCATAATGAGCAAATAGATGGCACTCGGCTTTCTTTTGTATTGGCACGCAGTGTTCCCTCTTCTGAATTGTAGAAGAATGACTAATAAAACACCATATTCATTTCTTTTTACAATATTTAATACAATTTCTATTACAACAATCCGACCACCTTAGTTACATTGGATTCGATTGCCATAATTCCAGCCTAGGTACTTCTTTTTTTTTATACACGCCATTTTTTAACTGTTAAAATGGCGCCAATGCATTCGCAGAATCTATTAAAAAGGTTTTATACAATTTCAATAGTTTTACAATTCATAGATTATTTGAATACTTTCTTTAATAATTATCAGTACTGTAGAGGTTGGATATGAGGCTGGCTGTGTAGGTCCAGAATCATAACGTACACAAATTGGATTCAAACTATGATTCGAGAATGCGTCAAACTGGCATTCTTCTGGAAACAATTAGTTTTCCAGGGACTTGTTTGTCTTCACGACACCATCGGAATCACATGTTCTGTAAATCATTTAGGAGTTTATTGTAAGCATATTTCAGTAACGGTAAGAAATATAAATATACTAGTTTCATATGTGCTTCCAGTGTTATATTTTACCTTTAAACCCGTACCTCTCGTGCAGCATACCCCAGTATATATATATATATATATATATATATATATATATATATATATATATATATATACCACGTTAGTTACCACAGTACCTATTCAAAAATAAGTAAATTCATTAAATTAATTTTTAAATGATGAAGTTGAATACAACATTCATGCCATCCACCGTGTCAGTAGCTGAGTAGTGATAAGAGAGTTATGCTTTTGGTCATGATTTAATTTAACGTTATAGCTTAAAGAAAGAGATAGCATGAGTATCTCAGCTACTCGTAAGTGGCATGTTTGGTTATCTAGAAAACGCCTATGCGACTAATGTTATCAAGAATATAGTACCCAGGCTCGCGCAACTAGGAACAATATTTACAAAATGTCACTTTTGTATGGAATTTGGCCAAAAAATAATGGCGGATACTGCTATCTCGCTCCCTCAGTTAATCCATCTCAGTCACGTGTCAATGTCACCTCTGGTCACTTCCGTTCAACTTGAGTGATCGCCATATTGTTTCTTTGTTGATCAGTTCGTAGTGTGGTTTGTAGTTTGTTATTTTGGTATTTATAAATGGTAGAAACCTTAATTTAAAGTGAAAAGGCATGTAGCAGTGTGTTTTTCAACATGCCACTATTTCAGCCTATTTGTGGTTTTCGTGCCGGTGGCAAGATTTCCTTTAGATCACGACGGGTAAGCAATTAATTGGAGATTATCTATTAATATGTACCACAGCAAGTTACATATAAGCAAAATAAGAAGCGTTATTTACAATTTAGTTTTATTCGTATACTATACATACTAGTATTGGCTGTAACATATCGATAACTAGCTTATCATATAGAACTCTGGTATTTTTCAGTTGCAGACAGTGGGTGAAAGTGATTGGCAATGAAGACCTAGCCTACGTTGCAATTGAGAAGTTGTTTTAATAAAGGAAACTATGATTATTGTTTTTTCACTATTTATTGGATAACCTTAATTCGTTAGTCAAAAGCCATATATGATTATCTTTTTTTTTGGGGGTGCGCTCTTGTCTATGTCTAGGTAGGCATAGACAATAGACTAATATGCCAACACGTTCTCTTTTTTACAGAGATGTATTGCATATATCCACCATAGATTTAGACATAACTGATGGCATTACAATATACAAAAGAGAGAACCTGAAGAATGAACAATATAAGAGTAGTAACATGCTGTAACTGCAAGCAAGTCACAGACAATCAACATATCAAACGATAGGTATTCTTACATATGCATACAGGACAAATCATTACAAAACATCAATCAATTTTAAGCTCACAACATTAATTGACATAGTCTTTGAGATAGGAAGGTTTTTTTATTTCTCTCCTGGGTCTGCTGTCCTTGGTGTCAGAGAGTGGTGAGTTAACTGTGGGTGAGTTTATGAATGAAGTTGGGGGTTTGGGAGAAGAACATTGGTCCCCATTTACAGGTAAGTTTAAGCTAGAGTCTACATTTTCAGAAGAGGGGTAAGAAACATTGTTTTGAATGATATCTAAAGTTACATTTTCTTGGTCTATGTTAGCGTAAGGTATTGTGTTTTGGTGCAGGTTTGCATCAATTTTGTCTTGTGTTGCAGTGTTTGAGGGGTCCCCAGAACACCGCAAAAGAGGACGAATATGTATTAGGTCCCGTCTGTATGTTATATCATTAACATCAACAAGATATGATCGATCTGAAAGTATGTCTGAAATTATTCCCGGTGTCCACTTTTTATTTGAAGCTGGATTCATTTGAACTGATACTGCCTGTCCTATTTCTAGTGGAGATGCTCTTCTGGCTCGCTTGTCATGTGAGTGTTTTACTATCTCCTTTTTTCTTTAGAAGTCTTCGGGAACATTTTCTATTATTTTTGGTTTCAATAATTCCTTGATCGTGGGCACACCACCCCTTATTCTACGAGAGAATAATCTTTGGGCAGGACTTGTGTTCAGTTTATTAGGAGTGTTTCTGTGGCAGAGTAAACTAAGCCAGAAATCCTCTTCGTTTTCTGTAGACTTCTGTAGTAATTTCTTAACAATTTTGACAGTTGCCTCCGCTTTGCCATTTCCTTGTGGATGATTGGGTGATGACGTCACATGTATGAATTCCCATTCTTTAGCAAAATGCGCGAAATCTTGGTTGACAAAGTTAGTTCCGCCATCTGTGATCACCGTCTCTGGAATGCCGTGCCGTGAAAAGTTCCTTTTACAAGCTTCAATTACTGGCTTAGAAGTCTTTTAATTTTTCGATTTCGAAGAAATCAGAATAGTGATCAACTAATATCAAATATTTTATTTGTCTTCCTTTATGAGTGAAGAAAAATACATCCATTGATATCATTTGAAATGGGTATTCAGGTATGTTGTAACTTTGCATAGTGAATTTTTGCTGGCTTGGCTGGTATTTGATACATGTAGTACAACGTGTGATCATCTCTTTAAGATCCTTGGACATTGATGGCCAAAATACAGCATCCCTAGCCAATTTCAATGTGTTTTCAATTCCTGAATGTGCTTTATGTATCTTATTTAACATTTCTTCTCTTAAACTTTGTGGTATTAGTATAGCTTGACCTTTTAATATCAGATCTTGATAAACTGTCAAGTCATTTTGAATACTGTAGTATGGTTTCAAAGCGTCCGGTATGTCTCTTATGTACTTTGGCCAACCGCTTTTGATGAAGTTTTTAAGGATCATGAAATTATTGTCCATTGATGTTGCAGTTGCAATTTGTATCATGCAGTTGTTAGAAATCGGTACATTATGTAATGGGTTCATTTTTTCAATGATTTCGAATATTTTGAAGTCTTTAGACTTATCAACATCTTTACATTCTAGATAAAACCGAGACAAAGCATCTGCCATAATATTTTCTTTTCCAGATACAAACTGTATATCTAGACTATATCTTTGTAATGTTAATAGCATGGTCTGTAACCTTTTTGGAGCCAGAAGAAGAGGCTTTTTAAATATATTGAGGAGTGGTTTGTGGTCTGTCTTGATAATGGTTTTGTTATTACCTACAATCAGCTGGTCAAACCGTGTGCAGGCAAAAACTACAACCAGGAGCTCTTTTTCTATTTGAGCGTAGTTCTTCTCAGTAGAAGTGAGGCAACGCGAAGCATATGCTACTGGCTGGTTCTGTTGAAATAACGCCACTCCCAGGGCTCCTTCGCACATTCAACAACCAAAGGTTCATTTTTGTCATAATATTTCAATGTTTTTATATCACTGATTATACATTTGAGGGTGTCAAATTCTTTTTGTGCTTTTTTATTCCATATCCATTCCGATTTATCATGGGTGAGTTGTCTCAAGGATGTGGATTCTGCACTTAAGTTAGGAATATATCTACTGAGATATGTGAATACACCAAGAAATCTTTGTAACTCTTTTTTGTTTTTGGGTTCTGGTATATTTGTAATAGATTCTATTTTGGATGGATCAGCTTGAAGACCTTTGCTAGTGAAAACATGGCCATAATATTTCACTGATGTTTGTAAAAGTTTAGTCTTCATTTTATTTAATTTGCAATTGTATTTTACTAACCTTTCAAATAGAGCTTCAAGGTTTTTTATTATGATCCATAATGGCCTCTGGCATAGTGTCACCTACCCCATATGCCAATAAATCGTCCACCAGTGCTTCAACACCAGTTAGCCCTTGAATCATCTCATTCATTTTTATTTGGAAATAGTCACCCGCAGAAGATATCCCAAATGGAAGGACTTTCCAGCGATATTTGGCAAATGGTGTCCAAAATGTAGTAAGTTTGCTGCTCTGCTCGGACAATTTTAAATGCCAGTACCCTTTTTTTACATCAAATGTAGAAAATATTTTAGCCCTACCAAGTTCTTGTAGTATTTCTTCCACTGTGGTAAACCGATGATTTGGTCTTTTTATTGCCTTATTTAAAGGGATTGGATCTAGACATATTCTGAAATTATCTTTCTTTTTAATTAATAGAATATTGCTTACCCAATCAGTATGACCGTCTTCTTTTGTCTTCTTCTAATTTTTTTAGTTCTTCTTTCAGTGTTGGCCACAGTGCTACTGGAATGCGACGAGCCCTCTGGACAACTGGTGGGACAGCTTCATCAATTTCGAGATCAAGCTCACCTGCGAAGCTACCTCGGCCTTCAAACACTGAGCTGTACTTGTTTATTATCTCCTGTGTTTCCTGTGAATAATTGCACCGTACCTCTTTGCAGAACTTCACAAGGCCCATCTGTGTGCAAGCTTTACATGACAAAAGTGGAATGTGTCTGATGTGTACAACCTGGAATGTGACTGTGTATTTAGTTTTAAGACCAGATATATTTGTTTTCAGCATTATATCAATTTCTCTATGAATCATAACATTATTTCCGCCAAATCCAAATAATGTTTTTTTTGAAGGTCGCATTTTTTTTTCTACGTAACTTTTGCCAAACATTTCTTCAGCATTTTGGAGCCCAATTATACATGCATCTGCTGCTGTGTCTAGCAAACATTGGGTTGTTCTCCATTTCTTCCCGGTTCTGTATTCTAGTTTGCACTCCGCCAGGTTCTTGTTGTTGTCAGTAATTTTGTTGATGAAATATTCCGGTTCTGAATCGCTGCTGCTGTCTTCATCTTCTTTCTCATTATTTTCATTAACTTCTTTAACGGTTTTATTTTTCTTACAAACTTTTTCTAAATGGTTTTTACCCTTACAGTTGGTGCAAGTAGTGCCCCATGCCGGACAGCATTCTTTGTTGAAGATGTGGTTGTTGCCACAGAAGCGACATTTTCCTCTAGTTTTTTGATGTCTGAAGGTGTTGAAAACTCTTTTATATGTTTATCTGTTGCTTCTGCAGCGCGGCACAAGTTGATAGATTCTTTTAGAGTGAGATTGTCTTTCTTCAAGAGCTCTTTTTTTAATGCCATATCTCTTATCCCTAGCACTATCTTGTCCCGTAACATTTCATCATTAAATGTATTGTAGTCACAGTCTTCTATTAATCAATTCAGATCCGCATAAAAGATGTCGAAAGGTTCATTTTGAGACTGGTTTCTGCATAAAAATATATATCTATTGTAGATTATGTTTTTCTTCGGAACCATTTTGATTTTCATTATGTCCAATATTTGTACGCACGTTTTTGTTTCTTTGTCGGAGTCTGTGAGACCAAAATTTCCATACTTTTTTAAGGCCTCTTCCCCGATGGCGCTGAATAAGACACTTACTTTTCGTGATTCTTCTTCAGGCGACCAATTGTCCATCTGCGTCGCGCGGCTATAATCTTTTCATGATGATTGGAAGGACTTGAAGGCCTCTTCTGGATCTTTGTTAGTATTGATCGCTGATGGCCAAGGCACGTTTATATTTTGTGATGAGACCGGTTGAGTTTGAGAGAGTCTAGCGATTTGTTCCTGCATAGACTTCAAGAGCATTGTTTGCTGTTGGAAGATGTTAGTGCTTCTTCCATAATGCTCAATTTTCCGCTGCCACCATGTTTTAATAAAGGAAACTATGATTATTGTTTTTTCACTTTTTATTGGATAACCTTAATTCGTTAGTCAAAAGCCATATATGATTATCTTTTTTTTTGGGGTGCGCTCTTGTCTATGTCTAGGTAGGCATAGACAATAGACTAATATGCCAACAGAAGTTGAACGAATTAAAACTTGTTTGTGGTGACCACTTTTAACCCAAAGATTTTAATCTAAAGAAAAGTCGTCTAAAGAGATGGTTAATATATTTAAAGCAACACAACTTTATACTTTTTTTTATTTTATTTATTTATAGCCCTACCCACTGCGGAATGAAATGAAATCATTTATTCTTCAATTTAGGCATGTTACATGCACTTATGAATGTCAAAAAACTACCACCGGTTCATAAAATAAACCTCTGCCTCGAGAGAATAAGCGCATGGACGTCGTAGTGTAGTCGTCATAACCAGTTAGAATGGATTCAAACCCCAATTTTTAATAAAGGAGCATCCATTATTAATGTGAGGTGTTTTGGCAAAATTCGATCCCCTCCCGCCAAAAACATCTCACGTGAATAATGGAATCCACCACGTCACTAGTCATCGTTTATCGATATCGATATCGTTAACCGTACTACATCAAAGTTACATCCCTATCGCGCTGTTATGTTGGCATTACCTATTTCCTTTTTTATTTTATTGTGGTACAGAATGTTTGCCAAACTACGTCAATGTCATGCAATGACAATGTCACTGTCATCCAAAACCTAGTTCGAAGTCCCGTCTCTTAGAACGTAGTGGTTATATTCTCTTTGATAGTACCTTTGAGGGTCTAATTTTATAACCCAACTGTTTACACGACTTTTACACTGCCATCTATATTCATGTCTTTGGGCTATTTTTCTATGAAGTGAGTTGGAAGTGAGAAAAGAAATCCTCTAAGTGAAAACGCCCTGGGGCGCTACCGCGACTGCAGATGAAATTTTTGCTCTCTGTCGCACTTGCACGTTCGGATGTAGGTGCGACAGAGAGGGAAAACTTCGTTTGCTGATCGCGGTAGCGCCCCTGGTATCAGTACAATAAAAAAAATGTCATTGTGTCTTGATTGTGTCAATAGCGTTATTTTTGACAGGTTCTAGGCATAAAAAAATATACTGAGTGCTACAATATTTAGAGACATAATAAAGTTCATTTACTTGAATACGTTAAGAAAACCTGTTGGTGAAATGACTAGCAAACCTAACTCGAAGCGTACGATTTATGTCGGCGGCTTAGCTGAGGAAGTCAACGAGAAAATTTTAAATGCTGCTTTTGTACCTTTCGGAGACCTCGTCGACGTCCAAATACCACTAGATTACGAGACTGAGAAACACAGAGGTTTCGCGTTCATTGAATTCGAGAACGCTGAGGATGCTGCAGCCGCCATCGATAACATGGTAAGTCTGTAGTGGATTTGGACGAGTGTTCTGTCGCTCTAAGTCTTCCGTTGACGCTGTCCGCCGCATGTAGCATCTTGTTTTATAGGTAGCAAATAATCACAGTACACGTGCTAATCCATGTCCGTGTCAATCAGAGTTACCCCACATCTGACTGGATAGCTGACAGTTATACTTAGGATATAACAAAAGAGTGCTATTGTTTATTTTTTTCACCTGAAAAAGACGGGTTATGTTACACAGTTTCAACATAATATAATTATATATTGTTTAAGCTGTGTAGCATATGGCCACCAGTTTAGCCTAGTTAACCTTCCTACAAAGCTGGATATCCGGGGTTTGAATCCTGGCAGCAAGCAGGAGTATTAATATTTGTTCCTGAGTCCTCAGTGTTTTCTTTGCTTGTAAGTACTTATTTATATCCATTAAATGTATCTTTGTCTAGTTTATTGAGCTTACTATGGGGCTAGTTTGTATGATTCTCTTAATATCAGTTTATTTACTAATTAGATAGGTACTCCATCCAAAAAAACATGTCTGCCGCTAAGCCTTGCATAATCAAACTGTTATCCATTTCTTACATGATAGTAATTGTAAGATTAAGGTAATAATTATGCTAAGTACCTACAGAATGGGGGATGTAAGTCTAGTGGAGAGTGCAGGCAAAATCTTTTAATATTGTATAAGTAAGCTAAAGGTATGTAGAGTATAGCCAAGCCTGAGATGCCCTTATCATCTTATACATACTTCAAATGACTCCAGAAGTTAACCTTTCAAGAGCCGGCGGCCACCCATGGAGCCACTAGTCAAAATAAGAAATATGCCAAAATTGACAGTAATAAGTTTTGTAACCCAACGCGCTAGAGAGCCACGGTTGTCGAAAGGTTGAGGAATCAGAATACAGCACATATGTCACATCTATAGGTTATCCTGCTGTGTTATTTTTAACCAACTACGAAAACGGAGGAGGTTCTCAATGCGGTTCTATGCACTTTTATTTTGAATTCTTTTAAACCTTGAAACTTCGTCGTTCATGAAGTGATTTTTTATACTATGATGGTGACATACAATACCACATCCCTTATGTAGCCCATTTTCGTGTTGATGAATGATATTTGTGTTATATTGAATTCACAACAAGCTTGGTTCTTATCCAACAATCCCGTCATTTATCACATTGTTATTTTACATAACACAACTTGTTATTTCCAGAATGATTCAGAGCTCTTCGGCCGCACGGTTCGTGTTAATATAGCTGCGCCACAGCGTATTAAGGAAGGCTCTACGCGACCTGTGTGGTCTGAGGATACATGGCTGCAGAAACATGCTGGTGAAACTTTGCCTTTACCTAAAGAGGATGCAGAAGCTGAAACTAAAGATGTGTCCGAGTCAAAGACTGACATGGTAAGTTTGTATTTTAAATAAAACAGTACATTCTATTGCACAAAGGGCCTTACGAGGTTGAACAAAGAGTAGCTGAACCATATACTATTAATAGAAATGTTTTTTCACTTATACCCTCTATAGGCTATTAGAGTGAGGCACACTACATGGCTTTGGAATCTCTTTACATAATATTCGTCACTGTTTCTTTTGGTATCAATTATAATTTAAATAGAAATGCTTTCTTTTTTTCACATGATGCCTTAGGACACTGTCACAGATGCGGTAAGTGGGTTTCTTTAATCCTGTCTTCAGAAGTAGTTGCCCAGAAAATCCTCCTAGCATTATCCCAGTACAGTTGCATTCTGAAGGATGCCCGGGGTCTGCTACCTAATCTCAAGATTTGGCGAAGGCCCTAGTTTTTACGGAAGCTACTGCCATCTGACCTACCTATCCAAGGGGAAACTAGACCTATTAGGATTAGGCTTGTCAAGTGAGTGGGCAACTTGACTGTTAAAAGTTCTCAAGCCACCCGAGTTCCTCTATCTTGGGTAAATTACTGCTATCATAGCAGCCTTAACGTGTCTTCCAAAGCACGGGAGCGCTCAGTTAATAACCACTCAAAGTGGTCAGGCATTCAAGAGTTGATTGACCTGGGTTGACGTTACTTAACCTCGTATACTGCATGCGGTCAGCGGGCGCTGCTGCGCCACAAACGCTGCTAATAATTCATATTAGTAGGTAATTTGCTATTTGACGTTACGTCCGTAGCATTATTTTTTCAGCATTTTCAACAGTATCGACAACAGCGCCGCGCCAACCTTTCCTTTATAGTACTTTAACTCGAGAGCGCGGGTGAGCCGTGGTTGTGTATTGAGATATACATGCACATTTTCTATGCGTGCGTCAGCGTAGTAGCTATGAGTTCACAATGTCCATGTGTTCGTATGTGTCACAACTAGAACTATGGCTAACCCACAATCGTGAGAAAAAAGTACTATGCCTGAAAATTATATATATTTTTTTCTTTTCAGACTGCAGCGAAACCTGCAGAAAAACGTAATCCTCAAGTATATTTCGACATAAGCGTCGCCAAGCAGGAACTTGGACGAATAATTATTATGCTACGAGCTGATGTCGTACCTAAAACTGCTGAGAATTTTAGAGCATTATGTACACACGAAAAAGGCTTTGGGTACCAAGGGAGCAGCTTTCATCGGATAATACCCGATTTTGTATCCTTTTATATATTTAAAGTATCGCATCACTGCTGTACAGATGTAGTGCAAAATGATATTCCTTCGTACTTTATCGGAAAAGTTCGTATTCTCGTTGTTCTCTCAATTAGCTTCAGTACCCATCTTACAGCCGTAGGGGTAATTCGCATTAGCAGACCAATATATATATATATAGAGTGGCTAACACGCAATTCAAATATTCGCTACAGTTTTGATTATATTTACAGTTTACTTATAAAAAGATTGTATCACCATGCCGAAACCTCAAAAACGGTTAAAAAATCCAGTCCAAGGAATACAGGTATATTTAACATATACCTGTACTTCATATAAGAAAATAGCAATAACTCAAGAGTATTTTGGCAAAGTTCAATAGCGAATTTCGGACACAACGGGCATATCTAAACCTACAATAAGAATTTTTTTGAACCAGGAACAAGAATATAGAAAAAATAAAAATACCAATACAAACAATGTTTTAAGCTGGATAGACCACGCAAGAAATTCTATCTAGATCTTGATGATTTCGATTATTGTACTTATAAGTATAAGTAATTTCAAAGTTATTGAAGGTGGTTGTAACATCTCTATATTATACAATAACATTTTTCACTTTGACATTTGACACTAAACAATAAAGTTCCATAATAATGGATATGAAAACGTCACTCATTTAATACAATCATTGATTGACAGTTCGGGTGCCATCGTATTCCGATTGAGGTCCGAGTTTTCCCGAAGGAAAATAATTTTGCAATACATCTGTAGTAGCAGCGACATGGTGTTTTTAGCGCTGAGTTGACGAAAAATGGATAATCGAGAAAAAATATATACAAGTTGCCGAAGTTGTCAGCACAGTTTTCTTGCGTCTCAATGTACTCAATAGTTTGAAGAGCTTTTTTAAATCGTTAACTGTAACTAGTTGTATTTCGCAGTATAACCAGGCCTGTTCCTCTTGCCATTTCGTTTGAACTCATCTCTAGCACCTCCAGCTCTGTGTTGTAAATTCACCCGAACATGGCTGAAACCGTAGGACAGACACACTATTATCTTTACAAACCAACTGTTAAGCAATAAAGTCCAGACAGTCATTAAAGGTTGAAAAAACAAGTACAGTAGGATTTATTTTTATCTTCTTAGTAGTTTTACAGTCGAGTTTTCTTAAGAGGCCTTATAAGTTTTTAAATGTTTTGATTTCAAATTATGACAAAAGTATTGATAATACCAATAAATTGATTAAAAGATTCGATGATTTTATCAAAGTTTTTGATAGTAACATTGTGTGTATTAGAATTTAAGCGGTAAACACAGTTTTTAGCTTTTAATGTTCAATTTGTAGTGATGTTTGAAACAATATTTCTTTAAAAAAATCCAAAAAATACATTTAATATTTATGACATTAGGTCGCAATAACCCTGTTCGAGATAGTAACACTGAGAAAATGTCAATATACGTGTCAATTCAATCAGAAAATCGTCAAATGTATGAGCGTTTTTTAACTGATAAGGACTCTTAATTTATTTATTTTTATTAATTTCTTTGTTTTTATTTATCGTAGCAAACGATGTTCTTATGAAAACTATGAACCATACCAGCACGCTAAACAGATTTTATGGACCTTAGAATATAGAATTTTCATCATCCATGTTTGAGTTAGTGACTAAGATAAGAAAGTGCAGGAGTAGAAAAAAAGTAGCGACAATAATCGCAACTACATCTTTTGAAACCTTGACTAGTGTACAGATGTGTCAAGGTGGAGATTTTACAAATCACAATGGCACGGGAGGAAAATCTATTTATGGAAGAAAATTTGACGACGAAAACTTCACACTCAAGCACTCGGGACCTGGCGTGTTAAGTATGGCCAACTCTGGTCCTAATTCCAATGGATCTCAGTTTTTCCTCTGCACTGCAAAGTAAGTAGTAAAGTAAATCCATCTTTATGATGAACGCGCTTTCGAATCCGTGTTAACGTAATTTTCAACAAACAACAAACTTCATATTGTAATGTTTAGGTTTAGGTACTAACCAAGCTTTCTTAAATATAACACAATATTATTACCTAATTAAGTTTATTTTTTAATATTTGCAAATATAAGATTATAGTAGTTGCAAGGTAACAGCGTCTAAAGCCACAGCCAAAGCAGTTCTGAATCTTTACAAATAAGGGACCATTCAATCCTGTTTAATCGTAAGCACAATTAACCTGTTCACCTCCACAGTAGATTCCGTAAGTTGTGTCTCACACGCCAAAGTCTATAGCAAAAGACTGCATAGCACGTATGTTGCCTTTACTCGTACATCGACTTGATCCGTCGACTTGGCACCGTAAAGTGCAACTAGGGTTGTTTGCAGACGATACCGCGCTCTTTACGACTCATTGTAAGTACACTTTTATCCGGCGAGATCTCCAGGAGGCAATCACTGACCTAGGTCGTTGGTTTAATCTTTGGCGTATCGAAGTCAATCCGGAAAAAAGCACTGAGATAGTCTTTCACCCGTCTGACCGCGTCAGCACGGAAAGGCGTGTTGCTCCGATCCAGATGTTTGACCGGCCCATCCCCTGGGCCAAACGAAGTCAAATATCTTGGAGTGACCCTCGACAGAAAACTGACTTTCCGTAGCCACATCAGTAGAGTACGCAACCGTGCGTTGTTCGTGCTAGGAGGGCTTGGGCCGATGATTAACAAGTTTAGTGAAATGTCCTTAGAAATAAGCTGACACTCTACAAAACTTGTGTTCGTCCAATCATGTCTTATGCAAGTGAAGCTTTTGCTCAAGCCGCTTCAGGTCATTCAGAATCGTTTTCTCCGTAGGGCGACTGGTGCTCCATGGTACCAGTCGAACCTCAGTCTGCACCACGACATGGGGATTAGCACCATGTATGGTTTCTTTAAGCAGACTGCCATACGTTATTTTGACAACGCTTCCCATCATAGGAATCCGTTAGTTAGGAAGGCTGTCGACTACGTTTCTATCCCTCCCCCCTCTGTCGTTACTCGGCGATCACTGATTAGGGGCCGTACGGTCCGGCGTCCTAGGCATACACTTACGGACCCGGACGGCTTACGGCGTCCAACTCTGACACTATGCGTACACTTAGGCATTCCCGCCGGCGGGGACGTCTACCGCGCGATCGCGACAACACTGACACATATAGTCCATCTTCGTCCCGGTACCGCCGCACACCGGATAGAGTCAGGTTTTAGAGGTTTAGTGAACCAGCGACAAAACGCCCAGTATCTAGATTCCACTCACACCTGGAGCGCAAACTTAGAGTATTCCAGTGTTCCAAACCACACGCGTGGTCGTGCCGGAGGTTTTCCCCTGGATTTTCCCCAGGCTACTCTCCAACCACGCACTCTTATCGCTTTATTGGGCCCGGCCTATAAAGCCACAGTCAGGTTCAAAAAAAAAGCATAAAAGATTCATTCATTTCATAGATGTAAATTACAATATAAATTTGCATTCATGTCAAAAGTATAAGAATTCACATCATGATCGTCAATTAAGATTAAATAATAATAATGATAATGAGATGATGAATTGAAAATATTCTCCCAATGAGGATCTATAAGTATTGGAATATATAAGTATTGCTTGTACATCTAGTATAAAATATTGTTCCTTCTCTATTTTGTACGACGCTGATTCTGACATTTGTTTATTGTGTTTCAGGACGGATTGGCTAGATGGAAAACATGTTGTATTTGGGCATGTTATTTCTGGATTGGATGTACTGAAAAAAATTGAGAAATATGGCTCTAAAAGTGGGACAGTTTCGGCTAAAGTGGTAATCAGCAATTGCGGCGAATTACAATAATTTATATTTTGAATGTAGTTTCAATATAAAGATAGGAATCCTGCGGCCGCGGTTGTAGCTGTGATTCGAGTAAGTGTTACTTTTTTCGAGGTTAACGATAAATTTAATTCCACAATTTCGGAAATTATACGATATGTGCTATCGAGCGAACTCTATGCACCTAAGTATAATTATACGATTCGTAGTCAAGACCAAGACGCGCGGTGCAATGGGTTAAAAAATCTTGCTGTTGCCAGGTACAATATTAGCTTCATTGCTAGAAATGTCCTCATGACGCCATCTTGTCTTTACTAGGACTTTGTAGCCGTCTATATTCTCATTTCGAAGGTGGTAGCTTACAATATACTTTGATAAATTATGTTACGATTGGGTCTGCGTCTGGTCGATCGGCTGTGAAAATGATAATCGATTTTTTGTTAATCGATTTATTGCGAAATAAATATATTTAAAAAAAAACGGTTCTTTTTTAATAGCTATCGATTTTTTAATAATCTATTATTTTTTGTCATTCCTAGATTATAGTAATCTATTAGTTACCTATACTGACAGCCCGCCGAGTAGGTAATCCGGCATCTGAGCAGTCACGAATCACCCACTAGGCGGGTCCCTGGTAGTGAAAGCGTTAAGGTTCTCATTCGTCAGTACATTATGCTCGTTTTGTTGATGAATCGTTATCTTGTGAAAGTAGTTCATTCGGTCCAAAGGTTCCTGTTCCAGTTTTCGTGAAACATTCACAAAATATTTTGTTAGTGGTTTAATTTGATGACGTTCAGGGAACAATATTCTCAATATTTCGAAAAAGGCATTTCGTATCCTTGGCTTCGCGCTTTGTTGAGCAGCGACCTTTAAAAACATGCAAGCCATTTCAGCGTTGTATAATGCTCTTGTAAGAAGCCAATTAGAGTGCAATTTTGCAATATGGGCACCTTATGAGAGAAAGTATAGCTTTATGCTAGAAAGGATACAAAATAAATTTACGAGGTATTTGTACTGGAACTACTACGAGGTACTTGTACTTGTTTCCAGTACAAACACCTCGTAAATTTATTTTGTATCCTTTCTAGCATAAAGCTATACCCTTTCTACCCGTTGATGTACCCTACATCTTTCGTCATAGGTATGGTAGGCTACAATAAACTAGAACCTCGTAGGGATTTATCATTGGCATGCTACCTTGTCCGAGTTCTGCGGGGTAACATCTGCAACCCAGATATATTGTCGCAGTTAAGTCTTAGAGTGCCGGACGAGTACGCGGGGCGGCGGCGGCCGCGGCTGCTGGCGGAGCCGACCGGCAGAACCAACTTGCTTCGTAAAGCGCCTCTTAGTCGCGCAATACACACACTAAATTTGGTTGCTGACAAAATTAATCTGTTTTATTGTTCAATGTCTGAATTTGAATGTATGTTTGTGTTTAGTGTCCAATTACTCTAATTAGGTTAAGTAAATCGTAGTTAAGGCACTATTGCATTAGGGTCAACCTGTAATGATGGTTGCTGTATATTATAAATAAAATAAATAAATTTTTGTCATCCTCCGTACATAGTTTGGAGTGTTGTTTGTTGTTCGTCGATTTTCAATATCTTCTTAACCAGCGTGTGGTTGCAGTTGAAACGCCGCCTGTTTCTCGTTTGCCTAATATTCTCTGTAGAATCTAAATTTGTGATCCCCAAATTAGGTTCCTGGACGTCAGTCCGCGTCTACGACTGTTGGGGAATGAAATGTGCGTAGTCACGTAGCCTTTGCGCACATATCTACCTTCATTGTACCGTTCGACAAAAAACAAACCAATGGAAGGTAGAGTTCGTCTTCCTTCCATTCCTTTGTTTTTCAATATTTTTAACGTGTAGAGCTCGTCCAGTGCATAAATACTATATTTATTGTTTTAGAAAAACAGGAATGAGAATCCACTGCTAATTACCTTCCCCTTTAAAAGCTCATTAAATATTAATCCTTAGCGAAAAAGTGTGTAGAACCTTTTTGGTAGATAATTTTATGTTGATTACTTATGTCTCAACCTCTTTTGCTAGGTCCCAGTGACCGTTTACCAGTTTATTTTTATAAAAAGGGACATTCGATGTGATTGATACTGTGTTGTACCAATTTAATTGCCTGTGTCATCATTTAAAATATACAAAATAACTCGTTGTTCAAGTAATAATCAAAGGACATGTCCAATATACTTAATTATTTTTATTCTCCATTAGAATACTCCGATACATGCGTATTTTTTGTACATGTTCCGAAATCTTGTAAAGAAGGAAGGGTTTCTTTAGTTATTTCTTGTCGTAGAATAACATGCATAGTAAAAATAAAGACTGTACTGCATGTGTGTCGCTCCTTTTGTTATTTATACGACGCGTTTTGCCCGAGCCTTGTTAGATTTACTGACAAGACGTTACAATTAATATAATTAAAAAGTTTGCTAACTACGGTTACGAACTATTTTGAGGTAATCAATTATGTTTTATATGTATGTTTATTATCGGACTTGAAAAAAAAAGAGGTCAAATAAGATAAGCGATATATCTAATTTATTTATACACTATTTTATACATTATACGCTATAAAATATAATTAGACCAAGCTGAATTGCCAGCAATGTTTATTGCATATATCACAGATTATGCAAGTGTTATTTAAACGTCAATCTTGTATGAAATTATGATGATTAAAATAACGCTTTCACAGTCTGTGCTACGACAATCACTGCTAAGTGCCAAGTTACCTTGGTCTTAACTCAAAGTACTTGGATAAAATTAAGCCACTTCGGTCCCCGCTCCCCGAGTATTTACTTTGGTTCCCCTTCTGTGACCGAAGTAGGCGGAGAAGTGAAAAATCAAACAAAGGCTCGAAAGCGAAAATATTTATTAAAATTGGCAATATTCATTAAAAAAATATAAAATTTGTCAAAATAGAAAACAATGAGCATTATTAAAAATAGTTTCATGTTTCTGCTAAAAGGTTTAACCTGCGTCTTAAAGCATTGTCTTTGATTATTTTGTATCCGGGCTCATCTACAGCACAGAATAAGTAACTAATAGTACAAGTACAGAAGCTTCACTTCCTAACAAACACGGCGTTTAGGCATAAAAACGTGCCTACTCTGGGCATCTCTGTCTATCGTATAACTTGTATTCATTCACACACGGCACGTGTAGCGCTAGGGCTGTCACGCCAAAAATACATCGATGAGGGCAAAACATGTTCTAGCTCCCCAGATGTCGCTTGAAAACAGTGAACCGATATTAATTAAGTACCTACGTGTTACTTCACATATATGTATGTATGTCAGTGTCATTGTGGATAACGCCACAAATCAAATTTACCTCGTGATCGGAAATCCTCTTTAACTGTTGAAATTTTAATTCGTAAGTAAGAAAAGGTAAATCAAAAAATCAAAATCAAAACATTTATTCTGCAAATAGGCCTCAAGGGCACCTTTACAAGTCAAAATCTATCTAGGTACATCAAATAAAAATAATACAATAATCAAAGTATCATTAATTAAATGTAGTGTTACATGTCAAAAATAAGACTAAGAAACTATTAACAATCGAGATTTGTTAGAGATGTATAAGGTCTCTAAGCGTCAAGATAAAAGGTAATAAAGTAGGTACACTAATCATAATAAAATATTTTGAGCTATATACGTATCTATAACACGTCAACATGAAAATAATAAAATCTTATAAATAAATATTCTCAGAGATGTATAAGGTCTCTGAGCGTCAGTCTAAAAATAAAATCAAATGAGAACAGAGCGAAGTCTCTCATCATGTCAATTCCACTGAACACTAGTACGAAGTTACTAGTCCTTGCAAACATGAACAGACCGGACCCCACAAACAGCACCCGTTCACGAGTATGACGCGTATCTCAGCCATCGCCTCCCTCGACCATATGTTAGGGAAGGTTGCGACCCGATCAACGACGCCACCGTAAGCAAAGACCTTTAGGCGAGCATGACATATTCAAGCTGCAGGGCATTTATAATCAAAGTAGTACTTAATAATAAAATATCGAATACAATGAGATACCCCATGATGTGCTCGAATGTACATGAAATAATTTTAGAACAGTAAAAGTCCAGACTAAAATTGTAGTTACACATGTCTACATTATAAACCATTACTATTTCTAGTAAATTAGACAACTGGCTTAAAAGCTTCTTGATCGTTTAAAAAACTTTTAACGTGACACTTAAATCTGTTGAAGGGCAAATTCACTACATCCATGGGTATTTTATTATAAAAGCGTATACAGTTCCCCACGAAGGACGTGCTAACTTTATGGAGGCGACAGGCTGTCACTGCGAGCTTGTTTTTACTTCTTATGTTGTAGTTGTGGATTTCGCTGTTAAGTTTGAATTCATGGAGATTTTTCCGTACATACATAATGTTCTCAAAAATGTATTGAGAAGCGACAGTGAGAATGTTTGCCTCTTTGAATTTTTCTCTTAAGGAGGCACGAGCTCCTATTTCATAAATAGAACGCACTGCTCGTTTTTGTAGTACGAAGATAGTCTGGATATCCGCCGCTTTCCCCCACAGCAGGATTCCATAGGACATAACACTGTGGAAGTAACTGTAGTACACCAATTTTGCTGTCTCGACTACGGAATGCAGTACCGGTACCATTTGTCAGTCCCGGGATTTTCGGTACTAGCCGGAAGAGGAACCGGGATTTCCCGGTTTTATCGGTATTTTCGGAAAATTACTTGTGGTGGTTTCGAGACTTAAGTAATTTCTACTTTATAGTATTTTTGGGCAATAATAATATCCTGAAAATACAAAATGAAAATACACGTTTTGTAATCGAAATAAAATACACTTTAATTCTTTAAATCACAAGGAACTAAGTTTGTCTTTTTGGCTTTAATTATAATATAACAACATTTTTGGACAGGTAATCGGTAATAATTAAGTACTTATATTATACCTAATTGATAATCAAAATTGGGTTCTGCATCGTAAATAAATAATATACATGACGTATGTTATTAAATGATAACTTCTTACTTACATATCTAAAAAATCTACCTAAAAAAATTTCTAACGAAACAGTAAAAAATCTGCATAATTAATGCAAGCATTATTTCAAGCTAATCATTTTACAATTGCAGTTATTATAATAAAAAAATCAACAACCTGCCAGCGCTAGCGCCTAACTATGAAACAATCATAGTTAGGCGCTAGCGCTGGCTTATTTGATTGAGCGAGCGGGACGGAGTAATTGCCGGCCGTGGTCGTGATTTGGCTCTTTTGAGCGGAGTTTACGTTTTTAAACCACGCTTGCGTGATTAATCAATATCACTTGTATCATTTCTACACTACCGTGTTAAATTTAAGTCGCAAATAATATTTCCCGAAAATCCCAAAAATACCGGGACTCGGATTTTGTAGTACCGGTTCTCATCTTGGCTAAAAAACCGGGAAATCCCGGTATTTTCGGTTCCGGTATTTCCCGGGAGCAAACCCTAGTCTCGACGTTTGTCAGCTGCCTGATTCGCCTCACTGCATAGGCTGCGGAGCTAAGTTTTCCTGCTAATGTGGCTATATGTGCAATTGAAGTTTTGAATCTAAGGTTATTCCCAAAATACAGTCTTGTCTTCGAATTCTAGAATCTCGCCCTTTAATTTAATTTTTGAGTTGTTTATGTGCTTAACATTGGGTAAAATAAATTTTATGCACTTCGTCTTCTTTGCATTTAAAAGCAGGTTATTGGCTGTAAACCAATTTACAATAGTGGATAATACATCATTAATACAGTCGAAACTTTTCTCTTTTCTATCCACTTTGAAAATTAAAGAAGTGTCATCTGCAAATAAAACTATATCATGTCTACCCTGCACAAGGTCTGGTAAGTCATTTATGTACACTAAAAATAAGAACGGTCCTGGGATGGATCCTTGCGGTACTCCAAGAGCAACGTTTGACCCTGCTGACGAGGTCCCATTGACGACTACTCGCTGTGTTCTGTTCGATAGACATGATGAAACGAGATCAAGAGCTCCATTCTTTATCTCATAGTGCCTAAGCTTTATGATCAAATTGTCGTGATCAACGCAATCAAACGCTTTTGATAAATCACAGAAAACTCCAACAGCATCTTGAGCCTTTTCCCAGGCATCAAAAATATGTTTAATGAGTACCACACCGGCATCCGTGGTGGAACGGCCTCTAGTAAATCTGAATTGCTTACTGTTCAGCAGTTTATTACGATTGAAATGGGATAGAAGCTGATTAAGGATAAGTTTCTCGAAAATTTTGCTTAATGCCGGTAGTATTGAGATAGGTCTGAAGTCTGTGGGGTCTGATTTCGTTCCTGATTTGAACAACGGGATAATTTTACTATGTTTCATCAAGTCAGGAAAAACTCCAGTATCAATACTTCTATTAAAGATATCAGCTATATAAGGAGCAGTTAATTCTATTATGGAATGTAATACTTTGACAGACAGCCCCCAAAGATCTTCAGTTTTCTTGACATTCATTGATCGAAACGCTTTGGTAACGATGATAGGAGTCACATAATTGAAACTAAAGATTTCCGTACATTCCACGGTAAGTTCATAAATCATGCGTTAGGATACTCTTTAGGGTTCCGTAGCTACTTTTATAGAAAATTGTTTTAAACTGCATATATACCTTTAAAGCCTTTGGTATTAAGTCTGCCATTTGTACACTTGTATTTTTGTGCATCCACAATGCCTGATTCGTCATCTGGATACAAAATTCAAATCAGCAACAGGTTTCGTCAGACACACAATATATACAAATGTTATAGTTATAGCCAAAGAAGTAGGACAAACATTATGTAGATAGTTAAGTAAAATTTCAAACGCGTGTTTCATTTTTAAGAAAATTACATTAGTGCCTTTACCATGAGTTTACATGACTGCACTCGCTAGCGACTGCGTAAAAATTTGTATGGGCAAAAGTACAGCGCCTCTGGCGGTTACGCAATAGAACTAAGAATCGGCATACTAAATCGTTTACGCAGTCGCTAGCGCGTACGGTCATGCAAACTCATGGTAAAGGCATACGTGTCCCGCTAAAAATAATAAGTTTACATACACAGAACTATCAACTATCAAAATTTATAGTAGACCACACGGACGAAAAATCTAAAGTACTATCAGTCTTTATAGACTTAGCTAAAGCATTTGATACCATCTCGCACAGTATACTCCTAAAAAAAACTAAAGATCTTCTAAGAAAGAAGAATCTTTATCTATCGAGTCAATTATTGACAATACTCAAATGACTGGATGTTGCCGTAGACTACAAAAACTGAGCCGTTGAATGATATTTCACACTACTTGTACTTTGCAGAGGATTATTTATAAACAATACTTAGATAAAAAAACCGGTCAAGTGCGAGTCGAACTCGCGCACCAAGGGTTCCGTATACAGATGTGTATCGGTGGTATTTTTTTTTACATTTTCCCTCATAAGATAAAAATGACTCAACGTAACAAAAAAAATGTTTCAGAATGTGCAACCCAAGCCCTTTCATATGACACCCCACTCGACATATTAACTAGACTTTCTTGAGCCACATATTTTACTATCTGTCATTTTTCACAAAAAATAAAAGTCATGTTCTATGTATGTAGGTAAGCCTTCTTTATAACTATTCCAGATTTCAAATCGATAGCATAAGTAGTTCTTGAGATATTTAGCGATGTGACAGACAGACAGACAAAGTGAGTTTCTTTTTTACCATTTCGGTACGGAACCCTAAAAAAGGGGAATTGTGTGAATGTCCATATGGTCATGCGATGATAACTGTACTTGTGTGTGTGCATTTCATGAACGTTCGTCTGTGCTTGATAAGGATCCTAACTTGGTTATTTATCGATAACCTTTGCATAATAAGGATCCTAACCGGTTTATAGTTCGGTCATCTGTGCATGATAAGGATCCTAACCTGGTTATAGTTCGGTCGACTGTGCGTGATAAGGATCCTAACCTGGTTGTTTATCGGTTCTCTGTGTATGATACTGATCCTGGCATATAAACGATGTTTAATTTTTGAACAGGAAAGGTGAATATAGTACACATTTTCCGTCATATTTTTATTTATTTTCTCCAATTAGGTACGTATTTATTTTACTTATTGACACCAGAACAAATAGGTACAAGGCAGAACAGCAAACGTGTCGAAAAGTTAAGGTCACGGAAAATAATAATGAGACAATTATTCATGCTGAGTGGGATGGTAACCTTACTAAGAATAAAAAAGGTCTGAAATGATTGTAATGAATTATCTATAATTACTTATATTCCAATAAAAACGCTAACAATAGAAGTCGCACTATTGAGCAGCAAATAACATAAAAAACAAAAAATAAGCAATTATGCATGACAGGAGCTATGATCTAAGGAGCTTTTAAAAAACTTTGGTTCCAGATAGATCTCTCTTCTTATATTAGGGAACCCGTTAACGAACTTGGCAGAAACTTGAAAATATTTAGTTATTTTTGATTAGAAAATCAATCACATATAATTAAATATTTTGAAGTGTGTGGTATTCTACCCAACACGGGCCCACACAAAAGATACACCTCACACGTTGTACAAAATATACTAGTCGTTTTTTGAATTTTCTCGCTGTGCATCTTACACGCCGCATTTTAGGGTTCCGTAGCCAAAATGGCAAAAACGGAACCCTTATAGATTCGTCATGTCTGTCCGTCCGTATGTCACAGCCGATTTACTCGGAGACTATAAGCACTACAATTATGAAATTTGGTAGGAAGGTGTATTCTATGAACCGCTACATACTCGTAAAAGTTGGAGGTTTCTAAAAAACTTGTCCATTTAAGTCAACCGTTGGTGATATATTAGCTGTCAAAGTCATAGAAAGTATGTCGCCCCCCCCCCCCCCCCCCCTCTAATTTCCAAACTATAAAGTTTAAAATTCTGAAAAAAATTGAGATACGATTTTTGGTTTGAACAATATAGGTTTTACGGTTTTTGAGTTTTCGCTTAAAAACTGTCTTGCCCAAAGAAATGGTCGTAAGTGCCGTTGAGTTCCCTATGAAGATACGACTTTTTTAGAATTAATTTATTGGATAGTGATTTAATGATTCTAAATGTGGATTAGTAGGTGTTGGTACGGAACCCTTCATTGTGCGTGGTCTGACACGCACTTGGCCGGTTTCTTTAATTTATTTTTCGTCGCATTGGCACGCTCTCCCTCGATAACTGCTTGTTGCGGATAGTGGCCACATTCTCATTCAAATTTTTGATCTCTAGGGGTGTATCAACGCGTCGGCGGTTTAGTGTTCCCACAACTTCGGTGCGATTTCTTTTTAAAAACCGTGTCTGGGATATCGAATTGTAATATTTGTCCATAAATATACGTAGGGAGTACCGTAAAATGGGGTGACTTGGATTAATTTTTAAATTGAAACTTATAATTTCGTCAGTTGAAATGCGAAAAATATGAAAAAAACAATATACAAGGGCTCTATGAATTAATAGAAACACATTCAAGTCTTCACGAAATTTATTCTATCCATCGACTGACAGCTTACGTAACGCTCATTTATTTGAATTTATTCTCGAACGAAATGACGTAATAAACGTTTCGTTCCTACATTCTCGGCCGTCCTGGTAGCATCCTGTCCTCAGGAATGCAAAAGTCAAGCTTCCATACCCCAGCTAAACTCTTAAATGTATACGTATACAACAATTAACATACCTAGGTATACGCTATAATTTAACAAGTTATTCCATAACAAATAAAAGAACATCATCTTTAAAGTCAAAGATCGTGACTGTAAAATATTATGTTAAGTAATGAAATATTCTACACCACACAACGGTTCCAAAATAAAAATAATAAAATTATTACATCTCAGAAAACACCCGTAATAAACGCTTAACATCACGTTTAAAGTTTAATTAATTATCATTTGTCTATCTCATAAAACAAACAAAACTCTGTACGCATTAAGTTTCCCGTACAACTTTTAATAATAAAAAAAAACGTTAAGTACATCGCAATAATAGTAATTATATCCGCATAGTTATAATGACCATGAATGGTAGTGTTGGGTAGGACATGAAATTAAAATGAGTTTGTATGTGCACCTCATTTCCAAAAATGAGGTGGTACAATGTCCTACTTCAAATGAGGTGAGGTACCAGCTTATACATAAGTCTTTGTCGGCAGTGAAAATCAGGTATTTTCAAAGATAGTGTACAATAGCGCACCAAATACAGTACCTATTGTTTTATATCATTACTAAACTTCCTCCACTGCATGTAATATTGTATTGTAGGGCAGTTTTCATTTTTGAATGTCCAATCAGATTAATCTATTCTACTGATTACACTAAGTTACTAGACCACAACACAGCAGAGAGATTTGTGATCCAGATACTTCACATATTATGACAACCTAATAAATTCTCATAACTTAACCTGCATACAATGTCACCTATACACATAATGTAGCCGTGTGTTCTCGATGAACACACCAGTATATAGGTAATATTCCAACTTGATTATTTATTTCAGCTTGGATAATTTGAACAAATTCACTTATGTTAGACTCATAATAAGATATTTTCATTAAACTGGCATAAAAATAACTAACTTACCAATGAAATTCACAGGAACGAGACATTGAATATTGAATAAAGATAACATTACAAGTAATTCCCGCGTCTTATTTTTCACATTATTTAACAAGCAAATCACAACCACAAAAGGCACTCGCACAGATATACATGGCATGCACATATTAATTTTGTTTCACAAAAGTGTTTCTATCCTGAACCCTGATCCTTATATAAAGTAAATAAACAAACATTCTAACGTGATTAACAATGACATAATTAATTTGTCTTGTTTGACTTTTGTCAAATCAAAACGGAGTTGCGTTTCGTTTCGTGTTCTTTTTTTCTTTTAAGTGCTTCGATACCCGTGTCATATACAAATAAATAAAAAACAGTTTAAAATACTAACAATACTTTACTAAAGGTTTTTATTCAGAAATAACAGCTGGTTTACTTTTTTACCAGTTAGGCGTTTGCGCCTTTCTGTTATAATCTGTCCGGCCTTCGAAAAAATGCGCTCGGACGGAACCGAGGTCGCCGAAATACATAGGCGCTGAGAGGCAACGGAGTATAGGTGTGGATAAATATCCTTTTTACTCAGCCACCACTTCAGAGGGTTTTGCTTTCGAGGTAGTGGGGTTTCCTCAAGATATTTTTCAATTTCCCGTTGTATACCTGAAGTGGGGCTGGTATTTTTTGATAGTTCGTTGATGTGGGCGTCAAAATCGAGCCATATACTCCTTGCTCTCTTTGCTGGGGGTGGTTCTAATTCAAAATCAGACTGTGGTGCCGGTTCCGGAATCTCAACGAGTCCAGCGGAGACAGTAAGGCCAGACAATGCCATTTCACAGAGAGACTCATTGTGGAACCCGTGTTTTTTAAATCTGGGATCCAAAAGAGTGCTCTCCAGCAGGACATTGTTGGCTTCCAAGGAGGAAAATCGATCTTCCAGTTCCTCGTGCAGCTTTTGCGCTAAACCACAGACGGAAAGAGGGAGAGCGTCATCAACATTGGCCAAAAATTCCAAACACTTATTTTTTAAAGCATTGGTGATAAAAATAATCTGCAACAAAAAGAGAGTACTATTAAATACAATACAAATATTATTTATTGTTTACCAAAAAGCAATAAAACAGTACTACAAGGCATATATATATTTATAGATAATATTTCGATTTCTTAATTTATTCTGATAAGACTCATCTTTACCTCTGAAATTGTGACTCTCCTTTCTGAGCTCGTCTCCTCCGTTACGTCCTTAAAAATACTGAGAAGCTCTATGGCCTTTTGTAGAACATCCATATCGTCAGATGTTAGCGTAGGGACATCCGGATAGTCGATGGCCAAGGTCGAAAGCAGGCTGTTTTTTTATTACTAATATCCGCTCGAACATGTCGCATGTTGAGTTCCAGCGAGTAACAACATCCTGCTTCACTTTGAGAACAGGTTCCCCCAACTTCTCCTGCATTATTTTTAGTCGCTCACAAGCTAACGGGCTACGCTTGAAAAGTTCCACAATTCGTTTGATTTTCAAGTGGATGGATTTAATTTCGGGAATCGAATTTTGCACAACAAAATTTAAGGAAACTTGCTTCCACTCATTCAGTCTCACAGCAGCTTTTATATTATTGGCGTTATCTGTTGTAACTGCCACGACTTTTCGCTCTATTTCCCAATCCTCGCATATTTTGCGCAACTGTTGCGCGAGGTTTTCCGCCGTATGCCGGTCTGAAAACTGTGCACATTCCAGTGTATACGATTTTAGATCTGCTTCCTGGTTAATAAAATGCGCCGTTACCCCGATATAATTTTCATTCGGGTCTGAAGACCATCCATCTTAGGTCAAAACTATTTTATCGGCTTCTACCAACTCGGCTTTAATTTTTTCTTTGGTTATGTTGTAGTAATTCTCGACCAGGACGTTGGATAATGTTTTCCGAGGGGGCAGTTGGTAATTCGGGTTAAGTTCTTTGTTCGCGGAATTCCGGAGATTCTACAAGAGAAAATGGGAGGTAGTTTTTGGTGAATAATTTAACTAATATTTTATTGATTGATTCCGTTTTCTTCATAGTCAGAGGTTTGAGTAAATAATCGCTAATCTTAGGAAGACGACTGATAGCAGGTGCGTGAGTAAGGTGACCGGTGATGGAGGACGATGAAGCTGGCATTGGCTGACTGGCTGTCTGGCTGGCTGAATGCTGGTTGGTCGGGTTTTTAATTGAGGATGTTGTGGATGCAGATATATTAGAGGAACAGGGTTCTATACATGGAGGTGCAGTTGACGTGCTAGGCAGACTTGTTTCCTTTATAGAGGTGAAAACCGTAGGATGCTGGCTCTGTATGGCGGATGAGGTTGTAGGGACCACCACCTTTAATAATAATAATATATTCTTTATTGCACCACAAAAAGAAATTGTCACAAGATTAACCTTAAAAACTAATAGAAATGATCCTTTATATGAAATGATCTTTCCGCAAAAATTGCATTTTGCCTTATGAGCCGAGTTATTTAGGATCGTGAAATATTGCCAAGCCTTTTACGATTTTTTTTCACCGGAACCGGACATGCTAAATAGACAAGACACAAACATGCTTAGATGGACAAACCAAACCATGCTAATAATAAGTAATCAAAACTTCTAAAGGGTGTTGGTCAGTATTATTATGATATGTTCTTTTTGGTGAATAAGTACTAAACATTAATAAAAAGTTATGGGTCATTCTAAGTTAAGAGGGCATCTGATAATAAGAAAAGTGGCAGGCTATAAATATTTGAAATAATATCTTCTTCCGATATAGAACTATGTTATCAGGTATTTTGTATACTTGTTTAAGATGGCCAGTTAATTTATCTATTTTTACAAGAGTTTTCATGTACCAGGGGAGATACAGGATCCAGGGTAGAGACATGAAGGCCAGGGTAGGGTACTTTACCTTACAGGGGAAATATATACATTGAAAGAAAAATAATTTTATTCGTCAGAATCAACTTTATTATTAAACTCTTTGTAATAGTTTACAACTATAATCTCAGACTTAAATTTCAATGCAGTCTTTTAATGTAACTTTAATTATTATGACATAAAAAACAAAATTACTTAGTATCTACTAACAAAAATCACAGCATTTTTTCTTACAAGTTAAAAGAAAATAAATTTTTTAATGGCACATAAGTTGCATGCAATGCAATGTGATATAAAAATATAGAGCATGAATACTCTGTTAAAACATAAACATAAATTGGATCTTCCATTTAAAGAAATAAAATCGTATAAAAAGATAACAAATGAGATCACGCCTTTTCAAATACGTTAATACTTTGGTCAAACTCATAGTAAATACGCTGTCCTTTCATTTTTAAGTTGGGGGCTGGTATCTTTTCTATAATCTGATCCCATGAGATGAAAGCAACGTCTTTGTCATCAATTCTGAAATTTTTACCAGTTTTATCACAAATTTTGCAGTATATTACTTGTTCTTCATTATCTTCTTCAATCCTTGTGCACATAGCTACGTATCGATATTCTGTGCCTTTATGTAAAATTCTCACTAAGACAAAGTCGCCATTGTTGAATTTATTTTTTAAACCAGATGTTGAAGGTTCGTCTTCAAGTTGGCGTGCATTTTCGGAAACTGCGGTACAAGGCAGGGAAGATGTTTGTAGCTGCTTTGAGATTTTATAGTTAATTAATGGCTCCTCGTCAGAATCAGAGTCATATACACTGTCCACATTAAGGCGGGGTCTCGTATTCTTTGTTGCGAATTCCATGGTACCAAGCACAAAGTGATCGCAGCTCTCAAGATTGCAGAAGCAACTCAAGCTCTTCATTACTAAGCGGTTGGGTAGAAATATGCTTCCTGTAACTTGATGGACCTTCATGGTACCTGAGAAAGCTTTAAAATTTTTGGTGTTAAGTTCCTCTTCTTTTTTTAAAATGTCATCGCCATCAATAGTCACCACTTTTATATTGGGACAGTTTTTTTGGAGGGCGTCCGTCAAATCTTCTAGCGATGAAATGTCGTTCCCAGCTCCAACAATCCTATCTGCAGGTCTTTTGCACGTTGCACCTACTCCATCAGGAGCTCCCTTCCCGTGATTCCATGTGAAGTTTATAAGATTTGGGTAAAAATCATGTAATTTTGTTGCCAATGCATGGAACATGATTTTATTACGGTATTGAGTGACGGGTCCATCACTTAGAAAATGCAAATTGGTTACTTCTGTGGGAAGGCTGTCAAGTATGGGCTGTAAATGTGCCCAAATAGCTGGCGGTGAGTGAGACAAATATTTTGAAAGCGTGCAGTAACAGGAGCATTTTAACTTTCCATTATTTTCTTTAGTGTAAACCACAACCGTATGGATACTTAACTGCTCTCTCGATCCTCCGAAATGAAACGATTGCACTTCTTGAGCGTATTTTGTTTGATAATTTTCACTGAAATCAACATGAATAATCGCATCTCGCTCTGTCAGTGTTTCCTTTTTTGATTTTACCGCCATATATTGATGTACTATATTCAACTCGTGTCGAAGCAAGATTTCGGTTTTACTTTGCAAATCAAAAATTAAATCTCGGGGGTATATTTCTATTGTGTTTTTACGCACTTAACAACTTTTCGTGTCTTTTTATCGACATAATCTTGAGGTACAGATTGCCACTTTTGATAGAATAGTGGATGAGAGTTATCAAATTCTTTGTAGCAGAGGTTTTTGTTTATACAGATCTCACATTCTCTCGAAAGACATTTTTCGTCGTATCTGTTGCAACAAATCGTATTTAAAAGACCCACGTAATTTGACACCGATATTATTTTTGCTTGGTGTAGACAACTTAAAATCAAATCAATGTTACAATGCGTTACACACAAGCAAGTGTCACGTTTGTCACAGCGCGACTGGACAACCCAAAAGGGGCGAAACCTGCAGAAAAGCGCATAACTAATTTTAATGTTAGACTTTTCTATGAAAAGTTTGTGCAAGTTTATTAAGGTATCTAACATAACTCGTTTCTGTTTTTTTACTCCTTGTTTTGTTACAAAGTCTTTTTTACCGGCACACACTACTATTTGAATCTTCTTCCATGAAGTTTTCAATCATTCTTCTCAAAATGATAGATTTTTTCCATTCCTTTCGCTTTTGTTCCGTTAATGTTAGTTTCTGTTTTATTTTCTTTACAGGTTTCAATTTCTTTTCTTTTTCAAAAACTTTGTATTTTGTCACCAATTTTCCGCTTATAATTCTCTGAAACATCCTTTTTTCTTTTTGGGTTGAAAGCTCCGAAAAATTATCTTTTAATTGTTGAGTAAGAACTTTTTCACGTAATAATGTTTTCTTCACAATATCTCTCGATTGTGGCGAATTAAGTATCATGTCAACTTTTGAGTGTGGAGTAAGCTCTTTATTTGATTTGTTGGATCTTTTAAGTTGTTTTTTATAACGTTGTACTGTTGACTTAAGTTTAGCTATTTGAGCAGCCTGTTTTTTTATGAGTAAATTTCTTGCTCGCCTTGCACGGATCGACCTCTGCTGTCCAACTTTGTGAAGGCATCTACTACTGTGAGCATATGGTTATATAACTTCCGCGTCTCTGTCAAAGGGCCGACATGGTCCAAATGCAGCGTATGTAAGGGAGTAGCTTCTTTCTGAATTGTCATTTAACGTGAAAAACGACATCGTCATGGTAGTGCGCAGAAATACATACACATACTTAATTTATCTAAAGTTTTTTTGGAGGGCGAAGGAGTTTAACTAAAGTTCTATGACATACTTTATAAATTTTAGCTATATACAAAAATTGGTTTTCGTTAATATTGAAGAGAAAATTGACACGTAAAAAAGAACACCCAACAAATTAAATGAAATGTAATGCTTTTTGTCATTTGCAAATCGACAGTTTTTTAGTGAGTTCGCTGTCTGTTGCTTTATCTTACTGGTGAATACTCGATTTGATGTCTCAATTCTGTTTGTAACTCACCCACGTTGTATTGCTTTTTGTATAGAAAATTTTTCACGTAAGTATCCCCTTAAGAAGTAATCTAGCGGTGTTAGATCTGGGGATCTTGCCGGCAATCTAATCGGTGCATTTGTGCCAAGCCAAGTAGGAAAACATTCATTCAGAAACTTGCTGCTCTCCGACTACTATGACACGCGAGCACAGTCGTTTTGGAAAATTAAGTTTTGTTGCTCCACCGCAGAGAGAATTCTCCTTTCGTCTCTTAAAATTTGAAGTATTTGTAAATACTTTTCCGTGTTCAAGGTTTCTTGATAAATTAGGGTTAATAAAACACGTTTTTTTGTTTCTTAATTCCCCCCCAAAAGTTGAATGAGTAACGCACTTGGCGATTCATTTCTGTGACTCTTGGGGGATTTTCTTTAGACCAAATACGATTATTATGACGATTTTACATCCCGTTATCTGTGTACTAAATAAAGTTAGATTCGTATGTCCAAATAATATTATCCAAAAATCTGGATCTTTGAGCAAGTGTGTCTGGATTTTACGAGAGTAATTTAGTCTCCTTTCTCTATCGCCCGGAAGTAACTTTTGAACCAATCGTCCTTCAAAAAAATGTTTGAAACAAGGTTTCTTTAATATACTGTGTATTTTACTTATTGAAATTCAATTTCTTTTGTACTTCACTGTGCAAAACTGTTGATCGTATGGTTCTCTTGCTGTGGTTGTCTTGAGCGTTGATCAAAATATTCCAAATTATTCACAACCCTTCTTATAACATGACGAAACGGCTTTTGTGTCAGGATATTTTTCGCTATAAGTCGAAAATCTCGAGAGATATCTTTATTGTTCAAAAAGTATGCTTCTATTAAATCAAAACTTACTTCATATTGTAATGGGACGTCCTGCCCATTCATATATATTTATGACATTATCTAGTCATAGATTATCCTTTGATTTTATTTTTATGTCTTTGGATAGAAACTGCAATAACAGAGTCAGTCTTAGAAACGACCATGTATCAAAGACCTAATTGGAACTATGTCTATGGATAGAAACTTCAATAACAGGGTCAGTCTTAGAAACGACCATGCATCACAGACCTAATTGGAATCTATACCTGAAAATAATTAACTGTGAGTTAACTTAATTGATTACACTAACCGCATCAAACAATAATTAACGCAAACTATTACCGAGTTATGTGACCCTAGTACTTTTCTTCACAAATCGTATCAATTCTAATCGCTGTTCAGTTGTTCCTATATATTCTAACTTTGAAATAGTCTTATCTTACAATAATTAACGCAAGCTACTATTAACTTATGTAACCCTAGTACATTATTTCACAAACCGTAATAAATTTTATCGTTCAAAAAGGTCGTATCAAATAAAGTTTAAAACCAACTGTTGGATTTCATGTTACCTTGGTGCTATAATTCACAAAACAGATCAGGTGAAACAGCGATCAATAGTTTTGACATATGTTAACTTTGAAAAGGTCATATCGAACAAGAATCTAATATAAACTACTAGTTTGATATGTTATCCTAGTGCTATATTTTAAAAGACGCAGAAGTTCCTCAACAATTTTGACACATTCTAACTTTAAATTTAATACAAACTATTATCTTTTGCATTTGTTTAGAATATGTTTGAAAATGTCTCGCGATTAATGCAGACTGTTATCTTTTATGTTAACTTGGTACATTAATTACAATCAAGTCGTGCATTTGTCGAGTATTTTCTAGAATTTGCTTTTCATTTGTTTAGAATATGTTTGAAAATGTCTCGTATTTGTCTCGCATTTAATGCAGACTGTTATCTTTTATGTTAACCTGGTACATTAGATACAGTCATGTCGCGTATTTGTCGCGTATTTATTTTTAAAATATTTGTTTTGCATTTGTTTAGAATACGTTTCGAATATGTTTGAAAATGTCCCGCATTTGTCCTGCATTTTTGGGTATAAATAGGAAGGGAAACGTCTACAGAGGCACTTAGATTCCGACATTCAGACTGACAAGGTCTCTGGTTTACATAGTGGAAACATTGGTGGGTGATTCTCTTAACATAAGGGTGGTTCGTCATATTGGGGAGATTCTCTTCATAATGAGGGATCACTCTTTAATATTTTATTCAATAACTTCGGGGTTTTTAAGTCATTTTTCAGTAATCTAAAAACCAGAATCTTGTCCAGGTTGACAGTTTACCTGAGGAGTCATTCCCGCCTTGCGGTGTTAATGGGCATGACTCAGAGTCTTTAGCTACCAGATCTAAGGGTGGTCTGGCGTCTTCCTTTTTACCAACACAGGAGACGATTAAATCCCTTACGCTTCCTCAATGCCCAACTGACAACGTAAACGAGGCTGCCATAGTTTGGGTCAGCATAGAGGGGTAATCCTCGCTCGTTGAAATTGTGCAGTAGTTGAGAGGCGGTCTTGTTAAATATATTTATATATAACCTTTATATACATAATAGGGCGTCTTACTCACTGTACCCTGTCTTCGGACCAGTGGGGGGAGACAACCTACACAGGCTGATAGTATTGCAATCCTCAGTTTAGCCGACTGAACTCTTACAGCTTAGCTAGGGACTTCACATTCTTTGAAACTGGATCTGGTAAGAGATCTTGGTTTCAATAGTTTAGATCTAAGTGGGATAGCGTTAGGATAACTTCATACACAAATAATAGTAGGTTTGTTTCAATTGGGCCAGATTCTGGCGGGAAAACTTCAGAGTTTCGCCCACTTCTGAAGATGAGGTCTTGCGGCGTTTCTCCTCACTTTGCAGCGCGGTTTTCGAAGCGCTAGTAGTTTCACTTGCTAAAAGGAGCCATATTAGTATGGTTCAGTCTTTTGTTAAACCTAATTTTATGTCCGAGTATTCCTAAGGGTAATCTAATCACTACATTCCAGAACTCTTGGTTGTACCTTCCAGTCTTTCAAGGAAGCACGGAAGTCTTTAGTTAGCAACTGTGGATCTGACTACGAAACGGGTCAGAGTCACTTATTCTTATTCTTCGGAACCTCTCAAGGGAGCTACCGATCCTTCAATTAAGAACTACAATATGGGTTCTTTTCATCTCTTTACTTCTATGAGTGCTGGAACATTATGATCAGTTATACTTGACTGAATTCTCCTATAGTTTAATAATTTAAGTTATTTTGACATTTGTCATCACACTCCGTACAGTGTTTTAAAATATATATATATTGGAGGGGGCTTGTCCAGTAAGGGTCGAGAGCCACTGGTCTCTGGTTAGTACCGGAGGAGGATAGCAATCCTTCGGGCGGACGGAGGGGCCCGGCCTCAAACCAATAAAAATAATAACTTAATAAAATCTACAAACCTACTAAGTAAACTTTAAATCTACATTTCATTATACTAGATTTTCCTTCTTAGGCTAGGCATTATTGAATAGGATATATTTCTCTATGAATTAAACAAAACCTCTAATAAAACTAATTAAGGCTCGTCACTGGTTTCATTCATGTTAGAAGAACTTGGATACTACTAAACAACGTAGGTACCTACCTTCTCAACTAGACGATCACATGGCCTTATCACTTAGTGTATTCCAAGACATATAGCATTATTAGGCTTAAGTTAGGTAAAGTGGGAGGCTATCATTAAAGAGAGAGGGGGGGGGGACGTTACAGTTTGGTGTCGTGACCAGGATAATTACCAATTCTATTCGTATAAGTGGCTTTTAGCCACAGTTTGCTGCTAGTGTAATGGATATCATGTTTGAAACTAGTGTCTTGCTTTACTTGAAAAAAAAAAATAGGATATAAGTATAATTATTTAAATAATAATTCAGTATAGGATAATATAATTGAGAATGCTTAATCTTTACCTACGAAATAAATACTATCTCAAACTCAATAATTATTTATTTAGTAACGAAATCAGAAATCAGAAATTTAATTGTAGAAACATAGGTACATCGAGGATGATGTGTGAAACAAGTTAGTTATCTATGTTTTACCCACTAGTGTAGGTGTACAAATGTATGGTTGGCGCTTAGCACGCAGCATGCATATTTAATATATTAAGTTATAATAATAATAATATAAAAACAAAGTCAAAAGCATTCTAGTCAGTAAATTACATCATGAAAATATAAAAAAATGGTATTTAGATAACATTACGTACAATCGTAGTTATTATTACCGATGTCAAATAAAGACACTAAGAAATCATGCAAATGTGTCATTTAAATAATCATTGAGGGAATAATAACATTTATTTAACAACAAGCTAATTAGTTTTTTTCTTTAAAAAATGCGAGTTCAGTTGCAGAATGTCATTGGGTAACTTATTATAAATGACTGGAGCTATATTTAATACATTCTTATTTAAAAGAGCTACGAAACATTCAAATGTGAACAGTTCACTCTTATCCATTATGATGATAATCTTAATATACACCACATCTTGTTAAGTAAGTTTAAAATGAAAATTTTAATAAGAAATTCTTATTCTTATTTTTTTGAAAAAAATAGGAAATTGAATAAACATTATTCTTCTCTTTTGATTAGGGAAAATCAACAAACCATTATTATACCGAGCCGAGGAAGGCTAAATATTATTAATGAAAGCTTCGAAGTCGTCGAGATCAAATCCTGCAAAAGGATCCGAACTCATGTCGGGTTGAGTTTGGGAGCTATTTTCGGAAGTTTGAACGGTAGAGGAGTTTTCGGGTGGGTTGGGGAATGGATGGTAAGGCAAGTTTCTTTTCTGAAAGAAAACATAATTAAACAGTTATTAAGTGCCAGATGATATAAATATATTAGCGAGAAGGCACACTCGCGAGGTAGTTCTGCCTGGACAGGAGGTTGTGGGTGCCGTGGGCTATCTATGACGGTACGGTTTTGTATTGAAAGACGGTTTTGGGTGTAGACTGGTGAGTGTTGGAGCGGAACCTTTTCGTTGTGCATTATGCACTAGACCGGTCCTTTTGTTATGTATTGACACATATTATTTTCGAGTCTGTTAGATCAAATGCCACATCAACATTTTCGTCCTAACAAACCGACATAAGGTTTAACAGATTATATAAAACCGAGCTTTAGATAATAAAGGGAAAACTAAAATTCAACTTACTCGGAGTCGAGAGCGTTGCCGTCTCATGGAGTCAAGTCTTCGATTTATGTCATTTAATTGAAATTGAGACTTTGAAAGTTTCACGATTTCGAGCTTAGCCTTTTTTCTTAAACTATACATCCGTGAATATTGTTCGTCGTATAACACGGGAAATTGTTTAATATAATCATCTAAATTCATGTTTTTGATGAATTACAATTTATCCGGTGATGGAGGACGATGAAGCTGGCATTGGCTGACTGGCTGTCTGGCTGGCTGAATGCTGGTTGGTCGGGTTTTTAATTGAGGATGTTGTGGATGCAGATATATTAGAGGAACAGGGTTCTATACATGGAGGTGCAGTTGACGTGCTAGGCAGACTTGTTTCCTTTATAGAGGTGAAAACCGTAGGATGCTGGCTCTGTATGGCGGATGAGGTTGTAGGGACCACCACCTTTAATAATAATAATATATTCTTTATTGCACCACAAAAAGAAATTGTCACAAGATTAACCTTAAAAACTAATAGAAATGATCCTTTATATGAAATGATCTTTCCGCAAAAATTGCATTTTGCCTTATGAGCCGAGTTATTTAGGATCGTGAAATATTGCCAAGCCTTTTACGATTTTTTTTCACCGGAACCGGACATGCTAAATAGACAAGACACAAACATGCTTAGATGGACAAACCAAACCATGCTAATAATAAGTAATCAAAACTTCTAAAGGGTGTTGGTCAGTATTATTATGATATGTTCTTTTTGGTGAATAAGTACTAAACATTAATAAAAAGTTATGGGTCATTCTAAGTTAAGAGGGCATCTGATAATAAGAAAAGTGGCAGGCTATAAATATTTGAAATAATATCTTCTTCCGATATAGAACTATGTTATCAGGTATTTTGTATACTTGTTTAAGATGGCCAGTTAATTTATCTATTTTTACAAGAGTTTTCATGTACCAGGGGAGATACAGGATCCAGGGTAGAGACATGAAGGCCAGGGTAGGGTACTTTACCTTACAGGGGAAATATATACATTGAAAGAAAAATAATTTTATTCGTCAGAATCAACTTTATTATTAAACTCTTTGTAATAGTTTACAACTATAATCTCAGACTTAAATTTCAATGCAGTCTTTTAATGTAACTTTAATTATTATGACATAAAAAACAAAATTACTTAGTATCTACTAACAAAAATCACAGCATTTTTTCTTACAAGTTAAAAGAAAATAAATTTTTTAATGGCACATAAGTTGCATGCAATGCAATGTGATATAAAAATATAGAGCATGAATACTCTGTTAAAACATAAACATAAATTGGATCTTCCATTTAAAGAAATAAAATCGTATAAAAAGATAACAAATGAGATCACGCCTTTTCAAATACGTTAATACTTTGGTCAAACTCATAGTAAATACGCTGTCCTTTCATTTTTAAGTTGGGGGCTGGTATCTTTTCTATAATCTGATCCCATGAGATGAAAGCAACGTCTTTGTCATCAATTCTGAAATTTTTACCAGTTTTATCACAAATTTTGCAGTATATTACTTGTTCTTCATTATCTTCTTCAATCCTTGTGCACATAGCTACGTATCGATATTCTGTGCCTTTATGTAAAATTCTCACTAAGACAAAGTCGCCATTGTTGAATTTATTTTTTAAACCAGATGTTGAAGGTTCGTCTTCAAGTTGGCGTGCATTTTCGGAAACTGCGGTACAAGGCAGGGAAGATGTTTGTAGCTGCTTTGAGATTTTATAGTTAATTAATGGCTCCTCGTCAGAATCAGAGTCATATACACTGTCCACATTAAGGCGGGGTCTCGTATTCTTTGTTGCGAATTCCATGGTACCAAGCACAAAGTGATCGCAGCTCTCAAGATTGCAGAAGCAACTCAAGCTCTTCATTACTAAGCGGTTGGGTAGAAATATGCTTCCTGTAACTTGATGGACCTTCATGGTACCTGAGAAAGCTTTAAAATTTTTGGTGTTAAGTTCCTCTTCTTTTTTTAAAATGTCATCGCCATCAATAGTCACCACTTTTATATTGGGACAGTTTTTTTGGAGGGCGTCCGTCAAATCTTCTAGCGATGAAATGTCGTTCCCAGCTCCAACAATCCTATCTGCAGGTCTTTTGCACGTTGCACCTACTCCATCAGGAGCTCCCTTCCCGTGATTCCATGTGAAGTTTATAAGATTTGGGTAAAAATCATGTAATTTTGTTGCCAATGCATGGAACATGATTTTATTACGGTATTGAGTGACGGGTCCATCACTTAGAAAATGCAAATTGGTTACTTCTGTGGGAAGGCTGTCAAGTATGGGCTGTAAATGTGCCCAAATAGCTGGCGGTGAGTGAGACAAATATTTTGAAAGCGTGCAGTAACAGGAGCATTTTAACTTTCCATTATTTTCTTTAGTGTAAACCACAACCGTATGGATACTTAACTGCTCTCTCGATCCTCCGAAATGAAACGATTGCACTTCTTGAGCGTATTTTGTTTGATAATTTTCACTGAAATCAACATGAATAATCGCATCTCGCTCTGTCAGTGTTTCCTTTTTTGATTTTACCGCCATATATTGATGTACTATATTCAACTCGTGTCGAAGCAAGATTTCGGTTTTACTTTGCAAATCAAAAATTAAATCTCGGGGGTATATTTCTATTGTGTTTTTACGCACTTAACAACTTTTCGTGTCTTTTTATCGACATAATCTTGAGGTACAGATTGCCACTTTTGATAGAATAGTGGATGAGAGTTATCAAATTCTTTGTAGCAGAGGTTTTTGTTTATACAGATCTCACATTCTCTCGAAAGACATTTTTCGTCGTATCTGTTGCAACAAATCGTATTTAAAAGACCCACGTAATTTGACACCGATATTATTTTTGCTTGGTGTAGACAACTTAAAATCAAATCAATGTTACAATGCGTTACACACAAGCAAGTGTCACGTTTGTCACAGCGCGACTGGACAACCCAAAAGGGGCGAAACCTGCAGAAAAGCGCATAACTAATTTTAATGTTAGACTTTTCTATGAAAAGTTTGTGCAAGTTTATTAAGGTATCTAACATAACTCGTTTCTGTTTTTTTACTCCTTGTTTTGTTACAAAGTCTTTTTTACCGGCACACACTACTATTTGAATCTTCTTCCATGAAGTTTTCAATCATTCTTCTCAAAATGATAGATTTTTTCCATTCCTTTCGCTTTTGTTCCGTTAATGTTAGTTTCTGTTTTATTTTCTTTACAGGTTTCAATTTCTTTTCTTTTTCAAAAACTTTGTATTTTGTCACCAATTTTCCGCTTATAATTCTCTGAAACATCCTTTTTTCTTTTTGGGTTGAAAGCTCCGAAAAATTATCTTTTAATTGTTGAGTAAGAACTTTTTCACGTAATAATGTTTTCTTCACAATATCTCTCGATTGTGGCGAATTAAGTATCATGTCAACTTTTGAGTGTGGAGTAAGCTCTTTATTTGATTTGTTGGATCTTTTAAGTTGTTTTTTATAACGTTGTACTGTTGACTTAAGTTTAGCTATTTGAGCAGCCTGTTTTTTTATGAGTAAATTTCTTGCTCGCCTTGCACGGATCGACCTCTGCTGTCCAACTTTGTGAAGGCATCTACTACTGTGAGCATATGGTTATATAACTTCCGCGTCTCTGTCAAAGGGCCGACATGGTCCAAATGCAGCGTATGTAAGGGAGTAGCTTCTTTCTGAATTGTCATTTAACGTGAAAAACGACATCGTCATGGTAGTGCGCAGAAATACATACACATACTTAATTTATCTAAAGTTTTTTTGGAGGGCGAAGGAGTTTAACTAAAGTTCTATGACATACTTTATAAATTTTAGCTATATACAAAAATTGGTTTTCGTTAATATTGAAGAGAAAATTGACACGTAAAAAAGAACACCCAACAAATTAAATGAAATGTAATGCTTTTTGTCATTTGCAAATCGACAGTTTTTTAGTGAGTTCGCTGTCTGTTGCTTTATCTTACTGGTGAATACTCGATTTGATGTCTCAATTCTGTTTGTAACTCACCCACGTTGTATTGCTTTTTGTATAGAAAATTTTTCACGTAAGTATCCCCTTAAGAAGTAATCTAGCGGTGTTAGATCTGGGGATCTTGCCGGCAATCTAATCGGTGCATTTGTGCCAAGCCAAGTAGGAAAACATTCATTCAGAAACTTGCTGCTCTCCGACTACTATGACACGCGAGCACAGTCGTTTTGGAAAATTAAGTTTTGTTGCTCCACCGCAGAGAGAATTCTCCTTTCGTCTCTTAAAATTTGAAGTATTTGTAAATACTTTTCCGTGTTCAAGGTTTCTTGATAAATTAGGGTTAATAAAACACGTTTTTTTGTTTCTTAATTCCCCCCCAAAAGTTGAATGAGTAACGCACTTGGCGATTCATTTCTGTGACTCTTGGGGGATTTTCTTTAGACCAAATACGATTATTATGACGATTTTACATCCCGTTATCTGTGTACTAAATAAAGTTAGATTCGTATGTCCAAATAATATTATCCAAAAATCTGGATCTTTGAGCAAGTGTGTCTGGATTTTACGAGAGTAATTTAGTCTCCTTTCTCTATCGCCCGGAAGTAACTTTTGAACCAATCGTCCTTCAAAAAAATGTTTGAAACAAGGTTTCTTTAATATACTGTGTATTTTACTTATTGAAATTCAATTTCTTTTGTACTTCACTGTGCAAAACTGTTGATCGTATGGTTCTCTTGCTGTGGTTGTCTTGAGCGTTGATCAAAATATTCCAAATTATTCACAACCCTTCTTATAACATGACGAAACGGCTTTTGTGTCAGGATATTTTTCGCTATAAGTCGAAAATCTCGAGAGATATCTTTATTGTTCAAAAAGTATGCTTCTATTAAATCAAAACTTACTTCATATTGTAATGGGACGTCCTGCCCATTCATATATATTTATGACATTATCTAGTCATAGATTATCCTTTGATTTTATTTTTATGTCTTTGGATAGAAACTGCAATAACAGAGTCAGTCTTAGAAACGACCATGTATCAAAGACCTAATTGGAACTATGTCTATGGATAGAAACTTCAATAACAGGGTCAGTCTTAGAAACGACCATGCATCACAGACCTAATTGGAATCTATACCTGAAAATAATTAACTGTGAGTTAACTTAATTGATTACACTAACCGCATCAAACAATAATTAACGCAAACTATTACCGAGTTATGTGACCCTAGTACTTTTCTTCACAAATCGTATCAATTCTAATCGCTGTTCAGTTGTTCCTATATATTCTAACTTTGAAATAGTCTTATCTTACAATAATTAACGCAAGCTACTATTAACTTATGTAACCCTAGTACATTATTTCACAAACCGTAATAAATTTTATCGTTCAAAAAGGTCGTATCAAATAAAGTTTAAAACCAACTGTTGGATTTCATGTTACCTTGGTGCTATAATTCACAAAACAGATCAGGTGAAACAGCGATCAATAGTTTTGACATATGTTAACTTTGAAAAGGTCATATCGAACAAGAATCTAATATAAACTACTAGTTTGATATGTTATCCTAGTGCTATATTTTAAAAGACGCAGAAGTTCCTCAACAATTTTGACACATTCTAACTTTAAATTTAATACAAACTATTATCTTTTGCATTTGTTTAGAATATGTTTGAAAATGTCTCGCGATTAATGCAGACTGTTATCTTTTATGTTAACTTGGTACATTAATTACAATCAAGTCGTGCATTTGTCGAGTATTTTCTAGAATTTGCTTTTCATTTGTTTAGAATATGTTTGAAAATGTCTCGTATTTGTCTCGCATTTAATGCAGACTGTTATCTTTTATGTTAACCTGGTACATTAGATACAGTCATGTCGCGTATTTGTCGCGTATTTATTTTTAAAATATTTGTTTTGCATTTGTTTAGAATACGTTTCGAATATGTTTGAAAATGTCCCGCATTTGTCCTGCATTTTTGGGTATAAATAGGAAGGGAAACGTCTACAGAGGCACTTAGATTCCGACATTCAGACTGACAAGGTCTCTGGTTTACATAGTGGAAACATTGGTGGGTGATTCTCTTAACATAAGGGTGGTTCGTCATATTGGGGAGATTCTCTTCATAATGAGGGATCACTCTTTAATATTTTATTCAATAACTTCGGGGTTTTTAAGTCATTTTTCAGTAATCTAAAAACCAGAATCTTGTCCAGGTTGACAGTTTACCTGAGGAGTCATTCCCGCCTTGCGGTGTTAATGGGCATGACTCAGAGTCTTTAGCTACCAGATCTAAGGGTGGTCTGGCGTCTTCCTTTTTACCAACACAGGAGACGATTAAATCCCTTACGCTTCCTCAATGCCCAACTGACAACGTAAACGAGGCTGCCATAGTTTGGGTCAGCATAGAGGGGTAATCCTCGCTCGTTGAAATTGTGCAGTAGTTGAGAGGCGGTCTTGTTAAATATATTTATATATAACCTTTATATACATAATAGGGCGTCTTACTCACTGTACCCTGTCTTCGGACCAGTGGGGGGAGACAACCTACACAGGCTGATAGTATTGCAATCCTCAGTTTAGCCGACTGAACTCTTACAGCTTAGCTAGGGACTTCACATTCTTTGAAACTGGATCTGGTAAGAGATCTTGGTTTCAATAGTTTAGATCTAAGTGGGATAGCGTTAGGATAACTTCATACACAAATAATAGTAGGTTTGTTTCAATTGGGCCAGATTCTGGCGGGAAAACTTCAGAGTTTCGCCCACTTCTGAAGATGAGGTCTTGCGGCGTTTCTCCTCACTTTGCAGCGCGGTTTTCGAAGCGCTAGTAGTTTCACTTGCTAAAAGGAGCCATATTAGTATGGTTCAGTCTTTTGTTAAACCTAATTTTATGTCCGAGTATTCCTAAGGGTAATCTAATCACTACATTCCAGAACTCTTGGTTGTACCTTCCAGTCTTTCAAGGAAGCACGGAAGTCTTTAGTTAGCAACTGTGGATCTGACTACGAAACGGGTCAGAGTCACTTATTCTTATTCTTCGGAACCTCTCAAGGGAGCTACCGATCCTTCAATTAAGAACTACAATATGGGTTCTTTTCATCTCTTTACTTCTATGAGTGCTGGAACATTATGATCAGTTATACTTGACTGAATTCTCCTATAGTTTAATAATTTAAGTTATTTTGACATTTGTCATCACACTCCGTACAGTGTTTTAAAATATATATATATTGGAGGGGGCTTGTCCAGTAAGGGTCGAGAGCCACTGGTCTCTGGTTAGTACCGGAGGAGGATAGCAATCCTTCGGGCGGACGGAGGGGCCCGGCCTCAAACCAATAAAAATAATAACTTAATAAAATCTACAAACCTACTAAGTAAACTTTAAATCTACATTTCATTATACTAGATTTTCCTTCTTAGGCTAGGCATTATTGAATAGGATATATTTCTCTATGAATTAAACAAAACCTCTAATAAAACTAATTAAGGCTCGTCACTGGTTTCATTCATGTTAGAAGAACTTGGATACTACTAAACAACGTAGGTACCTACCTTCTCAACTAGACGATCACATGGCCTTATCACTTAGTGTATTCCAAGACATATAGCATTATTAGGCTTAAGTTAGGTAAAGTGGGAGGCTATCATTAAAGAGAGAGGGGGGGGGGACGTTACAGTTTGGTGTCGTGACCAGGATAATTACCAATTCTATTCGTATAAGTGGCTTTTAGCCACAGTTTGCTGCTAGTGTAATGGATATCATGTTTGAAACTAGTGTCTTGCTTTACTTGAAAAAAAAAAATAGGATATAAGTATAATTATTTAAATAATAATTCAGTATAGGATAATATAATTGAGAATGCTTAATCTTTACCTACGAAATAAATACTATCTCAAACTCAATAATTATTTATTTAGTAACGAAATCAGAAATCAGAAATTTAATTGTAGAAACATAGGTACATCGAGGATGATGTGTGAAACAAGTTAGTTATCTATGTTTTACCCACTAGTGTAGGTGTACAAATGTATGGTTGGCGCTTAGCACGCAGCATGCATATTTAATATATTAAGTTATAATAATAATAATATAAAAACAAAGTCAAAAGCATTCTAGTCAGTAAATTACATCATGAAAATATAAAAAAATGGTATTTAGATAACATTACGTACAATCGTAGTTATTATTACCGATGTCAAATAAAGACACTAAGAAATCATGCAAATGTGTCATTTAAATAATCATTGAGGGAATAATAACATTTATTTAACAACAAGCTAATTAGTTTTTTTCTTTAAAAAATGCGAGTTCAGTTGCAGAATGTCATTGGGTAACTTATTATAAATGACTGGAGCTATATTTAATACATTCTTATTTAAAAGAGCTACGAAACATTCAAATGTGAACAGTTCACTCTTATCCATTATGATGATAATCTTAATATACACCACATCTTGTTAAGTAAGTTTAAAATGAAAATTTTAATAAGAAATTCTTATTCTTATTTTTTTGAAAAAAATAGGAAATTGAATAAACATTATTCTTCTCTTTTGATTAGGGAAAATCAACAAACCATTATTATACCGAGCCGAGGAAGGCTAAATATTATTAATGAAAGCTTCGAAGTCGTCGAGATCAAATCCTGCAAAAGGATCCGAACTCATGTCGGGTTGAGTTTGGGAGCTATTTTCGGAAGTTTGAACGGTAGAGGAGTTTTCGGGTGGGTTGGGGAATGGATGGTAAGGCAAGTTTCTTTTCTGAAAGAAAACATAATTAAACAGTTATTAAGTGCCAGATGATATAAATATATTAGCGAGAAGGCACACTCGCGAGGTAGTTCTGCCTGGACAGGAGGTTGTGGGTGCCGTGGGCTATCTATGACGGTACGGTTTTGTATTGAAAGACGGTTTTGGGTGTAGACTGGTGAGTGTTGGAGCGGAACCTTTTCGTTGTGCATTATGCACTAGACCGGTCCTTTTGTTATGTATTGACACATATTATTTTCGAGTCTGTTAGATCAAATGCCACATCAACATTTTCGTCCTAACAAACCGACATAAGGTTTAACAGATTATATAAAACCGAGCTTTAGATAATAAAGGGAAAACTAAAATTCAACTTACTCGGAGTCGAGAGCGTTGCCGTCTCATGGAGTCAAGTCTTCGATTTATGTCATTTAATTGAAATTGAGACTTTGAAAGTTTCACGATTTCGAGCTTAGCCTTTTTTCTTAAACTATACATCCGTGAATATTGTTCGTCGTATAACACGGGAAATTGTTTAATATAATCATCTAAATTCATGTTTTTGATGAATTACAATTTAATTCTTTCAAATTTTGAATATAACAGTTTTGAAGTAAACACAGTTTTCACATATGTCTAGATGTCATGGATACTTAAAAGAAAATTAGAGGCTTGAAATAGAAATAGGTTAATTATAATTTTGAAGTTCAGAATAATTTAGTTCTTATGCAGACTATCTTGAACTATTTATTTTAGATTCTATGTTCCGATAAGTACAATTTCAAAATTGTCATATAATCAAGGGATAATCTATAAGAATGTTTTTTATTTAGTAAAAAGATAGAATAAATAAATGTAATTTTATGGTTAATTATAGGTTTGACTTTCCAACGTTTATATCAAAACGTGTGGTTCCGTTGTTTTGGCAGCGTGTTTGAGCGAAAGAGGAATAATGATTCGTAGTATGCATGTGTAAAAGAGACCTGTTTTTGACCTTGACTTTTGACATGACACTTGACAGTATGAAGGGCCTTTATAATGGAATCGGACTTAAGATATAAACATAATGGTTTATTAACATTTTACCGGAACTTTACATAGTACAATGAAGCATTTTGGATATTGTTGGTTAGGTAATGTCATTTCAAGCTGGCAACGCAGGTTTCCAAAACTGTTATCCAAAATGAGTTCAACTCCACAAGAAGCTAACATGCTTGATGATTAAACCACACACCCGACAGTTATGTGATGTCGTTTAATTTTAAATTCGTTATTTTTTGTTGTTTTTCCGTTCTATTATCTCGTCCTAACTTAATAGAAAGCTGATTTATATTATCTTTGATATAAATAGTAATTTAGACATCATGTCATTGTTGTACATGCTCCAAGCAGAGAGTGGCTAATAGTTGGGTGAAATCCAAGTTTTAGTGTTAGTATTGAGTTATTAACGGTTGGAACTGTCAAGGTGAATCTCACTTTTAAAAGGTATGCACTGATTTCCTTTCTCTATATGCGGTTACTGCAGAATATGGTCGGAAGTGTCCTTGCATATACGGCTAGAGTTAAGTTGGATTCACAACCCAGGTTCCTTTGTTGAAGTGAGACTTTCCGTGTGAAGGCTTGTAATAATTTATGTCTAACATACGTTAACTTGGAAGTTTGACTCTTATATAAGTATCACCTTTTGATTGGTTTAAAAAACACACCTCATAAGAGGATATAAAAAAAAGGTCCGCACCAGATGAGGAGATGTTAATAAACTTTTGAATCTTTTTACTCGTTGAAAAAAAAAAAAGTCTTATGCAATTAATTTCGATATATTAAAATTTTGCTTTCCATTGACACAAATATGTGTTTATGTTCGCAAAATTTGGGGAAGGTAAGGTGTTGCACAAGCCTTGTTTTTTTTTGTATTACTAATTCAGTAAAATTTCGAACTACGCGATTTTGCATTTTGTTAAAGTATATTAAAAATTTTACTTTCCATTGACACAGACTGTGTCTATGTTCGCAAAATTTGGGGAAGGTGTGTAATGGGACGTCCTGCCCATTCATATATATTTATGACATTATCTAGTCATAGATTATCCTTTGATTTTATTTTTATGTCTTTGGATAGAAACTGCAATAACAGTCAGTCTTAGAAACGACCATGGATCAAAGACCTAATTGGAACTATGTCTATGGATAGAAACTTCAATAACAGGGTCAGTCTTAGAAACGACCATGCATCACAGACCTAATTGGAATCTATACCTGAAAATAATTAACTGTGAGTTAACTTAATTGATTACACTAACCGCATCAAACAATAATTAACGCAAGCTACTATTAACTTATGTAACCCTAGTACATTATTTCACAAACCGTAATAAATTTTATCGTTCAAAAAGGTCGTATCAAATAAAGTTTAAAACCAACTGTTGGATTTCATGTTACCTTGGTGCTATAATTCACAAAACAGATCAGGTGAAACAGCGATCAATAGTTTTGACATATGTTAACTTTGAAAAGGTCATATCGAACAAGAATCTAATATAAACTACTAGTTTGATATGTTATCCTAGTGCTATATTTTAAAAGACGCAGAAGTTCCTCAACAATTTTGACACATTCTAACTTTAAATTTAATACAAACTATTATCTTTTGCATTTGTTTTTGACGACCGGTTTAGCCTAGTGGGTAGTGCACCTGCCTGTGAAGCTGACGGTCCTGGGTTCGAATCCCGGTCAGGGCAAATATTTGTGTGATGAGCATGAATATTTGTTTCTGAGTCTTGGATGTTTTCTATGTATTTAAGTATTTATATCTATTAAATATATCGTCGTCTAGTACCCATAACACAAGCCTTCTTGAGCTTACTGTGGGGCTAATTCGATTTGTGTAAGATTGTCCTCTAATATTTATTTTATTTATTTATTTATTTATTTGTTTAGAATATGTTTGAAAATGTCTCGCGATTAATGCAGACTGTTATCTTTTATGTTAACTTGGTACATTAATTACAATCAAGTCGTGCATTTGTCGAGTATTTTCTAGAATTTGCTTTTCATTTGTTTAGAATATGTTTGAAAATGTCTCGTATTTGTCTCGCATTTAATGCAGACTGTTATCTTTTATGTTAACCTGGTACATTAGATACAGTCATGTCGCGTATTTGTCGCGTATTTATTTTTAAAATATTTGTTTTGCATTTGTTTAGAATACGTTTCGAATATGTTTGAAAATGTCCCGCATTTGTCCTGCATTTTTGGGTATAAATAGGAAGGGAAACGTCTACAGAGGCACTTAGATTCCGACATTCAGACTGACAAGGTCTCTGGTTTACATAGTGGAAACATTGGTGGGTGATTCTCTTAACATAAGGGTGGTTCGTCATATTGGGGAGATTCTCTTCATAATGAGGGATCACTCTTTAATATTTTATTCAATAACTTCGGGGTTTTTAAGTCATTTTTCAGTAATCTAAAAACCAGAATCTTGTCCAGGTTGACAGTTTACCTGAGGAGTCATTCCCGCCTTGCGGTGTTAATGGGCATGACTCAGAGTCTTTAGCTACCAGATCTAAGGGTGGTCTGGCGTCTTCCTTTTTACCAACACAGGAGACGATTAAATCCCTTACGCTTCCTCAATGCCCAACTGACAACGTAAACGAGGCTGCCATAGTTTGGGTCAGCATAGAGGGGTAATCCTCGCTCGTTGAAATTGTGCAGTAGTTGAGAGGCGGTCTTGTTAAATATATTTATATATAACCTTTATATACATAATAGGGCGTCTTACTCACTGTACCCTGTCTTCGGACCAGTGGGGGGAGACAACCTACACAGGCTGATAGTATTGCAATCCTCAGTTTAGCCGACTGAACTCTTACAGCTTAGCTAGGGACTTCACATTCTTTGAAACTGGATCTGGTAAGAGATCTTGGTTTCAATAGTTTAGATCTAAGTGGGATAGCGTTAGGATAACTTCATACACAAATAATAGTAGGTTTGTTTCAATTGGGCCAGATTCTGGCGGGAAAACTTCAGAGTTTCGCCCACTTCTGAAGATGAGGTCTTGCGGCGTTTCTCCTCACTTTGCAGCGCGGTTTTCGAAGCGCTAGTAGTTTCACTTGCTAAAAGGAGCCATATTAGTATGGTTCAGTCTTTTGTTAAACCTAATTTTATGTCCGAGTATTCCTAAGGGTAATCTAATCACTACATTCCAGAACTCTTGGTTGTACCTTCCAGTCTTTCAAGGAAGCACGGAAGTCTTTAGTTAGCAACTGTGGATCTGACTACGAAACGGGTCAGAGTCACTTATTCTTATTCTTCGGAACCTCTCAAGGGAGCTACCGATCCTTCAATTAAGAACTACAATATGGGTTCTTTTCATCTCTTTACTTCTATGAGTGCTGGAACATTATGATCAGTTATACTTGGCTGAATTCTCCTATAGTTTAATAATTTAAGTTATTTTGACATTTGTCATCACACTCCGTACAGTGTTTTAAAATATATATATATTGGAGGGGGCTTGTCCAGTAAGGGTCGAGAGCCACTGGTCTCTGGTTAGTACCGGAGGAGGATAGCAATCCTTCGGGCGGACGGAGGGGCCCGGCCTCAAACCAATAAAAATAATAACTTAATAAAATCTACAAACCTACTAAGTAAACTTTAAATCTACATTTCATTATACTAGATTTTCCTTCTTAGGCTAGGCATTATTGAATAGGATATATTTCTCTATGAATTAAACAAAACCTCTAATAAAACTAATTAAGGCTCGTCACTGGTTTCATTCATGTTAGAAGAACTTGGATACTACTAAACAACGTAGGTACCTACCTTCTCAACTAGACGATCACATGGCCTTATCACTTAGTGTATTCCAAGACATATAGCATTATTAGGCTTAAGTTAGGTAAAGTGGGAGGCTATCATTAAAGAGAGAGGGGGGGGGGACGTTACAATATACCATGTTCACAATAAATTTACACAAAACGCGTGCAGGTGAATGAAGACTAAACAGATAAAAATCCAAACAACACAAACGCTCTCACAAATTGTTAGTACGGCTTCTTAGCTCGGAAATATGTGAAATACGATCCCATTTGGCAGATATCACGAAACTTGGCATGCTTGGCATGTATGTAGCTTTATATATGTACTTATGTGCTTTAATATTTAAGGAGAAAACGTTGACAATCTTTTGTTTTACCCCCTCCCTCCCAGTTTTGTGTACCGAATCACATTTATTTTCTTAATTTTATTGAAAACGGCTGCAGCTAGGCGAAAACCGCCAAACGAGAAAATGTTCCTTATAAAATTATCTCTAAGTAGTTCTTCGAATATATGATGATAGGACCTATAGTTTTCAAAATATGTGAGCATTCATTGGGGTAAGTACAATAGTAGAAATGCTAAACGACAGATTACTAATATTTTTGTGCGCATCGGGTTACAAGCATGGAATATGTACCATAGAGACAAAGTGTTCAGCGGTGATTATTTTCAGATATGGAGATTAGGTAGATTTGTCCTCTGTGCGCGGGGAAAGAAGGGTGAATTGGACTAAGGCCGGGTTTTATGACTGAAATTTGATCTGACATTTGGTCTAACGGATCTTTGTTAGACCAAATGTCAGATCAAATTTCAGTAACACAGTACACAAGGTCTAACGGATCTTTATAAAACCGAGCCTAAGGACGCTTCTTTTTCGTCTTTATTTTACTGATCAGTTAAGGCTACTAGGGCTTGTGTGGTAAAAGTTTTCCAACGTGTTTCTCCTTAAATATTAAAACACATATATGAAAGCTACACGCATGCTAAGTTTCGTATTTCGAGCTAACAAGCCGTACTATGTTCCATTTTCAAGTTAAAGAACTACTTTATTTTTCTTTCTAAGTTTGCCTTCCGTCTAACTTACAGAAGATGCATTCAAATATTAAGTTTTTATCATTTAATCTGCACGCGAACTGAAAACTTACAGAAAACTGTGTCAGGAAGTCGTTTATTTTGTGGGTATTTATTTGCGAATAGTCAAAACTATTTATGTAATGACAATATTGCTATTATTCGAACGTCGTCGTCGGCAATAAAAGATTTTCTTGAAATTTGAATCAAACTTTTTACGTTATTCCTTTCTTTCGATTGGCATCATAAAAATATCGGTTTTTTATTTATGTTTCACTTGTTGGTCGGTTCAATTCCCAGACGAAACAAGTAATTTTTAGGAAATCTTTGTATGCAATATATCTAAATTTTAAAAATAAAGAAAAGTCTCCTTTCTGCAAAATATCCTATCTACAATATTTAAGGTACTTTCCCTTCATGTCGCATAGTGTTAGGTCGCCCTGTATGTTACTTTCGTAGGGATTACACCGCACATTAAGAGTAATGGAAGAATGCTATTTTGTTCGACATAAATGCGATCATGATGATTTGTAATTTCTTAGTTCCGACATTTGAAACACCCGTAGAACGTAAACGCGCAGGAGGCAAGACCCATCGAAAAAATCACGTAGGTAATTAAATATACAAGGCCTTCTCAAGCACCTAAAAACAATACTTCGCTTTTCTTAAATATACAGTAATTTTTTCGTGCTATAGCTGTTGATATTTTACGATAATTATTCACCTAACAACCAGTTACTTTCTTATGTCTTTTTTAAACCAGCGTTGTGACCAAGTCCGTCGTTTCGATTCAGATGATATTTTCGTAATTTGATGAAAACAAATTATATATACATATGATAAATTTATATTAAACAGAATATTAGTAAAAAATAAAATGAAATACGATGTCGAGAAATAGTAAAATAAGCAACAAATATTTGTATCAAGAACAATTATATAGGCTAGATAATCGATTCGATCAACCATTCGATAATACTCGCTAGATTTGACAAACGACGCGTCTTACCCTCATCACTTCAAATGTCAGTAGACAAATGTCAGATATTGGAACTAAGAAATTACAAAATAATGGGCTGTTTGTTTGGAGGTTGGTATGTTAAGAATTTACCCTCCCTATAGGGAACTCTAACATCCCCAGAAAATTTCGCAATAGAGAAAATCCCCGTTACAATCGTATTACCGACAGTAGGTTCTGGAGGCAGTTATCTAACCCCGGTCTGGCGTCGATCCACTGTACGAGTATGACGTGCTGCGCGCGTTTCCTGCGAGAACAGGCAGATTTCCCGCCAGTTTCCCTAGAGACACTGCGTAACCCGGACGTTTGCGAGGAAAAGTGCAAGTAGTTTGTCGGTCGATTTTGACCAATTTGTGAGAGATTCAATATATAACAACTGAACATGAAATAACGGGGCTAACGAACGAACATATTTTCAGTAGCAGATTAACGGGAGATAACTGAATTCTATCTTGGAAGTTTCATCTAGGTAAGTTATTAAGAAATTGTGTGTTGTTTATTTTCATAGATATTGTTCACGTGAAATCAAAATTAGATGTTCGTTCAAATAAAATAGTACCTATGAAATTAAATAATTATGGCCACTTTGATTACTAATAAACATACTTTTATAAGAATAAGCTCGAAAAAAGCGACTTGCTGCATGCAATCTAGAATCTCTTGCTGCGCGATTTTCCTGTACTGCGAAATTATATGTGATTTATTTCTAATTATATAAATCATGTGGATGTTTCTCGTATAATTCTAATAGCATATATATCAACATAATGTTGCAAATTATATTACTTCAAAGCTAATTCAGCTAAAGGGGGGAGCGAAAAAAAAAATATCAACCCCAAAGAGATTAGAGCTCCTTGAGTGCATAAATACTCTATTTTTGTTTTTATAAATATTGGAAAACAAAGGAATGAGAAGCCTCTTATAATTTCTTAGTATTAACTTCCCCCTTTCAGATCACATTAAATATTCATCCTATGTATGTTACTTGTTTATGGAACATTTTTTGTTATGGGCCACAGTCTACGAGATTTTTTACGTAAAACTGAAAAATGGTACCTTCAAACTAAACAAAGTTACGAAGCCAAAAATAGTGTTCCTAGCATTTCCCTCTATACCCCTCCGTCGCATTGTCCAAAAATATGGCCCTTACCCATTGATGACCTAAAATCGAGTTTGACCAACCTTTGAGGAAGCCCCCCAAAAGTTTCCGGCCGGACAAAGAAAAGAAGTAGACAAATTTTATTATTTTTCGATATAATCACCGTCTATTTGAATACACTATTCAGATCTGAAAATTAGCTGTTCCCTTTAAAAACAACTCGGAAGTGTTTGCCTCTAAACCGCACGGGTCACTTCATCATCCGAAGAAAATCTCCTTCTCCTTAAGGTCTGCCTTAAGTTTTGAAATCAAATAGTAGTCACTAGGGGCCAGGCCAGGACTATAGGGTGGGTGAAGTATTTCTTCGAAGCCACACTTTGGAATAGCAGCCTTGCTAATTGCAGCAGTATGAACGGGAGCATTGTCGCGGAGTAGCCGCTCACCTCTGCTAAGTTTGCCTCAACGTTTCTGCTTGATCGCCTCTCATAATTGTTCAATAAGAGTAGCATAGTAGCTGCCGTTAACCGTGGTATTCCGTGGCAATCCCAGAATATGGTAGCCATTATCTTTTTGGTGGATTGCGTTACCTAGGCGGCTTTTCACCATGACGACGCCACTCCATTGATTCCCTTTTAGAGTAGTACAAAACCATTGTTCCGTACCCAGTAACAATTGACTCCAGAAAACTCTTTCCGTTTTTTCTATAGGCATCTAAAACTTCCCAAGAGCACGTTTTTCGTTCACTTCGCTGAACATTTGAAAGAAGTTTGGGCACCCACCTGGCCTTTATTCATATGAAGGTGTTCATCCTAAAACCTGAAGTTTTCAAAAGCCCTGTTCTTTCCGCTATTTCTGTGGTCTTAAGTCTCCGATCACTCAGAACTTATTCTTGCACTAACTTGTCGCAGTCCTCGGTGAGTGCCTCAACAGGTCTACCTGAGCGAGGATCATCATTGATGGAGTCCTGTCCTAAACGAAATTGCTTATTCCATTCTTTGACGGTGGAAAATGATGGAGACGAGTCCCTGTATACAGTATCTACTTTTTTTAAAATATTGGCCGGGCTGACATCTTCTTTTGTAAGGAACTTGATCACGGAACGATATTCCAACTTAAATATTTCGAAAACTTTTAGACTTACTGTTGTTTGAATTGCCGTGAAATCAAAACCAATAAGCAATATAAATCTAAAACCTATATAGAAACAGCATAACTAATGACAATCACAATGACATTTTTTTTAAACCGCCTAATCTTTCCAGCCAGAAACTTTTGGACCGCACCTCGAATGTAGTGACATACAATCTCCTGTGCATATTGGTTTTTAGGGTTCCGTACCTAAAAGTAAAAAAAAGAGAAACCCTCTGTCTGGCTGTTAAGATCCTTTATCTCGCTAACGCGGGGAGGTATCGAGTTGATATTAAAACCATATACTCAGGTCTCAGTATGGTACCTTGAGCTTGTGAAAAAAAATCAAAACTTCTAAGTTAACTTAATAAAAACGAACTGAAGAAACGTTAGAAACGGAATATGTGTAGAAAAAATTGCCGTATTGTGTGTTGTTTCATATTCTGGAGTATTTTGGATATTTTAAGGCCGGGTTTTATAAAGATCCGTTGTACCAAATGTCAGATCAAATTTCAGTAACTCAGTACATTTTTTGACATAACAAACCTACATAAGGTCTACTGAATCTTTATAAAACCGAGCATAAAAGTATAAATCCGCTTTGATTATAAAGAGCCTAAGCGCTATAATGTCAATCCAAGGGCGACCTCTGACGGACGACTTTGGGGAAATATGGAAAAAATAAAAAATATATTTTCAAGTGTATAAAATATAAAAATTGTAGCAGATAGCGGAAAAGTTACGACTTATTTAGGAATAGTTAGAAGAAACTTTGCTTTTAAAATCTGAAAAACGTCCATGAAAGATGAGTTTAACTAGTGGTGTTACCGTTAGCTTAATATAGAACCGACAGTTGCAAAACCGGTCATCAAATAAATAATAAATGTATCGATAAAATAAATCGCCTATTCACAATCGAAATGCGGTTTCGCGTTACAATATTTGATTATTAAATAAAAAAAAGAGTTACAGCTTCAAAGTTTACCCAAAGCACAGATTTTATAATACTTTGAAAGTAAGCTGGCATAGTGGATTTTTAGTCCTTTAGGGCAAAAAGTTTTTTGGCGATAACGATGTACGTTTTGACTTATTTGTATGTTCAGCGTATTTTACTCGAGGATAGATATAGTTAAGAATAAAAATATTTGATTAAGAGGGTAAATCAACTTTTTCTTGTTGTTATTTGGTCCCGTTAGCGAAAAGACATCAGTATCCGAGTTTCTTAAAAAAATGTTTATAATATGGACTTCAAGCATGCTCAAGAGATGATCCATGTCCGAATGCTCATCGCTAAAACTCATGTTTGATAGATTTAAACTCTATAAAATCACAGTTTTAAAGAGTGGCTCAGGAGACGTAACCATGGTAACGAGCAACAAATAATAGTTGAATCACCCAAGACTTTCTTTCAGTTTATATCTCAGGCTTAGAACTTGTCAGTCGCCTGTCGTATATTGCGACACTCAAGGAAATCAAAATTTGTAGGGTACTTTCCTTTGACCGAGAACTATGAAATTTGGCAAGGAATATCTTCATATGCTACAAGTACAGGGAAATATCTGCAAAATACATTTGTAATTAAATCATAATAAATATTATGTACCTACAAATTGGTAGCGTACTCTCGGTGGGCAAGTCCAACTCGCACTTGTCCAGTTTTTTTACTCGCGACGAGCATAAACACGTAGTTTTCCTTGACTATGGAGAATCTAACGACATTTCATTTATCCTTTGGTACCGTTTGGTAACGAAGATTTGTAACCAGGTTCGAAACGGGAAAAAAGCCCCGTATTGTAACTGGCTACAAAACGGGAATTTTCTATTGTAACCAGTGTTGCACTTGTAACAATTTATAACAACTTTTGTACAAATATTTGGTTAGTGTAAAGAAAATTAACTTTGAATACTGTTATTCATAAGCATAGCAAACAATTAAATACAGAAGTACAAGCCCTGAAGACTAAGGAGAAAAAAAGACTGGCGACGCTCATAATTAAAGCGCAACCACGCTAAGATTTTTAAAATTAAATCGACATCTAGCAAATAGTTCAGGCTATGTATACAGACGAATACTCAAAAAAAGGTAAAGAGGGAAATGCTTGGAACACAATTTGTTTGGACACGGCTTGGTTAGTTTACTTCGCTTACTTTATAGTATAATAACAATAACTTAAATATTATTACAACTAACTTAAATCTAAAACAGGCCGTTGGGTCATTGTACCGAGGATGCTCGCGGCATTTCCTAGCTGTGACCCCATGGACCGAGAGTTTCGACACCAAAAGGTACAAAATTGTACTCTCTGCCGAGGCCCCTATATTTATTACGCTTTAATATTTCGGCATTTTCCGCCGCTGCACCCGCTTTTACTTTCGTTTTTTGTCAAAATTTTTGGACTAATTAACAGGTAATGGGGTAGGTCATTTTTTTTCGCACCCCCTTTAGCAGTTTGCGAGCCCCCCCGTCTTATAAACCTGTAAAAATATTTTTCTGAAAATTTGAAGACTCCATCCGTTTAGTTTTTAAGGTGTTTAATTCAGTAACCTTGTCGCCTGAAAGTATGGGGTAATATGCGACAAATCCGGTAGTTCTGATTTTTTGCAGACTTGTTTATGATTTTGGCCCATTGAATAATCCAAGTTAGTGACCTCGAGCGCCGAACGCAACTATGTCAAAAATCGAAAAACCGTTTATAAACCGAAATGACTAGTTACTTCTGTCCTGTGTGTTGCTCAAGTCTAAATATTATTTAGTAAGCAAATTAAAATTAGTAACAATGCCTGACTTGGCTCTTCGTAATATCTCACAAATTTTTACGTTGAAAGGGTTAAAGATTTGGCCTATTTTTATATGGAGTGTTTTTTATTTGATTCTTATTAATTAGTATTGGTAGTTTTGAGTGGATTGGCGATATCCTTTTGCTTACTGTAGTAGAGGAAGTCTTTATAGATACACTCGGAAGTTGATGGGATATTAAATTTCTGCTGTGACGATTCATTATTTTCTATGGTGGTCATGAGTAGATGGTGGTCATGAGAGAGTTATCAATATCACTCTTAGCTACCATGGTCGATTTCCAGTCTTCACGTCCTTTTAATGCCACCTCTGTGGCCGAAGTTCTCCGGAAGCAATGTCCAGTGTAGCATTCCGACCCTGGGTAATTGTAAATAGTTCGCTACGGTTTTACCCATTTGTCGAAATGTATTGATACCATGTTTAGTGTGGTATAACATTCCTTCAAAATATCTTCAAAAAATGTTGGATTGTTGCAAATTTTTGGGCGTAGAACAAAATACTTCTTACAAATATTGTAATCCATTGACGGCAAAGGTACGGTCAATCCTAGTTTCGGTAGTCATTATATGAACAATCAGCATATCTTCAGAGATTTTCACATTGGTCTACTTCAGAGTATGTAATCAGATATAATTCTTGTCGGCGACATGCAACCTGTAGTAGTACGTTACTACAGAGGCCGGGAAGTAAGAGGTTGCCGGCCGAGTACATATAGACGGCCGAGCGTAGCGAGGCCGGATAGTTACGAGGTTGGCAATCCCTTTTCAAGCCGAGGTATGTATAGTGCTTTTCTCAAACATACAATGAAATCAATTAAAAAAACTCCAAGAAATCAAACTTTAATTTCTAAAGAAACTAACAGTAAATAAGACAAAAAATGTAACTACAAACATATATTACTACTTATTTCGTTCAATTTCCAATTCGAATTGAATATAAAACACTACTACTACAAAAATATACTAAAATGTACGAAAGCACGTTCCTGAACGAAACGTTAGGATCGACTTATCCTATGAAACGACACTGACAGCTTGTTATTCTTGTTAATTGTCAAAAACTATAATCTCTTTTCTTCATCGCTGAGGGGCTACCGCGAACTGAAAACGAACGAAGTTCGAATGTCTCCCTCTCTGTCGCACTTGCAAATTCGTGCGACAGAGGGAGATATTCGAACTTCCTTCGTTTTCGGTGCGCGGTAGCCTCTGTTGTCATCGGCGTCGGAACTCATATTTAAATAGGTAACAAATTCAACAACGCATAAATCCAATTACAGATTGAAAAAAACACAATTTTGCCTCCAAAATGATTTAAAAAATACCTTCACGGTTTGAGTAGACATTTTTACCGCTAATATTTAGATGAAATATTTTATGTGTATTTTTGTAGTTAAATTTGCAATTAAAATTATTCGACTGTGTTAATAATGTGTTATTTATTATGTTCATGTCGATTTTATATAAATAAAACAGCAAAATATAGCAAACATCGTTTATTTTATTTTTTATAATAATGGTGTTGGCAGAATGTCTTGACGAACCAAAAAGCAAATAATTGCTTGTGGCTGAACGCCGTGATGCTGTGTCACAAATAAACGTGGAATGGAAATTAAAAAAGAGCATCTTGCAGGCTTTGTCCTTCAACTTTGTATGAAATTCCTTTAAAGGCCTCTCGTCTAGCTGCACCCGAAACGTGACACTTCGCAGCCTATTATAAGGAACATAACCTCAATATTTCATTACATATTTGAGAAAAAACAATTTTGTTAATCAATATACGTAATGTACTTTTGCAGTGGCGTGAACTTTTTTTTGACCTATCTCATCAAGTGGGGTGTCGTTGTTTAGAGCTCATCGGGTAAATAAATAAATACTATATTATTTGTTTTTAAAAATATTTGCAAAACAGAGGAAAGAGACGACACTTACAATTAACTTTTCCCCTTTAATATTCTATTAAATATTCATCACACCGTTTGCGAGATTTTTGCAAAAATGAAAAAAGGAAACTTTTACATCCCCCTACCACTTAGCTCTACCCCCATCCTTCCAGTACTTTTAGTGTGTTATTTAGGACATCTGTACCTAGAAATATGCCAAATTTCGCTTATCGACGAATTATTTCCGCCAATTGGCAGTTATTGGTCTTCGTAGGGTGTACTACTAGTGGGTTGGCTTTATTTTCGAATGTTTTTTTAAATCCCTACAAAGAGCAATACCGGGTCGGCCGTCAGCTGTAAATACATTCGTTATTCTCGTTATATTCCTAAGAACAGCATTCATGGATTTATATATTTGTTCATAAATATTGAAATAGGTAAAACTAATGTTTAATCAATATTTTCTTCTTGGCGCCGAGAACACTAGCGTGATGCACTTGTACTCGTTGGAGCATGCATTTCTGCGCATTTCAAACCGGTCTTTAGCATGTCTCAGTGCATAACTCAGATCATATTTCGTTGACTTGCCCACTAAAGTCTGAACAAGTAGGTTAACCGTCTATACTCATATTCATTATGGATTTAAAACCCGCATAATAAATGTGTCTGACTATAGTAATAAAAATACTCAAATTCGGAACTTGGTTATTTCTGAAAGTGTTAATTGTCTATTACCATAAGTTTTTGTTCGTGTGATTGTAAGTTAAAAGGATCTCAGACCAAGATGATGGTATAAATTAAGTTACGGACTGGCCACGGCGCGGCGCCCGTTCGCCGCGACTCAAGTCTGGTGTAGTTTTTTTCTGAATACTTTATACTTATTATATGTTTGTCGTATAGTAATTATTTTGTGCCGTGATATCTTCTAGAATACAAGAACGGTTGCCATAAACGCTATATTAGGGGATACGGTCGCATAAATAGTAAAACGGTCGGAAATTGGTAATGCACGGTAACATTAGGTGCTGGTAGGGTCATTTGCTATCTTTTCACCCTTGCACTCTGGGTCCTAAGAGTCACGGTCATGAAGATACATTTTTTTTATTTGTTTCATACCATGAAATTAATTCATTGCATAGGTAATTTGCTTTTCAAGACACTACGAACGTATGAATGCTGGCTAAGAAATTGGGTTTACACATTACTAATTGTTTCGTCATATAATGTAACTGAGAGTAGTAAGAGTGCAAATTGCTTTTTATTTTGTTAACAGCGATTTCATCCATTATTATACTAAAATATGTATTTCTCAATCTTTCGACAACTTCAGCGGAATGTGTTGCACCTAGAGCTAGGACACTGGTAATTGTTTTCGTAAGTTAATTATAACTTTATTTATATTCCTTTGTTTTTCAATATAAAAAAAAGGAATTATGTATTCAACGAACTCTAAACAACGAAACCCCATACGATGACAAATAACAAAACTATGAGTAACTTGAGCCAATATAACAGCAGGAATGCATTTAATCTAAAATTATTCTTCTTCTAATGTCAATAGGCGTGATGACAAAAACCTATTTCATGCCATTCGAACCTGTTCTTAGAGACGTTCAAATGTTTGTATGTAACCAACTACATTTAGAGCAGCATAAAAGGGCGAAAATGAGAGCCAAAGTTAGACTATTGCTTAAAAATTAACTTCCAAAAAATCATTGTTCTAGTACCTTGATTAACGGATGCTAGTTTAAAAAGGCCGCTACCGCTTGATAAAGTTTTCGAAAAAGAACAAGTGAGGCATGGGGTTAAATGAGAAACTCAACAAGTTGATTATGATGAATGAAGAAATGCAATATCTTTTCTTGATTGTGAAAGACATCAGAAAGAAAAAAATAAAATAAACAGATAAATATATATTTGTGGACAATCTTACACAAATCGACCAAGTCCTAAACTAAACAAGGCTTGTACTATGGGTAGGTATTAAGCGACGATATACATACTTAAACAGATAATATTCATTTATGATAAAGGCGCAAAATACCTTTTAACTTATTATACTTTATTTTTCAATATAAGTCACCTTTTAAGAGTATATACTTATTATATCTTTTACTAAACTTAAAATTCCCTTTTTTTTTAAAAAAAATTGACCCCTTTAAAAATCCTGTACTGTGGCGATCACGGCGTCATCATCTTCAAATTTCTGGCCTCTAAGGTGCTCTTTTAACCGAGCAAATAAATAAAAATCGCTAGGAGCGAAGTCTGCTGAATATGGCGGATGCTCCATCAATACAAAGCCAACATCTTTGATCGCGTCCATCGCAACTCTTGACTTGTGTGCGGGGACGTTGTCTTGGTGAAACCAAACACCTTTGGAAAGTTTCTTCGACGTTCCTCGCGTATAACATCTAGCAATTTTTTATTTGTTCTGCATATAAATTCCCCGTAATTGTGGCTCGATGATCGAGGTATTCAATTATTTGATAATTTGTTCGGTTATTATTTTTTTTAAAAACATACGATTGTCAAATTATTCTTTTTAATTTAACATAACAATTAAACGGGCTATGCCTGCCACCATTTTATTTCCTTACTAAAGAGTTTATATGTCATTCTCATTACTTCATGAAAACCCCTCGTACCTAAATGCATAGAATAAAATAAAAAAGCCTATTTATTACAGAATAAAAAAATTACATATCGTTGGTTAGTAAAACGCTTAAATGAAATTGTTGAACTATGTTAATTAGGACTACTATTAGTACTCATAATAAGCTGGTCTGCAAGAATCCCTGGGCGGGTAGAGGCCTCCTTCAAGGATGACGATACCATATGTCTTTGTCCTGTGCCACCTCATTCCAGAGTAAGCCGTAAAGTCGGCTGTCCTCATGATATCGCCTTCTGCTCCGAATACCTGGATGGGCCGCGCAATAGAGTCGCTCTTATAGGCCATCTCTGATCTCTTAACCTCGCGTATTTCCAGCCCATTTTCGTTTTTGGGTAGTATGTTCTATTGGGTTATTATTGGTTTTTATAGGGCGTTTGTCATTGCCATAGTCTAGCTTAGGTTCATTTTTAGCCTACCTGGATACTAGATGAATGTAAGTGATTCGACCATAAGATTTATCTGCGAGCAGACCTGGGTAGTTAACGAACGAATGATTCAAATTAAGTACTTCACTTCATGTCACTCTTTTATTCACGAGTTCAGTTCGGATTCATATACTTCAGTCAGACCAGTTCATGAATCATATCGTTTACCCACTCATTTGCTCCGAGAGTGACATAGACGCCATGATTGAATGAATGACTGATATCATTACCCAATCTATATCGTAGATGGATCTGTTGAGCTACTGAACTAAACTGAACTAGGGAACTAAATGATTGATATACTTCACAGTGAAGGAATGAAGTATACCAATCTTTTTAGTGACACATTTTGCGCATGACTACTCGTATCGTATCTGCGAGATTTTCTTTGATAGCAGCACTAGGTCGTCTGCGAATGTTAAATGGCACATATCGACCCTCTATCCGGTGAAAACGGGTCCCTTTTAATAGGAAAGCTTGGGCCAAGTGACTCGAGATATATTTGGCTAGTGCTATTGTATATGCTTTTTGTATATATTTAATTTTGATAGTTTGAATATAATTGTACTCCACTAGTTGATTTTTAGGACTTCCCATATCTGCTCATGGGAGGCCGTGTCTAAAGCTTTCTGGTAATCAATAAAATATATGTATAGCTGTTTTAGTTGTCTCTGAACATGTTTCTCCAAAACTTTGACAAGCGACCTCTAAACAACTTAGTTAAACAAAAAATAAAATACTAGCTAGCATTGTTGTTGGGACTAAAGGATTTCCCTTTTTTGCCATATAAGCAAGCGTGACGTTACGCCTGCACATTAGGGTTCCGAACCAACCGCAAAATTAAGTTGAATTTAATAGGAAAAATATGGAAATTTCAATGAAAAAATCTGTTTTATCAATATTTTATTATTTGTTGGGAAAACATACAGAATAATATACATTATCACTAAATTTGAAGACTATAAGCTCCAACCGATTAGGTAAACATCCGTCCGTCGTCTTTCCATGGCTTTACAGCCGTAAACCCATTAACAGACGACGGACGGACGGACGCGTGAGTGACACAATAGGGTAAACAAATAAGCAGTGGTTGTAAACACACATTGAATTCGGATTAGTCTCACGAAAGATCAGAACAAGTGACAGTTAATGACTATGGCAAATTAATTTTTTTAAAACCCTAACCGACTACTTAAAATCTCTGCTCTTTGGGTTTTAATTGTACAACTTAAACGAAAAGTAATTTAAGTAAGTGATGTTTTATTATTTAATACTATTTATAAAAAAACATATAAACTAAGTTATATTGTATGTGTATAGCACGAAATAAGGAATGTATAAGCATGAAATAAGGGATTTCTGTCGTTCCTTATAATGCTAAAAATAAAACAAGGTATAATGCTGGTCATATATTTTTGACTCGACAGTTATGACAGAAAATTTTGGTCATTTAAACCGTTACAATTATTTGATATGCTAAGCTTACTTTTGATTCTGACTGTACATCGATTGCATCATTAGGAGTAACATCGGAATATTCCGACAAAAATATATCTCGTTTACTTACTCCTCGCTGGAGGTAGGTAATAAAATATAAAATGAAAAGGGTTTAATTATCAAATCGTTGCTCCACCAACAAACAATTTATTCTCATCGTCAAACCACAAGTCTGGCTTAAATAACTCTGTATTCCACAGTAAGTAGCACTGCAACATAATCATGCACTCTCTGAAATTGAGGCCTTTGCTTTAAGAGCCTGTTCATTATGGGAGTCTACTCGGCCCTTAGACAACGGCACTTGGAAAACTGAGATAGCGTTGCACTTTAAAAGCGAATGACAAATACTACGAGCTGCAATGCAAATGAGTTAAATTCAACCTAGAAATTCATGATGATTTAGATGTTTTGTAGAACACGTAACATAAAAATAATATACAGTATAAATAATATTTTATTTGCCAAATAAATAAATTAACAACTTTCCAAAATGATAACAAAAAAACAACATTATTTCGCCAATAGTCAAGCAGACATGGGGTGTGGATCAAATACTAAAGTATACAGTTGTATGTCCACCATATTTGGAAACGATAGTGCTGTCATCCATCTCTGATTATCATTAACTAGATCTACACATGAACACACATGCATAGTAGGTAACACAGACATATATAACATTCATTTCAAATTATAGTTTGACCCAACTTAGAAGTTACGTGGAAATAAGTTTCTAAACGCGATCATGTAATATTTTGTTTTAGTGATCCTGTTTAGAAATTTATTTCTACGTAAGTTCTAAGATGTGCCGTATTTGGCGATATTAAAGATCATAATAGGATAGAATTGGAAGAGGTACTTTAAAATCGGCTAATTGTTATTTCGTCAATTTATTCTTTGGCTGGTGGCAAACTTCCATAAAATGCATTCTACGCAACAAGCCCTTAACGACATATTCCAGGATCACTATAAACATTCTCAAACTATGCTATGCAAAACAACAGGGATTTTTATTTCAAATTTGCTATAAGTGAAAAATTAAAATTGACGGTGGCGTCGATATTAAAACTTTTAGATTTTTTCTGTCGCCATCAAGTTTAGCGGTGCTTTTAGTTGGAGGTACTCGTTAATGGCTGGTCGTCGCTAGTGTCGTAACAATAATCTTAGAGCAAAGGTTCGATGTGATAGGTATGTTGTTTTCGGCATCGTCGTAAGTTGTGCGAGTTCAGCACTTCACTTCAAAATTTTTAAAAATCAAATAAACCTAAAAATAAAACTAAATTAAAATTGAATATATCATATATCTAAATTAAAATTACACATATCTAGAATATTGGGTCCCCGTGGTAGCTCGCTGTATTGCAATACTAATGCGTTGAGCGAGGAAGTTGCCAGCTCTTCGATCACCAGTTGTGTCTATCACTATCAACTTCTTGCTTATTTCCTTGAAAAGGTAGTGAGCTGGGACCCCATGGGCCAAGCTTCTCTCAACCTCCACCTCAACCTTCACCAAAATAATATGGTTTATCGCTGAAAAAAATCGCTAGCCTTCAGAAAACTTCAGATCATAGGACCTTTTCTCGGTATATTAATTTAGTAGGATCAGCGTAAGAAAGTAGAAGATAATTGTTAGTTTCGTTTCTGACTTCAGGGTTTCCCTATTAATCGAATTAAACGCGTTTTAATCTCAATTCTAACCAAAACTTCGGAAGACGATTGAGAGAGGTAGATGCGCAGGGAGTGTACCGCTCGCATCCACCTTTGGTAACAAACTCTAACTGTACTATTGGTTCGAATTTAGACTTTAATTTTGATATACGTGTCGGAGAGCTATTTTAGAAGCAAGGCGTCGAAAAGTTGTACTAATGGCCTTACTCCACCGTCTTTCTTTGTAAGAGCGAAGAGGTTAGCGCCAAACAGAATGGGGACTAGGTCAGGATGGATGCTGCCGGAGTACAATTACTTAATTAATTTTCTAATAGAATTTAGGAGTTGTTCACCTGCGTCGCCGGCGTTGACAGCAATATGATCCTTCGGGTGTTGAGGTCAGATACCGTCCAAACCTGCAGCAGACCCGGTTTTAAGTCATTTTGATTAAGGCAATGTTTGCGGGCAGTGGTGTGTGTAAAATGTATGTTTGGGGCTCTTACAGCTTTAAATCATTTATTGCATAAGCTACGAGTGTGGTTAGACGAGGTGCTGCCACCGGGCTGGGGTGACGACTGCATCCACACTTAACTCGTTTCTTGTAAAAAGAAAATCATTAACTAGTACTTATAAAGCAAAACAGACAACTTATAAAAATAACAAATTCCCAACGTTGACGTGGCCATTTCAAAAACACGGTGCGTAGTGATTGCGTTGAAACGGCACGTTGCAATAAATCAGCTGCGCGCAGTCTTAATGTAACCATGGAAACGTGCTCTTGCTAGCCAATTTTGGGCCAATAGCGAATAAAACTTGGTTGCCCTTGGATACGATGTGATGTGTCCTTTCAAGAAGCTTTGTCGTGAAAGGAAAATGCTAGTCGTAGATATATAAAGAAAGATATTGAAGGAATTAGTCATAACATTAATTAGTATTCTAAAGTTATATTAATGACAATAGTGACAGTGAAATTATTACAGTCAGTACGTCGCCTTAGCAACGTATACCATAGACTATTGATAGAAAGACACAGTCTCTTCAAAAAACACAACTGTTTAAATGGCTCTGTCAGTTAACGTCCTTGCGGTTTGGCCATAGTTGCCATATCAATACAATTTCGTATATAAAGCTTAACCCTTGTCAAGAGGGTGCTATTATATACTATTATTCTGATTTAAATATGGCAACAGACTGAATGACATTTTGATTTGTTTACCTGTCAACTTTGATGTTAATTATGAAATGTTTTGCAACGAAATTCATTTCCCAAACGGATTTTTGCCGCAGTTTATTATATACTTTATTAATAATGTTTCGCTCTTGACTTGGAATCGTTTTGGGATTTTTTTGTTATTTATCATTTAATTTTCAACAATACTATTATTGAAATTTATAAACCGCAACGGTGACACTGACCTGACAAATCTGGCAATAGAGATGAGAGATAAATAACTACACGATGAAAAAATCACAGTGATCTGCCGTTAAAAAGTAATACTGTAACTTGTCACTAAGTAACAACGTTACAAAATAACATAGGTTTATAATTTTGCGAAACAGGCACTAAGTGCGAGCAAGAGTGGCACTGAACGTCGGTAAATATCCAATCAATCTGACTGTTTGAATAACCTAACCCAACAAAATAATGCGATTAAATAGAGAAACGAGCTTTTAAAACATTAATGATTTACGTGAATTATTTTTATACGCAAATTATTATATTATTTATAAGCAAAATCATTATGAGTGATGGCACAGCGCAGCTAGTAAAACAACGGTGTTAATTATAGTTAATATTTAAAATAAATAAAATAATGTATATATTTTTTGTTTTGTGTATGCTCATGCTATAGCATTTGAATATTAATTAAATTCTTTATACGATGTGATTGACTGAACCCTTTGCCCGATCCACACATAGGTCCATGGTGGACTATTGTGGCTAATTCGCGATTGTGTAACAGCCGGAATGTGTATTGTGAAGTTAGGAGTAGAAGTAGCAGTCACTCTAGTCACAGAGTAACATCAGTAAAAGCGCCGGGAACGGTCGAAACGTAAATGTCGTCTTATGAAATAACCGGAGTGTCGAAGTAACTGCGACTTTTCACTATGGTGTTTTTGGAACGGGAACGACAGTAACGGTGATCGAAAAGTAACGCTTTTCCTCATGTCTATTTGACAACCTTTCATAAAAAATATTGCCAGTGTAAGAAATTAGATCCAATGAAATTCCGGAACACGGCGCAAGTTTCATATATTTCTGGTCGGGCTTTAATTTAGGTTTACAAAGTAGTCTCATTATTTTTTATTTACTACTTTATTTCACAGGCATAATTTATTTTAATAAATGTAATATTTGCTATCCGGTTAATTAATAATGTTGTACACGAAGAATAAAAAAAACGAAGCAGTTGACAGCACCAGGGTTAGGTGGCAGCTCAATCTAAGCGTTCCATTTCCTTTCCACTAATAGCATGGTGTGGATGTAATGGTCGAAAGCAGAAAGTTTGACGTCGGGATTTTGTCTGGACTAATTAGGAGACAAACATACAACATACATGGGTAGGGGCAATAAAAGGTTTCGTTTTTTGATTATCATACAAATTGCAAACATTCACTTGCAAATAACTTCCTTTTCTACGGCCACAAGTAGCTTAATAATTGAAATGTCTGTTTCGGAAGGAAATCTGTACAGGCGTTTATACATAACACAGAAGTTAATTATTTAATTCTACCCTTTTATTAGGTATCTTATATTCAATTGTTCCTCTATTGGCTCTAATACCGACCGCTAAAATGAAATCTGGTTATATTTCCATGACAATAGGTAATATATCTTTTTTATATCCTGATTTTCAATTTATATCCTGATTTTCAATTTATATCCTGATTTATCTTGAAGCCTGACTTTCAAGATTGTCAAAAAGGGATCTGAAGCGGTTAAAGTGAGTAGTCATCATCATCAGGACATCTATTTTCTGTCTAAACTTCGTAATGTAAACATTATGTATTGTAATAAATGTTAGTCTAATTGTTACAGATATAACAACAGCGGCCAGTCACTCAAAGCGATGTTTTCAGAAACGAAGTAATTAATGAATTAATCGGAATGGCGAATTACACCGAGTATTTGGAAATACGAAATAAGAATTGCATATATGTCGGTCTAAATATTACAGATAGATTAACAGAGGCGAATCCCTTACAGCCATTCTTCCAGAACTAACCATGGCAAATGAATGACATAAATGAATTGGGATGACGAATAACACTGTGTACTTGGAAATACAAGATTATACATGCAGTTACATAAGCGCCGCGGCTTGCGGGGACTCACTCTACGGATTTCTATGTCAAGAAACTGCATCTCCGACTATACACAATTATTATCATTGTAACCTAAATATTGACATCCAAAATGAAACATCGTATTCTTGTAATAGATGTTTCAATGAAAGTTTGGGTATTTACCGCAACAACTCGTTCTGCGATGTTGAATTCAAACTAAACATGTTGTCCGTCGTTTTTGAGAGTGCACTAAAGAACTTATGGCTTAGTCTTCCAGTGCCTCAAATTTGTGACTGGGATCAATTAACTTGTTTTCATAATTATGCAAATGAAACCATTCGCAATGAAAGCAGAAGTGTAAACGATTCTTCAGAACTAATACATTGTATGTGGAGGTTTCAAAATGATTCAGTGCAATCGAATGCAAGAATTGAGTACGATTGGAGTTTTTTGTTTGTAATCATATTCATTATAGCCGGCGGTGTCGGTAATATTTTGGTTTGCTTAGCAGTGTGTTTAGATAAAAGACTACAAAATTTAACAAATTACTTCTTGTTGTCATTAGCTATTGCTGATTTACTAGTCAGCTTATTCGTGATGCCGATGGGGGCAATACCGGGATTTCTAGGTAAGAATTTGCGGTTTTATCATTTTTAGACATCGCTAGCTGTGCACGCTTACTACACACTCCCTTTTATTAACCGTCGATGCCGACGTAAGCGAGGGGTGTTTTAAGTTTAATATGTGTACAGACAGAGACTTTGTCTGTCTGTGGCATCGTAGCTCAGAAGCTGTTGAAGCAGTTGTTTGAGTGTGGTTGTTTTTTCAATTGAAAGTTGTTACGAACTCATTTTATATGATCATAGACACCTCCGACAGTGTCACCTAATTTCGGTTGATGATTTACCAACGTCATGAATATACATAATTCTATAAACTTAAAAGCAGTTATGTAATTTATATCAGTGGCGACGAAAATTAAAAATGAATAGTGAGCAATTTGAAAAATTCCTCATATTACAAGCGTCGCAACAAAAACAAATTTCGGACATTTTGCAATTGTTACTCACACAACAACAAAATGCGGCTGCGGCGACTTCCACACCGACGACGACACACGACAGCACGGAGTCACCCAGCTCATCGCACGCTAACAGCAACAGAAACAATATCTACAACAGTTTTAAAGGTGACAAGTTTAATCCTAGCGAAACTTCAGTCGAGAATTTTATTGACTATTTTGAGACTAAATGCGGACTTTGGGGAGAGGATGCACGAAACATACAGAAAGAGCTTTTATTTACCTGTCTCTCCCCGGAAACCTTTCACGACATGAAAGTTGCCCTGACACCACACTTCGAAAATGGTTCGTACGCAGACATCCGAGAGAAACTTCTCGACCTGTTCAGAATCAAGCGCACAAGATATAGGGCATTATCCGATTTCTGGAACTGTATACGCGCGGATAGTGAATCTATGGAGCACTACGCTAACAGACTAAAAGAAATAAGCAAAGATTGCGGCTATAACGACGACCTGTTGGAACGACAGCTACGTGACCGTTTTGCAACCGGGCTCAACCACCAACAGTTGCAGATCGACCTGAAACAAAAATGGCCCGATTTACAAGAACTTCAAGGCGGCAAGATGAAAGAAGTAACTTTTGCTCAGATCTTCAGCGTAGCACAATCGCGCGAACGAGCTGAAGCCGACGTAGATGCGCAAGTCAAAGTCAACAAGATAAAGAGAAGCACCAGATCTTACTTAAATACGTCTCCTCGCAGGCTACGGATTCATCAATGCCTCAGATGCGGCGAACCTGAAAGACATCCACTAAACAAATGCCCAGCCAGATCAATCAAGTTCTCAATGAGAAGAAACATTGAAGTTGAACTAGGTCGCCTAGTCGAAGAGGGTATCATAACCAAAGTAGACCCAAACATTACACCAATCCAGTGGGCTACCCCGACAGTCAACGTAGTCAAAGCAAACGGCCAAATCAGAATCTGTGGTGATTTTCGCAGCACGCTTAACCCTGTGTTGATAACACACGCACATCCAGTACCACTCTTCGATCAATTGCGCCAGAACCTCGCAGATGGTGACAAATTTACAAAAATTGATCTAAAAGATGCTTACTTGCAATTTGAAATAGAGCCACAGTCTAAACATTTCTTGACAATATCTACTCATAAGGGATACTACCAGTACAATCGTATGCCTTTTGGTATCTCAACGGCCCCATCAATTTTTCAGCACTATCTTGACAAACTTCTCGAGGGAATACCAATACAACTGCCAAACTTTGTGACGAACTCGACACAATATTTACCACCTTCGGCCTCCCTCAGTTTTTAGTTTCTGACAATGGACCTCAATTTAAATCTCAGGAGTTCCTAAATTACTGCAAAAATAAGGGAATCAAACACATTAAGTCATCGCCATATCATCCGCGGACAAACGGATTGGCAGAACGGACGGTAAGAACTTTCAAAAACAGAATGTCGTCAAGCACAGAATGCCTTAAAAAACGGCTAGAATATTTCCTGTTTGCCTATCGTATCACACCTCATAGCACCACTGGCAAGGCACCAGGCCAGTTAATGTTTGGACGGCAGTTGACTTGTGAGCTTGATAACGCCCGACCAAGTGCCAAGCGATTGTTGCAATACAGGCAAATACAAGCGAATGTTAACTCCGACAGCCAGACCCCTAATTACAGACCGGGGGATGCTGTATACGTGCGAGCCAGGGAAGTGTCGCGATGGGAGCCAGCCACGGTATCGCGACGCACACATCGATACTCGTATGTCATCAACACTCCAATCGGAGTGGAAAGGAGATATCACGCAGACCACATGCGGCCCCGCCTCGCCGAACCAAATGAGCACCCCTGTGGAAACACTGAGAGCACTGGAAGCGCTTCGCGTAACCCTATAGTTCCAGTCGCGTCTTCAACTCCCACACTGGAAGTTATAGGATCCCCGATACCTTGCCAAGCAGCAGTAAGCGAACCAGGAACTGCCCCTGATGCGTCTCCATTTCAATTGCCACAGAATGTGGCCAGCGTGCCGTCTACGCCTTTGGGACCGCGCCGAAGCAAGCGTACCACTCGACCACCACGGCGCCTCATTGAAGAGTTTTAAATTTATTAGGGCGGACGAATGTTACGAACTCATTTTATATGATCATAGACACCTCCGACAGTGTCACCTAATTTCGGTTGATGATTTACCAACGTCATGAATATACATAATTCTATAAACTTAAAAGCAGTTATGTAATTTATATCAAAAGTCTTGTCTGTGGAGGTCGTTGTAAATATCTTGTTGTCGGATGTGATCATTTTTTAAATTGAGGCTATTTGTATGCTATAATTATATGGCTAGGCTACGATTTTAAGTGGTATTTAGTACACCAGTCGTGGTCTACCCAATGGACGAGTACACAAAAGGACTCGTAACGTCAGGATGTATTGAATATATAATAAAGCCAACGGATTTACCGTTTAAATTGTTCTATTTAAGTAAAATTTACAAAAGGTTAAGATTGCATGCAAAGGTAGTCCTAATTATTTACTCTCCCGTTCTGTTCCCATTTGGTGCCTAGATCGGGAGCTGCAATTTATTTATTTATTTTATTTATTTAATTCTGAACAATATACATTGTGTCGAATACATCACATTATAAGATATACATAAACATACCTACAAGAGAAAAAAACAGAACTTGAATCATTTAAAAAATAAAAATATAAGCAAACAATAATAACATTAACATTCTAGCATTATCACATAACAAAAAGAAATACATTACCACATAAAATGTCAATACTATTATATTATATAAAATAAATTATATTAATCATTAAACATGTCATTCAAATGTTATAAATTCTACCGATAATAATAATTACAATATGTCATTCACAAATTCATCAATTGAATAATAACATTTATCTACTAAATAGTAGATTGTATGACGAGGGTCTAAAATGAGCCATTTTACCACGAGATAGTTATTTTCCCGAACGAAGTGAGGGAAAATAGTTCGAGGGGTAATATGGCTTTTAGACCAGAGTTATACACTCTACTTTTCACTTCGATTGCGAGAAAATAAATAAACAAAGGTTAACCCACCCAAAATTAACAATAAATTCCACGGCGAAGATATATATTTTTGCAGCATGTTTTTTTTTCTATACTCCTTTGACACACAAAACATAGACAATGCGGTTCGCGCGCAACATTAACGCGCGAAAAAAGCTAAACTGACCTTTCATTGAGCGCTTCAAAGTGTTGCTCGAACGATTTAACCACTTTTTTTTAATTATTGTGAAATAGGGACTACTACAAACTTAATCTTTAGGCTCTTTAGAAAAAATAATTATGTTTCCAGATTGGTCGATTTTAGTAAAGCTGTATTCTGGTTGGTTAATACCCAATACCAAATATTTTTTTAAGAGTTAAATTAGTGTTCTGTGATTGGTGGATTTAATAGGTGAAGTATTTTTATTGGTCAAATTCAAATGTTTTGTAAATCATAAATATGTATTCATATTTTCCCTAGGGGTTAAATGTACTACTTTAGCCCCGCTTGACAAGTCTAATATGACACACTTTTCGAGCATGAGAAGTGAAAAGAGCCTTTAATCTATTCTTGAACACCTTTATGTTGGAGATCTCTTTTAGCTCTACTGGCAATTTATTAAAAAGATGGACAGCCTGGTAGCTCACTGATTGCTTCACTATTTTAAACTTAGGCACTAAACTATTTTTTATATCCTTTCGTCTTGTCGCGAGCCTAATAGCTCTATCCTCTTCGCTTTCAAATTCGTCCAAGCTCTTGACTAAACCCGATAGAAGAACCAGAGTATAGAGGCAAGGAACAGTTAAGATTTTAAGGTTTCGGAAATGCTCTCTGCATGATTCCCATTGCGGGATTCTGACTATAATTCGAATTGCCCTTTTCTGCATAATGAAAGCAAGTTTTGTATTATATTTATAACTATTACCCCACAATTTAATACTGTACCTCAGTCTGGATTCTATGAGGGCATAGTAAACCATTTTCAGCTGTTCTAGTTTTATTTCTTCCCGTAGGCTTCTCAAGGCGAAACAAGCTGAACTGATTATTACAGATAGATTAAAGAATCTAGTAATAAGCGAGCGATAGTAGTCGAAATTTTGTGGTTAATTCTTCACTGATAACGAGCGGAGTGTACCTATGCTGAATGACAAGTTTAGGCGTATAAATCGTATCCCATCAAAAACATTCTGTATAAAAGTAGCCAAGTTGCGATGGAGCTGGTTGTTTATCTCTAAAAAGTAATGAAATCTAGACAAAGTCATGCCAAGTCTAAGGTTCCTTGCACAGTTCCGCAGTAAGGAACCTTAGACTTGGCACGATTTTGTCTAGATTTCATTACATTTTAGAGATGAACAAGCAGCTCCATCGCGACTTGGCTAGTTTTTTACAGAATGTTTTTGATGGGATTTCATTTCTTTTTATAGAAACGTGGGCTTATTGATTTATTTTATTAGATTCTCTTTTTGACACAGTTTTTTTCTTTTTAGGAGTAGTTTTTTTATTATTACAAATCTTTCTTTTCTTTTTTTCCGGTTCTGATTCTCGTACAGTAGCAACAGTTTTTCGTATTTCCCATTCACTTATAATAACAACCTGCTAATTAACAGCAAACCTCACGAAATAATAAGCGTAATCAACGAAATGCAAATAATCCCTCCTAATCCCTTTATCCCTTTTCCCTTTATATAAATAAAGTTAATCGTTCGACTACATACATACAACAACATTACATTACAACAACTCGTAATCCTACTTAGGGATTCTACGTTGAACTACCGTTAGCGCCTTCTAACTCTATGCACAACGCCATCTAGAGGTGAATCAAGTCACTAGTGTAGTAACTCTACGCGCTTCTGGATGGCGTTAGTAGTGGTCATTTCTGTTGTGGTATAGTAGTTATTCTACTCGCTTCTAGATGGGTTTAGTAGTGGTCACTTCTTGGTGTTACATATGCGTATTAAAAGCAGAAGGGGAGGCATTCGCCCAGCAGTGGGACGCTATAGGCTAGATTAAATTTCAATTAAAAGATGTGTCCCACTTCGCTGGATTTTTGCAATGACAATCGATTTTTTTATGTACCAATAGTAGAAGGGGGCATTACCATATCTCTAATACAGCTGAGACCAGCTGAGGGTTCTTCATCAGATACTTCAGACCTTCGATTTTTGACATCAAATGAAGCGGCCCACCAAGTTGAATATTTTTTGTAAAGGCGGTATAGTAAATATATCTCTAATAGTTTGGTTGGGCTCTTGTGTTTTCTAATCAGGGTCACCAGGTACTTCAGATCTTCGATTATCCTAGTTTTTATAGTTTTCCCTTTATGTGGCCATTAAACCCTAACTCTGTACCAAATTTCAGCTCTCTGAGTTTATGGGAAGTACTAGTTCTATTTTTATAATCATGAGTGAGTGACTGTCATAAATGCGAAACTTTGCTTTCGCTTAACTTCGGAACTAAATGACCTACAGACTTGAAATTTTGGATTTTAAGTATGTGATTATAGCTTACTGGATGACGAAAATTTCTGCGTTCTGGTCTTATCCAGAGGTTCTCAAATAGGGACCTGAAAATGTGGCGAAATGGTTCCAGTAAAGGATGGTACGGCAGTGTTTGTTTCGCGCTCGAATTATAGCAACGACTGCAATCGAACATTCGTAACGAGGGAGTAAATCGTAACAACCACCCTTATTTTCGTAAATGTTTATTCTCCCTCCCATGTACGAACGCGCACTAAAACCGACCAAGAATTTACAGAAACATGGCTTTGCATGATCTTTTTATTTCCTATTTTCGTGGCGGAGTTTGTGATCGATTGGATATTTGGTTATGGATGAGATTTTGCTTGAATGTTACGTGGTTTGTGTACTCTATAATATGAACTAACATAATAATGTTTGTAGGTTATTGGCCGCTCGGCGTGGCGTGGTGCAACGTGTATGTGACGTGCGACGTGCTGGCCTGTTCCGCCAGCATCATGCACATGTGCTTCATCAGTATCGGCAGGTTCGCCTAGTGTCTAATACTAGCCCTTTACATATGTAAAGGGCTAGTATTAGACACTGTGTATATCGGTCTCTGTGTATATGTGTATACACGGTAGGCAAATGTTAATATTTTTTCCAACGTAATTTTTATTTGGTGGCAATACTCATGGTTCTTTTAGTACAAATATAAAACGAAGAGACGCCAGATTTAATATAGAATGTACAGGTTTGATGGTGAGACAGAGAGAGAACCCCCGCATCTGTCCTCTTTCTCTGTCTCACCATATTGAAATAAGCGTGATCATCCCGCAACGACTAGCCAAAACAACTCTTTTTTGTTGACGTGACCTGACACCTGACAACAAAAGCGACAAAATTCGGATCTGTAAAAAAAAGCCGAAGCTGTAAAAGCGAAGAGAAAAATAAAACGCTTAAAGTAATCTCATTTTTGTTTCTACGTTCATATCTAAATATATAAAAGAAGAAACTGACTGACTGATTGACTGACATATCAACGCACAGCCCAAACCGCTGCTTCTAAAGATTCCAAATTTGGCACGTAGGTTCCTTATAAGGTCAAAGGGTGCACTAAGAAAGAATTTTTCAAAATTCTTCCCCTAAGGGTGGTGAAACGGGGGTCCAATATTTGTATGAAAACACATATTTATTGAAGTGAGAGATTTGAAACTTTGTATATAGACTCTGTTTAAATATATTAATGGCGTATTTCAGCGTTTTTCTAAATTGCCACCCTAAAGGGGTGAAAAGGGGGTTCAAGGTTTGTACGGGGAGCAAATCTTGTTTGAAGTGAGAGATTCGAAACTTCGTAAATAGACTCTCTGTTTAAATACCACAAAACGTATTTTTGCGTTTTTCGAAATTACTCCCTTAAAGGGAAGAAAAGGGGTTCCATGTTTGTACTGGGAGCAAATCTTTTTTAAAGTGAGAGATTTCAATCTTCGTATATAGACTCCGTTTAAATACAACAAAACATATTTCAGCGTTTTTCGAAATTGCTCCCTTATGAGGGTGAAAAATGTTTGTGCCGGGAGCAATAATATGGTATCTTCGAGGTTCTTCGGGATGCCGATTACGAAAATGTCATCTATTTTCAAATCTATGGCGGACAATTATTTTTCTTCAAAATCGGTATGAGATCGTCGTCGAGGTTTCTCGGGGTGCCAGTTGCGAAAATGACATCCATTTTCAAACGTACATAAAAACATACGGGTCAAACTGAGAAACTCCTTTTTTGTAGACGAATACAAATACAAATACAAACATTTATTCTGCAAATAGGCCACAAGGGCACTTTTACATGTCAAAATATTAATTTACAATTTAAGAAAGTCTGACTATAATAAGTAATACATTTTTCATGTCAAAATATTAATTTACAGTTCAAGAAGGAATAATAATTTCGAGTTTAACAATTATAACAAAATTAATGTCATACAGTGAAGATAAACTTGCAAAGTTATCTATTACAAATATTAAGTTAGAGATGTATAAGGTCTCAAGATTAAACAAGGAGTGAAATTAATATATTATCCCAGAGATGTACATGGTCTCTGAGCGTCAAAATTAAAATTAATTTAATATTGTTGTATATGGTCTCTAAGTCACTGATAATAAAAACGAATCCACAACAGGATGATGTCTCTCGTCAATCCCCTATAAAAGACACTAGTATTAACGTAGTCACTATGTCCTAGCAAGCATGAACAGACCGGACTCCACAAACAGCACCCGATCACGAGTATGACGCGTATCTCAGCCATCGCCTCCCTCGACCATCTGTTAGGGAAGGAGGCGGTTAAAAATTACTCTTAGTACGCAGGCGAAGCCGCAGGAAATAGCTAGTCTATATCTAATTGCCAAGTCCCTAATACATTCATACAAAAATGTTAGTTATTTTTCACGCCTTTTGAAATCATATGATAATATGAAACTTAAATTGTAAAGCTCGTATCCAATCAACGTTACTTTCAGCTAAAGAATATTTAGTCGCTATTTTTGAATGGGTAGGCGCTTAATTGGGTTATCTCGAACTCTAGCCGAGTGCTTTCCGACGGTTTATTTGAGCGTACTTTATTCGTTTGAAATGTAAAATCTGAAATAAGCTCCATGCAAAACAAATTAAATAAATAAATATAAATAGTGTGTACGATATGGATTATGGAGTTATTAAAGTGACGAACATGGTTAAAATGATATTGCTTTATGTTTCTGTTAATAACGAATAAGTATCTTAACGGTAAGGTAACTTACAGGGGTATAGAGTGAATTTAGTGGTAACACTGACACGTTTAAAACACTTCAGATTGTCTAAACCACGTGGTCCCGTTTATATAGTTAAGGCCAATTTGTGATGAATGAGACGTAAATTAACATAAAAAAATACGTGAAGTTACTATAAAATGTAGGTTTTTATAAAGCTTTATCACACTGGTGAATATTAAGGCGTTGACATGCTTCACTTTAACAGTATTTTACAAAAAACTGTTTGATTTAGCAAAGGGAATATATATATATATTGTTACTATTATACCTAATGAAGAAGTTTGCTTTCTCCAAAACATGTTTGAAATCCTCTAAACAGTTCTGTCTTTATATTTTTAACTTACCCGATCATAATTAATAACACAATTACACCACGATCATACTAAGAAGTTTGTTGCGATGTTTGTTTGTTAACATATTGCATATCAACTTGGGGAGGTGCAGCAAAAACCAAACTAATTATTCTGGAAAGGTCACAGAGAGCCGTTTTAAAAACAATTTTGAAAAAGAAGAGAAGGTATCCAAAATCGTGTGTCTACAGGGATATGATGCTAACCGTACGTTCTTTATTTATCGTGCGGGTCATCACGAAGACACACGCTGAAGTCTTAACGTCTCCCTGTTATAGTGCCATGCTGCGAAAACGAATTTTCAAAATACCATTCCCTCAATCGGCTCCAGTTTTTGCTAAGAGATTTAGCAAGTTCCATCACCCATTCATCTATAACAAAGTCAATAGTAGAATCTCCATTAAAGACCTTACTGTGAACCAAACCAAAAGAAAACTCCTTGGATGACTGAGCACACTAACTTACGCGGAAATTGAAAGCCTACTTACTACCTCCTACTGAAAGGAATCTAAATGTACCGCACACACACATATATACAACTATACATTCACACTCACACACACACACACACACACATACAACTATACATTCACACTCACACACACACACACATACACACACGCACGCACACACTACTCGTACTTAATGTCGCGTCGAAACTCCTTTTCTATACTGTTCGTACCTGTATATTGTAGTTTGCTGTAAAATAATACCTACAGAATAATAACTTGGCCAATTCGCGCTTAATTTGGAAACCTGGATGTAATCTGGTTTCCTACGGGACAGGCTTTGCCTAGTGTAGGAATCATGCATAACTCTGGAATTAGCGCAAACGAAATCTTTGCAGATTCTAAATGTATATTTCGGCTACTTAGAATGTAAACTAAATTAGAATATGTAAAGAAATTAAATAAACGTTTATGTTTATGATTTATAGTGTTTTCTTATTATAATTCTGATTTTCTGATTAATATATATAGAGCAAAAGAACGAGCGAAGAGCACTGTATATCGAGCTACCAGTAGCGAGCGGAAAAACAAAAGAATTAGGTTATGTCCTGTCCTGTCCCAAAAAAATAAAATAATTTGTACCTCGGGCAAATGTCCTCCGGCCCGACCAACTTAAATGAATCCGCAGGCTAGTCTTATTTTTAAAGAAAAAATAAACCAATGTGGAGTACATAACTTGTTGAATGAGTTTGCTATCTATGGCTAGTAGAATTACCTAATTGTCGTCAGGACAGAGTTTTCAGCCTAATCACGTTTATTTCAGGCGTGTATATTTTATGATTGATAATCGTATCGACTCTGTAGTCATCTCAAGGTTTTAAAATAAGAGACATTTCCCCTCTGTAATTTGATTAGGTACTACGTAAAATACACAACAGCACAGCACATCAACATCCAAACATAAATAAAACAGAAAATCTCAACTGATGTGTCGGTGCCAGTATTACCTTAATTAATCATTCGCGGTCAGTTGTTTATATAACATAATAAGATTCATTGGAAACTTGCTGCAAACCTTCCCCAATGGAAATCGCTATAACGTTGTGCGTACAAGAACGCGGACACATTTGAGTCTTCGTCAATGGAGCACTGTAATAGCGCAACCGTATCAATTTACTAATAATTGACAAATTAGCGTCGTTATCAACGATTGATATAATTACATTGAATAAAAAAATTTGATGCGAACCAATACGTTTGATCTTTGAATGCTGAACGAATAATTGATATACTTCATTTTACGGAACCCTCGAGGCGCGGTTCGAACTAGCACTTGGCCGATTTTTAGGGTTCCGTAGCCAAAATGGCAAAAACGGAACCCTTATAGTTTCGTCATGTCCGTCTGTCCGTCTGTCCGTCTGTCCGTCTGTCCGTCTGTCACAGCCGATTTACTCGGAAACTATAAGTACTACAGTGATGAAATTTGATGGGAATATGTGTTGTATGAACCGCTACAAAATTATGACACTAAATAGTAAAAAAAAGAATTGGGGGTGGGGCCCCCCATACATGTAACTGAGGGATGAAAATTTTTTTTTCGATGTACATACCCGTGTGGGGTATCAATGGAAAGGTCTTTTAAAATGATATAAAGTTTTCTAAAAAACATTTTTCTTAAAGTGAACGGTTTTTGAGATATCAGCTCTCAAAGTCGTAAAAAGTATGTCCCCCCCCCTCTATTTTTATAACTACGGGGTATAAAATTCTAAAAAAAATAGAGGTGATGCATGCTAATTAACTCTTTCAACGATTTTTGGTTTGATCAAAGTATCTCTTATAGTTTTTGAGATAGGTTGATTTAACTGTAATTTTGGTTAAGTTATTTTTGCTGTTTTATAGATACTAGTACGGAACCCTTCGTGCGCGAGTCCAACTCGCCCTTGGCCGGTTTTTTAATACTTACGCTGTCTTGGCGAGTCAATATATGGCGTAGGAAAAAGCAGGCTACGTTCGTTATTGTTATCCATTTAGATTTGAAGAGACAAGAAAATGAATTAACATCAAAACTAAAAATTTATTACCACGTTTCATTTTTAAACATGATTGGGAATTGTTCTGATAAACAGTAGTACCTATTAAGGTACCTAAGGCACCTTGTAGGGCCTAGGTTACAGCTCAATTTTTAAAGAGCGAAACCTGTGTGTTAGTGTTTATATATTTTAAACGTACAAATTAGTCATATTTCGCGGCCAAAGCCATAATATATATATATATATATATATATATAATTTGATTTTATCATCTTACAATTTCGTACTGATTATAATTACTCCTTGTGCTCAAAACTGTAGATTTTGTTACATACCTAACATGAATTTATATTTCATTTCCAGATATGTGGGCATTCGAAACCCATTGAAGAGTCGCCACCATTCCACTAAAAGAGTTGTCCTTATAAAAATAGCACTTGTCTGGTTACTGAGCATGATCGTGTCTAGTTCAATAACAGTCTTGGGTAAGTGAACCAACGACGGTTAATCAAAATTCGAAAAACTGATGCTAAGCCTACTGTCGAAAACCGGATAAGAGCATTGTGTGACGGACATGAATAATGATTTCTGGCTCTGATGTTTTCTGTAGGTAATAAAAATATTCAGCTTCAGCTTTCTAGGGGGTTTATTGTGAATTTGATGTATTAATCTCATGTGCCTGAAGGCTAAACCCTCAGTCTTACGCGAGTTAAAGTGAAAGCTTCGCGAATAAAAAAAAGTATGCAATTAATTTGAATAAAAGTATTTTTATTGTTTTTCAAAGTATTCGCCTTTATATTTTATGCACTCTTGTCATGTCTTAAAACCAATCGTTAAAGCATTATACAGGGTGTAATCGTTAAGTGTAGCCAGGCGATAATTCCGTAAATATAGCAGATATCAGAAAACTTTAAATTGATATCGAAAGTGACTTACCCAATGAGTAAAATGACATGTGTATTATGTAATTTTACTCTTTGGGTAACTCATTGAGCTCAATAGGCTTGTCCGTAATATATTTTCTAGACGATTTTCAAAAAATCATCAAGTCGTTACTATACAAAAATTCACCACAAATGAAATGGTTAAATAACACCCTCAGGTCATATTATCAGAACACTGTAATTCAAAATAATACGCATGTCAACAGTCAGGCTACGTTTTGTCTGTCTTTATACTTAACGATAGAGTCTGTCATTGCTGGAGTAGATAATAAAAGTGTACAGAAAGAAGTGTAAAAAAGATATTATAATGTGTATAAAGAAGATTGTCGTCATATATTCCCGAAACATCACTGCAACCTTCGTAAATGTCCCAACTTCGTAACTGTCAGTGACCATATTATTTACAGCGTAGGTAGTATAGTTTCATAGGAATCTTCCAAGATGTCCTCCGTTCCACAAGTTCTTGCAGGGGCTTTTGAACAGCAGGCGAATCACGTAACTTTATGTACTAACGGTAGATAGATTTTACTGTCAATTTTGAAGTATAAATGTATGAGCTGACAGTTAAAATTTGACATTAAAATCTATCTAACGGTAGTACAAAAGTTACGTGATTACCCCGCAGGGTCTAAATTTTTTTCGTATTGAATAATTTCCTGACCTTTTTTAACTATAATATGCTGAATGAAGAAAACTACGCTACAATAGAATCAGCTCTGTATTAGTTTTATGTATTGACGTGTGCAATAAAGAGTATTTGTATTTTATTGTAAAAATGTGTGGATAAAAATAGAATAATTAAATCGTGTCTAGGCAAACTTAAAATAATGAAGTTTATGTATGTAATCTGAATCAGACTCGACAAGTTTACGAAAAGAACGTATGTACCTCCACTATGACTAATATAAAAGTTTTTTTTTAGGTCTCATCAACGAGAAAAATATCATGCCTAATTTAGGTCTTTGTGTTATCAACAACAGAATTTTCTGGATATTTGGCTCACTCGTCGCTTTTTATATACCGATGTTAACAATGGTTGTGTCGTTTGCACTGACGGTCCATCTTCTGAAGAGACAAGCAAAACTGGCAGCTGCACCGGTTGCTAGGGGTATTCAAGGAAGGTAAGTAAATATGGCGAAAAGCAACCAATCAACAGTGACATAAGTACATGAGAGTTATTAGAAAAAAAATGAATTAATGAAAAGCATGAATGCCGTGTCATTCGGTAATTGGATTTACAACTGTTAAAGTAACGCTTGGGCAGATATTTAAACTGTCTGTGGAGTATTTTTACGAATATAGAACGGCGTGGAATGGTGTGAGGGAGTGGTGATCGAATAGTTTGATCAGGAAACTTAGTTGAGTTTAAGATTGAATTGTCATCATTAATTTAAGAACCAGGCTCTTGTCTGTGGAGCAATTTCCATTTGTCTCTTTTTTTAGCCTTTCTTTTGATTGCCTGGTACGACACAACGTTTAACTTTTCCTTCAGTTGGTCCATGTATTTTCTTCTTGGTCTCTCTTCCGCGTTACTTCCAATTTCCCCTTCCACAATATTTTTTATGAATTTGTCGTGTCGTAACAGGTGCCCAAACATCTTTACCCTTCTGTTCTCTATGGTTTCCAACAGGGACCTCCTTTCTTGTACAATGTTGAGGACTTCCGCATTAGATTTTCTTCCGGTCCAGCTGATCTTCTCCATCCGTCTCCAGCACCACATTTCAAAGGCTTCAAGCCATTCTCTGTCATTTTGTGTCATTGTCTATGTTTCACACCTCGCTATGCTCCAGATGTATACTTTTATAAGCCTTTTCCTGGCCTCCTTTAAATAGGCACTTTTAGTGTTAAAAGCGTTTTTAGCCATAGCTATTCAGTGATAATAGCTTGTATACACCTGGAGTCGTTAGTAATGATGCTGCATTAAAATTTGGATACTTGTTCTATTTGTACAATACTATTATTTAAACTGACTGGTCCAGGTACTGAAGCTGTCTTTGAAGTAATAAGCGTTTTAGTATTATTTATGTTTATTTTAAGTCCAAAGTCACTGATATTGTGACTAATGACCATGTCCGTAATTAAGGGTGAGTTGCACCAACTTACGATTACAGACCGATCAACGTTAAATATGGCGCCGGCAGCTGTCATTCCATAGAGACTTGTTAAAAACTAACTAACGAACACCTCTTACTACAGACGGTTTGATGCAACCCAGTCTAAGTCTTCTAAATGTCTCGTTGTGCCTGTCAACGCTGCAATGTCATCTGCAAAACGGATAAACTGAATATTAACTCCCTTTAACACCTTATTTCCCAAATTCGACTACTTTTCTAACAGATAATTCAATAAAAATATTGAAAGTAAGTGGCGAAAGTGAACAACCTTGCCTTACTCCTTATTGTTGAAAGTAGAAGGGCTAATGCTATGTGTGAAACGGGGGTCCAAAGTTTGGATGAAAAACCGTATTTATTAAAGTGAGAGACATGAAACTTTGTATATAGAGTCTGTGTTTAAATATATTAATGGCGTATTTCAGCGTTTTTCTAAATTGCTCCGCTAAAGGGGTGAAAAGGGGGTTCAAAGTTTGTACGGGGAGAAAATCTTTTTTAAAGTAAGATATTTGAAACTTCGTATACAGACTCTCTGTTTAAATACAACAAAACATGTTTCAGCGTTTTTCGAAATTGCTCCCTTTAAGGGGTGAAAAGAGGGTTCCAAGTTTGAGCGAGGAGCAAATTTTTCCTTTTCTTAAAAATCGATATGGGTGTCATTTTCGAGATTCCTTGGGGTGCCGATTACGAAAATGACACTCATTTTCAAATCAATGATGGCGGACACTTATTTTTCTTAAAAATCGATATGGGTGTCGTCTTCGAGGTTCCTCGTGGTGCCGATTACGAAAATGGCATGCATTTTCAAATCAAAGATGGCGGAGATTTATTTTTCTTAAAAATCAATGTGGGTGTCATCTTCGAGGTTCCTCGGGGTGCAGATTACAAAAATGACATCCTTTTTCAAATCCAAGATGGCGGATACTTATTTTTCTTAAAAATCGATATGGGTGTCGTCTTCGAGGTTCCTCGTGGTGCCGATTACGAAAATGGCATGCATTTTCAAATTAAAGATGGCGGAGATTTATTTTCCTAATTATCAATTTGGGTGTCATCTTCGAGGTTGCTCTGGGTGCCGATTACGAAAATGACATCCAGTTTCAAATCAAAGATGGCAGACATTTATTTTTCTTAAAAATCGATATGGGTTTCATCTTTGTGGTTCCTCGGGGTGCCGATTACGAAAATGACATCCAATACATATCTGCATGCAGGTCAAACTGAAAACCTCCTTTTTTGTAGACGTTTAAAAATTACTCTTAGTACGCGGGCGAAGCCGCGGGCAAAAGCTAGTATACTATAATAATCTATTGCCCGAACTTCGCTTGCCCGAATTTCGTTTGCCCGAATTTCGTTTGCCCGAATGTTTCGTTTACCATAATAGTTAATTGACATACTCTTGTTTACATGAATATTGGATGTCATAATGATACGAATGCCATACGTATTGTTTTCCATATTATTGTTCGCAATAATATTATTTAATTAGTAGATTGTGTCTCAAGATATAAAATAATATATTTACGGCGAGGGCGGTATATTGAATCCTGAGTGAAGCGAAAGATTCTACAATATTCTATTCTAAAGTAGAATCTTGAGCGTAGCGAGGGATTCAAGTGTTTACGCCCAAGACGGAAATAATTTTGCTACCGAGTGACACATACTGCTTTTCACACCTGCTATAAGGAAAATTTAAATCAAACACAATTAAGATATCGAAAGAAGTTTATTATTTGTAAGCAAATTGTACCAGTTATAAAGTAATCCCAATATACAAACCTGTTTTCTCATGTAAGTGACACCCAGCTGTAGAGCATGTTAGGTGTCATTTGTACATAGAAGCTTATATAATGCATAGGTGGTAAAGCTTCAGGTCTTAGGACAACTTGTTCTTAACCCCTGGGACGCCGCTGTCAAAATTTGTTATTAAAATATTGACTATGAAATTTAAATGAAAGATTTCAACACATCAGGACAGATCCGGGACTAGGAGTCCAAAGGGTTAATTGACAAGAACTTATTATACATTATCTATGGCGTGGCAGTTTCGTTCTCTTTTCTGTCTTCATCCAGTTGTTTTGCTTTCTGTTCCGGTTTAAAATAAATTAAGTAGGGTCGCTAGGCCAGTTACGCGGCCTGCGTCAGTTTGCGGCCTCCTGAAGAACGAAGTTTTCTCAATCAAAGATATTTACATTTCCCGCTTGGTTTTCGTATCCGGCAAGATTACCAGCAACAACTTATCCGAGTGTCTTTGAACATTATCTGTTGTTAATGTTAACAGTTCATTACCTCTACAAGCCCCGTTAAGACCAAAGATAAGAGCTACCTGGAACAAAAAATAAATGATTTTACACATTTACCATCCATCATACAGTTATATATTTACCATTAAATACAATTTTAGGTTAGTCACATAGTTTTAAACTAAGTATATTTACTTACTTTCATGAGAAGATAACATTGGTCAGGTGCTTCATTTAAGAAAGTTTCGATGTTTTGTGCAGTCAGTACTTTCGCCTTCTTAGATTGGTGACCTTCAGAGAATCTTTTCAGATATGTTGTTAATTTTGTGTACGTATTTATTTGCATGTTATGCTTGTTGTTCATGGTTGCCTTCAACATTGAATAAATGCTCCATAATGTAGAAGCTTGCAAAGACTGTGATAACTCTTGGAAATAAACCAACAGCACTGATTCCGAAAAGGATTTCACTTGTTTGGATGTCCTCCATTTCATAAAATTGTCATACGCTTTTATGTACTTGTATCTGGATTTCGCAGGCAGAAGATTATCCACCACCAATGACGCTTCTTGCTTTATGAATTCTGGTGTTAGAAGTTCATTTTCATCACTCGATGAAGACATTTTTCGTATTCGTCACACTGCAAGCGGGATCGATTTTGATCCGAAATGGTTTCGTGAATTTTTTTTTGTAGCATTTCGGCGGTAATTTTCCTATCACTTTCATTTCTTATGAAATAGTATTTATATACTATTAAAAATAAATCAGAAACAAAACAACTGGCTGATTACAGAAAAGAGAACAAACTTCTTTTGACATGCCAATGCCACAGATAAGATAATGATGTTGCAGTCAAGAATAATCGAATCGATATTATCGATTCTCTACAATTGCAATAAAAATAGTTAATATTGTTAAAGTATTTAGTAAAACAGATGAAACGACAATTATTTCTATGGCTGTAAGTTTATTTGTACGTTTTAATGTAAATTGCCAATGGATTGGTATTAAATTATTTATGTGCCGTGGAAGACAATTATGATCGATTGCAACAAAATAAAAATCGAATTGGAATTACATTTTGTGAAAATCTGCACACGGATCATTCTGAGGGTAATAAAAAAAAACTAGAATATCAGGGAAGAAAAGTACAACTTTGATCCCTCATTTGAGGGAATCAAGGGATCTTTTCTGAATAGCAGGTGTGAAAAGAATATTTAAACGCCATACTAAACATGCATTCGGATTCATTTTTGCTATGCATTTGCTTATTACGATATTATTCGTTTTTCCGCTCTTTTATAAAAAAAATAACCTCGAAGACGAAAACTCCCGCTTCCGACTTCTAACCTATCCGCGATCCGAGTCGGTTTTGCCACTAAACCCCTGTTTCCTACTGCCTAAGATACACCACTATCTTGGCATTGGTTAATCTCAGAGAAAAGTTTATTTGATGCTCATCCTTTGAACAGGGACTTAGTGGCAAAACCGACTCGGATCGCGGATAGGTTCGAGGTAATTTTGTTTACTTTTAGACTATCGTTTCCGCCGTTATTCTCATTTCTCGCTGCGAAACGTCGAAGAAGTCGCGCATTACTTCTTCAACATGCGTACCCCGAAATACGAAACCGTCTGAAAAATTGAAATTATTCGGCCTCCGTACAGGCTGCAGATACGCCATTATTGCATTCTGTATCACGTTCACATTGAAGTTACACTCTGATATCTTGGCATATGGGAAGCCTATGCCAAGATAAAGCCAGGCAGTTTGAAAAAAAAGAAGACCACTTCGCAGAGATGGGCACTCGCTGTACTCCATCAGCAGAGGGCGAGGAGGCTCCTATGGGCCTCAGCACCATCATCCTGCGTCGTTGTCATCGGATAGGCGCGAATAATATTAAATGATTTTCGATATGTTTGTTTGGTCTTGGCTAATTTTTGAAACAAACTGCTTGCTGGTTCAGTTCTCAACCCGTATTGTTACCTGTTCTTTTTTGGCATTTGCTTCAAGATCTAGTTAGTTTATAGGGATAGGCAGGTCCTTGCCTACATTCTTCACCCCGAGCAGGAGGGAGAATGTAGAGGTTGTTACGGTATGAGGCTGGCCGTGTAGGTCCAGAATCATAACGTATACAAATTGAATTTAAACTATGATTCGAGAATGCGTCAAACTGGCATTCTTCTGGAAACAATTGGTTTTCCAGGGACTGATCTTCAGGACACCATCGGAATCACATGTTCTGTAAATTATTTTAAGAGCATATTGTATGTATATTTCGGTACAGTAAGAAATATACTAGTTTCATATGTGCTTCCAGTGTTATATTTTAGCTACGATCTCCTCCCAGTACCTCTAAACCCGTACCTCTCGAGCAGCATACCCCAGTATTAATATATATACCACGTAATATACCACAGTACGAATGTTCATTTACTGGCCTTGTTTTCGTCTCCTAAAAGTCCCCAGGACCTTCTAGAGCTTTACTTTTTGCCAAAGCGATGTAGGACATTTCGGTCTAATATTAAATAAACTTTTTTTTTGTAATATATCTCTTATCCATAAAGTCAATGGATTTTGAAAAAAATGGGAAAGCAATAAAAATAAAGTACTTATTTTCATGTAGCGTTTTATTCCTATGGTCCCCGAAGTTCAAAATTTTAAGACATGAAACAGAGGTTTCTGTGTGTATTGGTCATTAAATTATGAAGTCCTCGTAATACGTCCCGCATCAACTATATTTATTTTATAGTGCATAGCACCGGCGCGGTCCTGGGCTATCTACTGTTGTCACGTTTATTGAAATTCGCCTGATAATATAAGTGCTAGAAGCAAAGTTATGATTTCAGACTTGACGCCCTCTCACGCCCGCCATGTTTAATTTTCTTGAACCCAATATTCACAAAAAGACGTAGGGGCAGAATTAGGATAAATCTGACACCACTGCAATTGTTGAAATCCATCAAGCATCTTTACTGGGAAATGGCATCAAAATATCAGTGTTTCACGATCTATTTAAACCATTGTCTTTCTTTTTGGTTTAGCCGGAGTTGGATAAAATGTTAATATTCATATCGTATGTTAATACGATATGAATCCTGTTGTGCAAATCTAAGTAGATTTGAAATTCTTGACAGCTTCAATTCAGATATTCTCCCTTGTAAAGACATTAACGGTAAATCTCACATATTGGCGGACATTTAATTTTCTTATAAATCGACATGGGTGTCGTCGAGGTTCCTTGAGGTGCCGATTACGAAAATAACACGCATTTTCAAATCCAAGATGGCGAATGACATCCATACATACCTCTACATACAGGTACATACAAACATACGGGGAGAATCTCCTTTTTTGTAGACGCTTACTACCCGGGCGAAGCCGCAGGAAAAAGCTAGTATATTAATATAGCATTAAGCATTACAAATAATTGTGTTGAGTCTTTTAGATCATGTAGGTACTTTTTTTCTGCCAGACGGTACCATTTTGTTAAGAATGACACATTCACATAAAATAACAGATTTTTTATTTGTAACAAAATGTCTGTAATGTGTTAGTTACTCAATTTGCACATTGCACATTTAAAATGAAACATTGTTATAATCAAAATTAAAAACCTGAGAAAATATACAATACAAATGCTAAAACTATACTAAACCTACCGTTAACTACGGTGTCTAACCTATAAATACAAATATCGCCTATATCTCTATAATTTGTAAGGGTGCCCATAAGGCTAGCTGCGTTCCCTCGCTGAATGGCAATGCCCAATGCGTTGAGCGAGGAACAAGCCAGCCCTACGGTTACCAGAAGACCGGATAAGCAGTTGTGAATTATATATTAAATAACAGATAAGTAGTAGAAGCGTACAAATAATGATCTTATTGCTGTTTGTTCGTTGAGAAACAGCACAATTCATGAATCTTTTAGTAGGTAAAATTAGCTTATTGCACTCGCAGATTATGCGGCTTCGACACTGGTCAGCATGGAATACGACGATTTGGAGCTAGAAGTTCGCCTAATTTGTCGACAACTCGATCTGTATCCAGACTGACTACTTGGAGGGTGGCAGGCAGTGCAAGGTAAGGTTAAAGGTCCAATCTAAAAAAATACTGTATGCTTCAAAATATGCAAGTTAAGCGCTTCCCATGCCCCATAATAGTACCCCACTTGATATAGAGCGTTGCGCACCCCTTATTTTCCTTTGTAACTTATGAATAAAATATTGATTTTTAATTGAAAAATACACATCGACTTACAATATAAAAAAGGTAAGTACAGTATAATCTTTCTAATCCGGCACGTCCAGTAATCCCGCACCCTCCGCCCACGCTTCCCTCGCCCCTCTGAGCCTATGCGCTCCGGTCGCTGCGTAATCGTCTAGTAGTCTAATCTTAAAAGTTATCACATGTACGTGCATACGTCTTTACCTGTTCCCATTCTCTATGAAATGCTTTATTTTATTCATTATAATTTTTTCACTATATGTAATCCTTTAATCCGAACATTCCAATAATGCGGCATCCTCTGGTTTTTAATAGTGCCGGATTGGTGACATTATACTGCACTCGTATATTTCTAGAAAATTTTAGTAGACATCATTTCGACGTAGCTGTTTATCCCAGAAAACTGAAGGCTTAAAAGTATGCAATAAATTAACCAATTGCAGTTTTATCCATGCAATTATCTTAACGTCAATGTCAACGAAAGTAGCAAGTGTTTTTGAAAAATTTAGACTTTTGGCCAACGTTGTATATTTTTTCTTTTTTATTTCTAATACACTTGGTTAGCCTTCCTTGTTTACAAGTATTATTTTAAAACGATAGTACACTCGAGAACAAACAAACATATTTGGTCACTAGCATTTACTTCGATATTTTAAAAACGAATAAAGCTATTGTATTTAAATACGTTGAGCGCTACAGACAATTTAATGTTACTAAAATAAAATGCGTTAGATTCCTCATCATTTATTTTATTTTTCACCTCGGCGGCTCGAACAAGCATCTTTTGCTGCCACAAATCACTGAGCATAATGAGTTTTTGCTCACTCCGTGAAACAAAGTATCTGTTTAATTTTGTACGGTACGTATTGCCATTTGAGGGTTCGGGGTCTATTACAAATTCGAAATATTTGGACTGCTTTCGCTCTGTCCCTTTCAGTTTGTTACAAAAGAAGAGAATGCCAGAAATAGGTCGATTCATAGTTCGACATTCAAATTTTTATAGTCCCCAACACGCGCAATTTATGAAGACGTTCGAAAACTCGTAAATTATCCTAAAAGTTACAATTATCGTAAAGTTGTTAGCAACGGTTCTTTTAATTATAAATATTTTGAAATTAAACATTGTTTGAAGAAAAAACGGAAAGTTTATCACGTCAACTAATAATTACACTTTTAAAAATCTTAATTTTAGTAAACAATACTACGAGTGCAGTTTCAGAACGCCCCTTAAAAAATTGCGGGTTAAATTGTTTTCAATTGTTATTTTCTTCCTTTTTGCACTACAGATTTTGATTAATGTTTAAAATTACTAGAAAATATTGTGATCAGTGTTGAAGGCTGTATTGAAACGAAAGTGCGACTGTTTAATGTACACGCGAGCTGGCGCGCGCGTTACATACTGAAATGTGCCCAAGTCAACCGCGCCTGATCTCGCATCGTGCGCCTGAACGTTGTGCTGAGGAGTTAATAAAACAGGCATCGCCTTGATGAATGCTGAATTAAGTTTTGTTCCTGATTAATTACTAGATATCCCCTCAGCTGTGGAAAATAAAATTGGATACTTACGCACGTCTCTGGAGCCCGGTTTTAGGTATTCTAAGGTGTAGTGATTTGCTAAAATCACATTTTCTTCAGTTTTTTTACAGTATTATAGCCTAGATTTTGATTTAAGCCTAATTTGTATTAAATTATCTACCTTTAACTATGTATCATCATAACAATTTAGTTAAGACGGTATAACTGACCTCATTGCCAGGGTATCGAAATTGACGACATGTTTCAGATCTTTTTAATAAATAAAAACAGTTTTCTGGCTTATTTAATGAGTTTAATTTCAAATAAGTAGTAATAGGAAAACTTAAAATGTCAGGCTTATGAGTTAATTTTAACAAGGAAACCATTCGAAGTATTCTACCAAAATGGCACCTACACTCAAAACGTGCTTAGATGAGCTCCAAATCACACGTTCATTTTGCAGTGATTTAAGACTGTATGTGTTCACTTCATACATAAACAATAAATTAAAGTCATCAACAGTGCGAGTTGACTAAAAGAGGTCAAATTTTTTTCATGCAAAATTACCACTTACATACTAATGTAATTATCACAGCAACTAAAGGGTGAGTACTATTAAATTGTCGCTGCATTAAATTTCTATTCCAAAGAAAGTAAGAATCAACAGACTCAAAAATATTTATTTTAATAACCTTTACGTTACATTATTTATGTTTGAAAACGAATTATAACTTTTTCAGTGGACGACGTGAGAACGCTCGGACTTTACTTTTAACGCGGCTCATCGAGTTTTGCACGGAGGCGTCCGTTATCAATTTGGTACACTTCGTCCATTTGCGTTGAAAATCTGGCAACGAAGTAGCAGGCTGGCATGTTCTTCGCAATTTACTTTTGATAATTGCCCAATATTTTTCTATGGGACGTAGTTCGGGGCAGTTCGGTGGATTTGCGTTTTTAGGCACTACTTCTATAGAATTCGCTTCATACCATCGAAGACTCCGGGTTGAATAATGACAACTTGCCAAATCAGGCCAAAATAATGTCTCAGAAGTGTGTTTTTTTATAAATGGTAATAACCTTTTTTTGAGGCATTCTGTTATGTATACATCGGTGTCAATTGTTCCAGTTGTAACAAAAGGCGAGCTTCTCTTACCACACTGACATATAGCTTGCCATACAAGGTACTTCTTGGCAAACTTTTCAACTTCTACAACTTTTTCAGATTCAGGAAGAGTCAAAATATCATGAGACGAATAGAATTGATTACCTGGTATGGCTTTGAAGTCGGCCTTCACATAAGTTTCGTCGTCAATTACTAGTCAACGTTTTCTTTGGACTAACATGGAGTACAAAAGTCTGGAACGTCTAACCGCACGATTATACTGCTCTACGGTTCTCTTTGGAGCTTTTTGCTTCTTGTATGTAGTAATGCCGCATCTTCTTTAAATTTTTTGGACATTTGATTGGCTCGTACCTACTTTTTTCGATACATCTCGTGAAGATATGGACGGATTCCTATCAAACAACTTGCACACCTTTGATTCTAACTTTTTACTAGGTATTCTGGTAGGTTGACCCTCACGCTGCTTTCTGTTTATAGTTCCGCCTTCCTTTATTTTCTTTAGAGTCCTTTGCACCGTCCTTCTAGTCGTAAAGCATGATTTTGCCAGGTCTGACGTAGATATAAGAGGATTTTTAGAAAATTCTTGCAATATCAATTCCCGAACATTTTTTTTTCGACGACATCTTGACAGATACAAAACAAAAGATAGTTTTTTTGTAATGTAAAAATCACCAGTCGTTCTAAATTTGAAATCATCATAGACAATTAAAAAAATTACGTTGCCAGCAAGAATATCATTAAAAATGTATGCGACAATTTAATAGTACTCACGCTTTATACGCTTTGAACCAGAGAAATTTGATTTCTCACTATCTTTATTAAAAACACTATCCATTAAAATAATAACATTAATATCAGTTCAACAAAAAGCATGTAAAAACATAGTCTAAAAACAATACAAACCAAGGCCATTTACAAAAAAGTGGAATGATTAGTATGGACATACCGACAACATGGATTTTTACTCGCCTTAGGTGCTGCATATAGGGAGATTCCTAAATTTCATCGTCATCCTAGCATTATCCCAGTACAGTTGCAGAATTGCCGTAGGCACTAGTTTGCGAAAGCATCCTGTCCTTGCAAACCAAAGGGCGACCTAGACCTTATTTGGGATTAGGCATGTCAAGTGAGTGAGCAACTTCAATGTTCGAAGTCTCAAGCCACCAGGCCTCTAACATGGTTTCACGATTGCTATTATAGACAAGAGCCGGGATCAACGGCTTAAAGTACCTTCCAAAGCTCAAAAGCGCTCAGTTGGTAACTACTCAAAGCAGTCACCCATCCAAGAGTTGGCCATGGCCGGCGTTGCTAAACCTTGCTTACCGGAAGCGGTACGCAGTAGGTGCCGCTGGGCTAGCGCGGGTGGTCCTTCAGGAAAAAAAACTTGCACGATCCGCAAAGGTGTTATTTGTATGCAGTCCTCCATACATTTTTCTGTGCATTCAGTTTATCCCTATGTATATAGAAATCAAAATTATTATTTATTATTATTATTTTATCTTCGTACAGTTACACACCGTGAAATCACTCGATGGTCCCATCGGAAGACCAGCGCTGGCGATTGCCCGCATTATGCTGAGATGGTACCGTTTCGAGATAACACAACTTTTTTGGTTTATTTTTATATTCTATTTTGCTGTGTTAATTGTTGTCTTTGTCTCGAATAAATATTTCTTATTTCTTAAAATTGTGAATCGTTAGTAACAATTCGCTACCCCAAACCAAATGAGTTCTTATCAAGCGCAACCGTCTGCTACTCGTAACGAAATTAGGATTTTAAATTAAAGTAAAAAAATTGGTTGCCAAGAGCGGGATTTCCACCCTCCATGTACTGTACCTATATGGTCGCGGGTTCTGCTTGATAAAAAATACCTAGGAATGGTACTGAGAAAAGCACAACGGTATGCACAGAGCCTTACCGCCACATCCTCCACAATAAGATGCTGTCCGTTTGGGGCACACAACGCATTTGCGTCGGCGACGGCGGGTTAGATTTGTGATGCGCTCAAACAATTGAGGCAAATGCCTATCGGTCACGGTTGGAACTGTCAGCTATGCACGCACATATGTGCACACACAGCGTCACAACACATATGTGTTGTGACGCTCCAACAGCTGATTCACCAAAGTTTTTCTAAAATTTCGGTGACTTAGTTATTGGTTCGCCCTGGTAATTATATAGGCGTTTAACACACTACGTTTAACAAACGTCTAAAAAACTTTTTATACCAGACTAATGTGCATTTTCGCTCTATCGGATACATAGCAAGCATCTGGTCTTTTTTGTCGACCCCTCCCATGCAGATATTATAATCGAGAATGACAGCAGGTTCGATGTTGCCACCGCACTCCACAGTCGTCAGACCATGGTATGTCGAGATGAGAGCTATTCGCTTTTTATCGCTCTAGACGATAATGTCCACATCACTTGATGTGCAGCCGCATACCCGGCCGACAGACATTTCTCTATTTTGGAGAATTCCGCGGTGACAAACTGGCGGTTTGTTCGTAGGGTTCCTATGCAGTCAAACCCCAGGAGTTTTAACTCCGTCGCTAGAGAGGGGGAGTTGTTATAGTTATCCATCCAGATTGAATGTTCTATGTACTCTAATCTATGAAGAAGTCAGAGTACTAAGGCAGGAATCTTCCCAGATATAGGATTCCTATCCTGTACGTTCTCGACAAACTACCGAGCTTCCACTTCGAAACGCCACAGGTAGCCAGTTTGCGATTCACATAATTCATATGTTTTTATGCCTACTTGGGCTGCCTTATTTGGTATATGTTGCTTAATATTCAACCAACCCTTCCATTTTTCGTCTAACGCAAGATTTCGGCCAAGCGTGTACAACGAGGCGAATTTGCCATTGAGGTGTTGAACAATAGGTAGCACTTTGTGCAACTTCGCCTCGTTGTTCGTCATCCTATCTGCAGTACAAGTTATATTATCATTGAAGTGTATACACTTATTCAATAGACAAAAACGGTCAAAAGGCATGGTAGCGGAGAATTCAGGGGTCCAAAATATGTCTTTGGAGCTGTACCAATACTCCTCCAAACGCGTCTTTATCACAATGCCCGTGGCCAGGATTATGGCAAAATACGTACATAGCTCGACCGGTGTTGTGTCCACCCATTTGGTGATTCTGCTATTTGCAGCAATTCCCTTCAACAACATCGCCTCTGCTAACTGCTGAGAATATTTGTTTGTTTCACTTGCTATGTGCTCCATAATGATTTGATCATAAATTGCAAAATGCTTTGTATGGATCGGCATAATGAGAAATGAGCTGTGGGTCCATTTATCTGAGAGAAGGGTTCCCTCCTTATTTCTGGTAAAACTTGAGGCTGCGGAAATTGCTTCCATTCAAAGTGAAATTTCTGCGGATAAGGTGCACCTAAAGATTCAGAATCAACTGTCAAAGACTCGGCAGAAGCTGCAGGTTCTGCAGCTGCTGCCGGTTCCTCTGTAGGTTCGACCACCAAAGGCGTAGTGGGAACGACAGGTCTAGTGGGTGGCCATGAGTATTTCTCAAGGGAGCGAAATGATATATTTACGGCGAGGGTGGTATACAGAATTCTGAGTGAAGCGAAAGATTCTACAATAGAATCCTGAGCGTAGCGAGGGATTCAAGTGTTTACGCCCAAGACGGAAATAATTTTGCTACCGTGTGACACATACTGCTTTTCACACCGTCTATGAGTCCCGCTGCTAAAAACATAAAATATGATGACTACAGAGTGTCACATACTTTTCACACCTATGAGGAAAATAGTCATTGTTGCCCTCAAATAAGGGAAGAAAAGTACATCTTTGATCCCTCATTCGAAGGCAACAATAACTCTTTTCTGAATAGCAGGTGTGAAAAGAACATTTTCGATTTCAGCATCACGCATTGGGCGGCGGCGAGTGGCAGTAGAAACTACTTGAGAATTTCTGTAATAAAAAAAAACAATTAAAAAAGGAATAATTTCGAATACCCCTAGATAAAATTAATTAAACGCCTCGATAAAATGAATTTACTTCCAAACGACTGAACTGAATTTATTGAATCATATTTTCGATTAAGTTGTTTTATCAAAAAATAAAAAAATAATCGGTTTAGCTGTTTGGGAGCTACGCTGCCACAGACAACCACACAGTTCAAACTTATAAGACTCCCTGTTTACAACGGGCGTTAAAAACAAATAACATGAAATGAAAGTAAATCAACACAGTGAATTCTCAAATTTCATAAAGGGTCAGCAACGCTTGTTTGCCACCGGCGTTGAATAAAATAATAATAATTATTATTATTATTATTGTTCCGATATTAAGCTGCTTTACTAGTTGATGCTGCTTACAAAACCGGCGGCACACTAGGTTAGGTTTTTATAATGATTTTATGTTTTGTAAGTGTATTTTTATATTTTACTTTTTATAAAGATATTGTAAAGACCTAGCCTAAGACGAAAAATAAATAAAGGGAATAATAATTACAGTTTTCTAGAAACAGGGGCTCGACGTACGGCCCGTAATTGTGGTGTTGATGGGGTTGATGCTCCAATACGTCCAATGCTTCCAACTTCGACATTCCTATTGAAAATACAATTTTTTTATATTTTATTAAACCTACCTTAATTAATTAAAATTATGTTATATGTAAATGTTATTCACATAGCTTGAGATAATTCTGACGATTCCGGTCCTGTTGGAGTATTTGAGCTCAACGCTGTCAAGATTTCAGCTGCCGATAACCGATAACCTGCGAAACGAAAACAAATGTTCTCAGTTCAAAAAATATTGTGAAACGGCACACTTTTTAGAAGGTGATGGGGTGATGCTGACAGCGGAGGATAGGAGGATATTGCTTCTAGTGTACTTTTCGAAGGGTAGTACATAAAGCATTGAATTTAGTTCGTGAAAAATTTTGTTAAATTTTAATATACACTGAAATTTAAATAGAATATGTACACTAAAAGAAATAATAAAGTAGTTATAAAAATACTTACGGCGATAGACACTCCGTAGCACTTGCGTCAATCTCTGCTGCCGCTATTTCCCAATCCTTGTCGTACAAAGAATTTCTAAAATGGAAAATAACAAAAAACCCCGTAAGTTAAATGCTTAGAACTGACAAACAATAATAAGCAGATAATAAAAAAGAGTTACTGATTTGGAAGAAATGGACTAGATGAGCCAGCAATTTGGTCAAATTATGCTGTCGTCATTTTCCCATCGTTATTATGCAGATAATTTTAAAAATGTAAAATAACAATTAAATTTCAAAACTTACAAACAAATAGAATATTAGAAATTATTATCATAAGAGATAATTACCGATTCGAAAGAAATGGGCTGGATGACCCAGCACTTGGTTCAACCTCAGCTGCCAGCATATCCCAGTCCAATGTCTGAAATGGAAAATAACAGTGAAATCCTCAGAATTGCCAACATTTTTTTATTAGAAAGTAATAAAAGATAGTTACGGTTTTGAAGAAACAGGGGTGGACGTGTTTGCCACTCGACGTACGGCCCATAATTGTGGAGTTGATGCTCCAGTACTAACTATGCTTCCAACTTCGACATTCCTATTAAAAATACAATTCTCGGTTACATCACTCTTCGTACTTAACCATACAAATACAAATTGAAAGGGTCTAGCAGGCTAAGCTAACAAGACTGGCCCCCGCAAGGGATTTGGTTGTAATTTGAGGTGCAGTAGTCGCAGGACCTAAGAACACTGTATGCTTAATATCAGCCTTCGATCTTCTTTTGTTTCAGACTTATTCACGTAAATGTCAAAAAATCAAGGTAATTTTTAAACTGTTATTTTAGCTACACCAAGCAAGCGCGAGTAACCAAATAAATTCAAAATTAAGGAGCATAAAATGGGGTTTATCACATTCATATCCTTGAACTTGGATGGAAAAAAATATACTTAGTTTTTTTTCGCTTCATTTTTTTGCCACTTCTCGCGGAGACTCAACTATCAAAAAAATTACTTAATAAGACACAATTGTCTACTAAGTATACTTTTGAAAACATTTTGAAAAATCATGGTGCGTCATGTCAAAAAAAAAACATTTACGAACGTATGTTTACTATATCATATCATATAATAGAGTAGTAGGGGCAAATCAGTCTGTAGTAGGTATAATATCCTCTTTCGTTCATTATGAAATAATTCATTGATATTGATCAATGACGTATTTAAAATGCACCTTAACTTCATAAAAAATAAAATATTACTTACGGTTTCACAATATATCACAGACTAGTAAATGTTCAGACCGCCGACTCGGGAACAAAAAATTTGACTTTGTTAGATACTCACGAGCAATATTAAACCTTACAAGTAGTAAGGAGATTGTGGTCACAATCACATTGTTTCTCTTACGCCCATAAGCGTTGTTGGTGTTACACTCCAGTCATATCAAGCAGTCGAGTCATATTTGCATATATTTTAGTAATGGCTTTGGAAGGGTTAAATAGGAAGCATAGTTAATAGAATTGGTAATATAGTAATTCAAAAGTCGATGTAGTCGACGACTAAGTCAAAATAGTAGTCTGTCAAATTTAAATCAGTGTGACAAATTACTAAAATATTTAGTTGCTTACAAACTCGACTGTGCTTGACCGTCTGAGAATGTGTGATAACTGATAATCTTCTAAATAAATAAAGTATGTAAATTCATAACATAATATAATTTTATTATGGTGTTATTAAAATAACGCAGTCTTATCCAAATTAAATTAAACTAAAATAAAATTGAAACTCTGAAGACTTAACGTAGTCTATCACTAACAGAGTAAAAAGACAAAGTCTTCATCTCAAAACTACAAAGTAATCACTAACAAAACTAATATTTAAGATAAGATAATGATGCAATGCATTTTTTTATGTCAGTATCGCTTTGTAAATATATATTTACAATTTTTTCAATTCCAGCATCCATTTCAACATATTTTTGTTGCCGTTTGCGGAATATATCAGTAAGCACTTCAATTTGCGTTATAGTAAAATTCACTTCTGTAGCTTTGTCTTTTAGTTCAGCCAGGAGTAAGACGATGTTCGATTTTTTTCTTAAAATGTTATTTATTTTTGAATGCCAGCTTTTTGTGACATTATTCGGCCGATGCCTTTGACCAAAACAAGACATGAATTATTTCATTCATTTTGAGTGGCGGTAAGTGTGCGAGAGCAACAAACACATCGGGCTAAATATTGATATCCGCCGGGACTTTCCAGAATATTTAACACTTCTCCTTTTCTGTAAACAGCCTGCGAATAATGAAAGAAACATCCACTGATCTTTTCAGATGGGTATACACTCTTTACTGCATTGATCACTGCAGTTTCGAAATCCAATTTGATCTATTGCGGCTGAAAATTTGGAAGCTGTTCTTTGATGCATTTAAACAATCTCACATAGTTTCCGTGCATTTGTTTCGGAATAATGCAAAACTGCACGGGACTACCATCGTAAATTCAGGGCCTGATCCAATATCCGCCTGAATATTTGATTAGGTATCTAATCAAATATTCAGGCGGATATTGGAAATCTCGATAAAAACACTCTGCATGTAGTTTGACGTCATACGTTTGTCATCGGCACCATAAATTCTCTCCCTGCTAATAAATGATTTTCCTTATTTTTGTAACAGCCGACATGAACGTAGCAAGATGGGAATGAGTGTTTCACATCCACAACTCACTTACTTAAACGGTTCAGAGGCGACCAGGATTAAAAGAGCTCGCAACGTTAGCACTCAGACACCACCCAGTGTAGGTGCAGAAACAAGGAGGGCCATGACGAGGCCCCCCAAACATATACATACTCCAAATCCACTGACTTTAAGGTAAAGTATGTCGAAATTTTTGTAGTGTAGAATTTAAATTCTTTTTTAAAATAAAATACTACTTAGAGGTAATAAATAAACATTCCAGAAATGAAGTTAAACATATATAATTGTATCAAATTTCAGAGGAAGCAAATATAGGTATTTAAAAGAGAATAAAAATGATCCGAATAAACAATTAGGTACTTCTTGCAGATTTCTTGCCAACCGCAAAAAAGACCGTTCAATGACTGCTAATGCAGTAGCAAACGAACAGAAAGCAACTAAAGTACTTGGTTTAGTTTTCTTCACATTCGTCTTATGTTGGGCTCCATTTTTTCTACTGAACATCTTATTTGCTTCGTGTCCGACCTGTTCTGTTCCAGGTAAGATAACTAATTCATGTATAGTATATAATACGGTCATTCTTTGTAATCAATGTATGGGGAAGTCAAAAACTTCACTGAAAAATATAATTTGAATAAACTGAACGTGTAATTTTTTAAAGGAAAATAAGCATTTTAACAGTAAACATGATAGAAATCATCACAATGCCAAGTTGGCATAGTTTAACTAGGTACATTGTCAACAGTTTTACTATTTAGATAACGCTGTACTAGATAAACCAGGTTACAAACCCATGCAATAATTGAACTACGACCTTATTTACAACGCTATTAATTGAAACTGTTGAATTTGCAGTTTTTGTTAGTACAGACGTATTTGCTATAATCATAGTTCCCTTTGCTAATAAAGAACCACGTCGCTGCCGCCCATGTTGCGACACCCACTCCGTAACTAATTTACTTCATTGACGGAGTTAGTAGGCTCAGTTTCATTGACGCATGAGTAAATAACATGTTTTTTTTTAGACAACGTGGTGGATGTCTGCCTCTGGCTGGGATACGTTTCATCGACTATCAATCCCATCATCTACACAATTTTCAATAGAACTTTTCGAGCGGCATTCCTGCGATTGCTCTGCTGTCAATGTTCAAGGTAATGGCATATTGATATATGGTTAATGTATTAATTCTCAACTTGCGCAAATTATAATTTTGTTTAATTTTTGCTGTATTATATCTATACTAGCGATCCGCCCCGGCTTCGCATTGCTAGTCCAATTTTTGACCGAGTGAACCGGAGGTTTTCGCTTCATCTTCGACAAAAGTGCTTTCGCATGTCCGGATTTCCAGTTGTTCTCCTCACAGGTCCCACTTCTCAACCGATTCTCGTGAAATTTAGTGAGCAAGTTCAATAATTAATATTTTAGTTGTCTGTTTTTGGAAATTTAAAGAAAAATACGACTAGCGAGTTCTATAGCTATTATACTCTATTCTGAAATAACCGGCCAAGTGCGTGTCGGACCACTCACAATGAAGGGTTCCGTACCAACACCTACTAGTCCACTTCTAAAATCACTATCCAATACATTGAATCTAAAAAAGTCGTATCTTCATAGGGAACTCACGGTACTTACGACCTTTTGTTTGGGCAAAACAGTTTTTAAGCGAAAACTCAAAAACCGTAAAACCTATAATTTAATTGTTTAAACCTAAAATCGTTGATAGTATTTACTAATGCACACCACCTCAATTTTTTTCAGAATTTTAAACTTTATAGTTTGGAAATTAGAGGGGGGGGGGACATTTCTATGACTGACAGTTAATATCTCACCAACGGTTGACTTAAATGGACAAGTTTTCTAGAAACCTTTATATCATTTTTAAAGGCCTATCCATCGATACCCCACACGACTATGTGCGTTGAAATTCTTTTTTTCATGCACCGGTTACATGTATGGAGTGCTCCCCCAAATTTAATATTTTTTTGTAATTTCACATCACTTTTATGCAGCAGCCTTTTTTTCCGCATACTGTGGAGCTGATGACTTTGTGGTATAAAAGGGTGATAATAAGTTATCATTCTTTTTCCAGACCGAGTTTTCTAGGTTCACTGCGTTTCCCTGCCATAATTGACCTTGTAGGAGGGTACCTACGCATTGAATTCATTCAGATAGCAATTGCTTACTTGCATGCCTCGGAAATAATTTATGTACTAGTGCAATTCAACATTTAACGTTGTCTCCAGACGCGGCCGCTGCACACTATACCGCTCTGCCGCCGCCGCTGGCTCTACCCGAGGCGCTTCTCAGCTTTGCGCGCGAGCAGCGCTGCCGCTGGCCATATCTCTTCGCTCCTCAAATATGATTGAAGCTGCAGTACCGGAAACCACTGAAACTATCATGATCGAACCAACTTTACCGAATTTTCGACACTTTTAATTAAATAATGTATTGTTAACTTCATCCTTTAACTTAATATCATGTGGTTGCGAGCCAACTAAAATGCAACAATTTATTTATTTATTTGTGATTTCTTAGGAAATCTGATTGTTCCACATAAAATGTTAATATTGGTTCATTTGGTTTTCATGAAAAATGTTTCATAAATAGACGTACTTAGTCGAGTAATAAATTCGGTCAGAACCATTTCTCAGCTTCTTAATTTTCGTTTTCGTTGTCTACTTCGTTTTTCAAGATTTTCATTGGCCCTTTTTTTAGACCTCAAATTAAAGTAAGCATCGGAGTATATGAGTATCGTTCAATTTGAGCAATCTGTACACACGCATTTACCGAGTTGGTATCTATATATATATATATATATATATATATATATATATATATATATATAGATACCAACTCGGTAAATGTTGATCTTTCGAGACGTATGATCAGTTAATTGTTGATCTGAAAACAAATGTTGATCCGGAGGCCTTATGTTGATCCATTACGCTTTTTCTCATACAGATGTGGCTCTGATCAGATCAAGATTTGGCATTTTAATCACATGACATGGCTGCAAATTACGCTTGTCAAATGTGGCTCCAATATACAAATCCGCTCCGATAAATGTTGATCCAATTCAAACGGACCAATCAGGATGAAGCACTTTATGACTACCTCTGTGATTGACCGATGGAAGCCAATACAACGTTGCCGTTCTGCTTACTAGTTGTTGATCCGTTGAGAATCGAAAATCAAACATTTTATATTAATATAAGAATGCATTCCTTTAAATTGAGTTTAATAAAATGCGGTCAGTTATTGGATGGCGGGGATCCGGCGGAACGAGTGATTGGATGGTTGGTTGTTTGATATGGGTTGTATGGTTGGTTGGGATAGGTTTCCACATCTCTGTGGAAGGCGTCAGGATCGAAGTAAAGGCCCAGATGAAATATCTGGGCCTCATACTAGACAGCAGGTGGCGCTTCGGCCCGAATTTAAGCTGGCTGTCGGCGCGCCAACTGAAGGCGGCGGACGCTTTCTCCTCGCTCCTCCCGAATCTGGGGAGCATGGTCCTTTACGGTGTCCCAATCTGGGCGGACTCCCTCCATTGGAGGGAAAATGCTGCCGCCATCAGCCGTCCCCAAAGGACCATTGCAAAGCGGGTGGCGAGAGCGTATCGTTTGCTAAGTTTCACGGCCGCGAGCGCTCTGGTCGGCACCTCGCCTTGGTAACTCGAGGCGTGGGTGCTCGCCAGAGTGTACGAGTGAACGGCGGCACGGAGAGCGCTCGGGGAGCGCCCGGCCCCAGAAGAGCGGAAGGCCGTTTGGAAGGAGGCTGGGAAAGCATTCATCCGACACTGGGCGGATGACCTCACCTCCGGCCGCCGTACACTGGGCGCGCTCGGGCCAGTCCTACAAGGTTGGCTCGAGCGGTCACACGAGCGGTAATTCAAAGACGCGTACGTTCCCCATACAAACTTTTAGCCCCTGTTTAACCCCTTAACGGGATGAATTTTTCAAAACGCTGAAAACTGGTTTCTTAGTTTTTAATTAACAGCCTACACACAAAATGTCACATCGCTTGCTCAAAGTAACGCATTTTCCCCATACAAAAAATTCTAAAATTCCTTCCTTTTTCATGATCAACAAAAACTCGGATCAATAATAGTTGGCAAATAGCAGACGGATCAACAAATGTTTAGTTTATTAGAATGATAAACTGTAAAAACATGAGGTTATAGAACCTGTACAGGTTCTATGACCTCACCGAGATGTATAATTTCACTCAACAAATGTTGATCAGATGGGTTGTGGTATGAGTTAATTGTTGATCCGTTCGCTATTTACCAACTATTGTTGAGCTAATTAATGAATGATCGGATCAACAATTGCTGGTAGGTTCAGTTAGGTCCAAATAAATAAGATTCACCTTTTTATCATTTAGGTATTTTAAATTGTGTTTTTACAGTTTAACATTCTGAAGCGCGATGGACTGTGATTTGTTGATTTGTATGGGCTGGATTTCTCGTGGAAACAAATAAAAAACTTGGAGACGTGTTTCGCGTGTATTTTGCCGGGATCGCCGGTATGAGAGAGAGAGAGATATAAAAATGTTGCTACTTATATAAACTTATGTTGGTGTTGCCAACATGCTGCCAGCCTCACCAAACGAATGCCTAGTGACATAAACTTGGACGTATTATCTTATGTATGCAAATAAACATTAAAATTAAATTGTCTTCTTATTATAAAACTTAAACAATGCTACAAAACTGCATATACTATAATTACAGAGTAAGTCTTAACATTATTGTTAAACATCATAACTAATTTACATAATCCGTGGTGCCAGATGTCGGCAACTAACGAAATGGAACTTACACAAGGAAAGTGGTGCCATCTATTGGCAACTAGCGAAATAAAACTTTGCAAAGTGGTGCCCTCTACAGGCAATTAGCGAAATAAAAACTACATAGAAAATGATGGTGCTTAAAAATACAACAATTTTAATTATCTTCTATGGGCAATATACATATTTTATGAATGCCGCGAATATGGGTTTTGTTATTAGGGGTCTTAACTTCTACCTTCCTAACCTTCCCGTCATGACCAGGGAACAATTTGACGACCCTAGCCATTGGCCAAGACATTGGCTGGATATTATCCTCCTTAAGAATCACTAACGAACCTAATTTTACATTACATGTGTCGTTCAACCACTTGGGCCGGTTCTGTAATACATTCAGGTAATATTTGTACCATTGTTTCCAAAAGGTTTGTTTTATATGTTGGCACAGTTTCCAATGGTTGAGTCTATTTTGCGGTATCCCAGTTACATCACTTTCTGGGTACATCGTCAAAGAGCCGCCTACGATGAAATGACTAGGTGTCAAATAACAATAATCATTTGGTTCTGATGACAATGGCAACAATGGTCGACTGTTGAGAACAGCCTCTATTTCACATAATACTGTTGTCAATTGTTCATATGTTAATACATTAGTTTTTAAGACTCGTTTAAGGTGATACTTAGTGCTTTTCACTGCGGCCTCCCAGAGCCCGCCGAACGTGGGCGAGTAGCTAGGTATAAAATGGAAATCTATACCTTTTTGAGAGGTAAATTCGTATACTTGCGCCTTGTGACTCTGTGAAGACTGCAGTGAGAAAAGCTCAACTAATTGGTTCCTCGCGCATTTGAAAGTACTAGCATTGTCGCAATGAATTTCAGTGGGCATCCCTCGTCTTGAAATTAATCGTCTCAAACACGCCAGAAAGGTTTCTGTGGTTAGATCTGAAGCCAGCTCTAGATGAACTGCTTTCGTCACAAAACACACATACTAAAATATAGCCTTTGCCTATGACAGATCGCCTAACGCGTGAGAGTTTGACTCCTATTGGCCCCGCGAAATCCAAACCGACTTTTTCAAATGCTCGACTAGTAGCAGTGACTCGACTCGGTGGCAAGGAACCCATCAGCTGTTTTGCTACAGTCGCCTTTTGTCTGAAACAAGTTACGCATTTATGAGTAATTTTCTTAACTTCCATTAAGCCATTAACTATCCAAAACCTTTGATTCAAGCTCGAGAGTACATGCCTAGGTCCTGCGTGCAGCAGCCTTTCATGCTCACTACGAATGAGCAAGGCAGTTATAAAGGAATCCTTGTGCAATAAAGCAGGGTGTTTGTGAGAAAAAGAAATATTCGCATGATGAAGCCTTCCACCTACACGAATGATTCCTTCTCCGTCAAGGAAAGGATGAATATTAGCTAAGCTTTTAATGTTATGACCTTCACTTAGAAGTTTAATTTCGGTGTTAAAGTATTTACTTTGTTCATATTTGGTTATTAACATAAGTGAGTTTTTCAACTCTGTAGCGCCTAAAAATGTCGTATTTATTTTATCTTTGTTCTTGTTCATGTTATTTAAAAAACGCAGTATGTATGCAAATAGCCTTATGATTTTGTTAATGTCAGATAGGTTATACAAACGCGAAAAAACGTGATCAAGCGGATTTTCACACACCAAATTGCTGGAAAATACCGAGCAGGGTTTCCTCATCTCTGGCACTTCGTGAGGTAACTTAGTTACACAGCAATTGAAATCATGCTTACTGTCTTGCAGGAATGGGGGACCTTTCCACCATAGACTGTTGCTGCTCAGCTCGCTCGGTAGGACACCTCTGCTGATTAAATCGGCCGGATTCTCGCTCGTGTTGACGTAAAGCCAGCTCCATCTATGCGTGTTCTGCTTAATCACATTCACTCTGTTCCCAACATATGCTTGAAGTTTAGTCACTTCAGTTTTGAGCCATGCAAGCACTATTTGTGAATCGCTGAACAAATATACATTCTTTATGTCCAGTTTGAGCTTTAAAACGTCGTAAGTTTTCACGAGTAGCTTTGAAAGTAAGAGTGCAGCATTTAATTCGAGCCTCGGTATAGTCATGCTTTTCTTTTGCACAGGATTTATGCGCGACTTGGAACAGAGTAAATATGTGTCAGAAATTGTAGCTGAATCGTCGGTAAGTCGTAGATAGATGCAGCAACCGTAGGCCGTCGTGCTGGAAGCATCTGCGAAACCGATTAGCTCTGCTGTCTGCGAATCTGAAATGTCTATGTTTCTTGGCAATAGAATGGGTTGCATCAGTCTTAAATCAGAAAGGAATTATAACTGTTCATGTAGTTAATCCTATCCCCTCTGCATTTAAAACGGCCGCCTAATCCATATGACCTCAGTACTGACCTACGTGTGGCGCGATGCACATGACCGCGACATACGCCGTTATCAAATTGAGATAATCTATATTTTATGTGTTTGAAACCTAAATGCGTGTAACAAGTGTTCCCAAGTGATCTGGACTCCTGGAGTGAACCCTGGACTGTTCGGCTTTGCACGCGCGGCCGCGACGTATACCTAACCCCGAGAATTCTTAGGCAGTTACAACATCATCTTCAGCAGGAGGTATTGTGCCCCAATTTAACCACACAGACTGACAAACCCCCTTTTTCCCGTAACATTTTGGTAGCAGAGCGTGGTTTCGTCCCCTCTTTGTGGCGGTGCCGTTACGTAATTTTACTTTTCCCTTAAGTTAAATTTCTTATACCCCAGCCTTCTACTGGTATATACTAAAACTGTGTTTCGAGTCTGAAATCGTATATTAATAGCTACTCATTTATACTTCAAATACTAAATCAAACCACCTGTGACGTCACTTGTTTACGAGAAGGTTGGATGCGCCGCGCCGGTTAGCAACAACACACTCGAGCCTATATTGTTCCATAGCCTACGACGGCTGCCTCATTTGTTTATCGTAATTAGTGAAATTCGTTCGACCAGTAAGTTACTTATTGAGTTATCTGTTGGTATACCATCTGTGACCACGAAATTAATTAAATTGTTATTTTTTTTTAATAAATACGCGTTACTCGATCACTCATACGTGTAGCGATTGTTATTAGAAATGTCCGAATCAGGTAATGATCGTACTCTGGCCCGGGGCCCAGAACTTTATACCGATTCTGCAGAATATAAAAGTCATATAGGTATTGTTCGATTTGTTAGTGACTGGATTAAGGATACTCATACGGTACTAGATTCCTTACCGCTTCCAAGATTGCGCGTGAGGTTGAGCGAATTAGATATGCATTATGAACGGTTTACCCACGCATGCTCGGAGCTTTTAGGTAGTTTAGACCAGAATATAGACACAACCGAATACGAATATATCCGTGGCCAAACCCGATTAGTAAGAGACATGGCGGATGATCTCAAAATTAAATATAACGAGGTTTTCCCTAAACCTGCGGGTGGCGAACCTTGCGCTAGTAGTACCCCCCTGCGACCCACGGGGCCGGCCAGACAAACCATGTTGGAACCGATGCAAAGCAGGTTGCCCGACCTACCTATACCTAAGTTTGATGGGCGTCCAGAGTCGTGGATTAGTTTTTTGGACCAGTTTGATAGTGTGGTAGATTCGCAGCCCCTGCTAACTCCCATAGTAAAACTCCAGTACTTGCTGGGGTCGTTAACCGATGAGCCGCGCCGATTATTACAACACTTGCGCATAGAATCGGACAACTATGACACTGCGCGTGACCTTTTAAAGCGGCGTTATCACAACACACGCATTTTGGCAGACAATTATACTGTCCAAATCCTGACCTTGCCTGAACTTAACTCTAAACTCACGGGTCTTCGTGCTACCTTTCTTAACCCACTGTTCACTGCCTATAGAGGCCTTGAGAGACTTAAGCTGCCAGTGACCCAGTGGTCCTACATGTTAGTGCATATTTGCCTCACTAAACTACCTAGTGACCTGAGATCGCGGTTTGAACGCCGGTATGGAGACCGCGATGGTCTTCCCGAGTTCAGTCAACTTTTGACTTTTTTGGAAGATGAGTGTCGTCATCATGACAATGTTGGCAACGCCTCTCTAGTTGACGCATTGCCGTCATCCTCGGCTAGACCGCGACAGCGTTCCCCTATAATTACTAGACATACTTACACGACCACTGCTCTCACTACTGCACCTACCCAGCCCAGTCGTTTGTGCTATCTCTGCTCAAGTGATTCACATTACTCGCGGGAATGTTCTGATTTTCGCCACATGTCCCCACGCGACCGTGCGTCATTTGTTAAAGATACAAAGCTATGCTACAGATGCCTAGACAAACATTCTATTGCCTATTGTCAACGCGACTATCGCTGTAGTACATGCCATCGTACGACCCATCACACTTTGTTGTGTTTTAATGATCCCCGATCTCCGGTATACCCTGAGTCTCGCAACCAGCCATCCGTCTCATTCCATGACACAGCGTTCCGTAACTCGCGATCGCCTTCACCTCGCAAGGGCGGGGGCGTTTTCTATCGCTCTAATGCATCCCGCAAGTCTCCACAGCCCCTACCTCGCTCAACGTATTACTCTAACAGTCGGTCTCCAACCCCCACGCGTGAAAGTCGTCGTTATCGTTCTCCACCTCCAGTACGCCGAGATTACTCCCCTGCGCCATCTCAAATAGAACGTGGAAGTAAGCCCAGTTATCGTGATATCGCTAGGCCGAAATCCCAAGAACGTACCACTTCCCAATAACTAGACTTACCCCACATGACTTCCAAGCCCTGTCTCCCTGCGTCTAAACCCCTTAATTCTTTAATTCTGCTCCCTACTGCCCTTATACACGTTAGAACACGCAGTGGGTACTTTGTTGAAGCTCGAGCTTTGTGTGATACCGGTGCCCAGGGCTGCCTACTCACGTCTGAACTGGCTGTACATAGTTTGAACCTTCCCATGCACCCTTCGTGTGCACCTGTACGAGGTATTGGCGATGTGCAAACAATGACCTCCCACGGTAATGTCCTGATGACCTTTAAGCCTATTGGGAAATCCCACCCCCTTATCACGACCCAAGCCATGGTAGTGGACGTAATTACTGGGCATCACCCCGAACTTTGCCTGCCTACAACTGTGGTAAACAGTACGTCACACCTTTGCCTAGCTGACCCTACTTTTCACCTCCCGGGATCAATAAATGTTCTCCTTGGAGCAGACGTGTTTGGAGCGATTTTCAATACGGAAAAGTCCTTATTACCTTCCTGTCAATTAACTGCCTTTTCAACCATTTTTGGATTCATCCTTTCAGGTGTTATAAATTGTGAAGTTGATGAACATCATCCACCTATGACAGGGGTGTCTCTGTCTCACATTGTTGAGCGTTTTTGGAAAATTGAGGAGGCACCTGCACTACCCCTCCCAGATCCTCTAGATATTGAATGTGAGGACTACTTCAGAAGCACAACAATACGTCAGCCTGACGGTAAATTTCAAGTAAAACTACCTTTCTTGCTAGATCGACCTACTCTTGGGGAATCCCGAACCGTGGCCTTAAAGCGATTCCTCAATCTGGAAAAACGCATGCAATACAATTCTGAATTTCGAGAAAAATATATCAACTTTATGCGAGAGTATATGGCTATGAATCATATGACCTTGTCATCCTTTGATCCTTTCACCGCTGAACATTATTTTATTCCTCATTTTGGAGTGTTTAAAAAATATGGGGATAATTCCAAATTGAGGGTCGTATTTGACGGTAGTTCTGTTACTTCCTCGGGTACATCTCTTAACCAATGTTTACATACTGGGCCAAAATTACAGAAAGACATTAGCCTTATTCTACTTAACTTTAGACGACATCCAGTAGTATTTATTGCCGATATTTGTATGATGTTCCGTATGACTTGGGTTGCACCCGAGGATCGCCAATTCCAGTTGATTCTTTGGCGGGAATCCCCATCAGACCCCCTTCTTACTTATGAACTTAATACAGTCACGTACGGTCTACGTTCAAGTCCCTATGTTGCCCTGCGCGCGCTTTTAGAGTTGTCGGTGCAAGAAAAGTCCAATTTTCCCGAAGCTGCAGCGGTCGTCGAAAATGATATATATGTCGATGATTGTTTGACTGGGGCGGAATCAGTTGAACAGGCTTGTTTGTTGAAGCAACAATTAATACAGCTCATGGCCTCTGGCGGATATGAGCTAAAGAAGTGGATCAGTAATAAACCAGAAATCCTAGAATCTTCTAGGTAAATCTTTACCCCCGAAAACTTACAGCAGCCCCATTACTTTAACGATCCTGAAAATCCTCAAACTGTAGCAGTGCTAGGGGTGCAATATGACCCTTCTAACGATTCATTTACATACCGTTACGACTTTGATTCGGACCACCCTGTGACGAAACGCAAAGTGCTCTCCTTGATTGCGCGTATGTATGATCCCTGTGGGTGGATAGCACCTGTAATTTTTAAGGCCAAGATCTTTATCCAGAGTCTTTGGCTCACTGGGCTTAATTGGGACGATGAACTCTCCACTGAACTCTCCACTAAGTGGGATATGTTTACTCAGGATCTTTCAAATATTAGTAAGGTATCGATACCACGGCAGATTATTCCCCCAGACCCTCTATCTTACTCTTTACATGGATTTTGCGACGCTTCAGAGGCAGGATACGCGGCTGTTATTTATCTTAGAATTGAACATTCATCAGACCTTTGCTCCGTCCACTTATTGATGTCTAAAAGTAAAGTTGCCCCTGTTCGGACGCGACTCACAATTCCCAAGTTGGAATTGCAAGGAGCAGTGCTCCTCTCAAAATTAGTGCAGCACGTTGCTCCCTGTCTCCAGAGAGCATTAGTGTTGCATGCCATATATACCTGGACGGACAGCAAAATTGTATTGGCTTGGATCCGTACTCCGCCTCATTGCCTGCAAACTTTCGAAGCCAATAGGGTTTCTCAAATTAACGATTCGCCAACGCCCACCATCTGGCGGCACATTCCTGGAGAGCTTAACCCAGCCGATTGTGCTTCGCGTGGGCTAAATGCAACAGCTCTTATCGATAAACTCTTATGGTGGTCGCCACCCTGGCTTGTACTAAACCCAAATTCTTGGCCTCCCCATGAAAATCATTCACAAACGAATTTGCCTGGACTTAGATGTTTACTGATAACCGGTTATCCTGACTCCCCGTTAGAGCCATTTTTCCTATTGGAGCGTTACAGCTCCCTTAATAAGTTGGTTGGGGTAACGGGCTTCATAAGACGTTTTATAAATAATACCCAGAAACCGAAAGCGCGAGTATGTTCTCCCTTTCTAACCGCTCAAGAGCGTGCCGAGTCGCTTAATTACCTGGTCAAAATAACGCAGTCCTTATCCTTTGCAGATGAATTAGAACGACTCCAACAAAGAAAACAAATTCCAGGTTCTCTTAGACGCCTTAATCTGTTTCTGGACGAAGCAGGGCTTATTCGAGTTGGAGGGCGATTACGCAATTCAGAATTACCATTTGAATCTAGGCATCCATTATTATTACCTAAAAATGGCCCTTTGGTTAATTTGATTATATCTCACTACCATCGTGAAAATTCCCATGCCACCGCTGGCACGTTACTGGGTATATTAAATCGTCAATTTTGGATTATATCCGCACCTCGTGCTATTAAAAACATAATTTTTCAATGCCTTCCCTGTTATCGCCTTAAGGCCGTTACCGCCTAACCACCAATGGGAGATCTACCTCAAGACAGAGTAACTGCTTCCCGACCCTTCAGCGGCGTAGGAACGGACTTTGCCGGGCCTTTTATTACCAAAATACAACGTCATCGAAACCGAACCCTAACAAAATCTTACCTTTGTGTATTTGTCTGCTTATCCACAAAGGCCGTACACCTTGAGATAGTCTCTGATTTAACTACGGAGGCCTTCATTGCTACATTTACACGATTCGTGTCTCGTCGTGGCTACCCAAGTTTAGTACGTTCTGATAACGGGAGAAATTATATTGGCGCAAATAACCACCTTAAAGACTTGCAAAAATTTATGTCTGAAAAGCAGGTTGAAATTGGTCACGAACTTTCGAAACGCCATATTAACTGGTTATTTAGTCCTCCATCGTGTCCTCACTGGGGTGGTTTATTCGAGGCGGCAGTGAAATCGGCTAAAACGCACTTAAAACGAGTTATTGGGGAAACCCCCCTTACTTTTGAAGAATTAACTACTGTGTTCACTAAAATCGAAGCGGTTCTGAACTCCCGACCTCTTTGCCCTATCTCTAAAGATCCAAACTATTTTCAAACCTTGACTCCCGGGCATTTCTTAATAGGTCAGCCATTAACAGCCGTACCTGAGTATCCCTTTAAAGACACGAAAATATATCGGTTAACCCGGTTTCAATTGCTACAACAGATAACTCAACATTTCTGGTCCCGATGGCATTCAGAATACCTGGCCACGTTGCAAGCCCGTAACAAGTGGACTACCCCTATGGAGCCACCGTCAGTAGGGGAACTAGTTTTGTTGAAGGATGATAACGTTTCTCCTCTAGAATGGCGACGGGGCCGTATCATTCAACTTTATCCTGGACAAGACGGGGTAATCCGTGTGGTCGATATTCAGACTCCCACTACAGTACTCAAACGACCTTTAAATAAACTTGTAAGGTTACCTATCAATTAATTAATTTTATTTTACTAGTTTTCTAAACATTTCTCTTATGTTTAGGGCGGGGGCGATGTTCATGTAGTTAATCCTATCCCCTCTGCATTTAAAACGGCCGCCTAATCCATATGACCTCAGTACTGACCTACGTGTGGCGCGATGCACATGACCGCGACATACGCCGTTATCAAATTGAGATAATCTATATTTTATGTGTTTGAAACCTAAATGCGTGTAACAAGTGTTCCCAAGTGATCTGGACTCCTGGAGTGAACCCTGGACTGTTCGGCTTTGCACGCGCGGCCGTGACGTATACCTAACCCCGAGAATTCTTAGGCAGTTACAACATCATCTTCAGCAGGAGGTATTGTGCCCCAATTTAACCACACAGACTGACAAACCCCCTTTTTCCCGTAACAGTAACCATTCTGTTTTTACATTTTCAGGAGGGCTGTCATCCCACCTGGTGTTTGCTGACCATAACTTTTGCATAATAGCTTTTGCCGTTACAACAATAGGGCTAATATAGCCCATAGGATCATAAATTCTACTAATATAGCTAAGAATACTTCGTTTCGTTAGCCTATCTGTTTCATGCGGTGTTGGGCTTGAGATTATGAAATTATCATCTTTTATGTTAATTTGCAAGCCTAATGTTTTCATATTAAAGTTATCTTTCTGCAAATCTAAGCTGTCAAAGTCTTGCAGCTCTGATGGAATATTGACTAATACTTCCTGACAATTTGAAGCCCATTTGTGAGTTTGAAAACTACCTAATTTGAGTAACTCGCATAGCTGGTCTCTCGCTTGAATAATGGTGTTCAAATTGTTATTTGAGTAGATAATGTCATCGACATATGTATTATTCTTTATGATCGACGAGGCCAGAGGGTGTGAGTTTTCAAACTTGTTTGCTAGCTCGTGTAGGCAACGTGTCGCCAAGTAGCTTGATGACTTAAGCCCATATGTCACTCTGTCTAATCTTATACATTTTACTGGCTCATCCACGCTGTCTCTCCATAATATGTTTTGCAATGAAGTAAACGCGGGATTGACGAGAATGTTCCTAAGCATGCGCCTAATGTCTGTGGTAAATGTATGTTTCCCTAGACGGAATAACATAATTATGTCAAACAGCTCTCGCTGAAGCACGGGTCCATTTAACTGTAAATCATTCAAGGAAACTTTCTTGTTTGTGAGCATAGAGCCATCAAAAACCGATCTCACTTTCGTTGTTTTGCTATTAATATTCATTACTGGAAAATGAGCAAGATAATAAGTTGGTTCCTTATTGAAGTCATACAACTCAATGTCAACATAGTGACCGTGATTGAGCATTAAATATTCATGTATGAAATTCTGATATAGCATGAATAAATCAGGATTTGCATGTAGTTTCTTTTCAAGGTTTAAAAATCGCTTCATTGCGAAGGGGAAAGATTCTCCAAGGGCATGATTAACTTCTGATAGTGGCAACTTTAAAGGTAAGTCTACTGTAAATTGGTTGTTATCCAATTTGGCAGTACTTTCAAAAATTTGTTCGCAAAGTTCCTGTTCTGAAGTTTTTTCATTGAGTATTTCTGGGACTTTCTCATTGGTCCAGAATTGTGCCATGGTTTCATTAATATCTAATTCGCACTTTAAAACTACTTTGTTGCATGTAGGTTTAAGAATATGTGAGGGTAAATTACCTCCAATGATGCAGCCAAATACAGTATTTATTACATACAGCTTATGCAGCGGTGGCTGCCCACTCTGCAATGATGCAGACTGATGGCCCGCCGGAGGCTGATGCAACTCCAGTTGTGTTGATTCGCTTGGTAAGAGCGCCTGGAAAAATACATCGGAGCCAATCAACATATTTATTTCTCCTGGGACATTGAAGTGCTCGTCAGCTAAGATAATATTGGTTGGCATCTTAAATTGTGAGGTATCAAATTTATTTTGAGGCAAATTGCAAGTTATTTGGTCAACAATATGACATGATATTGTAGTTTTAAATGCAGATGTTAATGACTGTACCTCTAAGGGGATGCATGCGTTTTAACAGGAGAATAAAAATATTTCACAGGCAATTTGTAACATTATAAAATACTAACATAAGATAACAACGTAACAGACAGATATATATGACAGGTAGGTGCAAGTAAGTACTTAAAACTACATTATGGAGCTTGGTGTTGTAACAGACTCCAGATACCGGCTTGCGATTGCAAGAAATCTGGGTTCTGAACTGTAGAATATATCAAGTTCACTGTCACTGTCCAGTATACTGTTAAGAAGAGTTAGCGCTCTGTGTAGAGGTGTATGGGTCAGCGCTTGGGTCCTCGCCGCCGGGACAGAGAAGAGCGCGCGCCGACGCCGGAGTTGGACACCAGTGAGAGACTGTACCCGTAGTGGAATAAGGGCGAGCAACGTAGGATTACTAATTTGGCCGCGTATTAAACGGAAGAAGTATTTTATAAGACCTAAGTTTCTTGTGGTCTCGAGGGAGGTATAATTAACCATTCCTAGAATATACAGAGTGGGGTACAAGGTACAAACGAGGGTAATACCCGTAGAGTTTATGGAAGAGAAATCGTACGAAGGATTTTTGCACTCTCTCCAACATAAGGGTGTGCTGTTTTCATGGGGGCTCCATATAATGGAATTCGTCTCGAGACGACTTCGGACATATGCATTATATAATACATTAATATCGTTTGGAGAATTAAAGAATTTAGATTGGCGGATAACAAAGCCCAAACATTTTCTAGCATTACTGCAAGTGGTAACAATATAGTCATTAAAGGTGAGATGTGGATCAAATCTTGTGCCGAGATCTCGAACTGACGAGGTATGTTGAAGATAATTGTCCTCTATTTTATAGTGAAATTGTAAATAGTTTTGAGCACGGCTGTTCGACATGATTACGCATTTGTTTCTATCGAGAGTCAGTTTATTTTTCAAACTCCATTCGCAAACACTATCAATGTCCTGTTGTAGCTTAGTTCAATCAATGTGGCCACTTACGGGTTGTAATAGTTTTAAATCATCAGTAAACATTAAGCATGAGGAGTATTTTAGTGAGAGTCAGGATGGCGGGTGTACCTAAACAAATATTTAAAAAAAGTGTACGAAATTTTTGTACTAAATTTGTACTATTTTGTACCACATTTAAAAAAAATTGTACCCTTCCGTAATTGAAGTTATTACAAAGTGAAGGTACACCCGCCATCCTGACAGTCAGGATGGCGGGTGTACCTGGGAAAACTATGATCCTACCAATTATTAACCAATGTTAATATCTCAATTTTTTGTACTAAATTTGTACTCAAATATACAGTAAAAACTTCAGCCATCTGATTCGTAGTTTGCGAGTTACACACATTTGATGATTTTCTACTGCTGGGCAATACGGTTATTCTAAGTAATGAATGTATGGGGAAGTCATACAGGTTAATAAAGCTTCGAAACTTTTGCGACATGATACCTTTGGGTATAGACTTCAAAACTCACAATTCTCCTCTCCCCTCCCCTTGACGGTTTACCCCCCCTCGCCGTAAAATTCGCCCCCTTTACCGGTGTTTTTAGCTTTTACCGCAAACTATTATAGATTCGAAAAAAGTGTTCAGGGCTTCTTAGCCAAAATGGCGAAAACGGAACCCTTATAGTTTCGTCATGCCTCTCCGTCCGTCTGTCCGTATGTCACAGCCGATTCACTCGGAGAGTGTAAGCACTACAAATATGAAATTTGGTAGGAAGGTGTATTCTATGAACCGTTACATAAAAGTGATGAGAAATTACAAAATAGTATTAAATTATCTCCGTACATGTAACCGGTGGATTAAAATAAAAAATTCAAAGCACATAGTCGTGTAGTCGATAGGCCTTTAAAATAATATGGAGGTTTCTAAAAATTTTTTCCAATTAAGTCAACCGTTGGTGAGATATAGGTTTTACGGTTTTTGAGCTTTCGCTGAAAAACTGTTTTGCCCAAACAAAAGGTCGTAAGTGCCGTGAGTTTCCTATGAAGATACGAACTTTGTAGATTCAATGTATTGGATAGTGGTTTTAAATGTGGACTAGTAGGTGTTGGTACGGAACCCTTCATTGTGCGTGATCCGACATGCACTTGGCCGGTTTTTTGATATTATTGCCGGTATTGAAGTTACAGCTTGATTTCGGAAACTCTTACTTACGTAGGGCAAACCTATTCGGTGATATGCAGTCATTCGTTGATAGTTTGTTATCGTCTTATAGCAGATTCATCTGATATTTTTGTAGCTTGTACTGTTTTTAAATTTGCGCCACTTGCAGTCATTACCTATGATAAGGAACCTTCCTAGTTTCTTATTTTGTTTAATGTTTCTCAGCTACAAGACGATAACAAACTATCACCGAGTAGCCAAGGTTTGCCCTAGGTACTTGCCGCCGCGCCGTTCAAATCAGTTCTTTCGCGCTATAGAAAGCCACTTTTATCTGGTTTTACTATGACTTATTATTCCAGGTAAGTCTTATAGATCGTTAGGATGTAACCGAACATAACCTAACCTAACATAAAATAAAATAGTCAGCGTTCGTGGTTGGAATGTGTGGTTAAGCAACGTCGGCCGTGGTCAATTCTCGGATGCGTGACCGCTTTGAGTGGTTAATAACTTAGCGCTCCTGTGCTTTGGAAGACATGTTAAGCCATTGTCTATGACAGCAGCCGTTAAGCCATGTTAGGGGCCTTCGGGCGGCTTGAGAAGTTCTAACAGTCAAGATGCTAACTCACTTGTCTAATCTAATCCAATAAGGTCTAATTTCCCCTTGGGTTGAAAGATCAGATGCAGTCGCTTCCGTAAAAACTAGTGCCTACGCCATATCTTGGGATTAGGTAGCGGACCCCGAGTATGCAATTTTTGCATTGGGATAACGCTAGGATGATTATATGTATGTAAGTTGTACATTACATCTACAATCTTTTTGGATCTCGATAAAACGTGGCACTTTCACCCAGCAATTCTAACGTCAGAATGGATGGCTGGACCACTCGGGGCTGGCAACGGGCGCAGTTTGAGCGCCGGCGCGTGATGTTATAATAAAACCACATTGGTGTTTTAATGCCTCTCATTATGTGCATAAACTATTATTTAGTATGAACCTGAAACATGCTCTCAAGGCCCCGCCACATTGAGCGCGGTAGCGTGGCAGGCGCAGATCAGCGCGAGCCGGCGTTCAAACTGCGCCCGTCCCGCTACCGCGCCCAATGTGACGCCCCTTTTTTATTCCATTGGATATTCTACTTTAACACTGCCTAAAAATCGTACGTAAATAGGAACTCTATTACATTGGCGTACCTGTACGTAGACTACATATTCAATGGAATAAGAGAATATCTCGTCAATCATACTTGATTACTTTGAGTTTGACGACATATTCTCTTACACCATGCCATTTCGTCTTGATTGCCGGCTTGAATGCATTAAAAACACACATTATCACATTAAGCAAATAACTTTTTAATTAAAATTAATCATCTTACACATCTTATTAGGTAAAATTAGGTAATATTTTCTTTATCTTATATTCTTATTATCTTTTATTACAATTAAAACTGAGGGCCTAGCGTGAATCACAAACGATTTTTTTCCCTCTGCCGCACTTACAGATTTGCAAGTGCGACAGAAAGGGAAAACTTCGTTTACGGTTCGCGGTAGGCCCTCTGGGGTGCTACCGCGAACAGCAAACGAAGTTTTCCCTCTCTATCGCACTTGCACATTCGAACGTAATTGCGACAGAGAGGGAAAACTTCGTTTGCTGTTCGCGGTAGCGGAGGATCTACCGCGATCGAAAACGAAGTTTTCCCTCTTTATCGTATTTGAAGGTTCGTACGTAAGTGCGACAGAGGGAGAAAACTTCGTTTTCGGTTCGAAGTGCGCCGTCTGGTCCAGTGAGTGTAGAAAACAGTAAAGGAATCCTAATTATCTAGAAAACAGTTATATAATTATTATTACACACGGCCATATACAAGACAATTAGTAATCATGCGCTTAGGGCTTTTGGTTACATTACACTCGTCATAACATTTCCACGTCATGTTTTGCCGACAATGAGCTCTATAGTGTCCAATTGCATTTATGTTAGTAACGTCTCCGCCAGACGGAATAAATTCAATAATTCCTAAAATGCTGTACTTAATGTTATTCAAAGTTATCTCAATTGGTACATCATCAAGAGAAATTGTATCGGTTTGATTTAATTCAAATGACACTATAGTGCACAATTGATATGTGAATGTTCGTACACCCTTACAGTCATTACGTCGGCATTGTACAATATTACTGTCTTCACATAACATTGATTGTGCTGACTGATTCAGCAAAGATACAGGCATATTACAATTCCGAGGTAAAAAAGAAATACGCCTTTGGCTGTTGTTGATCATACACGCCGTGCTTGTGCAAGATTCTCGTAAGTAGCACTATAAATTTCATCAATTAAAATGTTCTCGAAAATAAAGCTTACATTGCATTCACAACTAATGTAAGTTCTATTACCGATGCATTGTGTTTTAAAATGTTGCTGGAGGATATCTGCTCTACTTTTATATAAATCCGTTTTGTTTGTTTTGTTATTAATCATCGCTTTTACAAATTTACAGAAGTTATTTTTACTGTTAACAATTTTTTTTGCAAATCATACCGTTCAACACAGGCCAGCGCTATTATCTGTGAAACTGAATCGAATGCACACGTGTTTGAAACAAAAATGCCTTTACCAACTAGTGTCCTTGTCCCGTTTAGCAGTAAAGGAACAAGTTGCTTCTGTGTTCTTTTCATTTTTGTTTCTTTTTTATTTGATTTGCCCTTTCCCTTCCAGTTCTCGACAAATGACGGGGTTTTGGAAAAAATTTAATCATCTGAAAAAAAACCTGGAATCTCGTTCTCTGTCGAAGTCGGTTTTGATAATCTTTGTGTTTTTTATTTGTTTTACTGGATGTGACTATATTACTGATCCCCTCTTTAATTTCTCCCTCTATGAAATCGACATGTTTTACAATGAAATCGTCCAATCTTAATCTATTTGATTTTATGGCAATGAGGCATAAATATCTTTTAAGCGTCTTAAAATAACTTTCCACATTTGATGATGATGGTATAATATTTTCGGATTGGTATACTCGCATCATAACATTACTCCATAACGGAAGCTGTCGAACTAATCGTGTCAGAGTTAGTATTAATGAAGGCATGTAAAATAGATTTTCATGACCTAAGACATCGTCATCATCCTGTGTTAACGTAACTATTAATTGTTCACGGTCTAGTTTATCACTAAACCATTTTGGAACTGAACTGTTGTCATCTGTAGAGTAGGACATTTCCGAATTAAATTCTTCCATTTTGTCTGGTCGAAGCACGTCATGCTCTTGAATATCGAGTGATTTCCCTAATTGTTTTAATCTTAACTTACTTTCTTGGACGTGAGACCCCGGGTTATCATATTTATTGATGGAAAATGTAATTATGTCGCAAATAACTCGTTTTATATCTTCGTAATCTTCAAGAGTTTTAACGTGTAAAATGCACTTGCAGTAAAAGCTTTTAGTTCTGGAATCTACGTTTTTGAAGCAAGACAGATTAAATATTATTTTGACGAAGTGACTCATGTCAAGGCGTATATAACATTCTTGCGGAGTTTTCTTATTACTCTCTAACTTCAAAAATGATGCTATAAGGTATTCATTCGTTGAATTACATTCAGTAAATGCTTTAATTGTAGCTCCTATTAAAGCAGACGAATCGTCTAAAATGTCTTCATTTGGGACTGTTTTATTACCTCTCCAAGATTTTAACCATAAATATATGGAATCCATAGTGTGACTACCAGAAAGCATCTGAGTAATTGGAACACTGCGTCCATTTTTGTCACAGTATATAATTGCTTCATATAAGAAAATGTTTTTTTTCTCGATCAAATCAGATTCTTTGATTAAGCTTCCTGTTGCATCGACACTCATTATAACTCTGTCGAAATTAGAGTGAGTGGTATAAAATATTTCCTGGGCTAATGACCAATAATAAACGTAAAAATGTGGATGTATAGTTATTTGTTTAATAAAGTTGTCATATGGTTTCACATATTTCGCCATAATTAATAAAGCCAGAATAGGATCAGAATGGTAATGCTGACTTACTTTATGCTCGTGTTTGATTTGCCGTAAACACCCATGTGTAGGCAAATGCGGTGGCTCAGCATCACCAACTTCCATTGTCAAATTAACTAATCTTTTATGTACTATAATTGGAGCGTCGTGCTTTAGCTCTCCTAATAAGTTTTTACGCGTTAACGGAGTCATTTTTATTTTTTTTCGTGTATTATGATGAAATTCTTTATTAAATCTTGTTATTATACCGGTACAAATTGCTATATCATCAGTAGGCCATTCAATACGTAAATTAATCACCGCATGGCATTGTTTGCATTCTCCAAGGCAAGTTACTTTAACATCATATTCTATAGAATGTGTTTTAAACGTCCAACTGCAAGGGCATTTAGACGAAGTCCAAATTTTCTCACGTAATAAGTCAGCCCATTCATGTTTAGGTAATACATATTTTTGCTGTCGAACATTGCAACCAGCATCAAGTTTTGTTCTAACTGTACATTTTGAAATAGGTTGAAGTTTTTGCCACTGATATATATCGAGTGAAAATGATATACTCTGAGTGTCATCATTTTCCGCCAATGTAAAGATATTAATATCTGTTGAGTGTATCGTCCCAATTTCACTACTTGCATCACTTTCACGGGTATAAACGGTACTTTCACTATCAACATCTTTATTATTTGTTTGTTCGGAAATATTTTCTTTGTTGCTATCCGTTGGAAAAAAATAATCATAATTCCTCTTTACTAATAAATACACTGCCTTTGCCGAAAGCTTTTGGTTAAGTTCGTTAGGTACTAATTACGGTATAAACATCATGAGTGCACGGCGGAAGATCATAAGATGTTGAGAAGTATCGACGATATTTTTCAAAAACATTTTTTTGTTCTTCCAAATTAACGATACTTTTTCTTCCGCGTTTCATTAGGTAACTATACGGCACTCAGAAAGTCACTAATTAAATACATGTTTATACATAACGCATCTTATAAACTTCATTTCAAAACTTTTAATCTTACATGCATCTATAAATTATTTCACATTTGAAATCGTTCCCTCCATTCTAACTTTTTTTTTCATACTTTGCGCATGCATGCGCGCGCGGAATCACGGCTTTCTGCCAAGCGGTTTTAAAAATAAGTTGGCGTGCAAGGAACGCTTAAAGTATAAAATATATAATTGGAAATACGCACAAATTTTGACGATATAAAGATTATAATTATTTAATTGTAGTTAGATAAGTATTTACGTGTTTAATTTTTTTGTGCGAAATATCGCTTGACATTTAACAATATTAGCTTTTAGGTGAAGGAAAACATCTTTAGGAAACCGGTCTAATCCCAATAAGCTCTAGTTTTCAGAAGGATTAGAAGGTTGATTCAGGCGCTTTTGGTAAAACTAGCGCCTACGTCAAATGAATGATCACTGTAGCCTAGTTGGTAGTGACTAGTGACCCTGCCTACGAAGCTGGAGGTCCCGGTTTCGAATCCCGGTCCGAGCATTTATTGTGTGATGAGCATAAATATTTATTCCTGAGTCTTGAATGTTTTCTATGTATTTAAGTATCTATTTATCTATATAAGTATGTATATCGTCGCCTAGTACATTAACCCATAGTACAAGCTTTGCTTAGATTGGGACTAGGTCGATTTGTGTACAGTCAGCATCAAAAGTAACTACGCATATGAAGAGGTCAAAAGCTCTTATTCTCTTACGATAAGGACTTTTGACGTCTTCATAGGCGTAGTTACTTCTGATGCTGACTGTACAATTTTTTTTAAAATATTAATAGTGTTCATAATATGAGGAGTAAAAATAACTGCTTAGGGGACTAGCGACAAATAACCAAAGAGATTTAATTATATTGGACAGTCAGTCGCTGTCAACATCCACAAAACAGTAACTTGCACTCTGTCTACCTATATTTGATATGTCTGCAGGGGTCATCTAGAAGGTTGTTAGAGTGGTCGAGTTCGATAACGGTGTTACCTGAGGGCCTACAAAATTTGACGTAGGTATTAAAGACACGTTGACATTTCCATATACCAAAGCCAACCCGACATGGGGATTAGCACCATGTATGGTTTCTTTATATATAGCATCCATGAATATATATAGTGACAATTATTTAATTAAAATAATATGAAATTATAAATATTTGAGTACTTACTTGACATGAAACAGTAAAATTAAATGATGTTTAAAACATTTATAAACTGTAATGCATGCATTGGCTTTATCATTATTATTATCATGGTTTCTTTAAGTAGACTGCCACCCGTTATTTTGACAACGCTCCTCATTATAGGAATCCGTTATATAAAAGGCTGTCGATTACGTTCCCATCCCTCCCCCTCTGTCGTAACTCGGTGAACACTGATTAGGGGCCGCACGGTCCTGCGTCCTAGGCACACACTCACGTCCCGGACGACGTAATCACGTCGTCCAACTCGGACACGACGCCTACACTTAGGCATTCCACTCATATCGGGACGTCCACTCATATCGGGTAGAGTCAATACGACCCAGGTCGGGCCTAGCTGAGTTTATTGCTAAACTCTTCTCAGCTAGGCTAGGTTTAGTGAACCAGCGACGAAACTCCCAGTAGCTCGATTCCACTCACACTTCAGATTCGGTTGAAGCCGCTCAACCAATCGCACAACTCTTAGAGTATTCCAGTGTTTAAACTTCCCGCGTGGTCGTGTCGGAGGCTCGGAGGTTTCCCCTGGATATTCCCCAAGCTACTCTCTAACCACACACTCCTATCGCTTTATTTATAAAGTCACAGTCAGATTTTTAAAATAACGTAATTTTCGAGCAATAGAATTGGTAATTGTTTGCAAAAAATGTCGACTCCTAAACCCGTAATAATTGTTTGAATAATGGACATCAGTCGTCTTCTGTATTGACAGATCAGCAAATTTGATCTCTGTCTACAAATAGTTATCAAGAATTTAGGGGACAGTTAAAATTGATAGACTCGTTTTAGTTAAAATGCTTGATAATTTGTTCTTTTTAATTTATTATTATTATTTATTAATAAAATCAGTTTACAAAAACTTATAAATAAATACCTCGTCCCACAAAACTGTTTTCACAGTTTGTCTGTGGGATCCGTGAGTCTATTACATTATATTATTTATTAAATTAAGTAAATGCTTGTGTGCATAACTGTTGTGGCAAGATATTTAAATACTATCGAGGTAGTGTCGGAGCAAAGTTCTTTTAAATTTATTTTTATTAGTCTCATTTCTGATAGCCGCAGGCAATGTGTTTTTTTTTTGTATTTATTTTTTTTTTTTTTGGTGAAGTTTGCTATTTAAAAGGTAGAGGGTCCCCACCTAAGTTCGCATTTGATCTGACATCAAATTATCTACGGCTCACTTTTATAAAGATCCGTTAGACCTTATGTCGGTTTGTTATGTCTAAAATGTACTGAGTTACTGAAATTTGATCTGACATTTGGTCTAGATCTTTGGGCTTTTGGGCTGGAAGACCACGCGAGAAGCGTGCTCGGTTTTCAGCTCTCTGCAGGAAAATTGAAGAATCTCTGGCTTCGTATAGGTAAATAGTTGGGTGCTTGGGAAAATTGCTTTTGCAACTTATACTTAATAAGTACATTAAAAAAAACTCACGTGTCTCATGCACTTATCGTGTCATTTCTTTAATTTGTTTTGTTATTATCTTAATAAAAAGAGTCTGCTCACTTAATCAAATCTGTCTCACAGATCTGCACACCAGGGCCCCAAGATACAGGCTCAGCCCAGTTTGGGGTCCGCCAGACATCACTTGGTTATATGTGTTATAAACTTGTTTTTATAAGCGTATAAATACATAAATAAATAAATAATACTTCAAAACCGAAATTCTAGAATACAGTGCTGTTTCTTTCCGGCCTGTAGCTGCTATCAAATCAGCACAAATTGGAATACCTACTAGCTACATTCATCCAAGAAAGTGGTATTCCACTTTCGAGTCTTTTATACTGATGTACGTACATATAACCCTTAATCGTATCAAAATAAGATATGTGACATATTTTGGTTAGAATTTAATGAGGATTATTTTTGCCCTGAACACTTTTTTCGAATCTATAATAGTTTGCGGTAAAAGCTAAAAACACCGGTAAAGGGGGCGAATTTTACGGCGAGGGGGGGTAAACCGTCAAGGGGAGGGGAGAGGAGAATTGTGAGTTTTGAAGTCTATACCCAAAGGTATCATGTCACAAAAGTTTCGAAGCTTTATTAACCTGTTAGCTCAAGAAAATTAGATTCAAATGTATGGAAAATTTGGCAAAATTAATGGAGAACTTTTATCTATCAGGATATGTAGGTTATAGGACAAAGTTCAATTTTATCTACTCTCCCCCCCCCTCCGGGGCGAGCGTCACCCCCCCCCACCCGTGAAAGTGTCCCGGAGCGCGGTAATTTCCATTTTAAAAGAAAACCGTACACGATACATAAAAAGTGTACAGGAACGAAATAATCCTTGATAAATTAGCTATAAACCTCTACTACATACAAAAGCGATATCACTCATAGTTTCAGCGCAATCTGCCACCAAATACGAACGTTTTCAAAAAATTATCGATATTTTTTGCTGTAAGTTTAGTTTTCTCAAAATCTTCACACATTACCGCCAAAATATGTATGACTAAAGTAAAGAATAGAATATGCTCTTTATAAAAAGGTATAATTCATTTCTAAGCACTTTCATTTACCGTTGCTGTGCTTCTTTTTTAAATTTAATTCATTCGGCCATACAGCGAAATATAAATATTCATACTAGTTCAACGGTGGTACTAAAATACCATATTCTTCTTATATGTTTTCCTGTAATCTGTAGGTATAGGACTATTTTCTGTATTTTTTTATATATTTTTAAGGCCAGTACTTTAGGAGATAAGAGGGGGGCGGAGAAATGGTCAATTTTCGCCTATTTTCTTAAATAACTTCAAAAATGTTTATTTTAAAATTATGAAAAAAATATATTTGATATCCTTATAATGAACCCTTTCATTTGATATGTCACGCAATATAGTTCGCAATATATATATTTTTTTAATATTATTTACACCCCACAAGTACCTCCCATGTTTAAAAATTTATTTATTTACGTAACACATCCGTATTTGGGACACCGATTTACATTTGTTTGCCAAATTTCAACTCAATCAGTCCAGTAGTTTTGGAGAAAATTGACTGTAATAAACGGACTCGACTAATTCAACTGTGTGTATCCGTCCGTTTATCACAGTCAATTTTCTCCAAAACTACTGGACTGATTGAGTTGAAATTTGGCACACATATGTAAATCGGTGTCCCAAATACGGATGTGTTACGTAAATAAATAAATTTTTAAACATGGGAGGTACTTGTGGGGTGTAAATAATATAAAATATATATATATATTGCGAACTATATTGTGTGACATATCAAATGAAAGGGTTCATTATAAGGATATCAAATATATTTTTTTCATAATTTTAAAATAAACATTTTTGAAGTTATTTAAGAAAATAGGCGAAAATTGACCATTTCTCCGCCCCCCTCTTATCTCCTAAAGTACTGGCCATAAAAATATATAAAAAATACAGAAAATAGTCCTATACCTACAGATTACAGGAAAACATATAAGAAGAATATGGTATTTTAGTACCACCGTTGAACTAGTATGAATATTTATATTTCGCTGTATGGCCGAATGAATTAAATTTAAAAAAGAAGCACAGCAACGGTAAATGAAAGTGCTTAGAAATGAATTATACCTTTTTATAAAGAGCATATTCTATTCTTTACTTTAGTCATACATATTTTGGCGGTAATGTGTGAAGTTTTTGAGAAAACTAAACTTACAGCAAAAAATATCGATAATTTTTTGAAAACGTTCGTATTTGGTGGCAGAGTGCGCTGAAACTATGAGTGATATCGCTTTTGTATGTAGTAGAGGTTTATAGCTAATTTATCAAGGATTATTTCGTTCCTGTACACTTTTTATGTATCGTGTACGGTTTTCTTTTAAAATGGAAAATACCGCGCTCCGGGACACTTTCACGGGTGGGGGGGGTGACGCTCGCCCCGGAGGGGGGGGGAGAGTAGATAAAATTGAACTTTGTCCTATAACCTACATATCCTGATAGATAAAAGTTCTCCATTAATTTTGCCAAATTTTCAGCTAATTTCACTGAACTATGTATGACTTCCCCATACATTCATTACTTAGAATAACCGTATTGCCCAGCAGTAGAAAATCATCAAATGTGTGTAACTCGCAAACTACGAATCAGATGGCTGAAGTTTTTACTGTATATTTGAGTACAAATTTAGTACAAAAAATTGAGATATTAACATTGGTTAATAATTGGTAGGATCATAGTTTTCCCAGGTACACCCGCCATCCTGACTGTCAGGATGGCGGGTGTACCTTCACTTTGTAATAACTTTAATTACGGATGGGTACAATTTTTTTTAAATGTGGTACAAAATAGTACAAATTTAGTACAAAAATTTCGTACACTTTTTTTAAATATTTGTTTAGGTACACCCGCCATCCTGACTCTCACGTATTTTACAGATGCTGGCAAGTCATTTATTAAAATGAGAAATAGGAGAGGACCAAGATTACTACCTTGTTCTATCCCCGATAAAACAGGGTATAGATTGGACCTGCTTTGACCATATTGGACGTATTGTTGCCGTCCAGATAAATAACTAGCCAATAATGACACAAGTGAAAATGAGAACCCGGCTAGGGCCATTTTTAAAAGTAGTACATCATTGTTAACTGTGTCGAAAGCTTTGTGGTAGTCAAAATATGCCACATCGACTTGCTTTTTAATATCAAGATTGTTAGCAATTAATGTGGTTGCATTTATAAGATTGGATGAAGTCGATCGTTTTGGTAGGAAGCCGTGCCGTTCATCACAAAACCATCCCTCAAGTTGTTTATAAATGCGGAACTGGAGGACACTTTCAATGATCTTTCCGAAACAGATAGCACTGCGATTGACCTGTAGTTTTTAATATCAGATTTTGAACCGGATTTGTGATTTGGCAGTACTTTCGTTGTTTTCCAACGGGACGGGAAAGTTTTAGTACTAAGGGAAAGGTTAATAATATAGTGTAAGGGTCGCACAAATATTTCTCGACAATCTTTAATCAGGAACTGAGGAATACCGTCAGGTCCTTGTGTGTGTTTTGATGACAAGCGATTAATTGCCTTACGTACCTCATCTTCACTAACGCTATCGATCGTTACATAACGATGAGTTTCGTGGACACCAGAGGCAGTGCCAGAAGTTAAAGCGGCCGAAACGTCTAGGGCAGGAGGTGTTGACAGATATACGTTTTTGAAATGATTAGCGAAGGCATTAGAGATTTCTTGTGATTGTAATTTTCCAAAAGTTGCGGGTTGGTGGGACTTTTTATTTTGTTTGACAAACGACTAAAACGAGGACGGTTGGGTGACTATATTCAATTGTAGCTGCTCAAGGAATACTTCCTAGCATTCCTGGAACTTAGCAAGAACAAGTTTTCTGTAGTAGGAAAATAGCCCGTAATAGAGTTGGTTACCTGTTTCTTTATAAGTTTTATGATACTTGTTTTTTAAGTTGTTTAAGTAGATAACCTCAGCTGTGAACCGATTAGAGGGTAGCTATTTCGAGGTCGATTTTTCGTAGTTACTTTTGGTGGGACGCAATCTGAGATGGTGTAATCTAAGAAATAATAGAAGCAGTTGACAGTATCATCGTGTGCTAGAAGTATATAGTGAGGACCACTCGGTATTTGATAAGTTATGGTAGAGCATAAAGAAGTCAGCTTTTCTGTAAGTACGGGGTAAATTAGCGCGGCACTAGTTTTTCCGAAAGCAACTGTCATGTTTTAAAAACATGAAGAAAAGGATTTTGATATTTGCGAGATACGCCTTGTGACTAGCGAGCGTATGCTGCCGCTCCGTTGGTGCGTTGAGGAACAGCAGTTGATGCTCACTAGTCATCTTCGTTCATCGCCCTTTACCACCATAAAAATATCAAGCGGGACCGAATCATGCACCTGATTCATGCCTGGCTTGCGGACTATAGGTACCTACACAAAGACAAAGTGGGCAAATAGTTCGGTACACCATACGACCATACTAAATACAGGGTGGCCAGCTAGGATGTACACATCTTATTTTTTGTTGCCATTTTTTCTGGCGGCAAATTTGACAGATGCTACATGATAGTCACTTTCGATACATACGGCAAATTTGAATGCGTATTTGCCTACGATGCTAATCAACATTTAACTGTTAAAACAAAATATCCATGACATAATCATAATCACAGAGATATTGTAGAATATATGCGAAAATGTGATGAAAAGAGTTGACATCTGCAATGTTGCTAGAGATGGTCTTTTGATAGACATTAATTTTTGTTTGTATTTGCCAACCCTAAATAACATATTTTTAAGAAAATAGATACTCGATATTATATCTACTTACCTTACGCCCCTCCTAGGTGATCGGATCCACGGTAAACAGATCGTAGCATCACCGCGGTCAATGGCCCGGCATTAAAATTATTTTTCAAAATACAGTTTCTTTGGGAAACTTGTTTGTAATCACGAGTACATTCATAACTTTAGCTATCAAGAACTAATTCATAGTCATCCTATTTATAGCTTTTTATTTCCTTAGTTTGTAAGTTTACTAACAAAATATAAGTGTAGGTCTCGACTTGTACTAATTTTACAGTATAAATGGACACGTCAGGATGGGAACCTGTAGGCGGAAGCCGTAAGGGAAAACGTACGCGGCCGAAGTCTCCGCGAGCTGATTCGCCAGCGAAGAAAGCTCCGCGGACTCCCGTCGTCCCCGCGCCTTCTGCGCTGGCCCCTCCGGCCCGTAGTGCCACTCTGGCAACGGACGGCGGTTCTTCGGTTCCCAGCTCGACTGCCACCTCAGCGGTCAACCTCGACAAGCCGGACTCTTGCGTCCTAATTGACGCGCAAAGGTGGCCAACTGCCCTGGCAATAGCCAGACAGCGGGGCATCCGAGTGCTCAATTCGGATACATTGAAGCCGCCCTTGGAAGGGCTTCGTATTACAGTCCAGGGATCCGAGGACTATCGCGCTCTGACCCAGACGGGCTCATCGAAGAGACCTTCGATGAGCTGTCGATGGCTTACAACCGGAGACAGTCCGCACACCGGGTAGAGTGAGTCCGACCCAGGTCGGGCCTAGCTGAGTTTCTTGCTGGACTTTTCTCATCTAGGCTAGGTTTAGTGAACCAGCGACAAAACTCCCAGTATCTCGATTCCACTCACACCTCAGATTCGGTTGAAACCGCTCAACCAATCTCACTGGAGCGCAAACTCTTAGTATTCCAGTGTTCCAAAGTGGTTTGACCACGCATGTGGATGCGTGGTCGTGTCGGAGGTTTTCCTCAGGCTACTCTCCAACCGCGCACTCCTATCGCTTTATTGGGCCCGGCCTATAAAGCCACAGTCAGCAAAAAAAAAAGAGGACAGGCCGCATCTCCCGCCACGCGTCATTGAATGATGTCATTCGAAGGGCGCTTGCTTCCGTTAACGTGCCGGCCATCCTTGAGCCGTACGGTATCGCATGTGACGACCCGCGCCCCGACGGCATGACACTCATTCCGTGGAAGCTGGGGAGGACGCTTGTGTGGCACCTACAGGCGACCTCTGTCAAGGCGGTGACTGCGGCCACAACGGCGGAACAGAACTAGTGGCGCAAATATGCTGCCCTTACAAAGGAACTTAAAAGTTTTCTTGATTACCAAAAAGGAATTTAAAAATCTTCTTAACTAGTAATTTAAATAAACCATATTTTTTTCGTGGAACAATAAAAATGTAAGTAAAATTTTTTTATCACATAATCACAAAAAAAAATACTTTCAACGACGACACCTTTATTTGTTTTTGTAAATATTATTTACGTACGAATTCAGTTGCATCCATGTTCTACTTTGCAAAACTGGTGCTTATTTGAGAACTTCTAAGCATTTATCCTTTCCAGGGTTTATCTTCTTTTTAATGTACTCTTTAAAATAAAACTTCACAGCCTTGATTTCTTCGTCTGACCAAAACCTATGTTTCTTTTTGCTACTATCTGGTAATGGACGTTTTCTGGTCTTCTTCTGTTTTGGTTTTTCACAGCTATTATCACTGACGTCTTCATTGGAAGAAAATACGTCTAGTTGTATTTTGTTTGATTTCGTTACTTTTTTATTAATTCCTTCTTTGGTTTCCGTCTGGTCAACATTCTTACTTTTGAATCTTGTTTGAATGTTACTACGATACTTCAGAGTACTAGGTAATTTTTTTTTCTCAAAAATTTTATTCAATTTAGATATATTAAGCTCTTCCGGCACGTCTTCTTGGGTTTTTTCTTCTGATTTGTCTTCATGGTTTTCATTCGATTCTACTCTATTATCTTTTTCCTCTGATTTTTTATCATCATATTCGTTTTCTTCATCAGATTTTATTATCATCCTCTTCGTTTTTCTTTTTAGATTTTTCTGTATTATCTTTTATATATTTTTTTCTTTTGAAATTTTTGTAGCTTCCTCATGTGATTGAACTGGTTCTTCAAAATCTTCTCTAGGAACCATAATTTGCTTTTCGGTGTAAATAATTTGAGTTGGCGATCTGTTTTGACGAGGTTCGTATTTCATGAGCTGGGAACCAACCACTGCTTTTTGCAACACTTGTAATGGTAGTCTGTAATTTTTGGTATGCACAGCAATGTCATGCCTCAAAAATCCAGCTAAATGTTCCGTGTATTTATCATTTTGTGTTGAATGCAATTGAGACATAGTCGCTATGTGATGCCTCATACCTGTTGAAGTAACCATTTCAGGTCGTTTTAAATTACAGAATTTTTTTTATTTTACCTAAACACTTTCCTCCATCAAAAGGTTCATCTGTAAAAGGTCTTGCAAAAAGCAACGCATTCGTTTTCGGAATTTTTAAATCATCACGACAGGCTATTATAAGGTCTATATTTTCTTTCATGGTTTTCGTGAGTAGTATTGTCACTGAACGTGTTCTTTTTCCGGGGATTTGGAAAACGTCTAAACTCTTAATTGATTTTCTTTGATCAGGAGTTAATGTTTCAAGAACTTCTTCGGAAATTTCTCCATTTTTTCTGTTGGTATAAAATGTCAACTCTGCCTCAGCTACATCTCCAGCTCGTTTTCGGTCAAGCATAATGATATGAGCTATAGTGACAGTGCATAAAGGCTTCATGACGTTACAGTCAATTTTCGTGCATATTTGACTTCTAACTTGGCTATGGTCTCCATCACTGTTTTGATGTCGTCTTCTAAAGGTAGAACATTCTCTTTTACCGAGATTTATACGTCACCGAGATTTATTATACGTAAGCTGCAAGGCATGTTTCCCAAAACAGCTTGTAGTATGAAATACGAGGTTGCCCCACGTGGGCCCGCTAGGGCAACGCTGACAAAGTTCTGGTGGTGTGCAAAGATCGTTCCCAGGACTCTGTCTAAAAGCGAGCGGTGGAACACCCCAGGGGTTTTAGTCCGTGCGAGTCGGACATACCCGCTCGGCTTCTCCCGGGTCGAGCGGGATCCATAACGGATTTCCCCTGGGTCAACAAAAACAACAAAGGTGAAAATATCACTGGGTGTGTAATCAGTATGGTTTGGGACCCTAAATCGTGTTTGATATATACAGGAATGTCACTATTCGCACCGGAGGGCAGTACCAGATCGGACTGCAAGTATAATGGGACCTTAGTCATAATGTCATTGTTGGTCAGTTGTATATAAGACAAGAAATTGTCACTTTGAATTGTAGGGTTCAATTTAACACTTGACGACCTCGTAATAAGGCTCACATTCGGGTGATTGATTATTGGTTGCACAACTATTAAATCAATGTCGTTAAGTTGTGCATTCGTAATTTCGGCACTGCTATCTAGGTGCAAATCGTCAATAAATAGTTTAAATTGCACCCTACCCATTGACGCTGTATGTAGACCTCCGAAACCTTTCATAAAAATGTTTGATGGTAAAACATTCGTATGCAAACTGAGCCATTTTAGAGGTTATATTATTCACTTTGCTGCCCGTATCGATATAAGCGATTCCTACTAAACCGTTAATTGTGACACGCTTTTTATACAAATCACTTAACACATAACTTCGTACGTAGTAAAGTATACCGACTGTACCTGATGCGATATTTGTGAACGCTGAGGCTGGGTGGGCGACGGCGGGCGCAATGACGGGCCGGCGGCGAACCAGCAAGCGGCGGCGTCGTGTCCGGCGCGCTGCCAGACTGGCAGCGGGTAGCGCGGCAGTCTCGAGCTTCGTGTCCTGTTTTGCGGCAGTTGTAACAAAGTTTCGGTAGTAATCTCGTAGCGGCGGCGGTTCCGCGGCGCCAACCAGCTCGTTGTTCCATAGCTCTTACTTCTACTTTCTTGTAATTTTCAAGCGATTGCAAAAACCCGTAATAGAGTTGATCGGGAGATTCACAATTAAATGCCTTCGCATTCGCTTGTAACTCCATTGGAAGACCACGTATCAAACAAGAGGCAGCGGCGTCACCTTCAATATTACATTTTTTCAACAACGACATTTTGTCATGATAATAATTGTTCATAAAATTAAGTAGTTGAAATATGACATCTTGCAGATTATAGGTTCAAGGTAGGGGTAAGGATGGATATTTTTCCTTCAGAAACCTTATTCTTAACATTTATTTATTTATTTATTTATTTAATCTTTATTGCACAAAAGAAACCTTATCGTACAAAAGGCGGGCTTAATGCTTAACATTACTTGTAAAAAACATTTTTTGACGTTTGCATTCAATATAATCTACGTTTTTATATGCGGATCTTATATTTTCGACAACGCGATGGAACCCATGTGCCAAGCAAGTAATATACTTTGAACAAGAAAATGTTTTTTTTAAAAGCATACCGGCTCTAAGCATATATGCTGCACTATCAGTGCGCAGTAAAAGAAATTTGTCTACGTTGTCCTCAAATGAATTTTGCCACAATAAACGCAATGACTTACTCCTAACTAGGGCTTGCAATATTTGGCTGTCTTTGGTATCCGGATATTTCGAATACTAAAAATTTTCAAATCCGGATATCCGGATAAAACGAATAATTTTTTAATGTCTTTATTTTCCGTGAAAATAAAATACATTTAAGTAACAAAATCATGAGAAATGCGACACACGATCCAGATCTATGAATTATTACAACCAATTGTATATAAAATTGCAGAATCTATCACGATACCGATATGTTGTGGTATTTATGCATGTGCCAAAATTCTTACGAATCTTACGATACATTTAAATTCGATTCATTAGATGTTAAAAACAGGGACCGGACCCGCTTACCCTAACCCGTTCAAAAACCCGGGTTTTTATAATGCTGATTATTAAAAACCCTTTCATTACGATAAGCTTTTCATTGGCTTACCGGTTAACAAACTAATCCTTACGTTAGAATTAATTCGGGTTTCCGCTTACCCGTATCAAAAACCCAAGAAGCGGTAAGCGTTTGAAGCGCTGATTGGATACGAGCAAGATATAATTGCTAATCTAATGGAAATTAGACGTTAAGTTAATAACATAGACTTCATAACAGATTTATGAGCAGCGTCGGGGCGGGCGTCGGCAAATTGCTGTTTACCTATTTATTCGTCACTTTCTTTTTCTTTATCGCTGACTGTGCGCATCTCTCGTATAAAAACCGGCCAAGTGCGTGTCGGAGCACGCACAATGAAGGGTTCCGTACCAACACCTACTAGTCCACATTTAAAATCACTATCCAATACATTGAATCTAAAAAAGTCGTATCTTCAAAGGGAAATCACGGCACTTATGCCCTTTTGTTTGGGCAAAACAGTTTTTAAGCTAAGACTCAAAAACCGTTAAATCTATATTGTTTAAACCCAAACTCGTTGAAAGTATTTACTTAATGCACACCACCCCAATATTTTTCAGAATTTTAAACTTTATAGTTTGGAAATTAGAGGGACACTTTCTGACTGACAGCTAATATCTCACCAACAGTTGACTGAAATAGACAAGTTTTTTAGAAACCTCTATATCATTATAAAGGCCTATCCATCGATACCCCACACGCCTACGTGCGTTTAAATTTTTTTTTCATCCACCGGTTACATGTATGAAGTGCCCCCCCTAATTTAATATTTTTTTGTAACTTCACATCACTTTTGTGTAGCGGTTCATATAATACAACTTTCTACCAAATTGTAGTGCTTATAGTCTTCCGAGTAAATCGGCTGTGACATACGGACGGGCGGGCAGACATGACGAATATATAAGGGTTCCGTTTTTGCCATTTTGGCTGCGGAACCCGAAAAAGTACATTGTTTTAATAAGTGTTCATATTCATTAATTGTTATACTTATAGCTGGTTATTTAGTGTCATCAACCTTGCAGATTTTCAACAAAGGACGCCACTTGGCACAGTTGTACCTTATGGTCATCTGAGAAGATTTAGCCCTGTACCCACGAAATTCGTCCATGGTGGTGGGGGCTGGAGGGGGGTGAAATCCCCATCTACCGCGCTTCACTCTGAGCTCGATTTCTTCATAAGTTTAGTGAATAGGTCATATTTGGTATCGTTTTCGTATAATTCAAGGATGAGGAATTCATTTCTGAAACAAAATTTTCACTCGTTCGTAGAAAGAAACAGAGTTCTGCACAAAACTTGAAAAATTTTTTAAAGAAATTATACAAAATCTTGCACTACAATTAAACCGCGAGGTAATGCACTATAAAAAAAATATGAGCTAATAGCCCATTTTATTTAAAATGTATAAGCATAAACTGTATTGACAGATTTAACCTGCAAATGTGTAAAAAAAAAATTCATGTAGCGGCGGAGCTGCGTACTGGCGAGAAGCTATTTTATTTCTACATGAGTTTAGAAAATAGGTCATGTTTGGTATCGTTTTTGTATAACTCAAGGACGACGAATTAATTTTTGGAACATAATTTTCACTCGTTCGAAGAAAAAAACCTGAAAAAAAATATATATGAAATACTACAAAATCTTGCCTTACAATTAAACCGCGAGGTAATAATACACTATAAAAAATGAATTAATATAGATTCTGTACAGACATAAACTATATTGACAGATTTAACTTTTAAATGTGTTAAAAATACAGTACAATACAAATACTCTTTATTGCATACCTCACACAAATGAATTAGTATAGTAGGTAGAGGTAGACGACAATATAGAAATGAATAATTAATGAAGAATTATTTAACGGCTCTGCGCAAAACCTGAAAAAAAATCAAAAAAAATCTACAAAATCTTGCCTTACAACTAAACCATGAGGTAATGCACTATACAAATATTAGTTAATAGCCCATCTTATGTAGAATGTATAAACATAAACTATATTTATTGATAGATTGAACCTTGAAATGTGTTAAAAAATAATTTACATTTAGCGGTGGAGCTCCGTACTGGTAAGATTCTGTAGAATTCTTAATTTTATTGTTAGATAATGAAACTGATTAGGTGCGTCTAAATGAAGAAGTTATATTTTATGATATTCTTAATATTAAAACAGATTGAGATAACCATAATTCCGAATTTTTGTATATTTGGTTATATTGGTATCCCCACAATTTTACCTGGAAACCGTATGTTGATATCAGTGCAAAAAGTTGATCTAAAATAAAGACAATAGTTAGACATTTAATAAATAATTTTATAACTTTAAATGCCGAAGATCATCTTAACTTCACATATAAAAAGTAATATAAAGCAATAATAACAAATCTGTCAAAAATCGGCAAATCCTCCTTTTCCTGCTTTGGCCTTTATCGGAATCATGAAACGCGCTTTTCTTCCCTTTACCGACAAAAAAAGAAACTGTATTAAGTACACCCAGAAAAGGCGTGCCTGTCCACAGCTCAATTAATCTAATAGGCAAAATTCTACGGGGTTTCCCCTCAAACTATGAGATTACTGGCTTGGAGACCAAAAACACTTGATAGTCTGCTTGCGCGGGTAATGATTTAGGTACCATCCATTCTGCCAGAGAAGCTACGACGACGATGTGTCCAAGATTTCTTTTAATTTTCTTCTGAGCCACAGCATAGGAGTAAAACGAGCCAGGCTATTGGCCTCAGGCACCAAGGAGTCTGGTGAATGGCTTAATGCCTACCCATCGCCAAACACTGGCACCTTATTGGAGTCTGAATCCCTCCGAATCCCGAATCGTTTACGACTCGGGCTCCCTATCTGTATTCCACACCGGTGTATCCTAGCGGCAGTTTGATTGACGGGTCTCACGGGTGATAGCCATGGCAAGATATTGACAGAAACCGTTGGCCGCTTTTCCAAATAGGCCGGTCTGAATGACATCATCCGCCGCTCTCTAGTCAACGTGCCATCTCTTCTTGAAACAATTGGCATCGCTAGAATCGATGGCAACTGGCCGGACGGCATGTCCCTCATCCCCTAGAAGGTGGGAATGGCGCTAGTACCTGTGAGACGCAAGCTTTCACCTTCACGGGACTAGCACTCACCCTGCCGTGGAGGCCGAAACGGCGGAAAAGCTTAAAAAGCACAAATATAGGGACCTAGGCACTGGTTACACTTTTATACCGTTCGGTATCGAGACCCTTGGCCCATCCCAGTGCCCGTCAACTTTTCAAGGACCTATTAAAAATGCTGGTGGATTACAAGCTCGCTCAACGTATCAGCATAGCGGTTCAGCGAGGAAACGCTGCCAGCTTCTTAATGACCCAATTTTTTAAACATATTTTACTTTAAGTAGTTTGGCTTTAATTTTCAGTAATATATCCCTTATTTTCAGTAATTATCCCCAGTATATCCCTTAAAAAGTGTAACCTAAAGTATGGTTTCCAAGTAAAATTGTGCAAATCAATTGGACCAAGTCTCAATCTGTTTTAATGTTGAGAAGTTGAGAATATCATAAAATATTTGTTAGATTTAGAAACACCTAATCAAAGTCATTAGCAAACAGTAAAACGAAGAACCCTATAGCTTCTCACCAGTACGTAGCTCTGCCGCTAAATAGAAATAATTCTTCATTAATTATTCATATCTATAGTCTCGTCTACCTACTGATTCATTTGTGTGAGGTATGCAATAAAGAGTATTGTATTGTATTTTTAACACATTTAAAAGTTAAATCTGCCAATATAGTTTATGTCTGTACATTCTATATTAATTCATTTTTTATAGTGTATTACCTCGCGGTTTAATTGTAAGGCAAGATTTTGTAGTATTTAATTTTTTTTTTCAAGTTTGGTGCAGAACTTTTTTTTTCTGCGAACAAGTGAAAATTATGTTCCAATAATTAATTCGTTGTCGTTGAGTTATACAAAAACGATACCAAACATGACCTATTTTCTAAACTCATGTAGAAATAAAATAGCTTCTCGCCAGTACGCAGCTCCGCCGCTACGTGAATATTTTTTTTACACATTTGCAGGTTAAATCTCTCAATACAGTTTATGCTAATACATTTCACATAAAATGGGCTATTAACTCATTTTTTTTTTATAGTGTATTACCTCGCGGTTTAATTGTAGTGCAAGATTTTGTATAATTTCTTTAAAAAAATTTTTCAAGTTTTGTGCAGAACTCTGTTTTTTTCTACGGACGAGGGAAAATTTTGTTTCAGAAATGAACTCCTCATCCTTGAATTATACGAAAATGATACCAAACATGTCCTATTCACTAAACTTATGAAGAAATTGAGCTCAGAGTGCAGCGCGGTAGATGGGGTTTTCACCCCCCTCCAGCCCCTACCACCATGGACGAATTTCGTGGGTACAGGGCTAAATCTGCTCAGATAATCATTAGGTGCAACTGTGCCAAGTGGCGTCCTTTGTTGAAAATCTGCAAGGTGCTCCATACAAATTCGACACTAAATAACCCACTATTAGCCGTGTAGTGTTCTATAATAAATAATTCACGTGAAGTTGATGCTTACAAGAAGCAATAGGTATGCCTCAGTCAAAATGGGACGCTGCTCATCGACACTTCAAGTATGAACAGGCCTCCAATAAAAAAGTACATGCCTGCTCTGCAAAAACAAGCTAAAAGTAAGCAATACAGAAACCAATGTACTGTCTATAGTACTTCGATTGAATAGTCACTTTATACGTTACCGTATCTAAATTAGAAGGGTGTAGTCTGCTACACTGCACATGACTGCAAGGGTTTGATGGTGAAATCGGAAGGTGCGAGTGGAACTCTTCAGTGATTACCGGTAACCCCCTCGAGTTTGGGCTCATTTTAAATGTCTCGGTAAGCCCGCTACACTGCACATGACTGCGAGGGTCTGATGGTGGAATCGGAAGGTGCGAGTGGAACTCTTCAGTGATTACCGGTAACCCCCTCGAGTTTGGGCTCATTTTAAATGTCTCGGTAAGCCCGCTACACTGCACATGACTGCGAGGGTCTGATGGTGGAATCGGAAGGTGCGAGTGGAACTCTTCAGTGATTACCGGTAACCCCCTCGAGTTTGGGATCATTTTAAATGTCTCAGTAAGCCCGCTACACTGCACATGACTGCGAGGGTCTGATGGTGGAATCGGAAAGTGTGAGTGGAACTCTTCAGTGATTACCAGTAACCACCCCGAGTTTGGGTTCATTTTAAATGTCTCGGTAAGCCCGCTACATTGCACATGACTGCGAGGGTCTGATGGTGGAATCGGAAGGTGCGAGTGGAACTCTTCAGTGATTACCGGTAACCCCCTCGAGTTTGGGCTCATTTTAAATGTCTCGGTAAGCCCGCTACACTGCACATGACTGCGAGGGTCTGATGGTGGAATCGGAAGGTGCGAGTGGAACTCTTCAGTGATTACCGGTAACCCCCTCGAGTTTGGGATCATTTTAAATGTCTCAGTAAGCCCGCTACACTGCACATGACTGCGAGGGTCTGATGGTGGAATCGGAAAGTGTGAGTGGAACTCTTCAGTGATTACCAGTAACCACCCCGAGTTTGGGTTCATTTTAAATGTCTCGGTAAGCCCGCTACATTGCACATGACTGCGAGGGTCTGATGGTGGAATCGGAATGTGCGAGTGGAACTCTTCAGTGATTACCAGTAACCCCCTCAAGTTTGGGCTCATTTTAAATGTCTCGGTAAGCCCGGTACACTGTACATGACTGCGAGGGTCTGATGGTGGAATACCGGTATAATACCGGTATTTAAAGGTACCCTTCGTTTCGGTTCCAGAAAACCAGTATAGATAAAATACCGGTTCTTTATAAAGGCTCCTACGGTGCGCGCCGCAACGGTGGCACGGCACCGACAAAGAGTACGGGCGACAAGGAGTGTAAGGCTCACGCGGCGTTGCCGCTTCCCACGCCACACAGCCGAGCCGAGCCGAGCCGGCAGCACGCGAAAAGTGATTAAGTTCCGCGAGTAGCTTAGTCATGATATCCTGTTCATGAGCTGGTGATGGAAGGTAGAACTTCTTAACTGTTAGGAACTGAAGGATATTTTTTTAAATATTGTAGGTATTTATAGACCCTGTCGGTCTATATTGCATTGCAAGTACTCAGTATAACAAAACAAACAAGCCCAATCTCAACTACCTTAGCACCTTTCGTTAGTCAGTTCCAGTGCCTCTCTTCCGGCTGCATCATCAGACCCTCGATATCAGGTGTAGTTGTAAGTACTCAAGACAACAAAACAAAGAAGCCCAATCTCGACTACCTTAGCATTTTCCGTTAGGCAGTTCCAGTGCCTCTCTTCTGGCTGCGTCATCAGACCCTCGAAACCAGGTGTAGTGGTAAGTACACAAGACATCAAAAAAAACAAGCCCAAACTCGACTACCTTAGCACCTTTCGTTAGGCAGTTCCAGTGCCTCTCTTCCGGCTGCATCATCAGACCCTCGACATCAGGTGTAGTTGTAAGTACTGAAGACAACAAAACAAACAAGCCCAATCTCGACTACCTTAGCATTTTCCGTTAGGCAGTTCCAGTGCCTCTCTTCCGGCTGCATCATCAGACCCTCGAAACCAGATGTAGTGGTAAGTACACAAGACATAAAAAAAAAACAAGCCCAAACTCGACTACCTTAGCACCTTTCGTTAGGCAGTTCCAGTGCCTCTCTTCCGGCTGCATCATCAGACCCTCGACATCAGGTGTAGTTGTAAGTACTCAAGACAACAAAACAAAGAAGCCCAATCTCGACTACCTTAGCATTTTCCGTTAGGCAGTTCCAGTGCCTCTCTTCTGGCTGCGTCATCAGACCCTCGAAATCAGGTGTAGTGGTAAGTACTCAAGAAAACAAAACGAATAAGCCCAAACTCGACTGCCTTAGCACTTTCCGCTAGGCATTTCCAGTGCTTCTCTTCCGGCTGCATCATCAGACCCTCGAAACCAGGTGTAGTGGTAAGTGCTCAAGACATCAAAACGAACAAGCCCAAACTCGACTGCCTTAGCACTTTTCGATAGGCAGTTCCAGTGCCTCTCTTCCGGCTGCATCATCAGAACCTCGAAACCAGGTGTAGTGGTAAGTACATAAGACATCAAAAAGAACATGCCCCTATCCGACACAATCGGTACGTCATTATTAATTCCAATTTAAAAAATTGGATGAGTATTAGTTGCTACGTCGAAGAAATTAAAAACGTGTCTTGTTTGAACCCGTGCCCGCCCGATCGAAAGCAAAGCCAAATGAAAAGTACAAACATTAAGTACGGCCGGCCACGCACCGCGTGTCACATGAAGCGACGATGGCCTTGGGCCAAGGACAAGGGAGAGGGAATAAGGGTATCCCTAAGCCGAAAGGTAAGCGGTTAGTACACGAAAAACCTAAACCAAATAAGTTGATGTAAGCGGTAACCTCTTGTTACGATTAGGTTAACCCGAATAATACGGGTTATCATTATTATCGGGTAAGCCGATGAACGGGTAACCCGAACGATTGGGTTATCATATGAAAGGGTTACCCTTTCGAACGGGTTAAGCGAATGAACGGGTTTTCCGGTCCCTGGTTAAAAATGAGTATTTAAAAGTAAACAGAGATAGAGCATGAGATAAGAGTAGTTTTGTAGTTCCTGTTTCTTCAACTCTTTGTATTGTAACTCTGTGTAACATTCATTAATTAATTCTGTGGTATTGTTTTCATGTAAACTAGATTCCAGCCTAGCTAGGTTAATCGCGTTTATGTCGGACATAGCATTCGTCCTTTACTGTCAAGTATGTGAGTGCTTAGGCTTAGATTGTATGTATACGTCAGTAGCAATTGACGTATACATACAATACATACTTATCAAATTCATGGTTATTAGAAAAATATGTAATATTATTTACCTATACCTTTGCTACTTATAGCTTTATGGCACGTGTTCTAAACGTTCGTCGTTTATTTTTTAAATATAGAAACTAACACCTCAATGGCCAGAACACTGAGTATTATACTTAAATGGTCTCATTTTTAGATAAAATCTTCTTCGTCCTGTGAAGTTTTACTTACGGGTGTGGATCAAATATATGGAATCCTTAAATGTTACATCATCGTGACTTTCGTAATTTCAATATAGGTGGTACTTACTACTATCTCTTCCACATAATTTGTAAAATTGTCAGATTAAGGTTATTCTCCGAGCGTTTGAAACGTTTGTTTCTAAATTCATTGTCGACTCGCGACTCACGAGTATCTACACAAAACTAGGAGAGCCGGCGAGAACATTGATCAAATGAAACTCAGACCCGATATAGGTTTACGCTTTTTACAAAAGTTGACCCTGATCATCGTCTCCATTAACATTATTTAATTAAACAAATGATGAAAAATCCGACGTAAAAACGCTGAAGAATAAAACGAATATCCGGATTGCAAGCCCTACTCGTAACTAAATTGGCTATGGCTTCACCATTTACTTTTACCAAGATTTTGCAGCACAGTAGGTAACTTTTTTGTGCCGAATTCTGGTCTAGTTCTCTTACAATAACATTCGTTGCACGTTTACCCATCATATCGACCCAGCGTGACCACTTTTAGTAGTTTCCTACTTTTTTGGTAGTTTTGAGGCAAAATTTTCAAGCTTTTAGTAGGAGAAAATAAGTTAGTAGTTTTTAGTAGTTTATAGCAATCTACAATTGGCTATTACTATAGCAACATAAAGCTGAAATATCAATTTATATCTAATTTTGCAAAGCAGATGTTGTGCTTGCCAGTTTCAAATGCCAAATGCGAACGGATTTTTTCCGCGGTGAATATAATTAAAACTAAGGATCCTAACAGATTTCACAATGAAAATGTTTCGTTACTTTTACATGCAAAAGAAGGAATCCTTGAAGCAGGCAACTGCACGAAATTTGAACCTGATCAGAATATGGTAAGGGTAATGAAAAATGAGAAACTTTTATACAAGAATATTAAAAAAATTGATGATGATAACGACGATAGCGCCAGCGACTAAGTGTACCGTAAGGTAAGATACGTAAGTAAATAAATAAAAAATATATTCTTTAAATTTGTTTCTTGTTCATTTATTATTAAATGTATACTTCACGTTCATCAGCCGCCACATATAATGAAATGTATTTTGATTATTTATTCATGTGACGAATCTGACAAACTTAAATGTCGGACATATAGCATTCGTCCCTTTCGCACTTAAATACTTTCTAATAAGGGACGAATGCAACGTGTCCCACATATACGCGATCACCCTAGCTAGGTAGCTAGCATGATAGGATACCTATAACGACACGTTTTATGGCCAAAATGTACTAAATTTACTAGCTACAAGGCTGGTCCCATACACTATTTTTAATTTTCTATACGGCAACAATTTTACCTGAAGGCGCATCTCTCTATGGGGTCCGGTTACACAGTGATTATTATCACACGATACACTCATATCACAATACTTATTGGTCGTGAATTCATGAATATTAAAGCAAAATGCATGCATATTTTAATACCACGATTATATTGACACCCCAGTATTGTGATAATAATAACCGTGTAACTGACCCCTATGGGAGATCATAGCATAGGGAAATTTGCAAGATAGGGATATGATGACCTTGGTTGTCTCGCTCTATCTCGAGGCTTGTGGATGCGCCTTCATAAAGCTGTCACTATGCACGATTGAGTGTTTTACTGACCCTCTCGCACTCACTAACTCTCTAGTAAAGGACGAATGCTTCTTCCGAACTACGATATACAAGAATATACACAAATAATTGCGGTTTAAACACAATCAAGCTTGATTTAGTCAGTCTAGTAGATTCTAGTAGATTATGAAATTCGTTTGGTATTTTTTAGTAGTTTTCTGACCACTCTTTTAGTAGGAACGCCGATTATAAAGTGGTCACGCTGTTAATCGACCGTTTCGTCAACTGAAATCCATATATATTTGTTAGCCATAGTATTCCGTATACATCCAATCACTTTCGCGTATACGCTGTAAGTAAACTTTGCGGAGTAAGGATTCACTGGGAATATTTTTGTTCGTGCAACGGCAAGATATGTACTTAGTGAAAAAATGTGGATTATCCATCTGAGCACAGGGAATATTACAAATCACTAAAAATATAATGAGATCAAAATAAAATTCTTCTTTCTTACCAGGTGCACGTATTTTCTTACGATGTGAATCACTTGACACATGTTTTTTGATATTATGTTATTTGAACTGTTTCAAATTAATATCACAAACAGAGCAGTGTATCACGGAATCTTGTTCTTTATAAACCAGTTCCGGGTACGTTTCTAACCATTTACCAATAGTAGATTTAAGAGGCATTTTCAATTTGTTGTCCAAGGAAATTGCTACAAGAATTGTCAACGAGTGATTGACATAGTGACGTATGCAGATAAAACTACTAATCAAAAGTCATCAGATTAATGGCCAGTACCTACGAGTACATAACATGATATTATAAAGCTCCATAGCAATTCTCGTTGCATTTTCTTTCAAAAAATGTTTAATAGCCATACGAAACCCACAAATTATTTATAAGAAATAATAAAATATTATTATTAAATTTCTATTTATAATTTCCTTAAAGTTGGTATCCAAAGGTTATCTCGAAGAGATCGCTCATTCGCGATATGACTGCATGTTGTTTACTTCTACTCGTAATCATAATTATTTTACATATTGTATTCTGTATTTATCGATATACATAAGTATAATCGGAAGTCCCTATGACAGCTCAAAAATGATACGAGAAACTACACAACCGTACCACGGTTAAGAAGGGAGAATTCCGATGACTGGCATCCCCGTTGAAATGTGTGACTTTTGCTTTTGACAGAAGGTTCCAAACTCAAATTTTTAACATGTGTGGTTTGGACCCTTTTCCCTAAATTATGGCACGTGGTAACATTTTCTGTTTATCTCTCACGCATTTTAACCATTAACTGTTTTCAGTGCGTGACCTACTCTGATGTGTGAATCACTAACTAGGAGGGGAGACCTAGGAGTGTTGTGACAATTTTTAGTTTAAGGGACATATCTCGCTTAAAAAACATTCCACAGTTATGACCTATGTGAATTGATGTAGCACCATTTTTTCCCTATCCACAACAATCATCAAAATTAATTAAAGTATTACGCTTTCCGAGAAAATCAACAAAAAGTAAGAACTCCCTCTGTCACAACTCTCCTATCACCGAGGTAAGTTGTTACAGGTACCGAGGTAAGATGTTACAGCTTTGTATTTAGACAATTTCTATATTTCGACACTAGCAATGCCTTTATCAGTCTATCTAGTTATGAGGCATTCTGAAACAAAAAAAATAGTACCTAGAGTGCAACAACATAGCAAGAGCAAATTTTTTTTTTCAAAAATGAACATTTTGAAACAAACTTTTATTTCAGACTGTATTTGCAAGATTTGAACTAAATATACTAATGTATAAATACACATACATATACCGCAAATTAATTTAAAAAAGTATAGAAATAACCCACCACAAAACAGAAGGCACATAGGAGGTGCTCTAAATTACGACTTGGTCCGAATAATAATTCATATTTTCTAAACAAGATGCAAAGACAAAAGATCAATGCAACGCTTTAAGACTTAAATAACCATCTAACTTAAGAAAATATAACACAGCAACGCACATGTAATAAGACATGATATAAAGTCAACCAAAATTTTGCAGAAGAACTTACTTTCCGCCTTTTTTATCACGCAGACGTCGTAATTACGCAACCGCTTCTCGTACACCACCATCGGGAACAGAGTCAAGTAGCACGTCTCTTAAGCGACAAACGTGCGTTGTTTTCAGCTCGGTAACTATTATAGGTAGGGAGAAATCGTCTCTATCACAATTCTCCTCTGTCACAAATCTCCTAGGTTTCCCCTACGTAGTTTGTTCTCTTAATTAAAACATTTTTTTTAATAGAAAACGTAATACTCGTTTCCGGTCATTGGTCTACTCAATCAGATAACTTTTTGAAAAGTTTTAGATTTTTAGTATACGATAACCCTTTAACCTGTTTAATACGCAATTTTAATGTTTTGAATATAATAGAAGTATAGTTTTAATGCCAAATGCTTTATTAAATAAATGAGTAAACTGATTGAACCTGAAACTCGTCTGTTGGATGTTTGCATTGGACCAACAGTAAATAAAAAAAAAATGGAAACGTAAAAAGCACTAGTGCGCGAAATCCAACTTTGCGCACGATATACAGCTACATAAAGTACCACTTTTTGAGCAACTGTATTAAAAATGTACTTTTTGCTTCGTGTACGTTCCCCGTGTTTCACACTATGCATGGGGTACATTGTTTCACGTTTAGAAGATTCGTAGATTGTTAATCAATCCACGGTTGCAAGCAACTCGTTTTGAGACGATATTAATTTGGTACTCTCAGCCTGTGATCTAGATCATAGTTTATGTGTAGCGGATTGAACACTAAATATGTCTACTGAAAAACATATGGCTACTGCACTATTAGTACTGCTTTCGCAATATAGCAGTAATTGATTTCGTATGAATGAGTTTTCATCTTTGCTCGTTGACCTGCTACTCCATCACGGACCCACTCAGCTAGACGGGAATTTCGAGCGACTGCATTTGACAACTCGCGCGGTATGCGTGCTACCGATATGGGTATGGGCAGCGTCAACTTCATCAATCGCAAGAACCATGCAAATTGTTTTTTTTCATTTTAAAAGGGCTGTACTGTACGTTCACGACACAATATTTTGTTATACATTTGCTGTAACGGTATGCACTGTTACCTCCATGATGAAAATTTTGCATGATATCCTACTAATATTTTATTAATTAGTAGAATACCATGCACGGCTGAATGGATTAAGATGAAGCTTGATATAAAACGAGTTTATAGCCTGGATTAACATATAGGTAGACTACAATACTTTTTATCCCACAAATCATCCTTCAAAGTAATGAAATAGGTGGTGGAACTTAGAAGTTTACGTGGACGAGGAAATACTTATATCTTACACGCACAATAAAATACGCATCGTATTCACCATTATCATTGCCAATTAACTTCGGAAAATTTCACTCCGCTTCCACTTCCGCTTAATGACTTAGAATAGATCCGCAATGATCGCAATACCAAACCATATACGTTACATTCCTCGGACTTCTAAAAAAACTGCTTAGAAATATGTTAATTTTTATATAATTTCCACCCTGTATCACCTACTCACTCACCTCCTTTTCAAAACTCATCTCGTCTCATCTAGTCATGCGCAAAAAGTGTCACTCAATAAAAAAGATTGATATATTTCATTCCTTCACTGTGAAGTTAGTTCACTGGTTCAGTTTAGTTCAGTAACCCAAAAGACCCATCTACGATATAGATTGGGTAATGATATCATTCAATCATGGCGTCTCTCGGAGCGAATCAGTAGGTAAATGATATGATTCATGAACTGGTCTGACTGAAATGTTGCAGTATATGAATCTGAACTGAACTATTGAATGAACGAGTGCCACGAGGTGAAGTACTTCATTTGAATCATTCATTCGTGAACTACTTCTCATCAGCTATTGGCTGTCAGCATATCCATCCAGTGATTTCAAATCTAAATTCATAACTAAATATTTGGTATTGTGTATGAAAACTTAAAATCAGCATTCCGTTAGTACCGTCAAGCCTAGCTTGATAGTACTAAGTAGTGTTTTTTTTTATTTAACTCTGGTAATGAAATGGCTGTACAGTTGAGTAATGAATGGTCTCGTAATTGGGTCTCTGTGAGATATATAACACAGTGCGGCAGTAATATGAATGGTCTCGTAATTGGGTCTCTGTGGGATATATAACACAGTGCGGCAGTAATATGAATGGTCTCGTAATTGGGTCTCTGTGAGATATATAACACAGTACGGCAGTAATATGAATGGTCTCGTAATTGGGTCTCTGTGAGATATATAACACAGTACGGCAGTAATATGAATGGTCTCGTAATTGGGTCTCTGTGAGATATATAACACAGTGCGGCAGTAATATGAATGGTCTCGTAATTGGGTCTCTGTGAGATATATAACACAGTACGGCAGTAATATGAATGGTCTCGTAATTGGGTCTCTGTGAGATATATAACACAGTACGGCAGTAATATGAATGGTCTCGGAATTGGGTCTCTGTGAGATATATAACACAGTGCGGCAGTAATATGAATGGTCTCGTAATTGGGTCTCTATGAGATAAATAACACAGTACGGCAGTAATATAAATGGTCTCGTAATTGGGTCTCTGTGAGATATATAACACAGTACGGCAGTAATATGAATGGTCTCGTAATTGGGTCTCTGTGAGATACATAACACAGTACGGCAATAATATAAATGCTGCACCGAAGCCAGGCTTAACTGGAATTAGGTCGAAATACGCTCCTGACTAAAGCAGACGTCGCTAGATCTTGCTAAATGTCTTAATATGAATACAACTTCAATAATATTCATGGACTTTATTTATATGTATATGATCACATTTACATGATTATCAAGACTCACAACTCCCTCTTCCCTCCCCCTGGCGCTTCACTCCCCCTTACCGTAAAATGCGCTACCTTCACTGGTTTTTCCGCAAACTATTATACATATAATATGAAATAACTTATTTTGATAAAATTAAGAGTTTTCAAGCTGAGGCTAATGCAAAAATCGGCCAAGTGCGTGTCGGACTCCGTCATTTAAGGGTTCCGAACAAACCGCGAAATTATGTTGGATTTAATAGGAAGAAATAAAAAAAAACATTAAAAAAATCTGATTTATCTATATATTCCATAACCTGATTTATCGTCGCTTAGGTACTAAGTAACTATCATCCTTGTAATATGAGATTAGATCGATTTGTGTAATATTGTCCACAAAATGTGTTTTCTTTTTATGGCAAGAGTAGCTAGGATTGCTTTGAAGAAGTTCGACTTCTTCAACTTAAGGAATAGTTTTATGACGGACATTTTTCTTCATTAATATTAGACCCGGCACGAGCCACGTTGGCAAGGATTCTCCATTGCAAGATCGACGTGGATGAAAGAATAATTTCTCATGAGGTGTGGCATTAGTCGATGTGCAGAGGAGCGAACGAGCCTGTAACGATACTGTTAGCACTTGCTCCCAATTCTCAGTAGGCAAACCTCTAGAACGCAAGCATAATTGGATAGACTTCCATAGGGTGCCATTGAGCCACTCAACTTGGCCGTTCCCCTCCGGGTTATAAGGCGTCGTGCGGCTACAGGCTACGCCTAGAGATGATAAAAATTGTCGCAATTCTTCCATAAATGAGGTACCTCTGGCTCTATGTATATAGATAGAGTGGCGTCCCAAAAATGAAAAATATATCTTTCAAACAATTGATCACCGTAGCGGAAGTGATGTCCTTACAGGCGTAAGCGAAAGGAAATCTACTATATTCATCGATTATTGTTAAAATATACCTACTTCCTGCCTGTAAGTACTACGTGGTAAGGGCCCTGTAAAGTCAATATTCAATCTCTCAAATGCCGATGTCGCTTTTATTAGTTGCCCTCTAATTTTCATGAAACGCGGTTTTATTTCCGCACAAACCGGACATGACGCAGTCGTTGTTTTTATGTCATTTATCGAATATGGCAAGTTCTTCATTCTAACCGAATGCGCCATTCTAAAGATACCAGGGTGGCAGAGAGATTTGTGTAATTCTTTAAGTTTATTGTGATTAAGATATGAGCATACTCTACAAAGAGCATCAGAAGCGATGTTTTCTTTCCCTGGCCGGTAAATGATATCATATTTGGGGTGTCCCCTTGTTTTGTAGACAAAAAATTCATAGAATTTTGTTTCGCAGTAAATGTTTCAAATAATATTTGGTCCTTGTATTTTTATTTCGACTATTATTGTTTCAATGACTATTTACTTGAATGAAACACAATTCAATGAATTTTGTAATATCATTTTTTGATTTGACAAACTTATCAAACAGTAGAATTATGTTTAGTGTTTCATTGTTTCGCAAACAGAAAATTCATAGAATTTCGTTTTACAGAGAAGCTTTCGTTTTTTTTGTTTTTATTGTGGATTTATATAATAGTGATTTAACAAACCTGGATTAATATGAAAAAAAATACGATTAGAATTATTACGTCAACAGACAGCCATGTTGAACAAACTTCTTTCGCTGCTTGGCTTGGACGGACTTAAGTACCTACATTTGAAAAATACTGTAATATGGATTAATTCGATTTAGATAAAATGTTATGATTTTAACTGTATGTATCTCAAAACCTACACGGTTTTACAGAAACTTATATTAAATAATATTTGGTCCTTGTATTTTTAATATGATTGTATCACCACTTATTCACTTCATAGAAACACATTTTGCTACACAATTCAAAAATAATATCTATATATAATAGAGGTTATTTTTTAAATAAAAGCCCAGAAAGACCTGTTGGGGCAAAATCGACTCTAACGCGGATAGGTTAGAAGATTAAGACGGGAGCTGAAGCAAAGCGAAGCTCCCGTCTTAATCTTCGAGGTTATTTTTTTTATAAAAGCCCAGAAAGACCTTTTGGGCAAAAATCAACTCTAACGCAGATAGGTTAGAAGATTAAGACAGTTCAGTTTTATTCTAATAATTCAATTTCTGAATAATCTTGTTTATGCTGTACAATCCGATCAATATGATCATCTTTATCAGTGTACTTTCGTTTTTTAACATAACTAAATAGCATAAGGTCAAAGAATATATGTGATTTGTAATTATATCGTAATGAATATCGAAATATTAAATTTTCTTTGTAATAAAAATCTACGATAAAAATGTCTACAAAGTAATTATTTTACGAATTGATTATTCTATGAAATGATAATTTGAGATTTATTTTATGAGAAACAAAAGTCTGTACAACTATTGTCTTGGTAATATTTTTTACGTAAACTAAATAATATAATAAAAAATAATATTTCATTTGTAGTTCTATGATATGAATATCGAAATATTAAAAAATATTGATGTCAAAATTCATTGATTTGAGTTTCTACAAAATTAGTGTTCGGTGTAATGATTATTCTGTGAAATGATAATGTAAGAAACATTTTCTGCGAAATGAAATTCTTTAAAAATGTTGTCTATAAAACAGTGTACAACCGCTGCTTATACTGTTTCAACGCAACATTGACAGTGTCAATCATAATGTCTACCATAATAACGATATATTCAAACTGTTCATTATATAGTTATCGTCAATTGAGATGGCTGCTATAGATAATCAGTAATGATCGTTTACTTTTTATTTTTCTATGAGTCACACACTACATGGCCAGGATATAAATCAAAAATCCGACCGTTCACTTCATAATAAATATGGTATTGTGAAAGTATTGACAGTGTGAGACAAAGCGTACCTACTTTTAGGGGTTGAAGCGTACTCTTCCATTAAAAAAATAATACAGTAATGCAAATAGTTTGTGGGCTCGTGAACGCATAACCTAACAGTACCACCCATATTAGCTTGGGATCACATAAATACAAAACCGTTGCTTTCCCTAAATGTGCACTTTCTCGAAAGGTTTAAGAAAATATCATTAACCCGTTTGCTGTCAGGATAAGCCCAAATTTGGACTGTTTTGATAATGATTTTTATTTTTCTCTAAACCACTTTCTGATATGGAATGGTGTGGTACATTTTTGGAATCAGCCCATGAAGTCCTTTCATTTGATAGCCCACTCGATAGGTCATTGAATAAAATTGTTCATTTTTCATACAAAAAATTGTAGACCATAAAACTTAGAAAATGTCCACATGAGTCTGAAATACTTACCAAGGCTCCTACTTACCTTGCTCGAAATGAAATTCTTCATACGCGAACTTCCCTACAAAACAGTACTCTAGACATGGGTAGTTCACGAATGAATGATTCAAATGAAGTACTTCACTTCGTGTCACTCGTTCGTTCACTAGTTCAGTTCGGATTCATATACTTCAATACTTCAGTTAGACCAGTTCATGAATCATATCGTTTACCCACTCATTCGCTCCGAGAGTGACATAGACGCCATGAGTTAATGAATGACTGATACCTAATCTATATCGTAGATGGATCTGCTGAGCTACTGAATTAAACTGAACTAGTGAACTAAATGAGTGATATACTTCACAGTGAAGAAATGAAGTATCTTTTCTTTTTAGTGACAAGTTTTGTGCATGACTACAGTACTCAAGGTCCTGGACTAATATTTTCTTATTTGTGCAGCTGACAGTACGTCGACATGGAGCATAAAAAACAATCTCGACACCGAAAAAAAATACAACCTTCTGAATCGTTTGAAGACGTAAGTGACATACCTACCTGCATTAGCATTTAACTTATTCAGAAAATATATATTATTAGTTCTTTCCCAAATGCCGTAATTCAGGTTGTACTCTCAGTATAACAATAGCCGTAACCAAAAGCAGTTACAATCAATAACATGGCATGACTCATGTTAAATTTTGTTACATTTCGTATTAGTATATCGAACGAAATTAGAGAATTAATTAGTTGTTTGGACTAAGGCACTTTGTCTCACCCCGCCGGCAATCTGCGAGTAAAGAATAAAGCTGATGGAAACGAGTTAGTTATGTCATCATAAGCACTTTTTTACATTGTTGCAGGATTTTTTACAGACAATGACAACGATATTCCGCTACTCTCGTTGGTTTGGAGTGGCAGGCTCCGGAAGTGTGCCGTGGAAAGCATTTGGGCTTCTCATATTGCTTCTGTTAGGAGTAATTGAGGGCGTTGCCATTTGGCGTGTAGTTAAAGCACTTGCTGGATGGGCTCTTGACATTGAAGGTCACAGTGAGTATTTGGAGTTTTCTCGCGTACATACTGCTCGCCGGCCATCATCATCATCATTTTCAGCCTGTAATCGCCCACTGCTGAGCATAGGCCTCTCTTCGAGTACACCACTCGTCCCGGTCCTGAGCCAGTCTCATCCAAGAGTGACCCGCGATCTTCCTAATATCGTCCACCCTTCGAGCCGGTGGACGCCCGACGCTCCTTTTACCACTAAGTGGCCACCAGTCAGACACTATTTTGGTCCACCTGTCTGACAAGGTGTCCTGCCCAACTCCATTTGAGTTTGGTAATGACATATCCGACGTCACGCACTTTTGTGCGACGTCGGATCTCGTCATTCCTCACCCGGTCTTGCAGTCTAATGCCGAGCATGGCGCGCTCCATGGCTCTCTGTGCTATTCGCTGACCAGTTTCTTTTAATTGCGGTAACTTGAGGGATTTCCTTTCCCTCTAGTTAACACCATTAAAAGGTGCGGTCGTTTATGCTGCATATTTTGACACTCGCAGAAATTCAATAGTAGATTGTTAACCAAGGGTTGAAAGCAACCCATTTCAGACGATATTTTAAATAATTATACGAAATGGGTGGTTTCTCCCGAGTTAAACATTGCTTTTTATTCCGAATACGAGGAAGCTAAAAATATTAAAATATGCAAAAACATTGTCTGAATCAGTGAAATCCTATTAAATCCATTTTAAAATCGTTTGTAGGTATATGGACCATTTTGGCGGGAACTGTTGCCTGACGTTAACAGGGTTTGTGTAAGGACAATTTCCTGAAATCAGATTAGCTGTAGGGTAATTAAATAATTTATATTGAACAAAAGAATGCTTATAATTATAATTTATTGAAAAGTATCGATAACATTTTTGTTTAGTTCCATAATTTAAAATTTAATTTCATTGTAATCATCCATAAAGCTTCAAATACTTATTACTACCATTTAATGCCAGTGTGGCTAATTATGTTTCTGCCAATTAGCTTTTTAAATGAGTTTAAAAAGTTCTTCAAATATTTCAAGTCAGTTGCTATTATGTATTTAAATATTAAATAACAATATCTACCGGTTTTAATTTAGTTTTTATTACATATATATAAATCTTTAATACTAACCCTTTATAATTATTATGACAGTTCGAAATAAATATTTTTTACGGAGGTAGCTGTACAGGTTTCTGCCATTGCTTAATTATTTTAAATTACTTTTCAACCCATGGGGCGACATGCCTTACTTTCAACTCGCATCTTAGGTCAAATATGACCTACTTTCAGAGTATGAGGAATGAAAAACCTATAAGACCCTTCCCGCTGACTTATGTAGCTTTGTAGCTACACTGCGCGTAACCTATCACTCACACAATCGTTTTTTTAATTAAATATACGTTTGAACAGCTGTAGATAGGTACCCTAAAACAATAGGATTATTGACAAAATTATTTTTAAAATTCGTAATGGAAGTACACGTACATGTACTTACATATGAAAAATATTTTTCCGCACATTATAGTAATCAAGACTTTTGTGTTTTTTTGTTTTAGTTTTGAATTCGGTGTACCAAAACGAATATTCGTCCGTGGCTCCACTTATGACGTCATAAGTTGTATTCAGAAACACGGCCGTCATTAATATACTTAAATAGTCTTTGGTAGCGATGCGATTATCCAATGAGTGACATTTGTCAATACAACTAGATGACGTCACATCACAGATAACCCCATCACACGCTGCATATTTTTGTTTGAAGTCACGCGACGCGTTTCAATATTGCAACAATAAAATGTTATTCGGATGTATTAACAAAAAATTGACAGTTCAAAAGGAATGAATTAAAAATAAAGTTTAATTTAGTCCATGTTTTATATTTTATCACGATCACTGGAAAATATTTATTCCAGGGAGTGTGACAGCTCGGCTGGCGGGAGCAACTTTCTACGCGTCTTCGACCACTACGCTGATACTTTCTTGGAAATTGTCATCGTCTTGGAACAAACTCGCATCCTACTGGGCTGCAGTCGACCGACGTGTAGCAATTAATGTCCCGCCCGACAAAGGATTGAAACGTCGCATGGTCACTGTAGCCTCTGTGATGGCTACTTGTGTCGGTGGTTGGTTATATTGTGTGTTAAGTACCTCCTTGGTCACGATAACTAGTACTAGAAAAACTTATAATCATGCTAATTTTACAAACTTACTTCAGCAAGTCGACGAAGCCCCGCAACGCGGGGTGTGTTTTACCTAACCTAAATTCCAAGTTCCATGTCGGAGGAGTTGGAACCGTAAAATACTGCCTACAATTTCATTCATTATTTTTCGGTAGATTACAACATTACACAGTTTACAATGTTTTCACAATCTAACGGTGACATATACATACTTTTATTAGCTTTTAAAATTAAAAAAGTGGCAGAATACGTTTCATTTCACGATACTGAGGAATAAAAAACATTTCGTTTCAAGTACCTACACTTAAACGTCGTTAAAAAAATAGATACGCGTCTCCGCGGCCTGGGGATTATATTTTTAGAAAGAGAACATCAACCACTATATACTTTAACCCTTGGTTACCCTTAAATTCAGCTCCCCAATTGTAAAGCCAACACAAAGTGCGTGTTTACGAAGTAATGAAGGTACTTAAATACCAGATAAAATGGACTTGTAATAATAAACTGATTTCGTTACAGTGGAACACGCCATGAGTATGCTGTCACAAGTCGGGTTTGACTGTCCACCTTCACATATACTAAAGCGGTACATCCTCAAGTCTCATGGATTTTTATTACTCAGGAGTAAGAGCACAATGTTTATCTAATATCAATGAAATGTTTGATAGTTATACTCGTAACATGTATGTAAACAATAACACGTGTGAACAAATGAGTAATGATGAAATCAGTCTCAATATTAACGTATATTTTCAGCAGAATATTCCATATGGTTTGCCGTACCGCTTCTGCTTATGAGCAAAATAGCTACAATATTGTGGAACTACCAAGATATACTTATAATATGGATCAGCATGGGTTTGACTTCGCGGTACTATAAACTGAACCAATTCGTAGCTATGTACTCTACGTCAACTAATGAATCTTCTTGGGACTCGGTGAGATACTACTATCACGCACCTACAACACGCTAATAAAACTGTACGAGAGTCCCGTAGCGGCGTCCGAACGCCGCTAAAATACGGAAATTCCGATAGTTATTCAGAAAAGGAACAGCTGTAGGTATAGATAGATTTCTGTAATTTGTGCCTCTTTTAGGAACATCAAAAATATTTGAAAAAGGGGTCTTAAAAATCGACAGTTCCTTTTCAGTGTCACATTATGCCGGATCAAAGCCAAGCCTAAAGTAGACTGCTAGCTAAGTTATACGGATAGCGTGGATGCGGCACATCATCATCATCAGTCGTTCCCTCGGCGCTGAGGACATAATGTCCAATTATTACTAACCAGACTCCTCCATAGGCTCCTATCACCTATCACCTTATGGATGGCCTCGTGCAGATATAGTTACAGGGCACCAGTGATTTGGGTGCTCTATCTAGCGGGTATTCTGCCCCGGCACCTGTGGCCCTCAACTTTTCCCGTCATAATATTTTTCTACTGGCTATCCGAAGAACATCGTGAGAACTCCCCTTTCTTTATAGTCCCGCTCCACGATGCTCCTCAGGTAAGGAGGGACTCCATGATATTGGAGTGACATTGGGGCCCGCATTTTCTAATTACTTCCTGATTCAGGAAGCGAGGATTCTTTTAAACATATTCCCGGTCTCGTCCAGCAATACAATGGGCCTCCACCCGGAAGGGGAATCCGCTGGGCGATTTGCCATCCCGAGGATAGAAAAGTCTTCTAAAGGCTAAATCGCCAATAGAAATTGTACTCCTATCGGCGCGCAGGCCAACAAAGATGCCAAGAGCCTATAACAGAGATAGACGTCCACGTCAATGAATGGCTTAAACCTAAAGAGGTTTTCTCTAAAAATTTTGAATATGCGAAGAGTTCGTATAATTATAATTTTTATTGAAGTAAAAAGGTCATGACAATTTAATACTGGCATAGAAGAAAAAAAAAATGTTGGCGTTGAATTAAATGACGATACAATACGTCTGTCATTCATGTAAATATTGTAAAAATATCGTTTATTTTGTATTTTCTTAATTTTCTTGGGGTTGCGGATATATGTTGCCGGACTCAAACCGTATATTTTCTCATACTGAAGAACTTACTATAGGTTTGACTTCAGTTGTTGTTTATTTTTTTACTGTGTTATGTCAATGCAAAACAGGAGCCACGTCGCGTGACGTCACGCGGCCAAAGTCACGTGGTCAGCGCACAGTAGTTTTTTAAAATCAATTTTTTAGTCCTTTTTTTTATAAAATATGGAAAAATAAGAGTTTTATGCAACTCTCCAGCATGAGAAGAATCTTATGACATATCATTTATTAAAATCGGACCGTAACTGTAGATCTGATGGGGTTTACAAAAATCGGCCTCGCGTAATATATATATATATATAGAATATAGATGTAGTAGATTTAGTAGGTTTCCATATTCAATACAAAGTACAAGCTAAGTAAAATAATACCTAATTAGTGGTTTTGTTTAATAAAGTACAAGATAAAAAATATACAAGTGCCTAATGGGTAATATGTATGAGGAATTAATAGTAATAAGATTTCACTGTATGGACAAACACCGTGAAATTATCACACACTACTTAAGAGTGAGCCAGCGACAAACCTCCCAGTAGCTCGATTCCGCTCACACCTAGGGTTGCTATATATGAACAAATTTAAAATCTCGAAAGTCCTGACATGGCATGGCCCAAAATTTTCTGACATCTTTAAAAAAATACGTTAGTCACGTCACGCTTAAATCAAACGTGCTTTAAGGATTTTTTTTTGTTTTGGGTGAGGATAAAACGTTATTGGCCGTTTTAATTCTAAGTAACAAAAAAGTTACACTGAATTCTGATTGCTCTTTGGCTTAAATCAATTCTATATTTTGAGAATCGCAGCCTTTAAATTTGCGTAGTACTAAATAATGTTTAAAGTAAATCAAATAATTATAAATAAAATGATTTCATATAATCTAATAAATAATCTATAAAGTCCAATCGTTTTAATATTTATCACAAGCGCAATAAGTATGTCCATTTTGTAATTATAAATAATAAATATTTGTGGACAATGTAACACAAATCGACCCTATGGGCACTAGGCGACGATATACATACTTATATAGAGAAATAGATACTTATTTAAATACATAGAAAACATCCAAGACTTAGGAACAAATATTTATGTTACTCGCATAAATAAATGCCCTGACCGGGATTCGAACCCGGGACCTCCAGCTTCGTAGGCAGGGTCACCGACTAGGTTAAAGCGGTCGTCAATTTGCAGTCTTAATCTTTGTTTATTTTGTAAAAATCTTTGTTATTTATACAATGTTTTTCAAGGAACCTTACTGAGAACATGAGGTTTATTTCATCATTGTTGAATTATATAGCATTGTACAATGCGTAATCAACACTTTAGATTATAAATTACCTATCAATTTTTGATAAGTAGAAAATGTATGTTTTCTATTGTGCGCATGTAAATTTCGACTTTTTATAAAGATCGGGTGTTAGTGAAAAGGCCTCTTGAAGCGTTCAAGTTCTACCCTTCCGTTTTCCACGCCGTTCCGTACCCCGCAACCCACTGCCTCCGCAAGTACTTCGATAGCGACAGCTTTGGTCAATCGCACCGCACGCGACGTGTGCTCCCAGGGTTCTTAAAATTCCTGACACTTACAAATTCCGGCTGCATTCCTGACAAAGACTCAAAAATCCTGACGTATGTCAACCCTACTCACACCTCAGATTCGGTTCAAACCGCTCAACCAATCTCACTGAAGCGGTTCTCTTCCAGTGTTCAAAACCACCTCCGTGGTCGTGTCGGAGGTTTTCTTCTGGATTTTCCCCAGGCTATTCTCCAACCGCGCACTTTCGCTTTCTTGGGCCCGGCCTATAAAGCCACAGTCAGGTTCAAAAAAAGGAGAAAAGAACCCTACTTATGTGATGCTTGTCGTCAAGATATTATTATAATTTAGAGGTGTTGAAAACCCACAACTTTAAGTTGAATGATGTTTAAAATATTATGTAATTGTTGTTTTATCCTTTTTCTAGTAGTTGCAACAGCTCTCTATATATATATCCAAAGTTTAAAGAAACTTTAAGGGTTCCGTTTTTGCCACTTTGCTTGCGAAACCCTAAAAATGTTGTTTATAAACAAGTATTGTAAAACTTACTCGTATCGTATGCGACAATATGTTCTCGATAAAAAATCTACCGCTTACTTTATTCAAACTGTCACAACAAACTTAATTTTGCGGTTGGTAGAGAACCCTAAATGTGCGAATCCGACACGCACGTTCCGTTTTTCAGAACTAATATCCAGACAACGATTGGAAATAGGTTAGGTTATATGGGATCTAAGTTGTAGAGAATTTTATCACTCATTATGTAGAACAACAAAATTTTCTATTAGCCCTATGACCCATCGTTTTCGAGATTTAAAGATGCCAGATATGACCCAAACATACATATATCTATCTACTTACTTATATACAAGCATTGCAAGTTAAATAACAGCTTGCAAAATAGTATTAGTTATTAATATAATATGTAATATTGAGATACAATAGGGTACCGTGTACAGTAATGAATATTCACCGGAGTCTGCATGCATTATATACATATTAAGGGGATTCCTCGATTTTGTCAGCCACGCCACACGTGAAAGAGACACGCTTATGTCTTTCACGCATGACAAAGCGGGATGCAACACTCTTCGGGAATGGCTTTTTTAGACAAACCTCGATAAATAATGACGGTGTGCAGTTTTATTAAATTTCCTCTTGACAGAGTTTAGATAACGTCAAATACCTATTATAACCCATATTAACTAACTGTGTCGTTCAACGACGCGCTGTTTTATAGTAGGCTGATTAAAAAAGGAAAATAAATATTCGACTTTTAAAAAATCATATTTCGGCTATTGTCAGACTGATAATTATAGTCAAGAATCATGTATCAGAAAATAAATACTTATTGTTTCCTTGTCTGGGTAGAACAACGTTTACAAGAACGCGATATTTTGCTTGCACGGCCTTAAAATGTATTACAATTGCAGCAAGGTCAGTGCAGTAAAGAATATACTTGGTGCAGAATACGTGAGGCGTATGTAAAGCAGGCTCAACTAGTACGCCGGCTGAACGAGTCGCTAGGCGGCCTCATATTGCTCTCCAACCTAGTCAACTTCTACTCTATCTGTCTGCAGTTGTTTCTAGGGATTACGTAAGTACGTTCTCACTGCGAAAGTTAACATCCCAAAATTACGGATTTGCAAAATCATTAATTTAAAGTGTATTTTTTTTCATTCATTTCATTTTAAAATGCAGACTAGGTATCGTGACGTTAATATACAAATATGAAAGAAGCATTTAGGCGGCTTGTACGCGGCAGTCTAGCGTGAACATTCAGCGAGAATGGACGTGGAGGAGGCAATTGGCTTGTGGGTTTTATACTGCAAACTGCGATGTCGTCGTCGAAAGCAAAGACGATACTGGCTGCATCCTTTTTTAAATCAAACCCTTTCTTTAAGCCTGTTTGACTTCATATCCCACACTAAGACTACGCGAAGATCGATTGTTCATCTACTTCCTTATTTTTATTTATTTTCTATTTGAATATACGTAGTGCTTCGAGTTAAGATTCCAAACCGATCTCTTTTTTCAAAATCGTCAATTGGTTAAATCAATAGCGCGCGGTCACGTACACGTTGATTTGTTACTATCTTAAACCGCGCGGCGCCGCGCCTTCATGTGAACTTAGCCTTGCTGTTTGCTTTTGTGTGAATTATTAATTTATCTTCATTCTTAAAGAGCACGATGCAATAAAGTATATATAGAGGTTCCAACTTTTAAGGAATTTATAATGCCTATGAATATACGAATCCTCAAGTTAATAAATCCAAATTTACAGACTATTGTACCTACAGTCAACTACAAAGTGATGTATCCACTTTTTCAGTCTATACTATTCACATTGTAATAAGTAATGTTCAAAGCACAAATTGATATTGTAATAGAGAGATAATAATTTTATTTTAGAGTATATTGTATCTTTCTTTGTGTTCTGTTATGGGTTAGTAGAATAGCAAGATCTCTTTTTATTCAATATAATATTTTTTTAGCCAAGGTCTTTCTGGTGACTTTATAGAACGTTTGTACTACGTGGTGTCGTTAGCGTGGTTATGCATCAGAGTGAGTTGTGTGGTGCTCGCGGCCGCCGATATCAACGTGCACTCCACGAAAGCATTAACGCACATCCATGCTTGTGATAAACAATATTACAACGTAGAAGTAAGTTGAAATACCTTTTTCATGTAGACAAACCTTTGCCTACCCTATTTTCATCGTAGCTAGGTTCATAATTGCATAATTTGCATATATATACTTAGTTTAGTACCTAATTGTTGTTTAAGATGATATTTAAATTATATCAGCACTCTATTGTGATTTTATTAGGACACAATACAAACATTACTTACCTTTGATAATATATTTTGCATTTCACGCTCATGTTGTTCCAAGAAAAGAGTTTTCTAGAAGGTAACTAAACCACGCAACTGCAGACGTAAGACTTTCTTAAGTTACGTACACTTTGTAAACGACTGTAATTATTTTACTGCGACTGTATTTGAAGTACTGTTTTTTTTAGATTGTAAGATTAGAAGATCAGCTCAGTAAAGAATACGTGGCTTTGACTGGACTGGGGTTCTTCTCACTAAACAGAACAATTCTATTGCAGGCAAGTAAGCAAGTAATTTTGATTTAAATGTGAAAGAAGAAACCAATACATAGAAAAAATATGGCATGGGGAAGTAGTCTGTCACTCTACACTCATTGTCACTCTTAAATCTTGAACATACCTCAGAAACCGTTGAAATGTATATAGCGCCCGCTAGGCGAGTTCGTTATGCCACATAAGGAATGCCTCGATTCGGTCAGCGTCCCCGTGAAAGAGACACACTTAATATTCACGCACGACAAAACGGGATGCAACACTTCGGGAATAGCTTTTTTAGACAAATCTCGATAAATATCTGTGTGCAGTGTTATTAAATTTCCTCTTGACGGAGTTTAGATGTAATAAAATATCATTATTTTTACTTAGTTGTGCCGTTTAATATTGCATTTTTTTAGTAGGCTAAGTAAAAAAAGGAAAATAAAGACTCGTTGTTGGATTTTTTTCTATGGAGAAAATTTTAATCAATCATGTTTCGGCTATTGTCAGTAACACAGTCATATAGTCATGAGTCATATATCTGAAAATCAATCCTTACTGTTTCCTCGTCTGGGCAGGAACGCGATCTTTCTCGTTGCACGGCCATAATGTGCAGCGCTTACACGCAATACTGTACGCCGAGCGCTGGGCGCACTTATTACTACACCGGCGACCCATGAGGCCGGCGCAGGGCTGTGCCAAGTGACTTTCAGAGTCAAACATACTGATTTCTAAAATTTTGTTACTATTTGTTGTTTTTTGTAAACAAAATTGGCAAATATAGTTTAATTTATTAATGTAAGCATCAATAAAAAAAAGTATATCATTATATTTCCTACATTTTTATTTGCGAACGCATGATAATATAGTGAGGATGAGGATGCCATAATTGTAGCCACGGCTTAAAACTTTTATTGCCAGGCCAAAACCCAAGAACATCGCTAAATGTCTGCTTAGTGACAAATAGCTACATAGCCTAGGTCTCGCTGACAATAATTGACTTACTCAAACTTATAATTTTTTATGCTACCGCATTTAATCAAAATAAAAATATCCTTAAAACGGGTCGCGGTGATTTGCGCTCGCCGGTAGGGCTCTTTGGCATGGATTTTGTAGTAATCTATAGTTACCTCTACCGACAGCCCGTCTAAAGTATTTTTTTAATTAAACAAAGTAAAGTGACAGATGTCAGTGTGAATATTTAGTTATTTAGGTTTTATTTCACAAAAGTATCCCTAAAAGTACAGTTTAACCATTACGTAATAATCGCGTCCGATGTGTGCGCGTAAACGTCAGTTTACTTTTTCTAATTATTTTCTTTTTTACCTTAGTGGGCTGTCCGGATCTGAGAAGTCACGAAGCGGCCACTATGCGGGTTCTTGGCAGTGAAAGTGTTACAATAATATTTTCGTGCTTACACAGATGGCGGGAGCGATCATCACGTATGAATTAGTACTTATACAATTCGATGATCACGGAGTAACGGAACATAAGCCTGCGCAAAATTATACGTTTTAAGAAGACAGTGCGTTCAACAAATAACGGTACCGGTAAAACTCGTGCGCCTTCTACCTGTTACGCGGGAAATTTTCGCATTAAAATAATGAGTTAATATTAATTTACACTGTCCGCATTTTTATCCTTCTCTTTCACAGTTTCATTAAATAATCGTACAAGGATCTAATTCTTTTATTTATATTACACGTCTTTTTATTTAAATTCTTAACTATTTAACAAAATATAATGCATTGATTATTCTATGTTTACTAAAAGTCTTTAAAATTTCTGTGTTAGTAAATTTCTTTTACTAACACCTATAACGATTAATAACCTTTCCATTCCCAACCAATACTTTTCGGAAACCACTGAAAACCCCATTCACTCGGTGGCTCCCCGGGTAGCCAGCGTCAAAATATACAGAAAACCAACTAATACGGCGGAAAAACTACGGAAACCCGAGCGTTTTTCGGCAGTGACTGCTGGCTCTCTGCGCGATAGGATATATATGGACATATCCTATCGCGCTACGAACAAAAAAACACGTGCTATGCGGCAAGCGCGAGCGAATGCGATGCCACACGTTTAGTCAAACGTAGGTTTTTTTAGAAGAAAATCTTAAACTTTGTAAATATCATCATCCAGTGAATTACAAATTAATAAACAACATAAAATTCATAAACTAGTTTATTATGCAACTGGTGTATTAGAAGGGTACAAAAAGGCGAGTGGTGTGGGTTGCGATGTGAGCCTTGGCGAACATCGCAAGTAAAGACACCACGAGCCCTTTTATACCAGTTATACACTGTTGCATACAATACTTTTTCTAAGACTCATTTCAAATAAAAAGTAACTATCTCCTTTTCAGACTTTTCATGCCCCATATTTTTTTCCCTTAGTAATTGTGCAACTAACCTACGCAATTTCTTCAGTAATTATAACTTCATCGTGGATTTTTGAAAGAATCAACGTACCTACACATTTTCTTCATGAACGCAAAGAAAATCATTTCATTTAAGTAATATAATCATTTATCAGCTTGAATGTTTTCGTTTTCAATTAGTCATTTGGTGGGAAATCAAAAATATGACACTTTGTTTATGGTTTGTTTTTTTTTAATTCGCTAGATAGACCTGGCATCCGACCTAAATTGAATTCAAGTCCGAATCGAATCTTAACTGTTTCGTTTCCGAAAACAGATAAAACTTGTTAAACAACACAAAAAAGATGATAAATGTATGTATTTATATTAGTAAATAGTATATTATGCACATAAAAATTATAGCATTTGCGTTAAGTTGGCAGCACTGATTTTAATCATAAATGTTTCACTTGAACGCACCAAAGAATGACGACTCAACATAGTATTTGTAGTAGTCTGTGGCACCCACCTCAGCTTTAATTTTTCATTAAAGTAGGGTAAGGAGTGTGTTTTTGGGCCATAGACTAGATAGACTTTTTACAGAATAAATAAAGTATGTATGTATTTATATTAGAGTTCATGGTGGCTTAAGTCGCGAAAAAAGTACAGGAGTAGAAAAATATATATACATCATTAAAGTCATCAAGACGTAAAGCAATCTTTTATTTCATGTTTATGACTACAAAGTAAGTGACCAGTCATTTAATACTAACGCAATACTAATAATATCGGATCATATTGATTACTGGCCATCTGGCAAATGCAGACTATTTTGAAAACCAAATTTATAGGTCTGACGGGCAATCTGCAGCTGGATTCTACAATATATGACAAGTAGACCGCAAAGCATGAGACAAAGCTATGCAATGACAATTCTACACTGTTTTCGTGAATTATCACATGAATTTATTCAAGATTGTTCCATATAATAATAACATAAAGTAGCTTTTTGCAGATTTACACTTTGTATAAATATTTTGCAGCAGTTACTGAATATATATTTAAATGGCTTCTATATGGCTACAATATTCTGCATCTTTTGCAGACATAATTATTATAATATTTATTTGTTTTAATTACATGCAAATTATTGCACTTGTTGATACATAGTTATGAGATCAGTCGTGTGATGAATACATCATGCGTGTTTAAAATTATACTGCGATATATTTTCAGAGCTATTAAGGCGACTTGTTAGGTAGGTATTTATTAATTATCAGTAAGGTAAACGTCGCTGTGCTCGACACTGACCCTACATCTTTCACTTTTAATCAGGTATCATCTATTGGACACTAAGCTGTCGACTACTGAGACGATTACCTTTCCCATAGATAGAGTTGATACCAGGTAAAAATTCGTAACAAAATGCCGTACTCTGCTATTAGGTTGACACGCCTCTTCGACGAATACCAACCTGTAGCAAGCGTTTATTTCACATCCGACCACATCCACGCCATTAAGCATCTGATGGAGAAAATTGGAGAGTATAACCAGCCCTTATGTTACTCATTCGTCGAATATTAGATAAAAGGCTTTCGACAGTGTCGAACACTGGGTGATGTTCGACTCACTACGAACGTCGTTGCGGGGTCGACAATGGATACTCCGGAAACTTACTCTATGTGAAAATATTCCGGGAGCTGCACAGGTCAGCTCTAACTAACCAGCCCCGTACCTACCGTACCCCGTACAGTCAGGTGTACGCCAGGGGTGGATCCCATCTCACCGAATCTCCTTGAAGATGTGTAAAGATGCTTAAGTGGGATGGAAAAGGAGTCAACGCGAATGGTTTGTGGATGTCTCATCTGCGTTTTGATATAGTCATCTTTGCTGAGAACGTCGCAGATATTCAGAGCTTGCTACAAAATGTTTACGCAGCATCGTTGGTAGTGGGCCTTGGCGTGAACATGTCCAAAACTAAAATCATGTCGAACTTCCAAGTGAATGTGCCCATATTATTCATGTTGGCACAGACACTGTGGAGATAGTACAGTACAGGACCCTTACCTTGGACCCTTACCTTTTACCTTGGACTTTGTTTATCCTTTGGCTTAACAGGTTAAGCAAAATAAGCCAAGTAGGCGTATCCAGCTCGGGTGGGCCGCTTTTAATAAACTAGACCTGGTTTTCAAGGAAAAGCGGCCTTAATACTTTATAACCAATGTACCCTGCCTGTCGTAACATACGGATCGGAAACATGGGCGCTTACAAAGGCAAATATGCACCAAATGAAAGTAGCACACAGAGGCATGGAGCGCCCCATATTAGCTATCAGTCTCCTCGATCACATGCCGAATGCGGAAATTAGGCGCTGGATCAAAGTTTCGGACGGTGATGTCGTTGATATAAGGATAGCCTAACTTAAGTGGAGATAGGCGAGACACTTGGCAAGACAAAAGGGCAGACTGGAGTAAACATGAAGAGGCCTTTACTCATTCTTTTCATCTATTTCACTCACTGGCAAACGCTCAACAGATAATAAGTGTCTTTGCGGTTAGCATCTTACAGACTAAACAAAGGACATTGTGCACTAAATAACGAGGGGAGGGGTAGCAAACTGGCGACAAGGAATGCAATGGGACTAGGAATTAGCTAGCTACCAGAGATTTAAACTATTAAACAATAAAAAAGGAAAATGTAGTATAAAAATATGGATTACAGGTCCGATAACTGTATAGTATGTGTAGGCCAAACAACGTAACTACGAGTATAAGAGTTTTTGGTAGGTACGTTACGTTACGTACGGACTTACGGAAACCTAGAAATGTATTAATTGAATAGATTGTACAATTTTTATTTAATAATCCAGGTTTCGGTAAATTCCCGGTTATGGTTTAAAATTACCGGTTATTTACCGGCGGTAATATTAGCATATTTACCGGTTACCCGGTTAACCGGTTAGCATTCCCTACTTGCACATGTTATGCCAGGTATACAGTCTCCCCGATAACTTGTATCGACACACGACAATTGCTGTTTTTTTAAAACAAATTGTATACGATGACGTATGTCTGTTGGCAGGCGTCCGCTATGGCGAACTTGCGACACTCAATATGCTTCGTTATTAGAGTATTGTGACGATACAGGCAAAGCCAGTCGTCGCACATGTATAAAGAATAGAAGGGAATGATATTAATTTATTATATACAATAATTGGGGGAATAAAGCTTAACAACATTAAAATAATCTTGCTTCACTATCATTTAAAACAATTTAAAGGAAACTAACATTAAAATAGACTAGTACAAGAATCAAGAATTGATAATAATATCACAAACAAGCGCCAGCTTGGGGTCAAACACCTTGGGGAAGCTGCGAAAGCTCGGAAACCGCGAAATCGCGGAAACCGCGGACTGACGAGGAACTGCGTAGATGTTAGAATTTTGTGGCTTCGCGCAGGCTTGGGGACGCGGGGTTTACGCGGGAGACAGCGGAGTTAAAGTGAAAAATATTGGGAGACTATAAAAGGAAGGGGGATTTCGGAATCAGGGCAGTCAATTCAAGTGCTCGGAAGTAGAAGGTGGAAGTGGAAGTGCAGTTATTTAATCTCGGGTTCTAATAAGTTTTCATTAGCGGTTTCAGTTTTAAAAAATTAATTAAAGAAGTTCCGAGCGCTGCTGAAGTATCAGTGGTTGGTAAATAGTGTCAAGATTTGAGGCAGATCCGTGGCGTTGCTGGCGGCAAGGAGGTTTTCGTTCGAGATTGCTAACTGTGAGTTTACCATTTAATATAATGTACATATAGCAGAATGAAAAAATGTAATTATATTTGAATTGGGGTTATTCCCGCCATTACCTTAAAGTTCATTGGATTTTGCACTTACTTGCGTAGACAATAAGGACACTTTTAGAATGATTCTTTTAGGATTTTAGAAAATAAAAGCGAAGTTCTGCATCCTAGTGTTAATCTAAAATAATGAGTAATCTAGATAAATAGACTGAGCATACTCTTTAATTCATAGATTCTTAAATTATAGCTTTTTTAGTTAGGACATTTACTAATCATATTTTGTGTGCACTGAGTCCGGAAATTTAACGATGCCAACGTAAGGACTCAGTTTTCAGCTGTGAAAGTGTTTTGTTTAGCTATACATATTCAGCTAGATTGGCATAGAGAGTTAGGGAAGTTGTAGTTTACTAAAGTAAGACAGATTGTCATAGTCCTTTGTGAAATTAAAACCTGAGGAGTTGGAGATTTGGTAAGTCAGTTTTTCCTTATGAACATTAGAGGACAAGAGAGTGTAAATTAAACATTTATTATGAAACTTAATCTGCAGGTAGCAAGGTCCTTTATTGTTCAGCAAATTTATATTATCTGCAATGTTTCATAACAGATAACTTTAAGCAGTAAGAGAGTACTTGTTATGGATATTGCCATTTTCTACATGTTTGTGTGATTGTGTGTTTTTTAGGCGAATTTATTGTGTATTTCCATTTAGGTATTATTCCGTCTAGATGTACTAGATTTCATTATGAGTTTTTTATATGTGTGTATTTTCCAGGTTTAAAAGTAAATAATCTTTGTGATCAATGGGGGCTATAAATCCCAAGAGACTTAATGTGAAAAGGTTTACATTTTAATTACACATTCTTAACAACATTATTCCATATAGACAGAAATATAATTCATTATATTATCATGGATTACATTTGTTTCAATAGATACTTTCTTTACAATGATAAAAATAGAACATCAAATACTCATCTATTAACAACATTATATCTATTTATACATAATGTTCACATACATCCTGAATATTTATTTGTTTATATACAGTATTTAGAGAGAACTAGCTCTGGGAAACTATAAGGCTATATAACTTCAAGCTTACAAAAGGTACAAGCATTAAAGATTGAAGTTTTGATAATAATTAATAATGGTTTAGTTGATTGTGTGGTATTAACTTATGAGATGAGTCAAAACCAGTATATTTAAACTTTAGCCTAAGGGTGGGTCTGTAACTAAGTTATTTTTATTATTCAGACTTTTCTATAAATCCACTGACCTCTGAAATAAGATAAACAGACAATATATAACAACCTCAGTTTCAGAGTTAAGATTAAATATAAAGAAATATATATCTAGTTATATACTTGTCAGTCAATGAAGGAATTATTATAAACTAAAATTCAGTTAATGAGCATAGGCAAGTGATAGCTTGTAGGAGTGCACCGAGGCAAAGGGTTTTAGAAGTAATTAATTAATTTAGTTTTCATTCACTTATCATTTTAGTCCTGATAAATGGCTCATGGCTGTTATTCATGATCCTAGTTTTGTAGTAGTTTGAACTTGGTGACCGAGTGTGTTGGACGACTTATGTATCAGTCAAGCGGAACGTAAGACTGAGAGAAATTGTCTGTATACTGGGAATCGGACTTTCTTCACACATTTGTGCTAAAGACTAGCTTGGACACTTCAGTTTGGATTCTTGTTAATCGTTGTAGAGGGTTGAGTGTGGGGAGATAAGTATGAGTCAGATGTTAGGATTGACTTAATGAGAAATAGCTCTATAGTATACTTGTTGTATCAAGTAGAAAAAACCTTAATAGTAATCATCTCACCAATGCGAAATGTTCATGACATAAAAATAACCTCTTCCAGACTTAAAATCTCAAAAAAACTGCCGAAATTGATTGGTCAAAGATTATTTAACCAACTTCCAGCAAGCCTTAAAACAATCACTAAGGACATCTCATTTCGCCATCATGTAAAACGACTATTGCTTGAGAAAACACTGTATAGCCTAGAAGAATTCTTCTCGACCGATTATGAGAACATTACTCTCAATAATGACTAATTTTTGTATCAGTATACATAAATTTATTATTAATTATACTAAAATATTGTTAATTAGCTGTAACTTGCTATATGAATTAATTGTGATTTATGTTGTGTTTTGTTATGATTTGTTATACGCTATTCTATCTAATAGCACTAATTATTATTATTATTTTTATTTTATTTATTCTGAATTGACATTAAGTAATTAACAATTGTAGTGATAATTTGATAAACTAATCAAATAATGTGTACAGCTGACGAATCATAATATTGGAAATTTTATCGTGTATACTAATTTTATTGTATAATGATGGAATTGTAAGATTGTGATAATAATAAAAAATCTGAAATCTGAAAAAAAAAATCTGAAATCATTAATCCTTAAATTGGTGCTTTTAGGCGGACCCGTCCTCACCGCAGGAAAATTGGTGTGTGCTTAAGAAGGATTTTGCCACCACAAAACAAAATAAGGAAATTCCTTCTTACTTCTAAGGAAGATAAAATATTCTATGTAAAGTAGTAAATGGTTCCTCAAGTAGATTCCATAGTATAACATAAAACTTGGTTGCTGAAATAATTCTGTTAAATCAGTTAAATATAAATAATGTCTCTCATTTATTGAGCCTTTCATGTTTAAACAAAACTCTTGATTATAAAGCACACATTGATTCGCCGGACGATCCAGCGGTCCCACAACAGTGAAATTATTGTTGTGCTGCCGTGCGTAGAGGTTATTACCCCAAAAACAATAAATATTAATTTAATAGATTCTTTAGAATTACGAAAAATATAAGCTTTTATACCAATACTTTACTCCTATTCTCTTTAGCTTGACATAAACTTACTAAGAACTCTCTTTACAACTAATTATTTTAGTAGTCATCTGGGGTTCCAACCATCTTTTTGTAAAAAGATCCGAGGTTACTATTCATAACGCGGGGTTCCTACCAATTACTAGAAGATCACATGTTTCATCACAAGGCCAAATTAAGTCATGACAAAATACAGTAGGTTTAATATTACAAAGGAGTTATAGTTTATAGCAGTAAGTGGTAGTTAAACTAAGTAGTTATTTAATATAGGGGTTAAAGGGGATAATTAAAGGGGGGGAGCGTCACAAAGTGGAGGCCGTGACAAGGATCGGTTTTGGTGGAATATTATTGTATTTTGTCATGTTATTATGGTGACTGGGTGTCACCAAAGTGTTGCTGTGAAAAAGGTTACAAATAGCGTTGGAACCCTTCAATATTAATATGTTATATTCGGTTTAGGGAATTGATTAACGGTTGGTTAATATTGTAAGTCATTAGAGCGAAATGCACTGATCACTGACCTTGTATGACGGGGACATGTAATCCTTTATATTAATCCACAACACTGTTTTATCACTGGGTTCACTGATATGCACTCTTTTTCTCAAATCTATCGGAAATAAAGGCAAAGAAGTATGTAAACACATGCCGGTATCTATGTTCATCACGGTTATAATTTGAACGAAGCAGTTACAATATTTGGTTAGTTTAAAAACACGCGAACAGAAAGCTAATACCACATAGACCGATATAGAGACTTTAAACTAATGATTATTAGAAATAAGTACACTTTCACTAGACTAGATTATAGGTTAATTACGACAAACATAAACAAAATATAGGTATAATAGATAGCCAATAATCGTCATTGATAAGATAAGAAGTGTCAAAATTAACGCGACTAGCATGATAAACTGACATAATTATTTCTTTATACCGAGACAGTAAAATATAGCTATTAACATAAAATAAACTTATTTACATATGGTTAGACCTATAAAATATAATTAATTTGAAACAAATTATGTATGGCGGTTGGGGCGTGTTCACATTGTCCGGTGCGGTGTCGAGGTGGTATCATACACCGATCTGTTTTCATACTGCCCGATAATATTGAATTGGTATAGCCATTTTGTTGCTAGGTTCAGTCGTAGTTCTCTAAGATTTCGGTCACAATGCCAGCGAATAATAGAAATGTTTAATCATCATCATCCTTATCAGCCGAAAGACTTCTATTGCTGAACAGCTAAAACCTTGGTGGAAAAACTTTTTCTATTATATTTATTGTATTTAAGAAGAAAATACAATTGTATGAGATATTATTAGGTTTAATAGTATATTTAGCTTCTCTGCTATTGACCGGTCACAAGAATGGAGATCTCACACTCCAATAATACGTGTTATATAAAAATTATTCAGTATATTATCAAAATTATTTGCATTAAACTTAAACAGGCAACATGGAATAAACAAATTACTTACCAAAAATAGTAAGTGGAACATAACAAGTGTAACTAATTACTCCGGCGTGGCTTCTCTTTGAATCCTACACCAATATCGGAACGGTTAATGTAGACACTAAACGGTTTTCCATTCATTTTATCCGTGTCGGATCCTGCACGAGTGTCGTGTCGGATAGTATAAACGGATCCTTATTTCATAGCAATGGAATTCATAGAAATATATTTAATACATTAAAACTGTGTGGTAGGGCGTTAATGAATCTTTGAATTTTGTTTAGGAATGGAATCACCACAACAGTTTATAAGAACCATTAATCATATAGAATTTAGGTCTACCTTATTCAAAGGTATATACTATATATATACAGCAGTGGTTCATGAACAGAGCAGTTATACATAGTATTTCTTTATTGCTCGGAATGTGTAGTAGGACTTTAAAGGGTGGCAGCGAAACTTAATGTCTAGGCAACTTCACACTACTATTCTTAAGGCGGGTGGGTGTACAGGCGGCGTTAGATCTTTAGCATGATGTTATGAGAATGGTACTACATCATTGAATACATGGCGGTTCTGATAGGTTGGCCCTCACAGTTAATGATGTTTTAGCTTTTGGGTACTATTACTTATTCTGTGATAGTGAAATGAACATGTGGTTACTTTTGATCAGTAAGAAGTATGTATGAATTAGAAATTTAGCAATAGCGAAAACATAAGTACCAGAAATAGGTTAAGGCGACATCTATTCATGAAAAATGGAAACTTATTGATTTAAAGCATTCCTGATAAGATATATATTAAGGTCGAGCAAGTAAAATTTACTGTAGCTTAGCAATTTAATAGGTAAATTCAAATTCATTATAAGCACAGTAAATCGTGAGTCATGCTATTGCAAAATAAAAGAACAGGCAGGTAAATAAAAAAACAATCAAATATTTATTTCAAATGAAAACACAAAATCATGTAGTGAATAAACTCGTTGCAGGCAATAAGTAAATAGGGGGCAGGTGTTAATCCTCTGGTTCGAACCGAGATACAACTATGCATGTTTCAGGAAGCTTCAGATTGCAGGCAACGGACATTTATGGGTCAGCATTTATTATTTTGCATTAAATCTAGATAAAACTAGGCAGTGTTAGAAGTTAGGGAAGATACTGTCACACACTTCACACGCATGGTTACAAATCATGTAATTCATTGAAAGAAGGGAATCAAGTTATCAAGCAGAAAGAATTAGGGAGACGAGGGTCACGCAGAAATGCACAAACAGGCACTATCATCATCATCAAAATGTAGCAATAGCAGTGTAGTATAGTAGTCCTCATATGGATATTTATGAAGTGGCCGACTACTTTCACAATGGTTCGACGGAATGTTAATTTTCCATTCAGATTTTATCAAAATGAGGCGACTATTCTGAAAAAAATGAGTAATTTTGAAGTATAGCTAATTAATAACTGTAACAAAGGCAAATATCATGTTAAATCACTAAAACCAGATCAATATTATTTGACATGTCAATATTCAAATAAGGTCAAGTGACACTTATATCTATTATACTATGAAACTTGTGTCTGTCACGTATAGGAATGGGGTAGTCGGGAATTACGGGAGGTATATTGAATTGAAGTCTATAGTAGCAAAGTCTCATCAACAGTCACTAGAAGTGAAGTAGGTAGTGTATGTATGTTAAATAAGAAGTTTGAAGAAGTTATAGTTACAGGATAATCCTATTGTACTATTTAACATTTAGGGAAAACCAGATCTTCATCAAATTGTTGAAGTGCTAATAGTACTGTGGGTTTAAGTTGTGGTATAATTATTACATAATAGTAATACCTAAAAATAACAATAACTATGTATACTCGTAGGTTAAAATCCTCTTCATTTTGTGATGATTACTTAGAGATAGTCGCAACATTAAAGTTATAAGTTGTTCAGTATTATAGAGCCATAAGAGTTGTTATATTGTGGGGGCAACATTGTACCATCTTTGTTCTTCACATACTGTCTTCACCTTTTCATTGTATGTATGTATGTATGTGACATCTCGGATAGGCAATCGCATCTGGAAATATAAAAAGAAAGATCCTGTTATTTTATGAAATAAAAGGAAATCAAAGTTATAGGACCAGAAAAACACAGGATTAAACTTAAAAATTAGATTTTCTTCTGAATTGACATACATTCTAGAATTGTTTAGTCTATTCATAGATGTTAACCATCATCAATAATCAATTCTATACTTCTGTCATTTGTAGAAATATCACTATTAATCTCGCTTAGAGAAATACCATTAGAATAGGGATTATTCCGCCCATGTCCTTTCTAAGAATTTAAATTGCCTCCATGCTAAATTTCATGTAAATCGGAACGATGTGCGGGGTATGAGAAGAAAGCACACAGTCATACATATAGATGAACTAAATTGTCTACCCAGTTATTATAAAAGTGTAGGAAAAGATTTTCACCTTAGGGGGCATAGAAATATTCACTTGCAGTCATGTGTCCGTTCAATCATCACAATTAGGGATCCTCAGGACTCTCAGGGTGAATATTTGTTTCTGGTATGACAGTATCTTAAATCTGGAAACAGCAGAAAAGGAAACCATTTATTCAATGTTAATGATTGAAGGCTTAGATTAAATATAGAAAACATTAAAATTAAACGAAAATAGCAGGCTCTGTTTTTTATATTATATTTCACATCAATCAAGAGACAATAACATGGTTATATTCTTCTGTTTAGACGATCTGTATGCTTGGTTATAGCAATTAGTACATGCTTGGTGAGGGTTGCTTTTAACATACACTGAACAGGTAGTTCAGTAAGAATTAAATGTATTCCTAATTATTAAATTGATTGAATGATTGATATTTATTGGCAGATATTCACATTTACAAGTCATTTACAGCCAAAAATTTAAAAGTCATTTACAAAAGAATATACATTATTCACACTACATGTAAATTTCATTACTGACAAAATTTATGTAACAACACAATCATAGATTATTTACATAAGTAAAAACGTCTTAGTCATAGTCATTTTAGTAGGCCAATGACCTGTGGACTTCGGAAAAACTTGTAGATAGATAGCAAGTCAATTCTAGTGGCATGACCTTTAAGTTGTGGACAGATATTGCATCATTAGAAGTTTGCTTAATTAAATTGTCCAGTATATTGTAGTCTTAATTCCCAAAACATGCATGTACTTCCTAGTTTTCACCAGGCGGCACACATTATATATAGTTTGAATAAATAAGGTTTAATACATGAAAATATATATAGGAGAAATAATTAGCATTTACCATGGTTTCTTAATCGCAGCGATGCAGATCGTGGAATGTCCAGGAAAAGACCATGATGATTCTTGTCATTAAACCACTGGTTTAACATAGTAATCTAATAGTAGTTGCTGTGGTCAAGCAAACTGAAAAAAAAAACAGAAAGAACAGTTAAAAGTAGCATAATGAAGACAGTATAAAGTATTTGATTTGACATGTCAGTGACTGAGATTTTGATAAGAGAACAGGTAACATTAATCAAGGAAATTCAGGTGTAATATACAGATAAAGCAGTGATTGGGTTTAATATATAAAAACAAAAAAAGAATTTTATGTTAGGTAATTGGAGTAGAAATTCATATAAAACAATGGTCACCACTCAAATATTTGGATTGAGTTTTAATTATTACAGGTTAACTGATTGGTCATTAATGCATAGTCATCATCTTCATTAACTCCTGAAGTTTTGTACACTGTACCGTTTTAATAAGGTCTTGTATGATCAAAATCAAGTATTTCATAAGTAACATACTCACATGTTTATCCAACACTGATGTGGTATGGAGACTGGAAGGTTTGCACATGTAGTGTAATTTTTGACTGCAATGGAAACAGGGGTAAAAATAATTTATTATTGTCTTGTCTTGATGATCTTTTAGGGTTTACAACTCAGCGATAACATAAACTGAGAAAAGTATAAGGTAAGCAAAATAACAATTTTCTATAGCGCTTTGATAATTGTTAAATAAGTTTCCAGGAGTGATAAATATCAAGGGAGTTTGAGTACAAGGGTTATTTTGTGTAGTTGAGCTGTTGGCTGGTTTTAAGTTAGATATCATGTCAGCCGGTAGCTAGATAGTGTTTATTTGACGAAGATATTACATAAGTTTAATGAATATCAGTTTAATTGAACCATTTATATAGACAAGGTGGGTCAACATTAATCTTCAAGACTTGAGTCAAAACCTAAACTATGTGAAATCATAGAACGGTTCGTGAAACACCACATATAATATGTTGATACTTACAGTTCAGTCAAGTCAATTGGTATGCAGTTTACTGAATGGTTTCTCGGTAGATGCTCGGTTTGTAGTTTGTAGCAGTAGTCCACATTGAGTTGTTAGCCGTTTACAGTCAAGGAATAAAAACTGGAACACATGAAATAACATTCAACACAGCAAATTGCTGAATGAGTTGCTTTCTAAAAGCTGGAAATTGAAAGGGGTCTTGAGATTGCTTTAGAGTAGGGTTTCTATTTCTATTGAATAGTGACTAAATTATGCAGAACAAAAGGGAACTAAAATAATTAAAATAAATTATACAAATATATACTATTATTTGGGAATAAAGAAAAGTAAATATTTATAATATATATATATATATATATATAAGTAAAACGCATCTTAAAGTTCTTGAGTCAAAGTGTTGCAGATAGTGGTTTGAATGCAGATGAGGAAAATGTCTCACATCATTGTCAATAAACAATTACATTTGGTTTGTTTTAAAGAAAAGGTAGATAATCATTACGCTTCAACGAACTAAAAGCAACAAAAGAAACAATAGTCGAGAAGTGAATTAGTATTTAAAACGGAAAATTTGGCGGAAATAGGCAGATAGGGTTTCAACAAAGGCAGATTGTGATAGAGTTCAAATGATAATAATAATAAGGAAACATGAAGAGATGTTATAATACTGTTCAGAAAATAGTTGTTAAAATAATTATGGTTAGGTGAGTTAAATAGTGGTGTTTTCTAAAATGTTCGCTTTAACAATTCATAGAAGGAAGAATTGGAGAGTGGGCTCAGTTACTAGGTTGGATTATAAACTGGGATGCAGAATTTGGTGGTGTTGAGATCTGAATTATCCAGGAAAAGTTGAAGAAAAAAAAATGGTCAGAACCAACAGCGACAATAAAAGTCTAAAACGTAGGCTACTTACTTAGTCCTTGGTCGGAATTCATGTCAAACTATTTAATTTTTACATAAAATTTTATTCAGGTGGAAACAGAAGGAAATAATAAAAGAAATACAATAGCATTTGGGGAAAAATGAGTGACGGATTGGAATAGTCATTGTAGTTGACAATTAATTGTAGTTATGAGGTAATTTGGGGTTGCCAGGAACAATAAAGGAAACAATAAAATTTATTAGGTATATATTTTGTTTGTACTGTAGGGAAAATAAAAAGGAATAATGATTTCAGACAGTACGGGAGTTGAGAGACAGAGAGGATGGTAAAACCATCTAGAAATCGTTTTGCGCCCAGTAAATATAGAAGCGAAAATATGATAGAACAAAACGAACGGGAAACGCAAATGACAAGTTCAGTGCCCACAAGAGGAGTGAGAAAAACTAAATTCAGAGTGAGAAGGGGGCTAATAACAGAGTTACTGCGCAGAACGGAAGGTAGAATAGCAGTAGAATTGGGAAAGCTTAGGAGTGAGGTGCAGGATATACGGAAACAAACGGTGACTGCAACGGAACATGGACGAGGGAAATGCGATTGAGGAAGATAATATGGGGCAGAATGAGTTGAATGCTGTAGAGATACAAGAACAACAATCTTCGCCAAGGATACCCGAAAATTATATACTAGAAACAGGGACTATAGTTTTACCACAGGTAGCAAATAACACAAATTTAGTATCAGAAGATAATAAAGGAACTACACCCTCTATTGAAGAACAGCGAGCCATAATATATAACATCAGGAATGTTAATATGGAAAAACCTAAGTTTGGGAAAAATTCCACGGTTCATCCAGTAGATTTTCTGGAAGATTTAGAATATTATTTAAGGAAATCAGTAAAAGAGGGATCAGAATTGGATTTAATACAGGAATGTCTGGAGGAGGGAGCTAGAGATTGGGCGAGGATTTATAAAGATAGGTGGACTTGCGTGGCAGATTTTAAAAATGATTTCATGACAACATAATATTAGGAGAGCGAGAACAAAATGAGTTACGGCGGAATATAGTGCAGGGAAATTGGGATCGTCTGCAAAATGGCACAATGTTGGATCATTTCCTGAAAATTGTAGGAAGGGCGAAAATGCTAACACACAAAATTCCAGAAACCCAATTGATAGCCGATGTGATCCGTCACTATCCACGCTTATTAATTCTTGAAATTAAAATTCAGGCATTTTCCCTTATCGCCATTTATTTCGCAGAGAGTTAGGTAACCATAGGTACCAAGCCATAGGATTCACACAGTGAGGGCAGCACTGTCTCAACACCCCCCCTCAAGTTTAAAACGAAACTGAAGTTATATAACTTGAACCATAAAAACATATCACACATAAGTGACTGTCATGATATTGATTGTCACTCTTGTCAGTTTTTTAGTGTAATAAAACCTAAGATTCAGGTTTGCTATTTTATTAATATTATATCAATTTATTACACTAAAATATATCGGTTACGTATGTAGAAATATCGGTAAATATGGAAAAGTATCTTAGACTTGAGAGATTCGAAGCGGATCCGATGGATAGTCAAAATCCTTCAAAATGGCTCCATTGGAAAAAGACATTTGAAAATTTCCTGGAAGAATGCAAAGCAGAAACAGATGCGGTAAAATACAAATTACTTATAAATCTTATAGCACCGAATATTTATGAGTACATCTCTCAATCAAAAGACTATAAAAGCGCCATGTCTACGCTAGAAAACTTATTCGTAAAGCCAAAAAGTGAAATTTTCGCACGTCATAATTTAGCGTCCAGACGTCAACAAAACGGCGAAACAGTAGACCAATACCTTCAAGCTCTGAAACTGCTGTCTAAAGATTGCAGCTTTAAAGCCGTTACCGCTGATCAATATGAAAAAGATTTCATCAGGGATTCATTCATTGCGGGCTTAACGTCATCCATAATTCGTCAGAGATTACTGGAAAATACGTATATGACTCTTACACTAGATGAAGCCCACAATCAGGCCCGCGCTCTAGAGTCAGCTCAAATACAATCACAGAGTTTCAGTCCACAACAAACCGCTGCTATCGCGCAACCCACGCCAGTTCCTGCACAAACTACGTCTACCGCTGCGGCTACAGTTGCATCTCGTAAATCTGTCAGTTATCCAAGACCGCAGACTGATGACAAATGCTACTTCTGCGCTAATGCTAGACACCCTCGGCGGTTATGCCCGGCATATCAAGCTACGTGCCTCAAATGCGGAAAGCAGGGCCATTTTGCCAAAGTGTGCAGAGGCAGTGCGTCACAAAATGCAGCTATGATAATTAGCAATGATGAAGAACCAGAAAATGTATCCTCATGTTTAACACTGGCAGCATGTGGTATCAAGAAGTGCACTACGTATATTAATGTGAACGGAATAAGTCTTCAAGCCCTGATCGATACGGGAAGTACAGCTAGTTTCATAGATGAAGAAGTAATTATTCAATACGGCCTTGCCACTAAACCTTGGAGCCAAAACGTATCAATGGCGTCCTTCTCACATACATCAAATATTTCTCAAGTCTACCTAGCAAACTTAACTCTAAACAAGCAAACAGTTCCTGGGGTACTTTTCCGAGTTATGAAGAATCTTTGCTGTAATGTCATATTAGGCCACGATGTACTGCAACAGTACTCTTCTGTTGAAGTTGGATTCGGTGGGCATATGCCTTCCTTAAAATTATTCGCCTTAGAAGAAGCCAATATCGACCCAGTTGATTTATTTGCGAATATGTCACCCGAATGTCACCCAATTGCAGTGAAGTCCCGCAGATTCGCGCCCCAAGACCAAAAGTTTATCGAAGATGAGATCAAGAAACTCCTAGCCGATGGAATTATTGAAAAAAGTAATTCACCGTGGCGAGCTCAAGTACTATTAACGGCGGGCGCACACCACAAGAAACGGATGTGCATTGACTACTCGCAAACTGTAAACAAATACACTTATCTAGACGCGTACCCTCTACCTAACATCGAAGAAGTCATAGCAAAAGTATCAAACTTCAAAGTCTTCAGTAAGATCGATTTAAAATCAGCTTATCACCAAATCCCCATCATGCCTGAAAATAAGCCCTTCACCGCCTTTGAAGCAGCCGGCAATTTATATCATTTCTGCCGTATCCCATTTGGAGTCACTAACGGCGTTGCGTGCTTCCAAAGGGCTATAGATTCAGTCATCCGCAAATCAAATATTGATGGAGTTTATCCCTACCTAGATGATATAACAATATGCGGAAAAGATAAAAGTGATCACGATGAAAAACTAAAGAAATTCATGGAAATCGCAGATAAATATCACTTGACCATAAACAAAGAAAAAAGCCAATTTGGACTGACTGATATAAGTATTCTTGGATACAACATAAATAATGGTATAGTCAAACCAGACCCGGATCGACTACGTCCACTACTAGATTTAGCGCTACCCCAAGACTCAGCAGCACTGAAACGAGCAATCGGCTTGTTCTCCCACTACTCTAAATGGATACCAGATTTTTCAAGTAAGTTGCATCCGCTAACACAAGTTGAGAGCTACCCTATGGGTACCGAACAAATAGCGGCATTCGAAGAAATGAAACGCCTCATATCGAAATCATCATTATCTGCTATAGATCCAGACGAAACTTTTACCGTTGAAACAGACGCCTCGGACTATTCCATCGCTGCTTCGTTGACACAAAATGGTCGGCCCGTAGCATTCTTTTCCAAATCTCTAAATGACAGCGAAAAGAATTACCCTATCATAGAAAAAGAAGCCTATGCCATAATAGAGAGCCTAAAGAAATGGAGACACTATTTAATCGGACGATACTTTTACCTGGTAACTGATCAGAAATCAGTAGCTTACATGTTACGAGGGCATGCTAGCAAAATAAAAAATGACAAAATACAAAGATGGAGAATAGAGCTTTCGAATTACGTCTTTGACATCAAATACCGTCCTGGAAGTCAGAACGCTGTGGCTGATGCCTTGTCCAGACAAGTGTGCTGCGCATCAAGCGGAGATCGCCTGAAGGAATTGCATGAGTCACTCTGTCATCCTGGAGTGGTTAGATTAACACACTGGATAAGATCTAAGAATTTGCCATTTAGCTGCGATGATGTTAAGAAAGTTGTTTCGACATGCCCGACATGCTCAGAAATCAAACCTAGATTTAATAATTCAGTCGGCACTCTGATAAAAGCCACCGCCTCTTTTGAGAGATTATCTATGGATTTCAAAGGGCCAATCCCATCAGCAACACGAAACAAGTACATTTTAACCATAATAGATGAATATTCTAGGTTTCCGTTTGCCTACGCTTGTCCGGATATGAGTACGGAAACAGTCACTAAGCATCTTAGTGAATTATTTTCCATGTTTGGATACCCTGCGACTATTCACACTGATCAAGGAACTTCTTTTATGTCCACTGAAATGAAAGATTTTTTGCACTCCAAGGGTGTAACGACTAGTCGGTCCTAACCATACAACCCACGCGGGAATGGCCAAGTCGAACGCCTGAATGGGACCCTGTGGCAAACGATCCGTCTGGCTTTGAGAACCAAAAACCTGCCTATCACCATGTGGGAGACTGTGATGACACAAGCTTTACACAGTATACGCTCCTTACTGTGCACTGCGACTAACAAGACACCACATGAAAGGATGTTTAACCACCCGCGACGATCGTCGTGGGGGCAGTCTATGCCATCATGGTTGCAACCAGGGAAGGTTCTCCTCAAGAAATTTATGCGTACAAGCAAGTATGACCCTCTAGTCGAGGAAGTGGACCTACTGGAAGCTAATCCTCAATATAGCTCCGTCAGATTATTGAATGGGAAGGAGGTGACTGTCTCCAATCGTCACCTTGCTCCTAGGGGCACCATCCTTTTGACGGAAACTAATACACATGGAGATCCCGATTCCACTGAGTGCTTTGACCGTGACCTAAGCCAAGGGGAAGTACTATTGGATCCTCTTCCACCAACTTTAGATCCATCGTCTACCACAACCCCATCAACCCCACGTCCATCCATAGCAGAGGCAACAGCGGACCCTGTTCACCACGCTCCCGTCTTAGATGGACCGCGCCGCTCGGTACGAGATAGGAGACTACCTTCCTATCTCTCCGATTACGTTCAGGACTAAGGAGGGAAGAATGTCATGATATTGATTGTCACTCTTGTCAGTTTTTTAGTGTAATAAAACCTAAGATTCAGGTTTGCTATTTTATTAATATTATATCAATATAAAATTATAAAAGAAAACATTACCAACTTTGATAATAACATCATGCTATATCTAGATTCTATCATTAGAAACTAATGTGAATGTGCGTACTTACATAGTTATACGACTTAAGTCTTGGTAACATAAGAGGAGCAATTAGTACACACGAGTACATACATTTATATAGTTAAATTTAATTTGTTAGTCAAATATAAATGTTTTATAGCTGGCAAAGACTTTGTGAAAATATCAGATACATTTTCATTAGTTGGAACGTACAAGACAGTTATGAGCTTCTTATTCACAATATCTTTAATGTAATGGTACTTAATTTCAATGTGTTTCGAGGCTTTGCTATTTATCTGATTGTGAATTAATTTGATGGTACTTTGATTGTCCATAAACACAGAAATAGGAACATTTGTTTCCTTGTTTGAGAAATCTGACAGTACACCCTTAACATGCATAAGTTCGCTTACAGCGTGAGCGCCAGCGACAAATTCAGATTACGCAGTTGATAGGGCGGTGCATGTTTGCTTGCGAGAGAACTAAGATATTATATTCTCACCATGATAGATGACACATCCACTGGTGCTTTTACGGTCCGTCTTATCAGCAGCCCAGTCTGCATCTGAATAAGCCCGGAGGAGAGGATCCTTAGACTTCCTATACAGCAGCCCAGCTTCAGGTGTTCCTTTGAGATAACGTAAAATTCGCTTACCTGCTTTCCATAAATCCTCTGTAGGCTTGTCTAAAAATCTACTCAAATAAGATGTTGCATATGTTATATCTGGTCGACTGTTTGTTGAAATATAGAGCAATGAACCAACTAATTCCTTGAAAGGAACATTAATTACCTCTTTATCAGTATTCGCACTGTAGTTTACTTCCATTGGTGTATTAGTTTTCTTACAATCCTGCATGTTGAATTTCTCTAACAATCTCTGTATCATTTCACTTTGTCTGACTTCCATTATTCCCTTCTGTCTTGTAATTTCCAATCCTAAATAGTTTTTCACTTCTCCCAAGTCTTTCACTTTGAATTCCTTCTTTAGTTGACTGAATATTTCATCGTATTTTCCGAGTAGTAAGATATACAGTAGAAGCCAGGTATTTCCTTTCCGGTATAGGCAGGAGTTATGTGTCGATTTAACAAATCCTTTTTCTGTAACAAATTCATGAAACCTAGTATTCCAACATTTGGGTGCTTCCTTTAAACCATATAATGACTTCTTCAATTTGAGTACTTTTCCTTCCTCTATCTTTAATCCTTTTGGACACTTAATATACACTTCTTCATCCAGCTTTCCGTTTAAGAATGCAGTCGGCACGTCTAACTGTCTCAATGACTCATCTCGTTGAACTGCAATACTTAGCATAAGTCTTAATGTTGATAATTTAGCAACTGGAGCATAATTATTGTACGAGTTGTGTTGTTGAAAACCTTTGGCCACAAGTCGAGCTTTCTTTGTGCCATCTTGTTTAGTTCTGAAAATCCATTTAGTATCTATGGCTTTACATCCTCTGGGTAACGTTGCTTCTTCCCATGTTTCTAACTTCTTTTGGGACTCCAATTCTTTCTTAACTGCTATCTCCCATTCTTCACTTTTTATAGCTTCGTCAAATTCTTGGGGATCTCCTGATAGTAAGCAATAGGCTGTATAGTTTAATTCATAATTTTCCAGTAATTCCTTTGGTTTTCTTACTTCTCTTCCATATCTAGTCTTAATTTGTTCTGTTTCTTGACTGTTTTCTTCGTTACTCTCTTCATCAGTTCCTGTGTAATATCTGGACGTATCTTCTTGGTTATCTTGTAACAATTCTTCATTTCTGTCATTTTCTTCTTGTTGGTTAATTTCTTTTTCTTTGTTGTTACCTTCATTTTGACCTGGTTTCATAACTTCCCCTTCATCCTGATGTCTATATAATATGTCGTTTGGTTTCACGTATTTGATTTGTGATTCATCAAGCATCTCTTGTTACTACGATTTGACCTGTTTCAGGATTCCACACGCGATATCCATTCGGTGCATAGCCTACAAATCTCATTGTTTTGGCTCTTTCTTGGAGTTTGTCCTGCTTTGGTAGGATATGAACCCACACTTTCGCTCCAAATATTCGCAGCCTGGATAAGTCCCGATTCCCAAGCATCATGTCCGCTGGTGTTTTGAACCCGATTGCAGACGATGGACATCGATTAATTTGATAAACGGAGCATCTTACCGCTTCTCCCCACAATGTCTTTGGCAATCCGGTGTCAATTAACAAGGTTCTGGTGCGATTGTAAATAGTTAAATTCATCCTTTCTGCTACGCCATTCGATTTTGGGCTGTATGGAACCGTATATTGCAGTATGATCCCATTCTTCTTGCAGAAATTTTGCATCATTTCATTTTTAAATTCACCTCCATTGTCACTCCTAATCTTCTTTACTTTATTTCCTATCTGTCTCTCCATTCTGTTTACATATTCAATTATCTTTTCAGTAGCTTCACTTTTCCTCTTCAACAGATGCACTTCACAAAAATGAGTATAGTCATCTATAATAGTCTGATAGTAAACCTCACCATCAGCTGTAGGAGTACTCACTGGTCCAGAAATATCGGTATGTATTAGCTCACCAATGTGACAGGAACGCGGCTTTGGAGTAGGAAAGAAAGGTAACCTAGTGGACTTACCTTGCATCCATGGCTCACACGGTGTGTCCGAATAAGGCAGCTTCATTATTCTCAAGTGCTTCCTATTAGCATGACCTAGACGCCTGTGCCATAAGTCATCATCAGCAGCTGTTAAACATTTATGTAAATCCAAGTGCATCGGTATTACATACAGATTTCCAACCAAGTTTCCAACAATGTTGTGTGTTTTATTTTTGATTGACACATTTCTTTTATTAAACTCTACATTAAATCCTCTTTCGAGTAACTTTCTTACTGACAGTAAATTGTGTGACAGATTGGACACTATCAACCCTTCAATGTTCACAGACACATCATTATACATCAAATTCAATTTACCCCTCTTATTACTTGACAAGTATTGACCATTAGCAACAAAAATTTTAATTTCCTTGTCTAATTTAACTATATCTGTCATGTTTTGTTCATATTCGGATCTAAGTAGGTTTTCAGTAGCTCCCGAATCAACAATAAATTGTATATAATTACTACCCACATTCAAACACTGTTCATCTGTATCATTAAACACTGTAAACGACACAATACTGCATTCCTCCTCCGCCTGCGCCTCGCCGTGGGCATGTCCTCCCATTCCATATGGCCGACGGTTTGCACCACTCCGAAATCTCGAAGAGCCACGATATCCTCTTGAACTTCTTCCCCGGTGCACATATGAGTCCATCTGTTCTCTGCAGTCCTTGATCATGTGACCTCGTTTTCTGCATCTATAACATATCAGGAACGCAGTTTCTTCGCTGGCGCTCTCTTGACTTATCTTCAATTCAGCATCTAGAAGTCTTGCTTTAATCGACTCAATCTCAATATTGTTATCTGTTATCATGGTCTCTATGGATGTGACTACGTTATCATACGCTGGTGGCATACTCGAGAGTAGATAGCATACCTGATCCATCTTATCGACCGCGCATCCTATAGCGCCTAATTCTCCTACTAGTGAGTCAAATTTGAGGAAATAATCCTGTAATTTTTCGTTGGTACCGCATTTGAGCATGATTATTTTGCGTTTTAATCTCAATCTGTTGCATGTCGTTTTCCTTTCGAAAATCTCTTCTAGTTTCGTCAGCATGGCCGCAGCCGTTTTGCAATTTTTTACTATTTCAATGTACCTGTCAGTTAGTGTTTGTACTATTATTGACCTCGCTTTGGCATCTTGGACTGTAGACACAGCAGGCTCCGCCTCATCATCTTTAGAATCTACACAGTGCAATACTCCTTTCTCTTCAAGGATTAATTTTATCCTAAATTTCCAGTTGCCGAAATTGCAATTTTCTGTCAACCTCGGGAAATGATAATCTTGAGCCATTTTCACCGATATTTATTTATATATTGCCGTTACTTTATGCTTTTTCCTTTATTTATTTTTTGACTTGCATTTATTAAATATAGCGCAGTGGAAGCGTATTAATTCTTGAAATTAAAATTCAGGCATTTTCCCTTATAACAACCATAGCAATAATATAATAAAAAAAAGATACCATGTTGGACTGAAGATGTTGATGCTGGGAGTTCATCCTTTTCTGAGAAAAATTAAAGAAAAAGGAAAAATCACAAATTTATTGAAAAAACAGGTACATACAGAGAAAACAAATAAATATTTTTAATACCTTTCTGTTTTGGTAACGTAGTTTTTCATTGAAATATTGGATTTGACATTCCAAAGTGGACCAATTCACTTGGGTAGCATATTTCGAGTTAAGTTCGACTAAAATCATCTCCTTCACCAGACGTTTTAAGCGGGAATTTTTAAAATTAACATGTTTTGTATCCCATAAAATTGGGTGAGCTTGGATGTAGTTAGAAAATTGTATGTTCTCCATTGTAAACAAGAATATAGTTAACAAACACTAATATTGACAGGCCCCGTGTGGTTGCCGGGTAAGAATGGCGCCACCCCATCTCTTCCCGTGGGTTTCGTAGGAGGCGAATAAGGGAAAATCGGAGGGTGGGCAGCAGCATCCTTCGATCATTACCACCATCAAACTGCGGTCGCCAACCCGCTTGCCAAGCGTGGCGACTATGGCAAATCCCCCCCAAATTGGGGGAGGCCTATGTTCAGCAGTAGACGTCTTTCGGCTGAAATGATGAATGATGAATATTGACAGGTGAAATAAACCGTTAACAAATGTAGCATAGAGTACGAGAATATTGCGTTTAGTTTGAATTAATTATGGTTAATAAGACGAATTCATTTTAAATCAAGAAGAATCTAATTATAGTAAAACAAAAATAAATAATAGTAAATAAATCAAGAGAAAAGAAGTTTATTCAGATGAATTGAGGCGCTGTAAACACAGTGGTATCTCCAAATGAGAAGGGATATACATATCTGAAAAAAAAAAACAAACAAATATAGAAAAAGAACAACAACAGAAATAAGGGGACTTTGAAAGAATAGGTATATACAGTAGGAAACATAACATACCTACGACTATCTCAACTGCGTCCACAGTTGGAACCATATTAGAAGTGACCTGAAAGAGGGAGAGAAACGTTAGAACATGAAAAGAAAAACGATAAAAAAAAAGAAAAACTCACGAAATTGACATCTAAGGATTCAACGGAGTCAGAACTGGCAGACATCTAAAAAAAAAACAAATAAAGAAGAGATATTGAAACGGATTCAGCATAATATAAGGTAAGTCAGTCGGAAAAAAAAACTCATTCAACAGTTAATTACCTTGGAATCCTGTATTGTTGGTGAATATGTAGAGCTGCGAGGAGAAGGAGGGGAGAGAGAAACGGAGGGTCGGTGAGGGAAAAGAGGGATATCGGACGACAGGGAGCTATGGGAATTAATGGAAGAGGAGGGGGAAAAAGAAGTAAGAGGTTCTGTTTGGGTCCAAGCATCGCGGGTCATCAAGGATTTACCACAAGCACATTGAATCTAAAAGGAAAGGAAGGAAGTGGTTAAAAATATCAAATGAAAGTACAATAGCTATCAAACCGAAATGGGCAAAAGAATGGCAGTAATTGATGTACGTTTTTGGGAATGCTTGCATAACAACATTTATTACAAAGGAAAAGGAAATTGTGGAAGAATGAGAAATTGAATAAAATAGGTTAGAAGGGAAAATCGTAAGATAAAAAAAAAGGTTCTGATAAATCCTAATGAGCAATGCAGACATATAAAAAAGACATAGAGAAAAACTTACCATGTTGAAACAGAAGAGTCCTGCTAAAGGAATTATTAAATAAAAACCTTCTGGAAAAGACTGAAAATAACAATAGGAAAAATATGACCATTAAAGTAAACACAACAAACGTTGAATGAGAAATCAAACACTAAAACGGAAAAAGAAACCGCGGTAGTAGTCTGTGGCACCCAACTCTGCTTTTATTTTTAATTAAAGTAGGGTAAGGAGTGTGTTTTTGGGTAATAGACTAAATAGACTTTTTACAGAATAAATAAAGTATGTATTTATGTTACAGTTCATGATTGCGTAAGTCGCGAAAAAAAGTACAGGAGTAGAAAAAATAACAAAACGAAACGAATTCCGGCGAAAAGAAGATCGCACTTAGGAACAAAGACAATCAAATATATCGAATTTAAATTCGATATATTTGATTGCATATCAAAAAATACTGATTGCGTCTCGAATAATAGTGATTGGCGTAGCTATTAACCAATTGCACATCAAAGCCGGGTTTTGACGTGCAATTAGAATTTTAGCTGTGCAGATCAGCAGTTTTAAGTTGTTAGGTTTTTTTGACGAGTCTTTAACTGAAAATATTTAGGTATATGAATGCGTTATATGAAAAGCAATTATTTCTAATAATATTTAACTTAAGGCAAACATTTTTACATTGTTTGGTATCTGCTTTAGTGACAATTTTATTATTTTGAAACCCAATATAATTATTTAGTAATTCTTAATTGATATTTAGGTAAGCCTTTTAATATTATTTCGTGATTCAATTTATGTGACAGATCTACAATTATAGGAACAAATATAATTTATTAGGTCACTGAAAATGCATTTACGAGTATTAGGTAATTGATAAAATGATACCCTACTAGTCATTAAAATTAAGCAGGGTTTGGTACTCAACTCAGCACTGTCCAAAGTGTCCAATGTACAAGCTGACTTGACAGGCGCTGCACACAGTGAAGTGACTTGCGACCTAACGGACCGCGCTGAACAGCGCTTGATCCGCCGCACAAGGGGACGAACGACCCTTTCTTGCGGAACTTGGCACAGGTCCGCCGGTTGGAACCTGAATTCTCTATGGGTCAGGACGCGGAACATAGGGTTTTTGGTATACATTACGAAGACGTTCAGAATGTTCGAGTTACTTCTAACCTAACAAGTACATGGACAACTTTTTTCCCTTAAGGTCAACGCCGCCCATGTTGTACTGGGAGACGCAGATTGGCTTTTCCCGTGCCATTCCTGCTCTCATTGCAGGTTCCAACTGGTCGGTGTAGCAGGTGGGCACCATGGTGACCAATTTGACGTCCTTCCAGGTCGTCACGGCAATGCATGACAGGCCACTCGCTGCCCGGTCCGCATATCCTATTCTTTGAGAAACTTTATATGCTCAGGACCGTGACGCCTGTTAGGCAACAGCGTGCCCACCACATCCGTCTGCTTGCTTTTAAGGAACCTGGTCATGGGTAACCATGAATATGTTTTAGCACTACTTTGCAGGTGGTATAAACTCATGGATGGGTCCCTCATGCACAGCCGAGTCCTTTCTGGCATATATATAATGCACCTGGGCAGGTAGCCAGATGAGGCCTCGCATAAATCAAAGCATTTGATCCCGAATGGGGCCACCTTGGTTCGGATACATTGTATACAAGCAAGACGACCCGCACTTCAAAAGTGATTCGTCGAGGCCCAACTGCTGCTCTGGTGTATAGAGCTCGTCGAATTTTTGGTTGAAGTATTCTAGGATGGATTTGATTTTCCAAAGTTTTTTGGTACGAGCTGGCGTGTGGGCAATGTTTTCGTAGCCTATGAAGTGCAAGAACCGCGTAATTATTTGGAATCGGTTGCGCGACATTAACGTACGAAAATCCGGCAGACCCATAACGCCAGTCGACCATGGAATTGTACATAAGTATTGTAAATTTTTAGGGTTCCGTACCAAAATGGTAAAAAAGGAAGCCTTATGTAAGCCACTTTGTCCGTCTGTCTGTCTTTCACATCACTAAATATCTCAAGAACTACTTATACTATCGATTTGAAATTTGGAAGTTATAAAGAAGGGTAACCTAGATGCTCAGAACATGTTTTTTTTACTATTTTTTTTATATGAAAGTCTAGTGAACATGTCAAGTGGAGTGTTATATGAAAAGGCTTGAGTAGCGAGCGCATTCTGAAACAATTGTTTTATTACGTTGAGTCATTTTCGATTTATGACGGAAAATGTAAAAAAAATTTGCAAAACAAAGTAGTCCTTGTAGATCCGATATATTTTTTTTTTTTTTAATTTACTTCTTACAAAAAAAGTTTACATTCGTTTACACTATAACTTCGCCAAACTGCATCACAGTTTGTTGGCGAAATAAACACTCTTTATTTTTAACTCAGCCATCTAAATATGTTAGTAACATTATTTTACCTACTTATTTCACCTTACTTAAAAATACATATTATTTATTTTTTTATCACGCGGGTATTCTTAGTAATGAATGAATCACAACATAACAGTTGAGGGTTGATCTACGCTAATTAATAATCTCGGCCTGCGCGAGCGCTGACACATAAACATGAAAGATACATATAGCTACAATAACTAACCTAAAGTTAAGTTAGTAATTAGTTCGTCTGACGAAGGCGACAAATATGGCTCTTATTATTATGTCACTAATGACCATTTCAAACATGTCCTTCGTAGGATGATATTAATGAAATTAACTATCTACTTTTATTAGGTATTTTTCTTATACTACTTCGATCTATGTTTTTCTTAGGAAGCTGTTTAATAAATACTCCTTTACTTTACGCTTAAACACATTTATAGTCTTACATTCAGTCTCCGAAATAATTTTATTGTAAATGCGAGGTACGAGGTATTTCCTCGTCCTTTGTCCGTAATAATTGATTGCACCCGGTTCTATGTACGTTTTGCGTGTTGCTAGTCTAAGACAACGTTTATATGTATTAGGTATTTTATATACCGGACATTTGTACTGGTCTACAGCTATTAAATACTTAAACTTAGCGTGCACAGGTAATATTTTACATTTTTGAAATAATACATGGTAGTTTCCTTTGCAATTTTGTTTTGTTTTCTTATCTATTATTGTTTTTATTAGTCTAAGTTGCAAATTGTAAATTCTATCTAGGTACGTGTGGTGTATTGTGAAGTTTGGTGTCAAAATAGCGGCCAAGCCTGATGGTCAAGTACGAATGTTTTTAAATTGACTTTGTAATCGATGCTCGATTCACGATTTTAATAAAATATTTAATAGTATAGAAAATTATAATTAAAGCGAAAACATACGTGTAAGTGAAACGATAATTTATCTTTTCGTAAATTTGATAAATTACCATTTATTTATTAAGTGAAAATTACAATTATATATGTATACAACTATTAATCTAAACCTAAACAACTTAATGTCGGTCAGATGGCAACAGGCCTAACGGTTTAACTCTGGTGCCGTGGGAAAAAGGGAAATGCCTGCTGTGGGACGCAACGTGCGTGAGCACCTTTGCCGCCTGTGGGCCATATATCTGGGCCATACAATGCGCAAAGCAGGAGCAGCCGCTGAATTAGCTGCCATACAAAAAAAAATCAAATATTCCGCGCTCAGTAACTATCTTTTTGTTCCGCTTGCCGTCGAAACGTCAGGTGTTTGGTGTGAAGAGGCCAAGTATTTTCTCAGGGAGGTGGATCGCCGCCTACGTGATAAGGGCCTTGATCAGTGTTGCCAGATGGGTTTTACGTTCCGTTAGGCGCAGCTCTTAAAAATAGTACGCAAATTCAACTTTGAGTACGCAGTACAATATGTATTGATAAATTGTGCTGTATACAGCTGGTGCATAAACAAAGGCCTAAAAATACACGTTTCACTGTTTCACGGATTTTGTATTTTGTTTTGGTTGTCAGCTGATGAAATAATAACACATGATAATATCAGATTATATTTATTATGAGGATAAAAAAAAACAGCACAAGTGGTGCCTTTTGGCCGCCATAGGTACCATTTCAATATTTGCATTTTTGACGTTGATGTTTAGGCCTAGGGAGTATGTATAGACATACATAAATTTCACATTTTCGAACCATAACCAACGACCTGCTTGTTTCATTGCGATTGCGACGCCATCTGCGCAGAATTTTGCGTGTTTATCCTCATTCATACCTCATGTTTTATATGGACATATTTCACTTTAAGTGTATGATTCGTCAATTATTTGTATTCTGAGCATTATCATTTTGATCTGGAAATAAAATATAAAAATTAAAATTTACACAGTACCTTTTCATACAGAGTAAGCAATGCAGCCATATTTGACATGATCATATCAGATAATATTAATAATTCATACCTCATACCTTTTATATGGAATTATTTAGGCCACTCTAGGACTCCATAAACAGTCTACAGACTGATTGTATTGATTCGTCAATTATTTGTGTTCTGTACAAATCGTTTTATACTGAAAATAAAATACAACAGTTAAAATTTACAAAGTACCCTTTCAAAGAATGTGATACAGCCATATTGTAATGTGATACAGATAATATTAATAATTTATACCTTTTATGTGGAAGTATTCAGGCCAGTCTAGGACTTCATAAACAGTCTTGAGATTGATTGTAATGATTCATCAATGATTGTATTGTGTACATTATCATTTCACACTGAAAATAAAATATATCAGTTCAAAATTATACAGTAAGTACCTTTCCATACAAAGAAAGTAATGCAGCCATATTAGACCTGCCATAAAGTTAGAATTATTTTATTAGTAAATCTGCCAAAGGAAACAGTGAGGTGATCAAGTTATATATTTTTTCGCTTTTGTAGTAATGAATGGAAAAAACAATAATCACATCAAGGACCTTGATTCACATACTGTTTTCTGCGTGCAAAAAATAAAGATAAAGTACCACGCACCATAACACTTTTAAGTTAGTGAAGTTAACCGGTTAGTAATTTATTAGTTTTTGCCCTTAACATTTCCGCAGATGGTTCCCACTTAATACATCCACCAGCATCTTTAATACCTTGAGCTGTTTTCATTAAGGCAGCAACTGTGTCTGTATTAAGTTTATTTCGATCATCCGTTTTAATTCTTTTAAGGGAGCTGAATACCCTTGCTACGGATGCATTTGAAAAGGGCAAAATTAAAATAAGGGAGATAATAGTTTTTAAATTTGAAAACTTATGGTTTCCTGCCAAGGTTTTGATGGAGAATACACTTTTCCAATACTCTTCAATAACTTGTGTTGATAAGTCATGTTCGGCTTGGTCAAGCAGTGAGTGCTCCCTCCATTCTTGTTCCAGTTGTTGCATATTAATTAAGTTATTTTCTTTAAGCATTGGAAATCGGTTCAGCACTTGTGTAAGGCTTTGCATATTCATTTTTTGAGCGTTTTTGGGGTCTACTATAGCAACTATATCAAAAATCGGGTCTCTGAAGTCGAATCTGATTGTAATCTGTTTGATAAGTTCTATATAAAAAGCTAAACAAGATTTCAAAAAGTTGTTAATTTCCAATTACGGTGGACCATTAGCTTCCTGTCTCGTTTCTGTCAAGGATTCCTGAGCAGCAATTTCCAAGTAAACATCTTTTAAGGGTAAAAAGTGTCGAGGGTTACTATATTCTATGTTTTCTTTGCTTCATTTAAAAAAAAACCGTTTTGACAGTATTGGTGTTTTTGTCTAGGTAAGTGACAGTAAATGCGCATTGCTTTTCGACGCTGCAGTCGGTAGTTTCATCCATTATAAGGGAATAAAAGTCTGTTGGACCTTTTAGTTGGTCATTGATTTTATTTTCAAACTCTGGAGCCAGCATTGTTTTAACTATAGCTGTCGTTTTTGTTCTGCCGAGCTTTAATTCTTTGGCTATAGTGGAGTCAGGGAAAATGTCAGCTAATAGCGGCGTTAAACTGTCCATTAAAGAAAAAGAAAAATTGTGTGCTGCCAAAAAACTTGAAAGTTTTATCTCTGCGCGTCTCACCTTTTCCTTAGTTAAGTCTTTTTTTTCATGCCATGCTTCTTCGATTTTTTTTATTTTTACGTATTTGTAACATCATCTTAACATGATGCTTAGACTCAGCATGTCTAATTAATGCCGGCTTATGCAGTGTCAGAGTTATGCCACATACTCTGCACAAAGGAGTGGTATTGTTTTTTGTCAACCAGGAGCTTAATTTTGCGTTTTTGAGCCATGAGTCACAAAATTCGACTTTCCTTTTTTTTTGGCGGCGGTGGAGCGACATGGACATTGCCATCAGGGTATGAATCCTCCACATTGCTGGGACCGGAATAACTGGGCTTCGGATTACTAGGTCCTGGATTATTGGGTCCTGGATTACTGGGTTCGGGATTACTGGATCCGGGGTCAATGCGACCAGGGTCACTGGGACCAGGATCACTGGAATTGGGAGCATTCCTAGTGTGCTGCAAGATGGGCTCTTCATTTGTTGAATGTGTACTAGTGCTTTCACTAGTATCAATGACGTTGTGGGGTCGTTTTCTTGATTTAATTAAAAATTTGTCCATTGTAGGTACATTAAAATAAAAAACCCATAACCATAAGCAAGCAGGGCTGTAGCACAAACACACATGCATTTTATTTCCAGCCCTAAATTTACAGCCTTGGCCAAAACTATTGAGCATCCATTTTTACATTTAAGTATAATTATTTTTTCACTTTAAGATTAAATAATGTTATACTATAATTTAAAAGCTAGTTACCTAAAAACCTTAAAAACTTACATATATTTTTTATAACATTTCACACGTATATCAATGGCGTCACCAGTCTTAAATGCTCTAAGAATTGTACAGTCTAATATCACCTGAAAATAGCATGATGACTTGATCATACTCTCTCCAGTTACTTTCGAGACCGACTGTACATTTGTTTAGAGCGACATTATTTTCGGAACTTGGCTTTCCAGCGACAAACCATTTATTATACATGCACAAACACAAACCCTCAGTTACTAAAAAATACGTCACAAACCAAACAAAAAACAGTTAATTTATATATGGATAAATGTACAGTCCATCATAAACGTCAACTCTTTTCGACCTTATCTCAAAAAAAATCTTAAATTATACATACTTGACTTCAGTGCAGTAATACTGAACTAGTAATGGATCCCCAGTTCCAAGGGGCAAAGACTACAAAGACCAGCCTGGAGTCAGGGCTACTGGGTACTCCATTGAGAAGCTCGCCTTCCGTCCCATTGACATAATAATATTTATTTTTCAGCACTAAAACAAAAATATCATATAAACGCGGAAAAATCCATTGCTGGCTACTTTGAGAGCCAGGGGGGTTTCCTTACGACATTTCATTTTAAAAATGAACATGTATCATGCATATGCATATTATGCATTTTATGTACTAACAATTACGTGCTCAGTACAACCGAGATTCATTTACAATCGAAAATAATTTTAATTATGACATACTGCACCAATTTTGTAACACAAATTCCTCATTAAATTTGCAATAAAACCTTAATGCAATGTGAATTTGTGTTCTTTGTAATCTTAGTATATTATAATTAAATAGTAACAAATACTCACTGTAGGGGACAGGGTGAAATAAATGCAGATATACGAAGAAAAAACGAAAGAGTGGTTGGACGGCGAGAAGCGTGTGCTAAGAGCCCGTAATGTTTCTGCGACTGACTGCCTCACAGCCAATGATATCCTCGATTGACCACCCTCCCGGGCCCCTCCCCCTCATACGACATAGACGGCACACCACTCTGACTTCCATCCACCTTCAATTTCATTAAAATATAAAGAAAATAGGAAATAAAATAACAAAGTTAGACATTGGGATTAACGCGTCGCCTACACTCACGTTTCCCACACAAAATCACTATTTTTTAACAATAAAAGACGGAGCAACCGCACTCGCGTTCCGCGCCTGAATAACTGACGCTTTGAAACCGCTATTTTTCGAATACCTGACAGGTAACTATAGAGTATTTAAGCGTCCTTTTGAAAGTTTACTTCATTTGCATGTTTGTTTCAACTATTGCATATGACGAAACACCTTATTTCAGCTCGAATTGAGCTTAAATTTGAGCGCAAAATTACTGGCTCCCTGGAGAGCCGCGGGTTTTAGAGGTTTCTGATACTGGTTACCTGAGTAGCCGCCGAGTTCTGACGGTTTCTCTTTGATGTTAGTTCGATTTCGGAAGGTTTTGACGCTGGCTACCTAGGGAGCCACCGGGTTTCGAAAGGTTGAATCATGTTTTTGGCGAAACGATGAGAGATAGATAGGTGGGTATGCAGTTATCAAAACACAATCATATTCTCTGACTCCAAATCTGTACTTACGGAATTACAAAATCGCAGCAGCACTAATTACAATATAAACAAAATTCACAAAATCATTCATTCGATCAACACCTCCACAGCTTCTAATATTAAATTCTGCTGGATAAAGGCCCACGCTGGAATAACCGGCAACGAAAGAGCAGACCTACTTGCCAAGGATGCGGCTGCCCTTAAAAAACAACCTGATTTTGCTCGCTTCCCACTCTCATTTCATAAATACAACCTTTGGAAATACACATATAATAAAAGTAATTATGAATTTATCAGCAGCAAAACAGGTATCCACATCAAAACTTGGTTCAACTCAATCGATGATATCAGAAACTTCCTTAAAAAGCCAAATTCTCATTTCATCTTACTCAAATATTCACAGGACATGGCTACAATCTATCTTATCTTAAACGCTTCAAAATTGTAGATGCAGACATCTGTCCATGTGACAATACTTCTGTCCAAATAATTCACCATCTGCTTAACCGGTGTCATCGTTTTACTAACTCAAGGCTGAACCATGAAACTATATGTGCTATTCATAACCTAAATCCTTATATAATTCCTGAACTATTAACAAAAGAAGAAACAATTGACTCGTTTGTTCATTTCTGTACTTACATAATTAACCAGCTAAAAAACTTTAATCAAACCTACCCTTCATAAATAATCATGATCCTGCAATAAAACAACAAGTAAACTTTATTTTTATATAATTTAGTGGTAACAAATTACAAATTATTAATATATAATAAAATACAAATTACCTTACACTATTTCATTAGCTTAACCTCAGCTAATAATACTTCTAATTAAACAAAAATACAAGCAATAAGTTAATAATCACTTAGTACAATATAACATAATATATAACAAAATAAAACAAATTTTATATATACAATCATGTCCCTGCAATAAAACAACAAGTAAACTTCATTTTCATATAATAAAATACAAATTATCTTGTACTAATTTTTAGCTTAACACAAGCGACAAGTATAACAATAAACACTTATTACAATATAACATAACAAAAGACAAATAAATCTTCTTACATTATTTAGCTTAACCTCAGCTGCTAACCAAACAAAACAACAAGCAATAATAAAAACAATCTTCCCCCTCCCTCCCCCCACTGCTTAACACCACCCCTCACATCTACTACTCCCCCAACGTTACGAACTTGCTCGATTATATCCTCCTAATCGGACACACCCGCCTAGGCTCCGGTGTCAAGAAATAGCCCACGTTTGCGAACACTATTTGCTCGTCACGCCTATTTAGTCCCCTATGAACCCCTCTCAGATGCCGCACTATGTGCCCATTTCTAGTGAAGTATCCGCAAAAGGCGCACTGCTGAATTTGCACTTGCCTCACTACCCCCCTCCTTGGCATCAATAGCCTCCTCATTCGTTCATTCCAGTCATCATCATTATCCTCGGATTCCGGATTCCAAGAGGAACTTGAATCCCCGCCGGCAAAAGGATCAGACTCTGAAGAATTGGCCGCTGCCTCCTCAGGCCCACCCTGCTGCCTTCCGTTGCCCTCCTCCGCAGCTTGTTCTTGGACCAGTTCAGGGCTCACGGGCTCTTGATTTTCCTCCCCTTGCACTATCTCACCCATTATCTCATTCTGAACACTCAGCTCTTCTTGTCCAAGATCTTCCTCCTGTACAACAACCTGGTCCGAGACAGACTGACCTCCTTGTTCCCTTTCTACGCTAGAAGACTCACTGTCTGTCTGTCCACTTCGCGCTGGCTCCCCTGCATTTCTTATATTGGTTCCACAAGTGTAATACGCCCTCTCAGCCATTAAATATGAAATTAACTGCTGCTGTGCCATCATCACTCTTGCTACTCCTCCCATCATCGTTGAGAACTCATCAGCGCATGCTGAACAAACCATTCTTCCTTATTCTTAATGAAACCAAACCACACTACCACACATGAAAGATGTCTGTCAAAAATCTGCTAGCAAATCTAAACACAAAATAAATATTTGTTAAATTATTTCTTTTTAAATTAGCTGCCAGTACCTTCTCTCTGGTAATATATACATCATGCATACATCCTCCTCACCAATTACCTCACCTCCTTCTACCCCCCCACCCCCCACTCCGCACCCGCACAATCTTATATATTTTTCCGTTTGTAACCATTCTACTGCTGTATATTTTATTACAAAAATAGAAATTTTTATACATTTCATGAAGTGTTGATGAATTATTTTTTATCAATGGTTTTTAGAGTCTAAATATACTCAGTTTGCCCCTAATTTTTGCTCTGTATTGTGCTCTAATTGTAGTTGGTCCCATAGATACATTTCTTCGTCTCTGAAATCTGCTTCAAATTGACAACATAAAAAATGGTCAGCTACTGTATTAATGTAAATTGTATTTTTATGGTCTTAGTACAATATACAAATACAAACGAATATTTTAATCAGGCTTCCTGCAATATTTAATATTCCACTTCTGAATACTCTGAAGTTTCATCACTACTATCATCCTGGAGATTGATATCCAGCCTATCAATGTCCTGACATCTAGAGAATGTATCTCCACTCGTATTTTTTTTAGACATGCTGGCACAAATTTCGCCAATCCTGGAATCTCAGGATCAGGAATCTCTCCCTAGACTAACTCCTGAAAAGCCTTGAGAAGAAGAGCATTAAGATGGAAGCTTCGCTTCCTTCAGCTTTCGTCTTAATCTTGTAACCTATCCCCGTTAAGAGTCGACTTTGCCCGAACAGGTCTTTCTGGGCTTTTATAAAAAAAAACTCGATTTTTCTGGGTTTTTTTTTTCTTTTTTTGTTAAATAATAATTTGATGAAACATTATTTGGTAATATGTATTTAGGTTTAATGCAAAATAGCAAAATCTAAATGTAACAATGATTGATTTGCCAACTTAAAGTACTGCAATAAGTTAGTTAGGAAGTGAAATTTGTCGAAATATATTTCTGTCGCCGATCTGCGCGGTGCTAGGTTATATGAGGAGTTCCGGTGACCATTTCCCGACTCCATCGTGAGAGTCCGGACCTTATCTGTCCGGATGGTATTCACCAAGACAAATCCAACGGGCCCAAACACAGCGGTGCTGTGATGAGCGTATGAGGACTTCCGGTGACGATCTCCTGACTCCATCATGAGACCCTGGACCTCATCTGTTCCGATGTTACGGTGGTGTTATGATGAGACGAGTACATGGGGAGCTGAGATTAATTCAAAAATAAAATATTAAAAAAAATACTTAGGTATAGGATCATGATCATTCTATGGTCGTATACGAGTACAGCGTGTCTTGGAATTCCGTGAATTGTATTTCCGATGTTTGCGAAGTCGCGCGATCAGCGACACACATCTGACCTCTGAGAGCGCTCGACGCAGACTGAGCAGCGTAATTTATGGGTAAATTAGGTAATATTAAAAACGTTTACTCAGTTGAATTTTAGATCGATTATGATAAAAAAATTATTTGCGACGAAAAAGGTTGCACTTTGCTACACTTTTATCTTTAGAGCAAAATATTTATGAGCTTTGCAAGAAAAAAATTAAACTTGATCCTATTTTCATCAAAAGACTAGGCAACATTCGGATGCTACTTGAGCCTAAATTTTAGATGAATCTAAACTCTTTAACGATGTTATTATCTAGTTTGTGATATGTAGAATTGAAATGTGACTTAACGATTAGAAAACGAACTACTTCACTTAAGTTGGTATGTAGCGAACTTCGTACTTATAATGAAGCTATGAAGTCAGAGAAAGTGGAGAATGGTTACAGGCTGACCAAGAGGACTATTATCTCTCATCTCACATGGAGTCTTGGATTGCTGATTCTGGCTACTGCGGGTGCAGGTGGCTTTCTCTTGTGTTGCCGGAGTTTGCTGATGTTATAACAGAATGAGTTCATCAGTAACTTAATGATGTGCACTGTGAGCATTAAAATCCTCGCCGAAACATGTCTTCTGAAATTTTAACTCACGAAAATACTCGTGGACCGTACCGTACCTTTCAACTTATTTTTAGTATTTTAAAGGTAATGCGTTACTCAATACACAAAGACCACAAAGTAGAAGCTTTTTTAACTAGCCAGTATCTACCTACAAATACATAACGTTTTTAAAAGTTGCTGATGTAACTAAAGTCAAATACCATATTTGGTCTTATACCAAACTAAAAACGTGCCTGATATTAAAATAATAAAATAAATAAATAATATGTTACTGTTTCATTTAATATTAACCTAACTACAGTTTAATATGTACCTAAGTACAGTTTATCGAGAACCAATCGTTATACGAGTAAATCATTCGCACTCTGTAATTGGATATCAAAAACAGAAACTTTATATATAGATCCAAATAACATGTGGTTAACTGAACATGTAATTACGAATTCCATTATGTTCCCAGGGTTTCATAAAATATTATAATTAAGTTTTTCCAACCCAACATTAAGTACATAAAACTACTGTATGATGTTTGTTTGTCCTATACTAAGTGGAAAATCATTAGGTATTTACATTTCGGAAGCAGTATTTTTGAAAATGCCTATAATCGAATTAATGTTAAAACTTACTTTGTACGTAAGTGTTAATGTAAGGCTAGTGTCAGTACAAACGTGGAAAGGGTAAGGTGTATTTGTTCATTATATGACATTAAGATTTCTCACAACCGACTGTTCAAAACATGGAAGCCAAATTTTTTTGTACAACATTGTGAAAAATCGTTCAATATAGAACGCCGTATTTTTATTAAAAAAAAATATTTCCATAAACGCAATTATTGGTTTAAGGAGACTCATCTTATGAATATATGACAACATTGGTGGGACCTCAGCGCTTCCGAACTTAAAAACATCGCTACCCTTGTAAAATTATCTACCTACTTAAACAGAGGTCTCATCTTGGCCATTATTATTAAAAATACTTACTCTCTGATACCTCGTGATTGGTCGATTTTTGCCATACTACGGAGTCAAAACCGATCATGGTAATATTCTTTTTGTACTCACACTTATGATTTTCTTTTTGTACTTGATGGGACCGGTTAATATTATCGTGGATTTCAGAATTGTTTGGGTTTTGCTTTAATATTCATCACGTGATAAGGTAAACGTGCCAGTGCTGGACACCTTAGTGCCCAATAGATGACACACCTATTATTCATCATGGCAAGATTGAAAGTGCCATGTATTGTGTCAGTGGCTAGCACAGGGACGTTTACCTTACTTCTAGAAAAAAGTGTTGTATATAATAGTTACATAATTCGCTATTGTATAGTTACTATAGAAGTCATGTAACGCGTTTAAACCACGAAGCTTTAAGTCACGAGATTATAACGGCCGATGTAACGACTGTACAAAATACTATTATTAAATCATAAGTGTTCTATTCTACACATTACACTTGAGCTACTAGACCTCGTCTCGAAATATATTTCTAAATTATGCCTTACGTTTGAAAATCGGTGAAAAATTGCATACTTCACACAACAAGAAATCATGTATTAATTATTCAAGTAATGCCAACTAATTGCGTATGTTGATAAGAATATAATCTTGATAAATTAAAATTTTCTATACGAAGGGTGCATAAGACTGTTGGAGAAGAGCTCTAAAATCAATATTTACTAACGAAGCTTATCCACGAATTGATTCTTCCCGACATCTTCAACAGGCTAGAATACTGTACTCGTAACATCAATATAATTTTTTTCAGTTCACTTACTGAAGATGCAAAACAAGAAACAATCACGACAGAAAGACGTAAGTTTTTATATACACCTATCAACATAGGGCATTACTGTAAGCTATTCTGTGTAACTCACATGTTAATTACTTTTTTCACGAAGTAATTGCTTAAATAATTATTTAAATATTTTTACGTTCTATTTTATCAACGTGGTATTGGTACTTTTTGATGGTTGTCTGGCGCTAGCTGCTAAATAATGAATGAGGGACGATCAAATGTAGTTTGAATAGTTTTGCAATGGCGCGAGTTGACGGATGATGCAGTGTGTTAGACGACCTAAACGAATTAACATATAAAATGACGCACTAAATAAGTAGAAGATTATAAACGAACATTAATTTATTTTACTGTGGACCTGCAACCTAATCACGTAACTTCATATACCTACTAACGCTAGGTACAATTTAATGTCATTTGTAGAACATAAATTTCTACAAATGACGATAGCACATAAAGTTACATGATGACCCCCTATGTGTATACGTGAAGATCCCTTAACCCAATGTTTACAAGTTATGCCAAGAAAATGTACAGAGTTACTGAAATTTTATCTGAGATTTGGTGTATCTTATTTTAAAAAACGCGGTCTAAAACGCTTTTGTTATAGGATTTTCTACAAACGTTAGCGACCATAATCAACACGGCTCGCTGGTGTGGAATTCCTTCGCCGGGAGGAAAGATTGCTATTTGCATGTCCTTGATTACACTCCTGATGCTACTGGTGTTGGAATTGACCGCAATTTGGAAACTCATACGGGTTTTTGGTGGATGGTCTGTTGTAAAAGGTTCATACTATTCTATAACTAAGTCTAATTTAAACGACCTAGTACGAGCATACCAACTTCCCAATCTATATTCATAGGAAGTGTTGCCGCGCGTCTATCTGGAGCGATATTCTATGGCAACGCTTTATTTTCGCACATGCTATTATGGAGATTTACATCAAATTGGCAAGACTTATCTCTCTACTGGGCGAGAATCGAGGCATTGAGGGCAGTTCGTTTATCACCGGATGATACTGTAAAGAAGAAAATGATTACTGTAACATATTGTGTTGTCGTCGGTGCTATATGTGAGTATCTGACCCATTTGTTTTAGTAGAAAACTGATTCGCGTTATGAGGAATTGTTCTGAAGTACATTGTTGTAAAGGCTAGAAAGTAAGCCCCTCCGTTACGCCTCGGCCCTCGAACTAACTCGTCCATCGATTGCACCTTCGGCCGAGGCTTGACGCAATGCTTTTCACATCTACTTCGTTGCATGGTACAATAATATACTTCGCCAGGTATGGCAAACGGAAACATCGGTTAGTAGTGTGGGTGACACGACCTTCGGCCTCCCTGCTATCGATGGTTCTCAAACTTTGTATTTTGGGGAAAATAGTTGTCTTACTTAAAAATAGGATATAAATTATATTAAACGTCTGTATAAAAAACAAAATTACAACAATGAAAAAAAAAAAGGTCTTGCATGTCGTCCATTGTTATTAAGGAGAATTTGCGACAGTGGCTTTAATAGTCGGAGGGTAAAAAGTGTTTTGAACATACTCTCCCTGCAAAATAATAAGAATTCTAATCATCAATACTAAAGTATAGACCCAGCTATATTCAATAAGTATAAAAACATAAAACAACGATTGCGGTTTTTTGCAAATAATCGGTTGATATTCCAATTGTCAAGTATCGGCTTAGCCACATCACTATTTTTATCATTTAGTGTCAAAATTACATTTTGACTGAATAAAAAGGACCCGAACAACATTAAAATGCACAAATTAAGAAAACAAAGAATTTTACGTAGTATGGTGTACCATTTTTTTTTCGTTGTTTTCGATCCACAATAGCAAAGCCATTCGTTGGCTATTGACTCGTTTTGTGGAAGTGAAAGAAAACAATAAGGTCCCGCCTTTAACACTTCTACTCTTAGAGTTCCGAATAGAACAGCCTACCATTTTAAAATCTGGGCTACATCAACTCTTATTAGCAACGGCACCGCAAAAAAGTTTGGCAATTACTGCTTAAACTGACACCGACCGAGAGCGATATATGCAATTCAGTACATCCGAGCGAGATCGCGGTTAACGTCAAAGCGATTGACATGACGCTCGTATGTGTGAGTAAGCACTGTTGCCAGTAGTGTATTATGATACTCCCTGACTTCCATGTATTCTGTGAGTATTTTATTAAATTATTAAGTACATTCATGTTGAACTTGACCTATTTTGTGTACTTAAACAAGTAAATGCCAATTTTAATGCGTAAACAATTTATTTTGCATGATAACGGCAGATTTTTTTCCTTAGTTATCCGTTTTGTTACTATAAAGTGGCAACTCGACCTCGTGTCACGATCCTTATTGTCAGACCTTGTTTTCTTAGACCATGCTTCGTTGTTTATAGTTTGTAGAAACTGCAGCAACACGATTTTTTTTTCAAAAGTTACTGTCTACTTTTTTGTTTCTTTTACGATTACGTTCTTAATGGCCAGCCAGATTAAGTCTTAAAACGCTTGGAGTATAGTCCTATAAATAATCTACTTTTTCTCAAACGTGCAATGAAATATTGAGGTTACTTTCCTTATAATAGACTGCGAATAGGCTGCGAAGTGTCACGTTTCGGGTGCGGCTAGACGAGAGGCCTTTAAAGGAACTTCATACAAAGTTGGAGGCCTAGGCCTGCAAGGTGCTCTTTTTTAATTTCCTTTCCACATTTATCTGTGACACAGCATCACGGCGTTCATAAGCAATTATTTGCTTTTTGGTTCGTCATGACAAACTGCCACTACGATTATTAAAAAAATAAAATAACCGACATTTTCTATATTTTGCTGATTTATTTAAGTATATAAAATCGACATGAACATAATAATATCATTTTGGAGGCAAAATTGTTTTTTTTCATTCTGTAATTGGATTTATGCATTGTTGAATTTGTTACCTATTTAAATATGAGTTCCAAAGCCGATGACAACAGAGAGGCTACCGCGAACCGAAAACGAAGGAAGTTCGAATATCTCCCTCTCTGTCGCACGAATTTGCAAGTGCGACAGAGAGGGAGACATTCGAACTTCGTTCGTTTTCAGTTCGCGGTAGCCCCTTAGCGATGAAGAAAAGAGATTATAGTTTTTGACAATTAACAAGAATAACAAGTTGTCAGTGTCGTTCTATAGGATAGGTCGATCCTAACGTTTCGTTCAGAAACGTGCTTTTCGTACATTTTAGTATATTTTTGTAGTAGTAGTGCTTTATATTCAATTCGAGTTGGAAATTGAATGAAATAAATAGTAATATATGTGTTAGTTATATTTTCTGTCTTATTTACTGTTAGTTTTTTTAGAAATTAAAGTTTGGTTTCTTTGAGTTCTATTTTAATTTATTTCATTGCATGTTTGAGAAAAGCACTATACGTCGACGTGAAAAGGGGTTGCCAACCTCGTAACTATCCGGCCTCGCTACGCTTAGCCGTCTATATGTACTCGGCCGGCAACCCCTTACTTCCCGGCCTCTGTAGTAATGTACTATTTCGTAACATAGTCGGCGGCACTAAAAATACCTAATTTTTACGAGTTGTCATTGGTTGATCTGGTGTCATATTAAGTGCTCGGCGTGTTCTTATTGGTTGGTTTAAACACTACAACTGTATATTATTGTAGTGTTTTAGGTTCACAGCCGTTCATGAGGTCGGCTACTATTTACAATTTTGACGTCCCAATTCCCGCCATCTATTGCCATATTTCCGAGCAGTGGCGTTAAAATACATTAAGGGTTTTAATGTATAGTAACACTAGCGACCCGGCCCGGCTTCGCACGGATAGTCCAGTTTTTTTTATATATTACTATAAACGAAATTCCTCTAGTCCCTCACTTAGAATTAGAATATTACTCGTTTTCCATACATACATTTAACCCCCTTTTTTACCCATAGGGGATGGATTTTCAAAAGCGCTAAAATTGCTTTGCTTATATTTTAACTGAAAGTTTAACTGCCAAGTATGATCACACGCAGAAATCCGGTTGCTTGTAGAAACTGTCAACAGGGTTTCACCCCTACAAAAAAATTCAAAAAGTTTGATATTAGTTTTCTTGTACTTTAATGCTATGTCTATAAACGAAGAGTTTTAAGTATCTCGTTTAATAAAATATCTGGTCGTATGCTACAACTAGTAAGTTCCACCATCATGGATAAATGCTTAAGTTTTACAAGCATTTGTTTGACAAATCATGCACTGAATTTTAGATAAGTTATCCTCAACCGTTTGAGTTGAAAAGTGGGCTTACTTAAGTAACTTCGGTGACTTTACAATATTATGGTACCACTGAGTTGTTGTGATGATCGAGACAGAAGGTGTTCATTGCAACTCTTAAACTACGTAAGACAATCCGTAGTATTTAGGCTAATTGGAACCGGCTCACTAGCTCTCTAGTGACTGGGGTAAAAAACTGTAACAAACATTGACCAAAAATGTTTTTTTTAGAGAACTTTATTTATTATGGGACAGGAAGCTCTAGGGCCAATATTGTTGTAGCGATTACAAAAAACAATGAATTAATGTACGAAAATTACTTTGAATAAAGAACTATTTTATATATTCTATGCGTATATATACTATAAATGTTGAACGAGTATTGTCTTTTTCTAGTGGAGCATGTATTGAGCATGATAGCAGCGACAGGATTAAATTGCTCGCCAGCGGAATGTCTCAAACGATACATTTTGAATTCCCACGGATTTTTAATTCATTCCTGTGAGTGAGAGGTAAATTACCCGGCTGTGACAGCAAAGCACGGGGACTTATCTACATACTATTTTCAAAAATTGTCGGGATGGTTCGAAATGACACCGCACTTTTGTTTAAACATTATCATTATACAAGCAAGCGTTAATCTAATCATTCTTCATATTACTTCATTGTAGCTTTGAGGGGTTGAATGAGCTCTGATGATTACGAGTAGTGCGAACTCTAAATTATTTTAATATACGATATCAAACGTTTTTGATGAAAGTAGTGCTCCTCCTCATAGTTATTCAACATTCATTTGCATGTTAATCGCTTCATACATGGTAAATATTGTCGGTAGCGGCAATTCCCGGTCTTTCAGTAGCTAAAGCGTTAATCAACACAGTGGACAAAACTGTCCGAAACAATTCGACCGGCTTACTCGTACATAATACATACTACATAAAGTTACAGTTGAGCCATGAAAATTTCGGCAAGACGATAAGCACTTAATATATTATTTTAACAGAAAACAAATAAATACATAACGCTATAGAGATAAGATAACTTAATTTGGAAATGATGTAACAAGAAAAATAGCTACTGAGAAATTCAAAACCGGGAAAAAAACCAGAAAGATTCGATTGCAAATTTTTGAGAAAGGTAAACTATTTTATGTAAAACAACTCCTGGAAAAAACCACCAGGAAAAGATTAGATAGGGAAATTGTGCGAGTGGAATAACATCTTTAAAAAAACAACCTCGGGGAAAAACTATCAGAAAAAAATTAGATTGGGAAATTTTACGAATGGAAAAATCGTTTAAACTAAGATGTATATTACGGCCGGCTCTGACCTCCAAATGTGCCGAAATAGCTCAAGAAAATTAGATTCAAATGTATGGAAAATTTGGCAAAATTAATGGAGAACTTTTATCTATCAGGATATGTAGGTTGTAGGACAAAGTTCAATTTTATCTACTCTCCCCCCCCCCCCCTCCGGGGCGACCGCGCCCCCCCCCCCCCCCCCCGCCCGTGAAAGCGTCCCGGAGCGCGGTATTTTCCATTTTAAAAGAAAACCGTACACGATACATAAAAAGTGTACAGGAACGAAATAATCCTTGATAAATTAGCTATAAACCTCTACTACATACAAAAGCGATATCACTCATAGTTTCAGCGCAATCTGCCACCAAATACGAACGTTTTCAAAAAATTATCGATATTTTTTGCTGTAAGTTTAGTTTTCACAAAAACTTCACACATTACCGCCAAAATATGTATGACTAAAGTAAAGAATAGAATATGCTCTTTATAAAAAGGTATAATTCATTTCTAAGCACTTTCATTTACCGTTGCTGTGCTATTTTTTAAATTTAATTCATTCGGCCATACAGCGAAATATAAATATTCATACTAGTTGAACGGTGGTACTAAAATACCATATTCTTCTTATACGTTTTCCTGTAATCTGTAGGTATAGGACTATTTTCTGTATTTTTTATATATTTTTATGGCCAGTACTTTAGGAGATAAGAGGGGGGCGGAGAAATGGTCAATTTTCGCCTATTTTCTTAAATAATTTCAAAAATGTTTATCTTAAAATTATGAAAAAAATATATTTGATATCCTCATTTGATATGTCACACGATATAGTTCGCAATTTTTTTTTAAATATTATTTACACCTCACAAGTACCTCCCATGTTTAAAAATTTATTTATTTACGTAACACATCCGTATTTGGGCTTTATTATAGCTAATTTATCAAGGATTATTTCGTTCCTGTACACTTTTTATGTATCGTGTAGTTTTCTTTTAAAATGGAAAATACCGCGCTCCGGGACACTTTCACGGGCGTGACGCCGCTCGCCCCGGAGGGGGGGGGGGGGGGAGAGTAGATAAAATTGAACTTTGTCCTATAACCTACATATCCTGATAGATAAAAGTTCTCCATTAATTTTGCCAAATTTTCAGCTAATTTCATTGAACTAAAAATGCTGGCTGCGTTACCACGCTATGTGGCGACAGAAATCTGTCTCTGCCATCTTGCCATCGGTCTTGTTTAAAACTTAATTATCTTGCAGGTGAATATAGCTTGTGGATTGCAGTACCCCTATTTATGATAAGTAAACTAGCCACAATGTTGTGGAACTTTCAAGATTTGATAATTATACTGGTTAGCATGGGACTGACTTCACGATACCGACGATTGAATTTCAAAATGAACAAGATAATAAAGTTCGAGAAACATAATAAATACAATCAAATAGTAAGACGCAGCATTTTCTTTTCCAGAAGTAATTTTTTAAGAGTTTTTTCTTCGTTAATCTTTGTGATATATAGTTTTCTGGTATTAAAATTGTAATAAAATGGTTACGACACTCATTTTACGATGATTCAGCACGTACAAAGAGCCAAGAAAAGCTAATTTGTTTGTTTCATTTCATTGTCAAAATGATAAGTCTGGTACTATTTCAGTTTGGTGTTAAATCATACTCGCAAGTGCAAACGTGGCGCCGGCTTAGGGAAGCGTACGTCCGGCAAGCGGAACTGGTGCGGAGAGTCGATGTCAAACTCGGCGCTTTAGTCTTGCTTTCAAATTTGAACAACCTGTATTTTATCTGCTTGCAGCTTTTTCTTGAGGCTAAGTATGAATATATATATATTATAGTATGTCAAAAGTCCGTATTCGATATTGACGACGAAAAAAAGTCATAATATCCGACTCAAACACCGACAATACAAAGCTGCCCATGGAATCTTAACAGTTTTATGTATTTGAATTCCGATATCAAATTTCCATTTGATAATCTATGTGCCCATACAAGGATACCTGTTGAATTATGTACCTTAACGGATTGTAATCATTTTTATTTGCACTATCATAGATTTTTAAAAAATGCGTACCTACGACTTTATTATTGCAGCAACGAACAAGGGCCACCCGAGGACAAGATTTACTACATGTTATCTCTAAGTTGGCTAATATTAAGGACATGCAGTGTAGTCATTGCTGCAGCTGATATAAACGTCAATTCAAAAAACGCACTATCAATTCTACAAACCAGCCACAGATCTTTGAATACTGAGGTATTAAATCAAGAACAAATTAAAAATTAAACTAGAAATTCTATCTTAAATAATTGTTAAATGCATTCTCTTCATAAAACAATCTACCTTTCTTCAAATATATAAATTAGATTACTTAACTACACTCAAATTATTTATCTACGGACTCGTAACTAAGTTTCACTGATTTCAGGTCAGCAGGCTAAATACTCAACTGAAATATGACAACGTAGCAATACACGGAATGGGAGGACTATTTGTTCTCGATAGAAAATTATTATTGAAAGTAAGTTACGTCTATATAAGGTGACTTCCTGACTTGGCGGGACGGGATCGATATATGATATTTTGTTCTTTGACTAAAGCTTACTGATGTCACAGAGATTTGCTCGTTTGATGCGATAGGTACTTTCAGTGTAACGTTTGCGCAGTGGCTCAGCGCAGTAATATCATTCGCAGAAGCGGCGCAGTACTGGCTTCGTATCGCCTCGCTTCCGTTCCGCGCATCCCTTGCTAGTCAGGAAGCACTCCATTAAGGCGGCTTCCTCATTTGTCGGTGCGGAGGCGGTACAACATCAGAAAGCTGTCGACTGTCTGTCGATACTGCGCACCTACATTAAAGTGATTCTCGCCAGATCAGAAGGCCGCTTAAATGTAAATTCTATTTGATTAAAAATATCAAGCGAATATTGTTTATAAAAACTGCGTTAAATTAATTAGAATAATCAGTGATTTAGATTTTGTAGTGCTACTCCTGGGATATCAAGTAGGTATCAATTAGTTCTTGTGCTCACTAGTTGGCGCCACTACGCCGATTAGTCCAGCTGTGGAAATTAGTTATTAGTTATAGGCGTGAAAACCAAAGATTACATTGTAATCGTATTTAATATATTAAAACCGTACTGTAAAAAAATCGTACATTCTGTATTGTAGCGCAGTCCCGTTTGGTTCAAAAAAAAGTCGGACATGAGTTTAAGAACGATGAAATTGTCTCAAAGCATTGAAATTCGTTGACCTGTAACTCATATTTATTTTGCCATAATCAATCTCAGGTATTGCAAAATAGTCACATATTATTCTAATTAGAAATAAACCCGCATAACCCCCACACACAAACACTGAAATTTGACATTTCAGAGGACTGACACCACACTAGCGCCTCTAGTGGCAATATCTAGAGTGTATAAACAAGTGAAGTTCAATATAGGTATTGGTTAAACTCAGCAGAGAGGACATTTGGCTTTTGAAGTACAATGTCAATTTGCTTGGTCGTGTCAGGACAGGTGGTGTTTATAGGAAATGTACATTGCAACAACATTGAACATTACAATCCAATAAGTGGATACATCGCTTTGTAGTCGACTGTACTACATTTTGCTAATTCATAAACTATTTCCTTATGCGATATAATTAGTTAAAAAACCTTCATGTCACAACCACGGTTCATTGTTTGTTTAAAGGAGCGCATGTAAGTTTTATTTTAAACAGTTAAAATGAACATGAAAATAACATCGTAAAATCCACTCACTGCTGAAATACTTACTTATGATACAAGTGTGGAAATAGCCATATCATACAACATTTTACAATGCATTATGCGAGGAAATAAAACATAATATACGTAGCTATTCATTACCAATCTGTGCTTCAATTCGAAAGGTCGTCGGCGCCAAGTCACTTAAACCTTCGTCATTATCTTCCATTATTTCGGATTTGTCATTTATCATTATTGTATTTAAAACACCGCACGAAACTAGAAGTAAATAAACAGATAGAACATGACAGTAGAATGGTACCAGGAAAAACAACTAATCGAAAATCATAGTTTCGTTTATACTCATCTGTTAGTGCGGAATAGTGTCACTTTCCATGCATAAGTATAGCCTTACAACGAGCATTTTCTAAGCATATGTGCATTGTAAATACAATTACAAGATATATATATTGGTTGGTGACAAATGTCGTTCGTTTTCAGATTGCTGCAAATGTTCTAAAATACGAATTAATATTAGTCCAGTTTGATAAATAAACCTTTAAATGGATGGATAAACTGGACGAGGAGATTTGGAAAATTATGCTGTCGTATGCTGTAACGGATATTTAGTGCTAGCATCTTTATACTAGTACTCGTATTGTACAAATACGAGTACAATCTAAAGAAATTATTCCTCTCCCGGCGATTCCGCGGCCAGTTATTCGGCACCCAGAATAAGCACCTTGCGTCGTCGTCCCAACGGGATATGACCTACTTTTAAGTTTAAAGTAATATTTATGTTAGTCTTTAAGGTATTTGTAATATGGGCCTCTGATGCCTGAAATAAATTATTATTAGTATTAGACACTTTATTCATTTTAGGACTTAGGCTAGGTTATTATAATATTTCTATAAAAAGTAAAACATAAAAATTTACTTACAAAACATAAAAATGTCATAATAATCTAACCAATGTAGTTTGCCGCCGGCAGCTTAGAGATGTTAAGTTACACAGTACCTGAGCAGCAACTCATAGCCGATATTATGAGGCATTATCCTCGGTACATACAGCAGTCTATTGTTGTATCTGCGCCTAAGACGATCTTAGAAACGGCTGAATTTCTTCGAACTATGGATGAAGTGAATAAATAGGTGCCTCGGATGGATGTCAGACCTAGTACGGTGACGTCAAAACCAGTAGAAAAGAAACGGAATAATAAACAATATCGGAATTGGAGGCGGTCGGAGGGAAATGTGTCCGGCTATGTGTTGTATAGAAATAGATGATTCGAAAAACTAATAGAAGCTGATAAAAACGTGCCCGGGTCAGCTTTCTCTGATGTAGGGGTCAAAACTTAAAACATGATGTACAACATGGGATAGGCACCAGGTCAGTTACTGGGAATCAATGATAGGGGATTACGTGCGCCCATAGAACAGAACCACATTAACAGGGAATGGGATGAGGGATTGGGTTACAGTCGGACTATCGATAGTAGAGCTTCATCGTTTAGTCGATGGTTTTAAGGTATAAAAATGATCACAGATTAGATTAGATAATTTATTTCACGATAAGGAATTACATTATAAAAATTTGCACACATGTCAAAATTACAAGAATTGTCTTAACAGTGTCTTAATAGGAAAAATAAAAAAAAATAACATAATGTCGACCAGAGTAATACAAAACACGGTAAAAACTACACAGAAAAATAAATGCATCTTCCATTCGGAATCGTCAGTCAGAAAAAATAATGTCCATTTCAAAACAAAAATACAAATCAGTTACAGTACATTATACATTATGATGCAATAAATGAATTATGAATTACATGTCAAAATTATAAGAATAGTTATCATAATCGTCAAAACAATAAAAATAACACAATATCAACAAAATAAAGAATAATCAAAAGAAAATCAAATTTAACTATATCTCCCACTAGGTATCGTCATTTCCTTAATAATTACCTAATGTCCATTTCAAATACGAATAAAAACAAATTGAATAGGTACACAACTAATAATCATTTACATGTCAAGTTCGAGATACTCTTTAACTGAATATAATGCATGTTTCAATAAAAGGCATTTCAGGCGGCGTCGAAATAGCTTCGTCAGAGGGTTCTAGTCTGAGGTCGGCGGGCAATCGTTCGTATTAGGTAGGACCAATGACACGCGGGTTTTTGTCTGCGAGTGCTATGCGACGGGGAACTGTTCTCAAACGCCCAGTGTGGCGGGGTGTTTTGCCAATAACATTTTCACACCTGCTATTCAGAAAAGAGTTATTGTTGCCCTCAAATGAGGGATCAAAGATGTACTTTTCTTCCCTCATTTGAGGGCAACAATGACTCTTTTCCTCATTGAAGGTGTGAAAACCAGTATGTGACACTCTGTAGTAAAATCATTTATAAGATATTTCATGTTTTTAGCAGCAGGCCTCATAGACGGTGTGAAAAGCAGTATGTGTCACGCGGTAGCAAAATTATTTCCGTCTTGGGCGTAAACACTTGAATCCCTCGCTACGCTCAAGATTCTACTTTAGAATCCCTCGCTACGCTCAGGATTCTATTGTAGAATCTTTCGCTTCACTCAGAATTCAATATACCGCCCTCGCCGTAAATATATCATTTTGCTCCCTTGAGACACAATATACTATTACTTTATGAAAGTTAGATATATTGTTCCTTACGAACATTATAATTTCGAAAACGTACAGTGAGTGCGTCGTCGCCGTTGCCATTTTTTTCTTGCAAATTAATATTACAGACGAATTTTTAAATATAAAACTTAAATAATAATGTGTTTACGTTCGTTAAAACCCTTTTGGCCGTCATCGCAGCCATGCTTCGCAACCAGTTGCGAGGGAATAATTTTCCTCCTTTGTTTGTAACTAGTTGCGGTAGGCGAATGTTTTGTCTTGATACGCAACCAGTTACCAACGCGTAAACCATTTTACGCATTGGCAACTAAGTTTCGCAACCAGTTGCCAATAAATATTTATCTTTTCTTGCTATGCAACCTATATGAACGTGGTAGTGGTATAAATTACGAAATATTATTCGCACCGATCTCTGGAACAACTTGTACTTATGGAAAATCAGTGCAAATAATATTTTTTTAATTTACCTACTTAGGTATACAAACTTTCTGAAACGAATGGTTTATAACGTTATCCGTATCTGTCATGGATTTTTTTTATTATTCTTGTCATTTCATTGTATTTCATAATATCTGTCAGTATTTTCACGACTTACGATATGAATTAGATCAAAGGTTATCGATGAAATGCATTAAGTGTTTCCTTCCACATTAATTTAATGCTTGTCACGCGACGTCGACTTCTAATATATATCCGAGTTCATCTAAGATTGAATATATAACTTCAAGAAGAGGAGGGGTATGTGTGCTTTATGAAGGATACCGCTATCATCGGAAAAAGATATATAAAAATGGTAACTCATTTTTTAAATGCCATGGAAAGAAAGGCTGCAAAGGAAATTTAACATTAAACAGTCGTAACGAAATTACACAGAAATCAAATTAACATGATAGTGATTGTGCAGCTGACTGGGGTCGAAATATAATATTACAAAAAATTGACCTCTTGAAACAGATTACCAGCTGCAATTTCCAGTCAATAAAGAAGCAGTATGAAGAAGTCGTTTACGAACTCCAAAGAGATGGTTTAGATTTGCTCAGTAATGTACCAACTTTTGAGAACATTAAAACTGGACTTTATAATGAACGAAACAAAGTTTTAGGAATGTCCAAATCTCACTTTGCCAATGCTCACGACGATGTTATACCCTCAAAATTTCAAGAATTTCCCCTTTGTGATTACGTGGACGACGATAAACGTATAATAGTCTTCTGTTCTGAAAAAAATAAAGAAGAGATTGGCAAGTACCATCACGTTTTTGCTGATGGTACATTCCGGAGTTGTCCAAAAGGATTTAAGCAACTGTATTCTATACATGGCTTGAACGAAGATAAAAATACGATTGTCCCTTTAATATACGCTCTTTTGCCTGACAGAAAAACTAATACATATGGAATTCTGCTCAGCATGATTCATTCAACTATTGATTGGAAACCAAAAAGGTAACCCTAGATTTTGAAGTTTCAGCCATCAATGCGTTTCAAAATGTATTTCCAGAAATAGTATTTAAAGATTGTTATTACCATTTCAACTGTGCATTATGGAGAAAAGCAAAGAGATTACACATTAAACTTAGAACGGAAAAACGGCACGTTGCACGATGTGTTGGGCTAGCTCGCCTGCCTACTGAATATATAAATAACGGATATAGATACGTCATGAAGAAAAGCCTTCAAAATGTTTTAATACAAAAATTCAATAAATATTTTAAAAGACAGTGGTTTAAAAATAAAAAAATGTTAATATCTTGTTCTTGTGCCAAGGAAAAGATACGCACTAATAATAATATAGAAGGCTGGCTCCGCAAAATAAACCGCTACATTGGACGAAGATATCCATCATTGCCCCAGTTGTTGGATGTCTTACAAACGCAGACTCGTGCATATAGTTTGAAAAATACATTTAAAAAGAACAAAGAATATGAATTAATCGATCGAGAAATTGATTTAGTCGTAAAAGACTTAGAAGAAAATAAAATTACAGTTGGTCATTGTTTAGAGATAATTAGCCCATTTTCAATAACATTTTAAAAATACATATAAATTAATTATTAACCCTTTAAACGCTTTTCAACTAGTGTCTTGGTATTCAAAGGGTTTACTTTTTTAAGGTTACTTTAGCCCCCGGGGGTAACATTGCCCATCTATATAATTAACCTTCAGAGTACTAATTTATAAAACTAGGTAATTTTTATTTGGGTGGGAAATGTTATGTCTATGTGTGAGTAGATGGTATTTTGTGTTTGTTGGTTTGTTTAAAATATACATATATGTTTACTTTATTTGTTGCCTTTTTTATTGGACAGAGACAGTGCCCAGTGTAATAGTGCGTATAATATTGCTAAAATAATAAATTTACTACAAACTGTACTAAATTCAATGGCAACCTCATAATTCGCACTATATCGGCTGCATGGTCCCTGTTAATGTCCACCAAATTGTCCTCTGCTTCCACAATTTCACTCCAGTCTTGGCCATGGCGAAGATGGTATTCGCAGGCCCCCTGGCGAAATATATAAATAATATTTATAAAGCATTGCTGCTTTTAACATATCTGGTACTACTTTTGTGGCCATGGGGCATCCTCCAAAAATACAATTATCGTTTTCAGGAGTCCGTGTGATGCAGCCCGTTTAGTTATTTGCATTCATGTTCATTTCAAAACCAAGCAAATCCATGTTTCGGAAAATTGTGACATTAGTAGAACAAACAAATAAGTAGTAGTAGCATTGTGACGAGCAAAAAGGTTACAAGTTTCTGACAACAAATGTGCGAGAGAGACATTCATAGCATGATTATGCAATTTCCTTACCTGTAAACTTGTTCAAATGAATTCTACAGTTTAGTTGCGTATAAAGAATAAACGATATTTTGACACAACTATACGACATAAAAAAAACTTTGCTGGCAACTGGTTGTGTATTACGTTAATTATTCCTCATTTACAACTAGTTGCAAACAAAGCAGGAAAATTCTTCCGTCGCACCTGGTTGCGATGACGGCCGTTAAAACTATGTATTTATAATAAAAGTAATAAATTATATACGGAGCTGTTTTAATTTAGCTGTCAACATCAACAGCGCCCTCTAGTTATGAAGTTAATTGGGAATGAAAGAATTATGACGCCGGTATATGAGGAGGAAGAATACGTAGCGGCATTACCGGATCAATATAAATCGGAAATTAAAATCATGGTGAATGATTATGACATAATTGCGTTAATAGATATTGGAAGCGATATTACGTGTTTGTAGTTAGAGTTGTGAGAAGTATTAAAAGCTAAATATGCCGATATAATACTTAAAAAAAAAACATATATAGTAAAACTTTATTTACAATTTTTCAAAGTATTTTCCAGCTACATTTATGCACTTATGTATTCGACTGAACCAACTTTCAAAACAGGAAAAATACTGTTTTCGCAGGTCAAAAAAAGTCGCCTGAATTCGTCCACACTGCTTCATCCGCCGTTGAAAATCGTGGTCCACGTAATGTTATTTTTTACCGTGGGGTACAAAATAAATCGCACGGAGTCAGCTCAGGGCTATAGAGAGGATGTGGTAGCAGTTGCACTCCTGATTTGTTCAAAAAATCTCTAGCTCTGGCAGCCGTGTGAACATTACGTATATCTTGATGAAAAATGATGCCCCAGGTTCCACTATTTGGACGACTGACCCTCAGCTCCTGGAAAACCTGTGGCAAGCTTATTTCGCTGTACCATGTCCTGGTAACTGTTTTCTGATCTTCAAGTGGAATTACGGGTACAGGCCCACTACTTCAAAAAAAAAGCAGCAACCATTTTTTTGTTAACGCTTCATAACGACCCATTGCTGTTTTGTAAATGGGTCGTAGCTGTAAATCCAAAATTCTTCGGATGTCACAATGTAGATCACTTGTTGCAAATTGCCTCCTTCGAATTCATTCAGCATAAATTTGCACCAATCGACACGTCTATCTTTTTGCTCCTGTGTGACAGAATGTGGTATCCATCGAGACGCAACTTTCCAAACTTGAAGGTGATCATGCAAAATGGTAGAAACTGCCTGGGATCCAACCTTCAGTTCGTTCTGAATTTCTCGTTGGGTAATGTTTCGAGATTTCTTGATTAGGTCGGGCCACCCTGATGACGTTTTTTGGAGTGTATGCCTTTGGCGGTCGCCCCGGTCTACGGTTATCTATGACGTTGCTCCGCCCACACTTGAATTCACGGAACCAGTAACTGACAGTGGCAAGAGATGGGGATAATGCCCCAAAAGCACTGGTTATATTTTCATGAGAATCCTTGCAAGTTAACCCTCGTTTATAATCGTAATATAATAAATGATAACACGAAAGAGTTTGTAATGAAATTTGTAAAAAATAGGATTAATAATACGCCATTCACTAACTATTTTCGCATCGGCACTCGTATTAACGTCATCGACCTAAATAACACATACTTTCAAATACCAATATCAGAGGAAAGCAAAAAATACACGGTGTTTCACTTTAACGGGAAATTTTATGTATATGTATAATGTATTACCTCAGGGTCTTAACACATCGCTCGGAAAATTTAGCGGGGCTATGGATCAAATATTACGGGACGACGTGCGTGATTTTTGTGTAAATTACCTCGATGATCTGGCTATTATTACTACGGGAATTTCTCAGCACTTGGAACATATAAACATAGTGTAAGGGAAATTGGCAAAGGCGGGAAATCAAAATCAAACATTTATTCTGCAAATAGGTCACAAGGGCACTTTTACATTTCAAAAAATTAATTTATAATTTAAGGTCTAAGAATAGATCTTTCATGTCAAAATATTAACGTTTAGTAAATTTACGTATAGTTCAAAAAGAAAAATAATTTCGAGTTTACAAATATAACAAAATTAATGTCATACAGTGAAGATAAATCAAAATCAAAATCAAAACATTTATTCTGCAAATAGGCCTCAAGGGCACTTTTACAAGTCAAAATCTATCTAGGTACATCAAATAAAAATAATACAATAATCAAAGTATCATTAATTAAATGTAGTGTTACATGTCAAAAATAAGAATAAGAAACTAATAACAATCGAGATTTGTTAGAGATGTATAAGGTCTCTAAGCGTCAAGATAAAAGGTAATAAAGTAAGTACACTAATCATAATAAAATATTTTGAGCTATATCTATAACACGTCAACATGAAAATAATAAAATCTAATAAATAAATATCCTCAGAGATGTATAAGGTCTCTGAGCGTCAGTCTAAAAAATAAAATCAAATGAGAACAATGAAGTCTCTCATCATGTCAATTCCACTGAACACTAGTACGAAGTTACTAGTCCTTGCAAACATGAACAGACCGGACCCCACAAACAGCACCCGTTCACGAGTATGACGCGTATCTCAGCCATCGCCTCCCTCGACCATATGTTAGGGAAGGTTGCGACCCGATCAACGACGCCACCGTAAGCAAAGACCTTTAGGCGAGCATGACATATTCAAGCTGCAGGACATTTATAATCAAAGTAGTACTTAATAATAAAATATCGAATACAATGAGATACCTCATGATGTGCTCAAATGTACATGAAATGATTTTAGAACAGTAAAAGTCCAGACTAAAATTGTAGTTATACATGTCTACATTATAAACCATTACTAATTCTAGTAAATTATACAACTGGCTTAAAAGCTTCCTGATCGTTTAAAAAATCATTGACGGAATAATACGCCTTGCTTACCAAGTGACTTTTAACGTGACACTTAAATCTGTTGACGGGCAAATTCACAACATCCATGGGTATTTTATTATAAAAGCGTATACAGTTCCCCACGAAGGACGTGCTAACTTTACGGAGACGACAGGCTGCCACTGCGAGCTTGTTTTTACTTCTTGTGTTGTAGTCGTGGATTTCGCTGTTAAGTTTGAATTCATGGAGATTTTTCCGTACATACATAATGTTCTCAAAAATGTATTGAGAAGCTACAGTGAGAATATTTGCCTCTTTGAATTTTTCTCTTAAGGAGGCACGAGCTCCTAGTTCATAAATAGAACGCACTGCTCGTTTTTGCAGTACGAAGATAGTCTGGATATCCGCCGCTTTCCCCCACAGCAGGATTCCATAGGACATAACACTGTGGAAGTAACTGTAGTACACCAATTTTGCTGTCTCGACGTTTGTCAGCTGCCTGATTCGCCTCACTGCATAGGCTGCGGAGCTTAGTTTTCCTGCTAATGTGGCTATATGTGCATGCCACTGAAGTTTTGAATCTAAGGTTATTCCCAAAAACACAGCCTTATCTTCGAATTCTAGAATTTCGCCCTTTAATTTAATTCTTGAGTTGTTTATGTGCTTAACATTGGGTAAAATAAATTTTATGCACTTCGTCTTCTTTGCATTTAAAAGCAGGTTATTGGCTGTAAACCAATTTACAATAGTGGATAATACATCATTTATACAGTCAAAGCTTTTCTCTTTTCTATCTACTTTGAAAATTAGAGAAGTGTCATCTGCAAATAAAACTATATCATGTCTACCCTGCACAAGCTCTGGTAAGTCATTTATGTACACTAAAAATAAGAACGGTCCTAGGATGGATCCTTGCGGTACTCCAAGAGCAACGTTTGACCCTGCTGACGAGGTCCCATTGATGACTACTCGCTGTGTTCTGTTCGATAGATATGATGAAACGAGATCAAGAGCTCCATTCTTTATCCCATAGTGCCTAAGCTTTCTGATCAGATTTTCGTGATCAACGCAATCAAATGCTTTTGATAAATCACAGAAAACTCCAACAGCATCTTGAGCCTTTTCCCAGGCATCAAAAATATGTTTAATGAGTACCACACCGGCATCTGTGGTGGAACGGCCTCTAGTAAATCCGAATTGCTTACTGTTCAGCAGTTTATTACGATTGAAATGGGATAGAAGCTGATTAAGGATAAGTTTCTCGAAAATTTTGCTTAATGCCGGTAGTATTGAGATAGGTCTGAAGTTTGTGGGGTCTGATTTCGTTCCTGATTTGAACAACGGGATAATTTTACTATGTTTCATCAAGTCAGGAAAAACTCCAGTATCAATACTTCTATTAAAGATATCAGCTATATAAGGAGCAGTTAATTCTATTAAAATAAAGTTGCAAAGTTATCTATTACAAATATTACAACATCAGTAAAGTTAGAGATGTATATGGTCTCAGTCTGATTAAACAAAGAGTATAACGAAATTAATATAAAATCCCAGAGATATACATGGTCTCTGAGCGTCCAAATACAATTAATAGTTACTATTCTCAAGTACTTAGCTAGATGTCCATGGTCTCGGAGCGTAATTATATGTAACCTAGAAAAGTGCAAGTTTATGTGTAAGGACGTCAGTATGCTTGGTTATATATCTACCGAGGGTATAAGGATGGACTCAGATAACATTAGATCCATACAAAATTTCCCAGTACCAAAGAAAATGAAACAACTCAGGGCTTTCTTAGGGCTTTGTAACTTTTATAGGAGATTTATTCCTGAATATAGTACCCACTCTCTCAAGTCTCGACCTTTGAATGAATTATTAAAGAAACATGTCGTATGGAAACGGAAGAACAAGCGTTTGAAAAAAAACTTTATTGAGAGATAGAATTACATCACCCCGACTTTAGTAAACCATACTACTTACAAGCAGACTACTCGGGGATAGGGTTAGAAGGGGCAATTTATCAATTGGATGAAGAGGGGCAAATGATTTTTTTGGATTTCATAGTAAATCATTAAGAGAGGCTCTGTTAAATTAAACGGCTACTGAAAAATAATTTTATGCGGTGAGTTACTGTTTTAAAAAATCAAAACTTATCAAAGATTATACAAACGGATCATAAAAGGCTTTGTTGTTGGTAAAAAGCTGGAAATAGTATCATGCCAGTGTTATTAGATGGATTAATTATTTAGTGCGATTTCGATATGACGTACGATACATTAAAGGTAGGGCAAATATCGGCGCAGGCATACTTTCAAGGTATCCACCCCAGACTGAATTATTGCAAGAGGACAAGGCGCGGATGCCTGAAATACACTATACGGAGTATGAAAGCAAAACAGGAGTTGTTAAAAATGATACGTTGAAAAGAATGGCGGATCTACAAAAGAGTGACCCTGAAATTTGTAGCATTATTCGAAAATTAGAGGATAACGTTTTCTCGGACAAAATGGATAGAATAATACAAAAATGTTCGATGCAAGATAGCATTTTATATTTTACGCCAAGTGAAACACATGAAAAAGTCATATATCTATCTACCGAGAGCGTTAAACGAAGATATCGTCGAGCACGTTTATTTTGAAATGGGACATCAGGGGACGTATAATAGTATATTATGCAACTGGTGTATAAGAGGGGTATAAAAAGGCGAGTGGTGTGGGTTGCGATGTGAGCCTTGGCGAACATCGCAAGTAAAGACACCACGAGCCTTTTTATACCAGTTATATACCATTGCATACAATACTTTTTCTACGACTCATTTCAAATAAAAAGTAAGTATTTTTCAGACTTTTTATTCGCCATATTTTCTCTTAGTAATTGTGCAACTTACCTACGCAATTTCTTCAGTAATCGTAATTATATAACTTCTTCGTGGATATCAAAAGAATCAACGTACCTACACATTTTCTTCGAGAACACAAAAAAATCGTTTTGTTTAAGTAATATAATCATTTATCAGCATGAATGTTTTCGTTTTCAATTAGGAATTTGGTGGGAAATCAAAGACACTTTGTTTATAGTTTTTTTTTTAATTTGCTAGACTAGGCATCCAGCCTAGACTGAATTCAAATCTCGAATCTTAAATGTTTCGTTTTCATAAATATATCCGAAAATAGATAAAACTTGTTAAACAACACAAAAAAGATGATAATAATAAATGTATGTGTTTCTATTAGTAAATAGTATATTATGCATTAATTAATACATAAAAATTATAGCAAAGTTGCGTTAAGTTGGCAGCACTGATTTAAATAAGGGGTGTGTTTTTGGGCAATAGACTAGATAGACTTTTTACATAAGAAATAAAGGATGTATTTATATTAGAGTTCATGATTGCGTAAGTCGCGAAAAAAGTACAGGCGTAGAAAAAGTTATTAAATATATCCGGGACCAGTTTTATTGGAGGGGAATGAAGGGGGAAGTAAAAGGGTCAACAAAAACTTTCCATGTTTGTAAACTGGCTAAAAGCTATAAGTAAAGATATGTCGGGCCGTGGTAAGTCTATCATAATGAACAATATTGGCGTTTTATCATGGCGGATTTGTACGGGCCATTACCTTCAGGGCAGTTTGGAGTGAACTATACTTTAGTGGTCCAGGATTCATTTAGTAAATTAAGTTTTATGCTCTTATAAAGGCGACACCGCGTGTTGTAGTGGGGAAAATGGGGATCCATCATTTTACCGAAAATCGTTACATCGATTATCATTTCCCATAACACTATTCGCAGAATTTTATTATCACTTAGGAATCATTCATCGAACTTCGTTAGATCGCTCAAACATTTGCTCGAATTACCTTTTACACAAGAATCAACTCATCGAATTTTAATTCAGTATTTTATTTGTTCATCGACGTAGTCGTTCATCGAATGGCCTTTAGTATAATTTTGGTTTAACGAAGGTTTCAGTTCCCAAAATTCTTATTACCTAGAACATCATTTCACCACTGTTTACTATTCTTGATATAAGTAAGTCTAAAATTAATTTTTTTCTCAGATTCTTGGTGTACTCTGTAAAAGTACTCATAAACAAAAATACTCAAAAACAAAAATACCCAAAACCTAAAATGTACAAAAAACCTGTTAGGGCAAAACCGACTGTAATGCGGATAGGTTAGAAGATTAAGACGGGAGCTTTGCTCCCGTCTTAATCTTCGAGGTTATTTTTTTTATATAAGACCAGAAAGATTATACGCCTTGAAAAATCATGCTTGCTTGGTTGTTCGATGAAACATTGTTCTTGGAAAGAATATTATATGGAACGTACTATCTGTGAATCATGTTTCGTTAGATTAATACTATGAATAACGAATATATCTATGAAAGGTAAATTCGATGTACCGTTACGCTACGATTAGAGACGGATTCGAAACGATTAACTATGAAAAGTGGTTCGATTATATAAAATGCAATGAATTGATGATTATGTGATTAGAAAAAAAAACCTAATGAAATTCGTTGAACAGTTTTCGGTGAAATGAAAATCGATGTAAGATATTTCGATAAAATAATAGACACCCGGGGAAAATGAGGTTTTCAAGATCATACAATCCAAAAGTGATAATGATGTGAAAGTGAGTGATGGCGTTATGGGATCTATGTATGGAAAAAAAGAATTAAAATTGTAGTATGCTCTACTAGCACAAATGTTTCTGAACGAACGAATCGCTGACTAAGTCAGTTATTTAGAACCTATTGTGAGAAAAAAACAACAAAGTTGGGTAAAGATTAGAGTTCATTTATAATAACACTTTCCCCGAAAGTACTGGGTACACGCCATGAGAGAGTATGTATGTGCAACCTATTCAATTATCATTTGACCAAAATATTAGGCATGTAGTGCGAAACACATAAATGCATTTAACTCGAGGTTTAGGCTCAAACGGTATCAGATAAGTGACTGGGTAAAAATTAGGAAGGTTATCAAATTAGATATACAAAGAAAAATAACCTAGAATTTTAAATATTTATATGAGGGACCTTATGTGGTCGCCGTGATCCCCTATCAAAACTTGTATGTATTACGAGTAGTAGAACCTCATACTAATGCCTTTGAGGGAAAGTTTAATGCGTATAATTTATGTAGATACATTAAGGGTAATACTTACTAGAAAGCTGTCCCGGGGTGTAAAGAGGAAATAGTTTTGGTTTGTTTTGAATATTATATTAACAAATGGGAAAATTTATCACATTAGAGTTAAAAGGAAATGATTGTACATAAAGATTATAAAGCAATAGCCCTAATGTACCTTAGTTGGGATTTCAATACAAGTACTTACGAGAAATTGTTGAATTATAGAACGAAGGAATAACTGAAACAGATCGAAAACAGATCGGAAGCATATAACTGAAACAGATCTAAAACCGTTCAAGGTACCGATAATGATTGACGGTATAAATAATGTTCATGAAGAATATGAGTAATCGATGGTTAATAAAAAGGAAGAAACTGAAGATAATGCTACATTGCCAAACCCAAAACAGTGCGAAAGAGACGTTACTAGTACTCCTTCAAATCATAATTATCCTGAGAAATTTACTCCTCATATCATTAAAAAAAATCTAAAAAGTTACGTAAAAAGGGGGCAGTCACTGCTCGACAATATTTGAACGAATAAGCAGAAGATTTGGTGGAAGGAAGGAGGGGAAATCGTAGTGAATAATAAGTTATCCCAGAAACTAATATAATATAACTGACTTGATAAGTGATACTCAAACGCCCCAAAGTCATCGGCTGGAAAGAATTTGCTTCAGTATTAAAATATATTGAAGTTCCTTCATCATGTATAGGTAACCCAACTAATCTGGAATATATTAATGGTCTCCAGGTAGACAAGGTCCAGGAATCTCCAATATATAAAAACACCAGATCAACGTCAACAGGAGAAGAGGACAATCAACGCCAATTTCACGTAAAAATCCTTAATCCATAAAAAAGAAAATTGATTGGGAAAGATGGACCCCTTATTAGATATCAATAGGATTTACTATGATGTTTCTAATCCAGCTGGCTACAGTAGTATTGATAAGTTAGTTAAAGCAATACACGCCCAAACGAGCAGAGTAAAGAGTAAATTTATTGATTCAAACACAAATGATACAACAGGTTACACGGGATTTCTGGTGCAGTCCAAACTAGGCGAGCCTGTATCTTGGAATGCACCATTTGTAGCAGTTACGAGTATAAAACATGAAAATTAATAAACTAAGTAAAAGTGTTCGTGTGTAATATGTGTGAGTGTGTATGAGAGTAGGGGTGTGGTGTGTGCGTGTGTGACGTGAATGAGTGCGAGTAGCTTAGCTTATAAAGATTTAGCTGACCACAGACCAAGAGTAAGTGCATATTATGTCTTCTGTATCATTGTAAGATAGAGTTGTAAACCATTTTTTTAATATTGATTTGACTTTTATCGAAGTGCAAGTTTAAAAACTCACAGAATTTGCAAACAGCGTTATATGTAAATGGGTGAATGTAATAGCCAGATCGTTGAGCATGAGCCGTTTGGATGGTAGGTACAGGGACTCTGTATGTACGTCTAGTCATAATGACATCTTTTAGGGCTGATTTTCCTAAACATTTGTGAACCCTGATAACAGCATTGAGAATAAATAATTGTCTAACTCTGAGAAACCCGGTTTCACTAAACAACAAGTCTGTAGGATATCTGAAAGGTTTTTTTAGCATTACTTTGATTACAGCTCGCTGAGCGCGCTCAAGTTCGAGTAGTAGGGTCTTTCCAGCGCTACCCCAAACTGCAATACAATATTGTAGAACAGATTGACATAGCGCATGGTAGACAATGCGAAGAATATATAGAGGTGAACATTCTCGTAGTCGTTTTACTACGTAGATAAGTTTTCTCACTTTTTTAGATAGACTAGTTAGGTGCGGTTTAAAAGATAGGTGTTCATCTATCAGAAGGCTTAGATATTTAATGGTGCTGCATCTATTTATGAACCCACAGGAGCAATCAATATGAGACGTTTCACAAGAATGTATTTTAAGGCTATGAGTGAGTGGAGGGGAAGATGCTGAAGTCTTTGAGGATGGGATATAGCAGCTTTTAGTCGCGTTTAGAGTAAGAAGATTGATATCCAGCCATTTTGACACCTTTGATAGTCCTATCTCAGCTGACTGGTAGGTTTCTTCCCATGTCTTACCACTAAAGACGGCTACTGTATCATCAGCATAACAGATAATTTCAGAGTTTGGGATAGTTTTATGAAGGAAATCGTTGATTTACATGATAAAAAGCGTGGGTCCGAGAATACTGCCTTGTGGAACGCCAAATTGAATGTGTGATTTGCTGCTCGTTACGTCTCCGATTCTTACTATTTGTTTTCTGTTAGTTAGGTAGCTAGAGAACCAATTGTGAGCTGAGCCTCTAATGCCATAGGCCTCTAATTTCCTAAGTAAGATGGTAATCGAGACAGTGTCAAAGGCCTTAGCCAGATCAAGGAATACCCCTATACAGCATCTACCGGCGTCTAAATGGCTATGAATCATATTTGTGAGAGTAAGTGCAGCATCTTCTGTCGATTTACCAGACCTAAAACCAAACTGTTGTTCTGAAAAGACTGAATTTTTCTCTAGATAGTTCATAAGACTATCTAGAGAAAAAATCTATAAGTATTGACGAGTTTTTCAAGGATTTTAGAAAAAACGCATAAAAGTGAAATGGGTCTGTAGTTGGAAGGACAGTCCTTTGGACCACTTTTATGAATAGGTGAAACTACAGCTAATTTCCAGCATTCGGGGAAGATAACCTTTTCTAGGCTCAGGTTGCAAAGATTAAGAAAGGTTTTATACCATCGAAGCCAGGAGCACTATCAGATTTTAGCTGCATGATACATTTATCTATCTCGTAAGTATTGGTTGGGTGCATGAAAAATGAATTCGGGGTGTTATAATAAGATAGGGCAAACGTGTTAGCTAGAGATTGTTGGGATTCAGCCAGTCTCGATAAAATTTGGTCAGCAAGATTGCTGCCAACTGAGGAGAAGTGATTATTACATCTATCCAGGGAATCTAAAGCGGACTTGTCGCTTTTGATTAAGTGAACAGCATTATTTGTATTATTTGGGGTTTCGCAAATAGTTCTGATGGTTTTCCATAGTTTCTTGGGTTTGTCTTTGCTTTCTTCTATTTGTTTTTTTTGCCACTCAGTCTTTAAGTTGTATAATAGTATTTTGCAAAAATTTCTATACCTAGTATAAATTTTATGTAAGACCTGGTCATCTGGAGAGGCTCTTGTATCCATGTGGAGTTTATCTCTATGCTTAATGCATCTAACTACCCCAGGTGTGACCCAAGGCTTAATAATGAGTTTAGCGCGACTGATTTTAACTTTTTTCGTGTGATTTCTTATTGCAGTGCTTATGAGAGAGTTAAAGCAAGTAGCCGCGGTGTCAACGTCACTACTATTGGTTACTAGACGCCAATCGGCCTCACTTAACTCTTGAGCGACTTTTTGGTAGTCAGTTTTTAGCACCCATTGAGTAGTTTTTTGGCGATTATGTTTTGGGCATAAAAGGCCTGCCATAGCAATATCATGATCTGTCACGGAGCATTTGCAAACAATACCGACCGATTCGACATTGGATTTAATAAAAATATGGTCTAAGCAAGCATTACCCCTCGTGGGTTTGATAATAGCAGGTAAGAGTCCGTGCGCCGACATGAGATTCAAGTAGTCTGACTGTTGAAGGTTAGGGGGAGATGCGTTATCTGAGATGTCAATATTAAGGTCACCCGCAATAATTATTTGATTAGACCTTGAGTTATTGAGGAATGTGTCCAAGGAATTGAAAAAAATTCTGGGGTCAGAGAAGGAAGGAGATCGATAGATGCCCAACACTAGTGTATGATCCTCAATACTTAAAGCGAGACAGTTTGCATCTTCAAGAAGTGGTTGATACCAAGTTACAGAATAATGTGTGAGGCCGACTCGCACTCGGCCGGTTTTTTATTTACATACCTGTTATTTATTTTTGTTCCTGGGTTCATACATAGAGTAAGCAGCAGCAAGGCGAAGCGTGTTGTTCGCGGAAACCGGTGGCGCGATCGTATTTGTGACATTCTGTAATTGTAACATAATAAAAATATAATAGCTGTAAGCAATTAATATCGACAGACTTTGTATTAGATTTACAAAGAAATGGTGAGCTGATTTCTACAACTAAAATACTAAATTGCACATCAAAATCCCTTATTTTTTTGATAAGCACTGAAATATATTTCTTATAAAAACTAATAAAAACAAACATTTTACATTACTTACAAAAAAATACGTTGCTACAGGTTGATTCTGTTCTCGGCGTAATAAGGAGTCGATCGCGAGGAATGCAGTAAATTTGTAGTTTGCTCAGCGTTTCTGTAAAAATAATAGGGTTTTGCATATGTCCCAAACTGTCTACAGGTACAACGAATCTCCAAGACAATAAAGAGTCGGCAACACGTCCGTGATTCTTTAGACTCACAAGTCTAATAGGGCCGAAGATTCGAAGCGTTCCATTAGAGTGCATCGTGTCTTTATGTTTGACGACCGGTTTAGCCTAGTGGGTAGTGCACCTGCCTGTGAAGCTGACGGTCCTGGGTTCGAATCCCGGTCAGGGCAAATATTTGTGTGATGGGCATGAATATTTGTTTCTGAGTCTTGGATGTTTTCTATGTATTTAAGTATTTATATCTATTAAATATATCGTCGTCTAGTACCCATAACACAAGCCTTCTTGAGCTTACTGTGGGGCTAGTTAGATTTGTGTAAGATTGTCCTCTAATATTTATTTATTTATTATTTATTTATGTGGTCCAATTGAACCACGCGAAGTCGTTGGGCTCTCGGGTGAGCGATAATTTGTACAAGGCCCATTTAAGCTTGAGACATGGTTTCTGACCCACCTACTCGAACACGAGAGCGGCTTTCGGGTGAGCGATAACTTTATTAGGAACAATTAAAGGTTGGAGCATTTCTTTTGATCCACCTAAATAGTTATGATGCTAATTGTAAAAAATAATACACATATTTAAGTACTTCCAAAGTTTTTTTTTAAGAAGTAATATTAGATGATTTCATGCATTGATGTCTGTCGAAGTCGATATTGTTTGGTGTGCGATGTGGGTCGACGTGGTTATAGTTGTATGTATAGTAATAAAAAAGTTACTGATTATTATTTGCAATAACATTATTACTTTACAAAAAGAGGAATATATATGTAACAGAATAGAAACATTTTAATCTACTTACATATTTAATGATATTTCCGAGCACGTATAAAAAGCTGCGGGGTTGGGCGTGATCTTTTTGCAGACTGGAACGGACGCAACGGCCGTGGTTGTGTGATGCCAATGGATATCTGAGATAAGAGAATCACCCACCAATGTTTCCACTATGTAAACCAGAGACCTTGTCAGTCTGAATGTCGGAATCTAAGTGCCTCTGTAGACGTTTCCCTTCCTACTTATACCCAAAAACTCGGGACAAACTCGGGACATTTTCAAACATATTCGAAACGTATTCTAAACAAATGCAAACAAATATTTTAAAAATAAATACGCGACAAATACGCGACATGACTGTAACTAATGTACCAGGTTAACATAAAAGATAACAGTCTGCATTAAATGCGAGACAAATACGAGACATTTTCAAACATATTCTAAACAAATGAAAAGCAAATTCTAGAAAATACTCGACAAATGCACGACTTGATTGTAATTAATGTACCAAGTTAACATAAAAGATAACAGTCTGCATTAATCGCGAGACATTTTCAAACATATTCTAAACAAATGCAAAAGATAATAGTTTGTATTAAATTTAAAGTTAGAATGTGTCAAAATTGTTGAGGAACTTCTGCGTCTTTTAAAATATAGCACTAGGATAACATATCAAACTAGTAGTTTATATTAGATTCTTGTTCGATATGACTTTTTCAAAGTTAACATATGTCAAAACTATTGATCGCTGTTTCACCTGATCTGTTTTGTGAATTATAGCACCAAGGTATCATGAAATCCAACAGTTGGTTTTAAACTTTATTTGATACGACCTTTTTGAACTATAAAATTTATTACGGTTTGTGAAATAATGTACTAGGGTTACATAAGTTAATAGTAGCTTGCGTTAATTATTGTAAGATAAGACTATTTCAAAGTTAGAATATATAGGAACAACTGAACAGCGATTAGAATTGATACGATTTGTGAAGAAAAGTACTAGGGTCACATAACTCGGTAATAGTTTGCGTTAATTATTGTTTGATGCGGTTAGTGTAATCAATTAAGTTAACTCACAGTTAATTATTTTCAGGTATAGATTCCAATTAGGTCTGTGATGCATGGTCGTTTCTAAGACTGACCCTGTTATTGAAGTTTCTATCCATAGACATAGTTCCAATTAGGTCTTTGATACATGGTCGTTTCTAAGACTGACTCTGTTATTGCAGTTTCTATCCAAAGACATAAAAATAAAATACAATCTAAAATAAATAAATCTAAATCTAATAAATCTATGACTAGATAATGTCATAAATATATATGAATGGGCAGGACGTCCCATTACAGTATGTTGCGCTTTACTTTCTTATCCAACGATTTGTAATGTGTGCTAGTAATGTTCAATCGATGTTCTTCTCTTTGTTTTAATAGGTCTATGGTTTCAGTGGACAGTTTCTTTGTTTTGTGGTTTTGTACTTTAATTTTCATGGTTGCTGTTTTAATACATTTAGATAGTCTTAGGTATTCTGTATCTACGACGTCGCTGTCAGTAACTGGTTTCAATAGGCTAAAAGCATTGTGTAACTCTAAGTTAAAACGATCTTTATTTTATATACTTTAATATTTTTTTACATATATAGCAACTTTATATTTCCTGTATTCATTTAAATCATAACTCTCGGATGTTATCATTTTGTAAAATAAAACTGATGATGAAGATTACGAACGAATACAATTTTATTATACATATATGTGTATTGTGCATATATCACTAAGATGTCGTTAAAGTTGTTAAGATAAAATTGTTCTTATCAAATCGCTTGTTGTGAAATGGAACTAATGGTGTAGTATTTCTTAAAAACTCTTATTAAGAGATGTTTAATCCATAATGAATTTTTGATACTTTGTTAAAATTTGTTTTAAAATACTATTTGGCTATAGATCACCAACTTTAAAGTTGTATATATATTACTTGAAAAATACCTACAGATATTGGTAATAGTTTAACATTGTGTACATCATATGGAATGTTATTAGTAAAGACAAATATTCATCTTATAATGAAATGATTTACAAGTCGCGATGCATAATACTGCATTAATCAGTACATATATTTTGCTCACGGGCGAAATAGGTACTATTTAATTAAGAGTATGCAATATAGGGCGGTCTAATAAAATGACGAACCAAGTCTGTACCGAAACGGTATTTCAATATTTGTTTAAATAATTACTCAGTTGAAAAAGTTAATGAACCTACTATATATATCTCGGAATATGTCAAGTTAGAATATGCATGTTTAATATACATGTGATAAACTTAACTAATAATGATATCATCATAATTCGCATTGCTTTTTTTGCGAAGAACGCATCATTTTTTTTGCGTTTTACGCACTATTCTTTTTGCGTTTTATAAATGTTTTTTTGACGATTAACGCATCTTTTTTTTTTAGCGTATATAAACGTATTTCTTTTTTTACGTTTCTGTTTTTTTTATGTTGGGTTAGTATTGCTTTAATTTTTTCATTGAGTTTTCAGTCGAACTTTCTTGGTGTATGCTTGTGTTTAAGATGTTGGAATTGGTGAGATGTGGTTTCTTCTTTCTTCTCAAACGTAGTTAGCAGTTTTTGCGATACATTTTCATTAATATCAGTTAGCATTGTGCATACAATAATAAAGAATACCTATATTTATATTGTAATTTAATTATCACAACGTAGACAGTAAACATAAGTCTGATTAAAATTATATCTAATAATAACAATGAATTCGTACATTTGCCGTTTTACATCTGACTTCGTTTTTATTTTCTTGTTTCTTGTTCATTTAATGAATGAAGGTCCCGTAGAAAAGACTTACATTTGTATTCAGGCATGTTAATTGGTCTTGATTTCAATTAAATTTATTCAATTAACAGATGATTCCAACATTGATGTTGATTGCAGTAAGTTGGTACAATGAAATCCATGTGTAATAGACTTAGATTAGGGGGGCTAATTAAACCTTATTTTACCAAAAATGAGATGCCTTTATAATTAAATAATATGAGGAAATAATTCATTATGGGGATATAAATTATTAAAATGTTTTGGGAATACATTAGTTCGTGAAACGAAAGTCTAGCAATCTTTCCTAAATACCTATATACCGGCTGACGTAGTATTCAATAAGACTGCTTTGAAAACAAGATTCTCATTAATTTTACTAGGGCGGCATAACAAGCGTGGAATGAATGCGCATTCGCAAATGTCGGTCTTAAGGATCAAATCTATAGAGTGTTTTGTCAGCTGATTAGCTAGATTCAGTCTTATTAACAAAGGGATAAAGTTAGTCCAGGTGAATACTGTGAAATTTTCTTGTGGGTAGGTGGGGTTTTCGTTCGGTCTCAAAATGGCGGAATGTTGTATATAAGAGACATAGGTAAATATATCGGAATGACATAGCCAATCAGTGACTAATAGATTTTGGCCGCGCCCATTAAGGTTTTAATTGGTTGATGACGTTGTTTGAATAAATTACAACTTATAAGCTGTAACCTCTTCGTCTATTATGGTGGCCTGGTAGTTGGATCTCACAAAAGTGTGATTTGTTGATCATGATGATCTCCCTGAGTACTTTAAGCACCTTGATCTCGATGAGCACGCAGCATTTTCTATGAAATCCCCACTTTTTACTATGAGAGTTTGGATTTTCTCCATACAAAAATGGGCCTGGAGCGCGCGACGAGCGCATCGAGCAAGTAACTCCTGGTATAAGGGTATAAATAGGCCGAGTCGGAGCAGTTGACTTCACTTAGAATTCGTCACTCAGACTGTCAGGGTCTCTGGCTTGCTCAGTAAAATCTCTTGGTGGGTGAATTTATTGGCATAAGAGTGGTTCGTCATTATGAGGGATTTTCTCCCCATCATGAGGGATCATTTTTTTGACATTATAACTAGAAAATTAGTGGGGTTTTGTATATTTTCAATAAATTTAAAAGCCAGAACTTTGTCCAGGTTTACAGTATACCTGAGGGGTCATTCCTGCCTAACTGGTGTCAAATGGGCATGATCCAGAGTCTTAGTAGTTATCAGGTCTGAAGGTGGCCTGACGTCTCTTCTTTACCAACACAGGAGACGATCTATCCTTCACGTTCTCACAATGTCCAGCTGGCAACGTAAACGAGGCTGCCATAGTTTGGGTCAGCATAGAGGGTGATCCTCGCTCGTTGAAATTGTGCAGTATTTGGAGAACGGTCTTATTAAATATATTTATATATTACCTTTATATACACAATAGGGCGTTTTACTTGCACCTCCCTGTCTACGGACGTGCAGGGGGAAACAACCTACACAGGCTGATAGTATTGCAATCCTCAGTTTAGCCGACTGAACTCTTTAGAGCTTAGTTTAGGGAATACGCATTCATTGAAACTAAATCCTAGGTAAGGGATATTAGTTTCAACAGTTTAGTTCTAAATGGGGGTAGAATTAGGGTAAATTCACACACAATTATGAGGGAAATAGGAAAATTAGATTCTTACGCATTGGGTCAACTTGGTTTGAGTTAGGAATTACGTTATAGGTCGCAAGAAATTCATACGGTAATATAATGAATCGGGAATATCCATCATAGGCAAATATAGACTCCAAATGATAGGGTACGGTAATCCAATCTTCAAACAACCGCGTAGGTAATCTAGATTCAGGCAAGCTAGCGATCTAGCTTAATAGCTATTTTCTTACTAATCTTAGATAGTAGTTAGGAGATTGGTAGTACATATTTCCGGGTTAGGATATTTGGCAGGGGTTTTATTTAGGGCCAGATTCCGGCGTAGTAACGCTAGGATTTCGCCTGACACCATAGATGAGGTCTTGCAGTATTTCTCCTTATCTATTGGCGCGGATTTCGAAATACTAGTAGACTCAATTGTTATAATTGTCTGATCACCTTCTTCTAGAACAAATTCTAATCCCGAGAGTTACAAAGGGGTATTTGATCGTAGCGTCCTGAGACAATGCGGTTGAATAATCCCAGCATAACTCTCCCATAGTGTTATTAATTTATGACATTGATTTTACACTCCGAATAGTGTTAGAAAATATTGGAGGGGGCTTGTCCAGTCAGGGTCGAGAGCCACTGGTTTCTGTTTAATAACAGAGAGAGATAGCAATCTCTCGGGCGGTCTGGAGGGGCCCGGCCTAAAACCAATAACAAAATATTTCTTAATCTCTACAAACCCTGCTAAAAATCCTAATTTGATAGGGTTAGTACAACTCTGTATACTAGGTCTAAGACATAGGCGCGTTGAGCTTGACATACATACTTAGGCCTAAAACTTATTTAAAACTCATTAACCTATCTCAATAAAATCCTCTTATTACTATTATTACTTCAAACTTAAAGTTCGTCTTAGGGACATTAGTGTAAATATTTATTGTGTACCAAGGGATGAGAGATTCAGGGTTCCGTCAACTATCATAGAGCTTTGGGTTCTTACGGTTCACGACAATAAGGGGGTCCTACCACTAGCGATCACGTTCTGGCCATTAGTTACGTCACAAATAAAACTTCAAGTAAAACTTCATAATTATTTTTATTCTTTATTTTTATATATTTCGGGAGGGGTAAATTAGTATTATTAGTAGAGGGGGGCGTTATGTTACAGTTTGGTGAAGCCGTGACCACGATGTTCCGAAGCCCTAGGGCTCCGGTTCGGCAAGCGAAGTATTAGTTTAAGTTCAGTAGTCTCTTTGGAGGCTACAGTTTGTTGCAGTGCAAGCGATGTGATTTTGACGGGGTCTGGTTCTCTCATCCATTTATCTTGCTAGGGACTCGTGCAGCTAGTTGTTAGAATCCGTATCTGAAAATAATGAAACAATTACTATTATTAAATAATAAAAAAAAAAAAAAAAAAAAAACTGTGGGCGAAAAAAATTAAGTTATTTTTTATTACTAAAACGGGTAGACCTGCGAACAGACGACGCACTTAGGGTACTGTTAGACGCAATAGAAATAAATAAGCATATGGTCGCAGAAAACACAAAAATATATCGGCGCTAGGGACGAAGTTACATATTGTTAAGAGTTCATCGGTTGAATTTAAGAGCCCTTATCAGTTGGAAACGGTCGTCTGTTTGGGCAACTTTCTGATCGAGTTGACGCGTGTCTTGGCGTTTTCTCGGTGTTGTTACCTAGAACCGGGACTGTTTCGATCTAATGTCATAGCTTTTAAATGCATTTTTTTTGGATTTTCCATTGGGAGATATCGCTTCAAAATTACGATTTTCGAGCTAAAAATTTTGTTTTCCTTTTGAATTCTAATACACATAGGGAAATCGGGGAATGGTAGTGTTGCTATCTGAACCTCTGATAGAGTCATCGTATTCGTTAATCGTTAGTATTGTTACTGGTCATACTTTTGTCGTAACTTGAAATCAGTATCATTGAAAACCTTATAGGGCCTCTTAACAAAAGTTTTACACTTATTACAGTTGAATGCAAATAGACGCGAACATAATTATGATTTTGACTAGTTTTAGTAGAAAACAAATTAAGAACGGTGGATTTATTTTGCTATAAATGCTTCTACCGAGGTTCAAATACGGGACTTCAGACTTGGGGGCGGGGTCAATACCAACTAGGCCGACAAGTGTTCATTAATAAAATTCCTTTTAAGAACTTGGGGGCGAAAATATTAAAGGTTATTTTGCTTTTAAGGTACTAAAATGAGTAGACCCGTGAGAACTAGGAAAATGACGGAGAAATTAAAAGAGGCAACTCGACAAACTATGCGGAGCACTACCTCTAGAGACATACGAGAAAATGTTACGCCGGTATCACGAGAAAATATTACACCGGTAACACGTGAAGTCACTACTAGACCAGTACAACGAAGATATAGGAAAGTAACAAAAAAACCTAGTCCTGCACGAGGGTTATTTTTCCATTTATTAAAACGAACCGAACGAAGACTGGCGGAAGGGTTAGGACAAATACGGGAAGAATTACAAACCGCTATTAGTTCAACTCAGGAAGATTTCCCGGAAGTACAGCCAGATCCTAATGAAACTGGGGGCGAGGTCCTGCCTCAACAAACAATAGAAAACGGTCCTACGCTCCAACCGGGAGTAGTAGGGGAAACAACGTCACAACATGAGTTAACTCCAGACGAAAGGAGAAATGTAATATATAACATCAAAAATGTAAATTACGAACGACCAAAATTCGGAAAAACCCCAACTCACCCCGTCACGTTTTTAGAAGACTTAGACGTATATTTACGTAAGGTAGATGCCGAAGGCCGCGAACTAGATACAATCATAGAATGTTTAGAAGGCAGCGCTCGTGATTGGGCTAGAATTTACAAGGATCGCTGGACCAGTGTAGCTGAATTTAAGACTGATTTCCTAAAATTCCACTGGGGGGATTTCGAACAAAACGAGTTACGAAGGAATATAGTATATGGACAGTGGGTTAGGAGTACAGAGCCTTCTATGCATAATTACTTCATAAAAATAGTTGGTCAAGCAAAAATGTTAAATTATACTGTGCCTGAGCAGCAACTTATATCCGACATTATGAGGCATTTTCCTCGGTACATACAACAGGCTTATGTTACGTCCAGACCGACTACAATTTTGGAAACGGCTGAATTTTTGCGATCCATGGATGAAGTTAATAAACAAGAGCTTCGAGTGGACGGCAAGGCTAATACAACGACGGCAAAGCCCATAGAGAAAAAACGGAGTAATCAACAATACCAGAATTGGCGGCGGCCGGAGGGGAATGTATCAGCAATACAGTGTATGGAAGTAGATGATTCGGAAAACTAATAGAAGCTGATAAAAATGCACCCGGGTCAGCTTTCTATGTAGGGGTCAAAACTTTAAACATGATGGCCAATATGGGCTGGGTCCCAGGGCAATTAATAGGGATAAATGGTAGGGGGTTGCGTGCGCCCATAGAACAAACTCATATCAATAATGAATGTAGGGAAGGATTGGGGTATAGGCAAACTATAAGTAGGGAAGATGTCGAGTTACACCATATAGTCGATGTGTTAAAATATAAATGCGATCGAATGAGCTTAGAAGGGGTTGAGAAAAACATTACGTCAGTTTTCGAAGAAGAAAGTATGTCACCATTACCGGATCAATATAAATCGGAAATTAAAATTGGGGTACGCGATTACGATATAATAGCGCTAATAGATACTGGAAGTGATATTACATGTTTGTCGTTAGAGTTATGGGAAACCTTAAGAGCGAAATATCCTGAGATACCTGTGATGCCAGTCAAACCTTTTCAGATTAGATCGGCATCTGGCCATAAGAGTAAGGAAATAAAATTTATGGTTTTATTGCCTGTAAAAATTCAAGATGTAACAATGGACATAGGTTTTCTAGTAATACCAGGGTTAAGTTTCCCTTTAATATTGGGGCTGGATTGGATGAGAATGAAAGAAGTTACGATTAAACTCGAAAGAAAGCAAGCGGGAATACATATATCTCATAATGACGAAAAAACATGGGCCCCGTTCCTTAGGCCAATTGATGAGTTAGAATTTTATGTAAAAGAGGAACAGGGAGCTACGAATAATGTACAGGAACCGGCAGTCTGCGGTACCGTAATCACAGGGGTAAAATTGAGACAGGCGGAACAGAAAGCATTAGAAAACCTGTTAAAATGTTATGACCACTTGTTTGATTCTAAATTAGGAAGAGCGAATTGTTATCAGCATATTATCAATATGGATAAACACTCACCTGTAGTAAAAAAAACGTATCCTGTGCCTTACGCTTATCGGGATAAAATAGAGCATAAGTTAAGGGAACTAGAGGAACAAGGGATAATAAGTCGGTCACAAACTGAGTACTGTAGCCCGTTAACGTTTACCCTAAAAAGGGATGGAACTATTAGAGTATTATTAGATGCCAGAGAGATCAATAAATACATGGTGGCAGAGACAGAAAAACCAACGTTTCAGTTAGATGTGTTAAATTCATTTCACGGGGCTAATTATATTAGTGTAATCGATTTAAATAATGCATACTTTCAAATCCCAATTTCTGAGGAAAGTAAGAAATACACGGGGTTTAGCTTTAACGGAAAATCTTATGTATACAATGTATTACCTCAAGGTCTCAAAACATCTGTCGGAAGTTTCAGTAGAGCCATGGATCAGATATTAGGGCACGACGTGCGTGATTTTTGTGTAAATTATCTAGATGATTTAGCCATCATTACTACTGGAACATTAAATCAGCATCTGGAACACATAAATATAGTATTAGGGAGATTAGCGAAGGCCGGGCTAACATGTAACTTAGATAAGTGTAAATTCATGTGTAAAGAAGTGAACATGCTAGGATACGTTATGTCTACCGAGGGTATAAAAACTGATCCAGAAAAAATCCGATCCATACAAGATTTCCCGGTACCTAAGAAAATAAAACAACTCAGGGCGTTCTTAGGACTTTGTAATTTTTATAGAAGGTTTATTCCTGACTATAGTAAACTCACACGCCCTCTGAACGAGTTATTAAAAAAACATGTAGTATGGAGGTGGGACGAAACGATACAGCAGGCATTTGAAAATATTAAAGAAAATTTCATTCGAGCAGTAGAATTACAGCATCCCGACTTTAGTAAACCATATTACTTACAAACTGACAGTTCAGGTATAGGGCTAGCCGGGGTGCTTTATCAGTTGGACGAGGCGGGCCAGATGAAAATATTAGGATTCCACAGTAAGTCATTAAGAGGGCCACAATTAAATTACACGGTTACCGAAAAAGAATTTTATGCTGTAATTTCATGTTTAGAAAAGTTTGAGACTTATTTAAGAGGATCAAAGGTTGAAATGAAATGAAATGAAATGAAATGAAATGAAATGAAATGAAATGAAATGAAATGAAATCATTTATTCTTCAATTTAGGCATGTTACATGCACTTATGAATGTCAAAAAACTACCACCGGTTCATAAAATAAACCTCTGCCTCGAGAAGAACCGGCGTAAGAAACTCGGCGAGGTGTCATTTTTTCAAAACAATATACTATGTATATAAAATAACAGTAAAAATAGTACAAAATTCAAATGCTACCACAGTATAAACATATACATATTTTTTAATACTAAGGACAAAATATTTCTGTGTTAGATTACTTGTGCGGGACGCTATCACTGCCAAACATCCCTATCCATGATGTAATCGTTTATCTTATAATATGCTTTTGAAATAAGTGTCTGTTTCACAACAGATTTAAATTTAGAATCCGTAAGTTCAGTAATGTGTCTTGGAATTTTATTGTAGAATTTTATACAATTTCCCAAGAACGACTTTTTCGCCTTCACTAGTCTATAAAAAGTTATTTTGAGTTTCCCAGTGTTTCTTGTAGTTATTAACTTATCACTATTCGTTGGGAAATTGTATAAATTCTTCCTAACATACATGATTATTTCAAATATGTACAGCGACGGCAGGGTTAGGATATCTATTTCCTTAAAGATTTCTCTCAATGACTCACGCGACCCCAAGTTATAAATTGCTCGTATAGCCCTTTTCTGTAATATAAATACAGTTTCGATATCTGCAGCCGATCCCCATAAGATAAGACCGTAACTAATAATACTATTAAAATAGGCGAAGTAAACTAACCGAGCCGTTGCCACATTGGTAAGCTGCCTTATTCTCCTGACTGCAAAAGCAGCAGAGCTCAACCTACTTCCTATAGCGGTTATGTGGGAACCCCACTGCAATTTTGAGTCCAGTGTAATACCTAAGAATACAGTTGTCTTAACAAATTCTAAAGTCTCACCGTTAAGTTTTATATTTGAATCTATATTGATATTTGAAGATGAGTTGGCTAGTGAGAATTTTATACATTTCGTTTTTTTCGGATTCAACACTAAGTTATTGGCAGCAAACCAGTCAGATATCATGGAGAGGGTATTATTTGGTTCAACGAGTTCAGTATCTTTCCTATTAACCTTGAACAGTAATGATGTGTCATCTGCGAACATTACAATGCCTGATCTTTGACTTACCATATATGGTAAATCATTTACATAAACAAGGAATAGGAACGGGCCTAGAATAGATCCCTGAGGTACTCCCATCTCTACCACTGTATCTGATGAAATAGCTCCATTTATCGCTACCCTTTGATTTCTTTGTGTTAGGTATGACTTAATGAGATCTAATGCATGTCCTCTAATGCCATAAAATTTCAGCTTACAAATTAAAGTACCATGGTCTACACAATCAAAAGCCTTGGAAAGGTCACAGAAGACTCCAATGGCGTCCTGTGACTCTTCCCAAGACTGCAAAATGAATTTTATCAAACTTGCACCAGCATCAGTAGTCGATCTACCTTTCGTGAAGCCGAACTGCTGTGTGTGCAAAATATTGTGTAAATTAAAGTGAGAAATCAATTGCGTCAGCATTATTTTTTCGAATATTTTGCTAAACGCAGGCAGGATAGAAACTGGACGATAATCAGAAGGATTATCTTTATGGCCAGATTTAAAAATAGGAACTACTTTACTACATTTCATTAAATCTGGAAATATGCCATTGTCTACACAAGTATTAAAAATGAGAGCTAAAGTGGGTGCAACGACCTCCAGAATAGATTCCAGTACCTTGACCGACACGCCCCATAAGTCTTCTGTGCTCTTTATTTTTATCATTTTAAAAGACTTTAGTACATCCAGAGGAGAAACATGATGAAAATTAAAAATACATAAATTATCTAGTTTTACATTCTCACTCAAAAGGGATTCAGCTATTGTGGAAGATGATGCCAAACTGCTTGTAGTAATTATAGGAATTTTGGAAAAGAAATTATTAAATTCATTTGCTACTTTTACTGCATCAGTTATTAAATTATCCTCTATTTTCAATGAAATTGTGGACTCTCTATTTTTACTCTGCCCAGTCTCTGTATTTATTATTTTCCAGACTGTCTTGGCCTTATTGTCTGAGGATTTTATTTTGTTATTTAAGTGCACAGCTTTTGCTTTTGTACACACTATTTTAAATAATTTGGAATAATCCCTAACATATTGATGGAAGCGTTCGTCAGTGGTGCAAGACCTCCTTTCATACAGTTTATATAAGTTATCCCTGCTTTTCCGGATTCCGGTAGTCGCCCACTCATTAAATCTCATTTTATTATTAATCTTAATGCGTTTTTTACTACAAGTTGCATCAAATTCTTTACAGACTGTATTCAGAAGCATTTTGAACTGATCATTCGGATCAATTGACTCTACCTGGGTGTTTGGCATAGCGACTAGCAGATTTGACTTTAATATTTCTAGTCTACTTCTACTCAGTGGTCTTATTTCTATAACGCGATCTGGATGTTTTAATTCGCAAGGCAGCCTGACCATCTGAGCTTTATGATCCGAACGAACTCCATTCACTATGCTTCTGTCCAGATGATGATGATGATGGTTATTATACAAACCGATCATAAGGCTCTGTCATTTGTAAAAAACTGGAAATTATATCATGCTCGTGTCATTAGATGGGTTAATTATTTGGAACGATTTAATTATGAAGTTCGGCACATTAAGGGCAGGGAAAATATCGGGGCCGACGTGCTTTCTAGATATCCACCGCAGAGTGAGCTACTACAGGAGGATAAGGTGCGCCTACCTGAAATACTCTATACGGAGTCGGGCCCGAACAAGGAATTAATAAATAAGTTAAAAAACATAGCGATATTACAAAGAAGTGATCGTGAAATTCGTGAAATAATCCAACAATTAGAGGATAATGATTTCTCCGACAAGATGGGGAGAATCATACAGAAATGCTCATTGCACGACGGTATATTATATTTTACGCCTAACGAAGGCCGAGAAAAGGTAATTTATTTACCGAAACAATTAATAAATGATATCGTCAAACAAGTTCATTTCGAAATGGGACATCAAGGAGCGTATAAGGTAATAAAATATATAAGAGATCGGTTTTATTGGAGGGGCATGACTAAGGAAGTGAGAGGGTTAATAAAAACTTGTCATGTTTGCCAATTGGCAAAAAGCGACAACAAAAGGCAAGTCGGTCCGTGTAGATCTATTATAACAAATGATATTAGCGATTTAGTCATGGCAGATTTGTATGGACCGTTACCATCAGGACAGTTTGGGATGAATTATATCCTAGTGGTTCAGGATTCGTTTAGTAAATTCGTAAAGTTTTATGCTCTTAGGAAAGCGACGGCCCGAGCTGTGGTCGGGAGAATGAGACAGTTTTTCAAGATCATACATCCAAAAGCAATTATGACGGATAATGGGAGTCAGTTCATTTCGGCGTTATGGAATCAGTGTATGGAAAGTGAAGGGATTAAGATTATACATACTACGGTACATTGTCCTAGAGCAAATATTTGTGAGCGAACCAATCGATGTCTGAATCGGTTATTTAGAACTTACTGTGAGAAAAAACATCAAAGCTGGGTGAAAATATTACCGAAATTAGAATTACTATATAACAACACTTACCATGAAAGTACGGGATACACACCAAGCGAGATTATGTATGGGCAGCCTACTAAATTGTCGTTTGACAAAGATATTAAGTATACTGTGCAGAAAAATATAGATAACGTTCGGTGTAAAGTCAGGGAGAATTTACGTAAAGCAGCTGAAACTAGACAGGCGGCTTTTAATCGGAAGTTTAGACTCGTGCAGTATCAGATAGGTGATTGGGTGAAAATTAGGAAAATTAATAAATCAGATGCGCAAAGAAAAATAACAAAAAAATTTGAATACTTGTATGAGGGACCCTATGTGGTTGCCGCAATCCCCTATAAGAACGTATATGTATTAGTAGAACCACATACTAATGTCGTTAGGGGTAAATTTAATGCATACAATATGTCTAGGTACTACAAGGGTGAAACAGACTAGAAAACTGGCCCGGGGCAAAGGTGTGTTTAGTTTTGTTATAGTGTAAATAATGTTAGAATAAGGATAGAGTTGTATTTGTAACGTTTAAGAATAGGTATTATCACTTACAGTAAGTTGAATAATTTAGTTTTGATTCAGCAGATTCTGTAATAATAAGATAGAAGTCATTTTACCATTAGGATGGGAAGAACGGGGAGAATATCGAAAGAGAAATAAAGTTGAGTGAGGTACTTACGTTAAAGTTCGATCATAGATAATTTAAGGAAAGAAAAGGAAAAAACTCACATAACTAGGAAAATGTAATATAGAAAATTAATAAATATAAAAGGAGGAGGGGGAGAAATCTTCTTTTGATTGTTTAATCTGTAAAACAAATTAGAACATGATAAATATTAGGCTAGGCATATGGGAGTAAAATAATAAATCGGCTAGATCTTGTTAGAATGAAGGTACTTACATTAAAAATCAGCAAAATCATATATAAAAAAAAAAACATGTAATCTCTTGATAATTCATTTCATTAAGTAGTAAATCTGTAAGATAAATAATAATGTCATTAAGTAAGGCTGTTATGTGATATACATGTAGAAGGGAAATAAAATGTAAGGTTGGTCATTTTTGTTTTTTTTTGGACCTGTAGTAGGAATTTGATATTTAAGACCAGTAGGTAAAATGATACTAACCAACTCCCAATCGTTGGGGAAGTAAGTTATTGTTCCAGCATTCTGAAAAAATATTCAGTTAGATATGGGCAGAAACGTGGTATACCCGAATAGGGGGGGTCAAGGAACTAGAAGACTGGGTTATACGGAGATAGATATTTGGGGGGGACTAGATTCTTGGCAACTAGTAACAAGAATTGAAGTACAGGTTAAATATTGTTAGGATTAGTTAGTCGGTCAAAACGAAAAATAAGCTTACTGATTTAACTCGTCCTCCAGCAGCCTGTCCTGCAAACGGAAAAAAGAGATAATAGAAAGGGATAAAGAATAATGAGACTATAAATATATAAAAGAAAATTTTCTCTTATTCGCACCATACGGGAGGGGGGGGCGGTAATGCGAGCGTTGTTGGGCTCGACAATCCCTATAGGCCCAGCAAAGGCAGGGCGGGCCATTAAAGGGCTGGTGATCTGAAAGATGTGATTAATAGCAGAGGGGGGTAATAGGGTTAAAAAAAAAGAAAAAAAAAACATCAAGTTGGCCTTCAACTTACGACTCTTAGAGCGGGCCGTCCTTGGGGGTGGTTTAGCTGGGGTGGTAAAATAAAAAGATTGATTATACAGAGGAAATGATTAAAGGTTGTTAGAACATGTTAATATACGTACCACTAGATCTAGTATGTCCCTATCGGGAGAGCTGTCTATCTGCGAAAGGAAAATAATAGAAAAATGATATCAAGGAAACTTCATATCAAAATACTAGTGTGTCCGGGGTTAAAATATAAAAGTGGGATGGGAGATTGTAATAAGGTAGGAGAGTGATAGAGCTACCTGGATGATTTCGGGGCTCGGGGGTGGAGGCGGGGGTGCGCCCAACCCCTCTTCCAATTCCAGGACAGGCTGTGAAATAAGAAATAACTCTTTAGAACAAGGTTAGAGGGAAAAAGGGAAAAAAATCATCAGCGCAACCATTAAATAATAGGGCTGTGGTGTGAAAAAATTACAGAATTAAATAACTTGATAGTGAATTTTAAATAAAGGGAAGAAAGGGGATATTAACTTACTAGGGCGTTTGGTTCCGGGAATGCGGGGGGTCGAAGAAATTCCGCCTCCCACGTAAGTAAGTCATCTATCTAGAAAAATAAAATAATTGAAGTCAAGTATGGAAGTCGTAAAAGCAAAAATAGACCTAAGAAAGGAAAATACATAAATAAAAACACTTACCACTCCCTGTAGGGCGGGATCTGGGGATGGATCCCGGGCGGTATTTCTTGCCATTTGCCGTTGCTGAAAGTAAAAAGGGAAAATCATAAAAATAGGGGTCAAATAATAAGAGCACTAAATGTTTTGTTAGATAAAGTTAGTCATAGTAATCATGATGATAACTCACTTGTCGTCGACGCCTGCGGGACATAAAATTCTTCAGTTTTCGTCTCATATCCCGCAGGGTTAAACGCCTCGTTGAATGGCGCCGGCAAATGGCAAGAAGCCTCCTGTAGGCCCTACGCCTCAAGGACCGATCGTTAAAGTCAAAATGTTCTCGATCCCATAAGATGGGGAACGAGAGTACAATCTTTTCAAACCGCATAATAATTTATTTTCTTGAGCAACGCGTGAAAAAGGAATGGCGGCAAAGTTAGAAGTTATTCTTTGAAAAAAAAAATAAAAAGGGAAAACTTTCGCGCCCAATGGGTTCATAGACGACGTTTTTTTTTTTATAAAAAAAAAATGGCATAAGTTTAGTTAAAGGAAATTTTACAATTGTTGTGGGTTCGTTTCTGGAACTTATTTTAGCGCCCTCCTACAATAACTAGTGTTGTGGGTCGGATAGTAAGAGTTCAAACAATGCCACTATTCAACAACAGATGTCATGCCAAATAAAATTCGGGAAATAGGGAATTGCATAAAGTGAGGGGATATAACGGGGCCAGAAGAAGACAACCTATATGTTATTACTCTTTCAAATAATAATACTGCGCTAATAAGTTCAAGTTAAAAAGAAAACCATGATTAGATAATGATTAGATCTCGCTCACTTTTCCTATTCGACACGTCACTCGACGCGAGATGGCACTATAAGCGATCAAAGATAGAAGCGAGCATAAATAAGTAATAACGTCCAATAGGATTATAAAAAATAATAATAATAACTAGGATTGTATCATGGAAATTGGAGACAATTTTCGTCGTCTTTTACCAAATATCATCAGAATATAAAGTAGTTTTTCAGTCATTTAAAGACGAGGGGTTCCACAGACAGTGATAGATGGCGTTATGAGTAACTAAAAGTAATATTAAAATCCTTAGAGTATAAATACTTCTAGGGAAATCCTATACACGGGCCACCAAGAGTGTCTGAAGGGGTCTTATGTAGATAGATTGAGAATTGATTTAAAATGGCTGCCGGGTTATCATATCTAATTCTTTAACTCTGACGAGAAATTGCTTGTGTGACGTATTTGGGCACAGGTATCATATAAAAAGTTATACTCGGGAAAAGGAGATGAGGCTGTGACAAGGACAGCAGGTGGTGTGTAGTTCTCTGTCGTTCTTATACGAAAATGTATGTGACTGTCTCGCTCGGTTGTGGTGTTATTATTTGCCTGTCGTGTCTAGAGTAAATTCAATTAATAGATAGAGGGGGATAGAAGTATTGTTATCTTTCTCTTCCAATGGGCGCGCATTAAATTACATAAGGGAGGGATTACATCTTTAGAAAGTTAGAAAAAGGGGAATCATAGACAATAAAGGTTGTTACAGAATATACGAATAGATTTGGAGGCATCAACAAATTGCGGAGTGGGAAAAATAAATAGAAAGATGTTAGAATAAAATTTGAACTGCACTATTTGACCGGTTTACACACTAATAGTTTTGCTTCACTATTTGGGTACTAGAATCTATGAACGGCCAAATAAAGAGATAAGGACGGAACGTTTTGCCTCTCTATTCTCCCTTATAACAAGTGCAATATAGCTGTCTCCTTTTATCAAAACATAGCCAGCCTTGGCAAATATGGTTTGTTGCGCGATTACGATGTATGCATCATGAGTATTGTTGAATACTGAAGTAAAAGTTCATATGGCGTAGAAATATCGCGATAATATTATCACTACGGTATAGCGGGAAAAAAAAACGCTGTAGAATGGTTTATGAACGGCAGCTCCCTCGACATTCAGTTGACGTTTTGACTGGCGTTTATTTTTAACAAGTTCTTCGGAGTTTCGGGAAATTTATAATAACACGGTGTTTCAAATAGGAAATAATATAATTGTAGTAATGAGGGGGCCGAGACCCAGGAGTGAATCAATATAATATTCGTAACAGTGCGTGTAATCGTTGCAAAAAGTGATAGATTAGTGTGTTTAATATTGGATTACCAAAGCGGGGCCCCAGCCTTAAGGTAAAAGCTTTCTTATTCATTGTTTCATAAGTTGTTTTCGTTTGCGGTATACTGATGTGACGGCGTGATGTGGCAAATGCGCGATGCGGGGGTTGTGTTACTTTTGGATACGATTTAAAGACAAATGGGGGTTTATTGCATTGCAAGGTAAATAATGCGGTCAGTCAAATTATTTTCGTAAGGATTGTATTACGGAAACTTTGGCGGTCTGTAAAGGTCGAGCGATCAGGCGAATGAGGAAGGAATGTGAACGATAATGATGGACAGTACTAATGTAAAGCGAAAATAAGGTACAGCGTGAAGGGATGTTTTGAAGTGAGAAGAAATGTTATTTTTTTTGTGAAAATGGACTGATACAGACTGACAATAGTTGGAATATAATCCAAACTTGTATTGTTGGAATTTGTGGGGGAACGAGACACAACTAGTCACTAAAGTTTTATTAGTAGGTTAAAACTGTCATGAACAGTTCGACCCATTGTAAACGGGTAAATTTTGGTGACTAATACTGAACACATTCGATGGTTTCTACACACCTCATGTTTTGTGAAGTAAGTTGAATTATGGATTGGTTGAATAATTTTTACACAAGGTATGGGTTAACAGGTATATAATTCAAAACACAAAAAGGTATTATCATTACAACATTATTATAAAATTTGACTTACTTTGCAAACATGAAACATTCACCAAGAACAGGTGATTATGGGTGGACAAGACAACCTGAATGTGGCCAGAATTGAGTAATGAAGTCTGAGAGCCTCTGTACCTATTCCAAACACTTTTTTGTTTTTGTATGGGGAGCTTTTGGGGTATCATGCGTCCGGGCAATGTGGACATGGATCGATAGATGCCCGGCCAGATCTAGACATCCAACATGATACTGCGAATTCGGGTTATTAGAACCTATCGGCCTCACAACCCGGTATCTCTGACAAGACGGAAAAACTTGGGGAAAAGACTATCATGATTCATGACTGGAATTCATAAGGTTACATCAGGTGTTTTGGACATTGGTGATCGCTTAGTATTGGATATACACACCACGCGATTAAACGGGGATGGGGAATTTCCAACAAGTCAAGGACCTAGGATGAAGTTTCTTCATGAAATATTGTAAGTATTTCATTGTGAAAGCTTCATGGGGGCGAGATGTAATAGACTTAGATTAGGGGGGCTAATTAAACCTTATTTTACCAAAAATGAGATGCCTTTATAATTAAATAATATGAGGAAATAATTCATTATGGGGATATAAATTATTAAAATGTTTTGGGAATACATTAGTTCGTGAAACGAAAGTCTAGCAATCTTTCCTAAATACCTATATACCGGCTGACGTAGTATTCAATAAGACTGCTTTGAAAACAAGATTCTCATTAATTTTACTAGGGCGGCATAACAAGCGTGGAATGAATGCGCATTCGCAAATGTCGGTCTTAAGGATCAAATCTATAGAGTGTTTTGTCAGCTGATTAGCTAGATTCAGTCTTATTAACAAAGGGATAAAGTTAGTCCAGGTGAATACTGTGAAATTTTCTTGTGGGTAGGTGGGGTTTTCGTTCGGTCTCAAAATGGCGGAATGTTGTATATAAGAGACATAGGTAAATATATCGGAATGACATAGCCAATCAGTGACTAATAGATTTTGGCCGCGCCCATTAAGGTTTTAATTGGTTGATGACGTTGTTTGAATAAATTACAACTTATAAGCTGTAACCTCTTCGTCTATTATGGTGGCCTGGTAGTTGGATCTCACAAAAGTGTGATTTGTTGATCATGATGATCTCCCTGAGTACTTTAAGCACCTTGATCTCGATGAGCACGCAGCATTTTCTATGAAATCCCCACTTTTTACTATGAGAGTTTGGATTTTCTCCATACAAAAATGGGCCTGGAGCGCGCGACGAGCGCATCGAGCAAGTAACTCCTGGTATAAGGGTATAAATAGGCCGAGTCGGAGCAGTTGACTTCACTTAGAATTCGTCACTCAGACTGTCAGGGTCTCTGGCTTGCTCAGTAAAATCTCTTGGTGGGTGAATTTATTGGCATAAGAGTGGTTCGTCATTATGAGGGATTTTCTCCCCATCATGAGGGATCATTTTTTTGACATTATAACTAGAAAATTAGTGGGGTTTTGTATATTTTCAATAAATTTAAAAGCCAGAACTTTGTCCAGGTTTACAGTATACCTGAGGGGTCATTCCTGCCTAACTGGTGTCAAATGGGCATGATCCAGAGTCTTAGTAGTTATCAGGTCTGAAGGTGGCCTGACGTCTCTTCTTTACCAACACAGGAGACGATCTATCCTTCACGTTCTCACAATGTCCAGCTGGCAACGTAAACGAGGCTGCCATAGTTTGGGTCAGCATAGAGGGTGATCCTCGCTCGTTGAAATTGTGCAGTATTTGGAGAACGGTCTTATTAAATATATTTATATATTACCTTTATATACACAATAGGGCGTTTTACTTGCACCTCCCTGTCTACGGACGTGCAGGGGGAAACAACCTACACAGGCTGATAGTATTGCAATCCTCAGTTTAGCCGACTGAACTCTTTAGAGCTTAGTTTAGGGAATACGCATTCATTGAAACTAAATCCTAGGTAAGGGATATTAGTTTCAACAGTTTAGTTCTAAATGGGGGTAGAATTAGGGTAAATTCACACACAATTATGAGGGAAATAGGAAAATTAGATTCTTACGCATTGGGTCAACTTGGTTTGAGTTAGGAATTACGTTATAGGTCGCAAGAAATTCATACGGTAATATAATGAATCGGGAATATCCATCATAGGCAAATATAGACTCCAAATGATAGGGTACGGTAATCCAATCTTCAAACAACCGCGTAGGTAATCTAGATTCAGGCAAGCTAGCGATCTAGCTTAATAGCTATTTTCTTACTAATCTTAGATAGTAGTTAGGAGATTGGTAGTACATATTTCCGGGTTAGGATATTTGGCAGGGGTTTTATTTAGGGCCAGATTCCGGCGTAGTAACGCTAGGATTTCGCCTGACACCATAGATGAGGTCTTGCAGTATTTCTCCTTATCTATTGGCGCGGATTTCGAAATACTAGTAGACTCAATTGTTATAATTGTCTGATCACCTTCTTCTAGAACAAATTCTAATCCCGAGAGTTACAAAGGGGTATTTGATCGTAGCGTCCTGAGACAATGCGGTTGAATAATCCCAGCATAACTCTCCCATAGTGTTATTAATTTATGACATTGATTTTACACTCCGAATAGTGTTAGAAAATATTGGAGGGGGCTTGTCCAGTCAGGGTCGAGAGCCACTGGTTTCTGTTTAATAACAGAGAGAGATAGCAATCTCTCGGGCGGTCTGGAGGGGCCCGGCCTAAAACCAATAACAAAATATTTCTTAATCTCTACAAACCCTGCTAAAAATCCTAATTTGATAGGGTTAGTACAACTCTGTATACTAGGTTTAAGACATAGGCGCGTTGAGCTTGACATACATACTTAGGCCTAAAACTTATTTAAAACTCATTAACCTATCTCAATAAAATCCTCTTATTACTATTATTACTTCAAACTTAAAGTTCGTCTTAGGGACATTAGTGTAAATATTTATTGTGTACCAAGGGATGAGAGATTCAGGGTTCCGTCAACTATCATAGAGCTTTGGGTTCTTACGGTTCACGACAATAAGGGGGTCCTACCACTAGCGATCACGTTCTGGCCATTAGTTACGTCACAAATAAAACTTCAAGTAAAACTTCATAATTATTTTTATTCTTTATTTTTATATATTTCGGGAGGGGTAAATTAGTATTATTAGTAGAGGGGGGCGTTATGTTACAGTTTGGTGAAGCCGTGACCACGATGTTCCGAAGCCCTAGGGCTCCGGTTCGGCAAGCGAAGTATTAGTTTAAGTTCAGTAGTCTCTTTGGAGGCTACAGTTTGTTGCAGTGCAAGCGATGTGATTTTGACGGGGTCTGGTTCTCTCATCCATTTATCTTGCTAGGGACTCGTGCAGCTAGTTGTTAGAATCCGTATCTGAAAATAATGAAACAATTACTATTATTAAATAATAAAAAAAAAAAAAAAAAAAAAACTGGGCGAAAAAAATTAAGTTATTTTTTATTACTAAAACGGGTAGACCTGCGAACAGACGACGCACTTAGGGTACTGTTAGACGCAATAGAAATAAATAAGCATATGGTCGCAGAAAACACAAAAATATATCGGCGCTAGGGACGAAGTTACATATTGTTAAGAGTTCATCGGTTGAATTTAAGAGCCCTTATCAGTTGGAAACGGTCGTCTGTTTGGGCAACTTTCTGATCGAGTTGACGCGTGTCTTGGCGTTTTCTCGGTGTTGTTACCTAGAACCGGGACTGTTTCGATCTAATGTCATAGCTTTTAAATGCATTTTTTTTGGATTTTCCATTGGGAGATATCGCTTCAAAATTACGATTTTCGAGCTAAAAATTTTGTTTTCCTTTTGAATTCTAATACACATAGGGAAATCGGGGAATGGTAGTGTTGCTATCTGAACCTCTGATAGAGTCATCGTATTCGTTAATCGTTAGTATTGTTACTGGTCATACTTTTGTCGTAACTTGAAATCAGTATCATTGAAAACCTTATAGGGCCTCTTAACAAAAGTTTTACACTTATTACAGTTGAATGCAAATAGACGCGAACATAATTATGATTTTGACTAGTTTTAGTAGAAAACAAATTAAGAACGGTGGATTTATTTTGCTATAAATGCTTCTACCGAGGTTCAAATACGGGACTTCAGACTTGGGGGCGGGGTCAATACCAACTAGGCCGACAAGTGTTCATTAATAAAATTCCTTTTAAGAACTTGGGGGCGAAAATATTAAAGGTTATTTTGCTTTTAAGGTACTAAAATGAGTAGACCCGTGAGAACTAGGAAAATGACGGAGAAATTAAAAGAGGCAACTCGACAAACTATGCGGAGCACTACCTCTAGAGACATACGAGAAAATGTTACGCCGGTATCACGAGAAAATATTACACCGGTAACACGTGAAGTCACTACTAGACCAGTACAACGAAGATATAGGAAAGTAACAAAAAAACCTAGTCCTGCACGAGGGTTATTTTTCCATTTATTAAAACGAACCGAACGAAGACTGGCGGAAGGGTTAGGACAAATACGGGAAGAATTACAAACCGCTATTAGTTCAACTCAGGAAGATTTCCCGGAAGTACAGCCAGATCCTAATGAAACTGGGGGCGAGGTCCTGCCTCAACAAACAATAGAAAACGGTCCTACGCTCCAACCGGGAGTAGTAGGGGAAACAACGTCACAACATGAGTTAACTCCAGACGAAAGGAGAAATGTAATATATAACATCAAAAATGTAAATTACGAACGACCAAAATTCGGAAAAACCCCAACTCACCCCGTCACGTTTTTAGAAGACTTAGACGTATATTTACGTAAGGTAGATGCCGAAGGCCGCGAACTAGATACAATCATAGAATGTTTAGAAGGCAGCGCTCGTGATTGGGCTAGAATTTACAAGGATCGCTGGACCAGTGTAGCTGAATTTAAGACTGATTTCCTAAAATTCCACTGGGGGGATTTCGAACAAAACGAGTTACGAAGGAATATAGTATATGGACAGTGGGTTAGGAGTACAGAGCCTTCTATGCATAATTACTTCATAAAAATAGTTGGTCAAGCAAAAATGTTAAATTATACTGTGCCTGAGCAGCAACTTATATCCGACATTATGAGGCATTTTCCTCGGTACATACAACAGGCTTATGTTACGTCCAGACCGACTACAATTTTGGAAACGGCTGAATTTTTGCGATCCATGGATGAAGTTAATAAACAAGAGCTTCGAGTGGACGGCAAGGCTAATACAACGACGGCAAAGCCCATAGAGAAAAAACGGAGTAATCAACAATACCAGAATTGGCGGCGGCCGGAGGGGAATGTATCAGCAATACAGTGTATGGAAGTAGATGATTCGGAAAACTAATAGAAGCTGATAAAAATGCACCCGGGTCAGCTTTCTATGTAGGGGTCAAAACTTTAAACATGATGGCCAATATGGGCTGGGTCCCAGGGCAATTAATAGGGATAAATGGTAGGGGGTTGCGTGCGCCCATAGAACAAACTCATATCAATAATGAATGTAGGGAAGGATTGGGGTATAGGCAAACTATAAGTAGGGAAGATGTCGAGTTACACCATATAGTCGATGTGTTAAAATATAAATGCGATCGAATGAGCTTAGAAGGGGTTGAGAAAAACATTACGTCAGTTTTCGAAGAAGAAAGTATGTCACCATTACCGGATCAATATAAATCGGAAATTAAAATTGGGGTACGCGATTACGATATAATAGCGCTAATAGATACTGGAAGTGATATTACATGTTTGTCGTTAGAGTTATGGGAAACCTTAAGAGCGAAATATCCTGAGATACCTGTGATGCCAGTCAAACCTTTTCAGATTAGATCGGCATCTGGCCATAAGAGTAAGGAAATAAAATTTATGGTTTTATTGCCTGTAAAAATTCAAGATGTAACAATGGACATAGGTTTTCTAGTAATACCAGGGTTAAGTTTCCCTTTAATATTGGGGCTGGATTGGATGAGAATGAAAGAAGTTACGATTAAACTCGAAAGAAAGCAAGCGGGAATACATATATCTCATAATGACGAAAAAACATGGGCCCCGTTCCTTAGGCCAATTGATGAGTTAGAATTTTATGTAAAAGAGGAACAGGGAGCTACGAATAATGTACAGGAACCGGCAGTCTGCGGTACCGTAATCACAGGGGTAAAATTGAGACAGGCGGAACAGAAAGCATTAGAAAACCTGTTAAAATGTTATGACCACTTGTTTGATTCTAAATTAGGAAGAGCGAATTGTTATCAGCATATTATCAATATGGATAAACACTCACCTGTAGTAAAAAAAACGTATCCTGTGCCTTACGCTTATCGGGATAAAATAGAGCATAAGTTAAGGGAACTAGAGGAACAAGGGATAATAAGTCGGTCACAAACTGAGTACTGTAGCCCGTTAACGTTTACCCTAAAAAGGGATGGAACTATTAGAGTATTATTAGATGCCAGAGAGATCAATAAATACATGGTGGCAGAGACAGAAAAACCAACGTTTCAGTTAGATGTGTTAAATTCATTTCACGGGGCTAATTATATTAGTGTAATCGATTTAAATAATGCATACTTTCAAATCCCAATTTCTGAGGAAAGTAAGAAATACACGGGGTTTAGCTTTAACGGAAAATCTTATGTATACAATGTATTACCTCAAGGTCTCAAAACATCTGTCGGAAGTTTCAGTAGAGCCATGGATCAGATATTAGGGCACGACGTGCGTGATTTTTGTGTAAATTATCTAGATGATTTAGCCATCATTACTACTGGAACATTAAATCAGCATCTGGAACACATAAATATAGTATTAGGGAGATTAGCGAAGGCCGGGCTAACATGTAACTTAGATAAGTGTAAATTCATGTGTAAAGAAGTGAACATGCTAGGATACGTTATGTCTACCGAGGGTATAAAAACTGATCCAGAAAAAATCCGATCCATACAAGATTTCCCGGTACCTAAGAAAATAAAACAACTCAGGGCGTTCTTAGGACTTTGTAATTTTTATAGAAGGTTTATTCCTGACTATAGTAAACTCACACGCCCTCTGAACGAGTTATTAAAAAAACATGTAGTATGGAGGTGGGACGAAACGATACAGCAGGCATTTGAAAATATTAAAGAAAATTTCATTCGAGCAGTAGAATTACAGCATCCCGACTTTAGTAAACCATATTACTTACAAACTGACAGTTCAGGTATAGGGCTAGCCGGGGTGCTTTATCAGTTGGACGAGGCGGGCCAGATGAAAATATTAGGATTCCACAGTAAGTCATTAAGAGGGCCACAATTAAATTACACGGTTACCGAAAAAGAATTTTATGCTGTAATTTCATGTTTAGAAAAGTTTGAGACTTATTTAAGAGGATCAAAGGTTATTATACAAACCGATCATAAGGCTCTGTCATTTGTAAAAAACTGGAAATTATATCATGCTCGTGTCATTAGATGGGTTAATTATTTGGAACGATTTAATTATGAAGTTCGGCACATTAAGGGCAGGGAAAATATCGGGGCCGACGTGCTTTCTAGATATCCACCGCAGAGTGAGCTACTACAGGAGGATAAGGTGCGCCTACCTGAAATACTCTATACGGAGTCGGGCCCGAACAAGGAATTAATAAATAAGTTAAAAAACATAGCGATATTACAAAGAAGTGATCGTGAAATTCGTGAAATAATCCAACAATTAGAGGATAATGATTTCTCCGACAAGATGGGGAGAATCATACAGAAATGCTCATTGCACGACGGTATATTATATTTTACGCCTAACGAAGGCCGAGAAAAGGTAATTTATTTACCGAAACAATTAATAAATGATATCGTCAAACAAGTTCATTTCGAAATGGGACATCAAGGAGCGTATAAGGTAATAAAATATATAAGAGATCGGTTTTATTGGAGGGGCATGACTAAGGAAGTGAGAGGGTTAATAAAAACTTGTCATGTTTGCCAATTGGCAAAAAGCGACAACAAAAGGCAAGTCGGTCCGTGTAGATCTATTATAACAAATGATATTAGCGATTTAGTCATGGCAGATTTGTATGGACCGTTACCATCAGGACAGTTTGGGATGAATTATATCCTAGTGGTTCAGGATTCGTTTAGTAAATTCGTAAAGTTTTATGCTCTTAGGAAAGCGACGGCCCGAGCTGTGGTCGGGAGAATGAGACAGTTTTTCAAGATCATACATCCAAAAGCAATTATGACGGATAATGGGAGTCAGTTCATTTCGGCGTTATGGAATCAGTGTATGGAAAGTGAAGGGATTAAGATTATACATACTACGGTACATTGTCCTAGAGCAAATATTTGTGAGCGAACCAATCGATGTCTGAATCGGTTATTTAGAACTTACTGTGAGAAAAAACATCAAAGCTGGGTGAAAATATTACCGAAATTAGAATTACTATATAACAACACTTACCATGAAAGTACGGGATACACACCAAGCGAGATTATGTATGGGCAGCCTACTAAATTGTCGTTTGACAAAGATATTAAGTATACTGTGCAGAAAAATATAGATAACGTTCGGTGTAAAGTCAGGGAGAATTTACGTAAAGCAGCTGAAACTAGACAGGCGGCTTTTAATCGGAAGTTTAGACTCGTGCAGTATCAGATAGGTGATTGGGTGAAAATTAGGAAAATTAATAAATCAGATGCGCAAAGAAAAATAACAAAAAAATTTGAATACTTGTATGAGGGACCCTATGTGGTTGCCGCAATCCCCTATAAGAACGTATATGTATTAGTAGAACCACATACTAATGTCGTTAGGGGTAAATTTAATGCATACAATATGTCTAGGTACTACAAGGGTGAAACAGACTAGAAAACTGGCCCGGGGCAAAGGTGTGTTTAGTTTTGTTATAGTGTAAATAATGTTAGAATAAGGATAGAGTTGTATTTGTAACGTTTAAGAATAGGTATTATCACTTACAGTAAGTTGAATAATTTAGTTTTGATTCAGCAGATTCTGTAATAATAAGATAGAAGTCATTTTACCATTAGGATGGGAAGAACGGGGAGAATATCGAAAGAGAAATAAAGTTGAGTGAGGTACTTACGTTAAAGTTCGATCATAGATAATTTAAGGAAAGAAAAGGAAAAAACTCACATAACTAGGAAAATGTAATATAGAAAATTAATAAATATAAAAGGAGGAGGGGGGAGAAATCTTCTTTTGATTGTTTAATCTGTAAAACAAATTAGAACATGATAAATATTAGGCTAGGCATATGGGAGTAAAATAATAAATCGGCTAGATCTTGTTAGAATGAAGGTACTTACATTAAAAATCAGCAAAATCATATATAAAAAAAAAAACATGTAATCTCTTGATAATTCATTTCATTAAGTAGTAAATCTGTAAGATAAATAATAATGTCATTAAGTAAGGCTGTTATGTGATATACATGTAGAAGGGAAATAAAATGTAAGGTTGGTCATTTTTGTTTTTTTTTGGACCTGTAGTAGGAATTTGATATTTAAGACCAGTAGGTAAAATGATACTAACCAACTCCCAATCGTTGGGGAAGTAAGTTATTGTTCCAGCATTCTGAAAAAATATTCAGTTAGATATGGGCAGAAACGTGGTATACCCGAATAGGGGGGGTCAAGGAACTAGAAGACTGGGTTATACGGAGATAGATATTTGGGGGGGACTAGATTCTTGGCAACTAGTAACAAGAATTGAAGTACAGGTTAAATATTGTTAGGATTAGTTAGTCGGTCAAAACGAAAAATAAGCTTACTGATTTAACTCGTCCTCCAGCAGCCTGTCCTGCAAACGGAAAAAAGAGATAATAGAAAGGGATAAAGAATAATGAGACTATAAATATATAAAAGAAAATTTTCTCTTATTCGCACCATACGGGAGGGGGGGGCGGTAATGCGAGCGTTGTTGGGCTCGACAATCCCTATAGGCCCAGCAAAGGCAGGGCGGGCCATTAAAGGGCTGGTGATCTGAAAGATGTGATTAATAGCAGAGGGGGGTAATAGGGTTAAAAAAAAAAAAAAAAAAGAAAAAAAAAACATCAAGTTGGCCTTCAACTTACGACTCTTAGAGCGGGCCGTCCTTGGGGGTGGTTTAGCTGGGGTGGTAAAATAAAAAGATTGATTATACAGAGGAAATGATTAAAGGTTGTTAGAACATGTTAATATACGTACCACTAGATCTAGTATGTCCCTATCGGGAGAGCTGTCTATCTGCGAAAGGAAAATAATAGGAAAATGATATCAAGGAAACTTCATATCAAAATACTAGTGTGTCCGGGGTTAAAATATAAAAGTGGGATGGGAGATTGTAATAAGGTAGGAGAGTGATAGAGCTACCTGGATGATTTCGGGGCTCGGGGGTGGAGGCGGGGGTGCGCCCAACCCCTCTTCCAATTCCAGGACAGGCTGTGAAATAAGAAATAACTCTTTAGAACAAGGTTAGAGGGAAAAAGGGAAAAAAATCATCAGCGCAACCATTAAATAATAGGGCTGTGGTGTGAAAAAATTACAGAATTAAATAACTTGATAGTGAATTTTAAATAAAGGGAAGAAAGGGGATATTAACTTACTAGGGCGTTTGGTTCCGGGAATGCGGGGGGTCGAAGAAATTCCGCCTCCCACGTAAGTAAGTCATCTATCTAGAAAAATAAAATAATTGAAGTCAAGTATGGAAGTCGTAAAAGCAAAAATAGACCTAAGAAAGGAAAATACATAAATAAAAACACTTACCACTCCCTGTAGGGCGGGATCTGGGGATGGATCCCGGGCGGTATTTCTTGCCATTTGCCGTTGCTGAAAGTAAAAAGGGAAAATCATAAAAATAGGGGTCAAATAATAAGAGCACTAAATGTTTTGTTAGATAAAGTTAGTCATAGTAATCATGATGATAACTCACTTGTCGTCGACGCCTGCGGGACATAAAATTCTTCAGTTTTCGTCTCATATCCCGCAGGGTTAAACGCCTCGTTGAATGGCGCCGGCAAATGGCAAGAAGCCTCCTGTAGGCCCTACGCCTCAAGGACCGATCGTTAAAGTCAAAATGTTCTCGATCCCATAAGATGGGGAACGAGAGTACAATCTTTTCAAACCGCATAATAATTTATTTTCTTGAGCAACGCGTGAAAAAGGAATGGCGGCAAAGTTAGAAGTTATTCTTTGAAAAAAAAAATAAAAAGGGAAAACTTTCGCGCCCAATGGGTTCATAGACGACGTTTTTTTTTTTATAAAAAAAAAATGGCATAAGTTTAGTTAAAGGAAATTTTACAATTGTTGTGGGTTCGTTTCTGGAACTTATTTTAGCGCCCTCCTACAATAACTAGTGTTGTGGGTCGGATAGTAAGAGTTCAAACAATGCCACTATTCAACAACAGATGTCATGCCAAATAAAATTCGGGAAATAGGGAATTGCATAAAGTGAGGGGATATAACGGGGCCAGAAGAAGACAACCTATATGTTATTACTCTTTCAAATAATAATACTGCGCTAATAAGTTCAAGTTAAAAAGAAAACCATGATTAGATAATGATTAGATCTCGCTCACTTTTCCTATTCGACACGTCACTCGACGCGAGATGGCACTATAAGCGATCAAAGATAGAAGCGAGCATAAATAAGTAATAACGTCCAATAGGATTATAAAAAATAATAATAATAACTAGGATTGTATCATGGAAATTGGAGACAATTTTCGTCGTCTTTTACCAAATATCATCAGAATATAAAGTAGTTTTTCAGTCATTTAAAGACGAGGGGTTCCACAGACAGTGATAGATGGCGTTATGAGTAACTAAAAGTAATATTAAAATCCTTAGAGTATAAATACTTCTAGGGAAATCCTATACACGGGCCACCAAGAGTGTCTGAAGGGGTCTTATGTAGATAGATTGAGAATTGATTTAAAATGGCTGCCGGGTTATCATATCTAATTCTTTAACTCTGACGAGAAATTGCTTGTGTGACGTATTTGGGCACAGGTATCATATAAAAAGTTATACTCGGGAAAAGGAGATGAGGCTGTGACAAGGACAGCAGGTGGTGTGTAGTTCTCTGTCGTTCTTATACGAAAATGTATGTGACTGTCTCGCTCGGTTGTGGTGTTATTATTTGCCTGTCGTGTCTAGAGTAAATTCAATTAATAGATAGAGGGGGATAGAAGTATTGTTATCTTTCTCTTCCAATGGGCGCGCATTAAATTACATAAGGGAGGGATTACATCTTTAGAAAGTTAGAAAAAGGGGAATCATAGACAATAAAGGTTGTTACAGAATATACGAATAGATTTGGAGGCATCAACAAATTGCGGAGTGGGAAAAATAAATAGAAAGATGTTAGAATAAAATTTGAACTGCACTATTTGACCGGTTTACACACTAATAGTTTTGCTTCACTATTTGGGTACTAGAATCTATGAACGGCCAAATAAAGAGATAAGGACGGAACGTTTTGCCTCTCTATTCTCCCTTATAACAAGTGCAATATAGCTGTCTCCTTTTATCAAAACATAGCCAGCCTTGGCAAATATGGTTTGTTGCGCGATTACGATGTATGCATCATGAGTATTGTTGAATACTGAAGTAAAAGTTCATATGGCGTAGAAATATCGCGATAATATTATCACTACGGTATAGCGGGAAAAAAAAACGCTGTAGAATGGTTTATGAACGGCAGCTCCCTCGACATTCAGTTGACGTTTTGACTGGCGTTTATTTTTAACAAGTTCTTCGGAGTTTCGGGAAATTTATAATAACACGGTGTTTCAAATAGGAAATAATATAATTGTAGTAATGAGGGGGCCGAGACCCAGGAGTGAATCAATATAATATTCGTAACAGTGCGTGTAATCGTTGCAAAAAGTGATAGATTAGTGTGTTTAATATTGGATTACCAAAGCGGGGCCCCAGCCTTAAGGTAAAAGCTTTCTTATTCATTGTTTCATAAGTTGTTTTCGTTTGCGGTATACTGATGTGACGGCGTGATGTGGCAAATGCGCGATGCGGGGGTTGTGTTACTTTTGGATACGATTTAAAGACAAATGGGGGTTTATTGCATTGCAAGGTAAATAATGCGGTCAGTCAAATTATTTTCGTAAGGATTGTATTACGGAAACTTTGGCGGTCTGTAAAGGTCGAGCGATCAGGCGAATGAGGAAGGAATGTGAACGATAATGATGGACAGTACTAATGTAAAGCGAAAATAAGGTACAGCGTGAAGGGATGTTTTGAAGTGAGAAGAAATGTTATTTTTTTTGTGAAAATGGACTGATACAGACTGACAATAGTTGGAATATAATCCAAACTTGTATTGTTGGAATTTGTGGGGGAACGAGACACAACTAGTCACTAAAGTTTTATTAGTAGGTTAAAACTGTCATGAACAGTTCGACCCATTGTAAACGGGTAAATTTTGGTGACTAATACTGAACACATTCGATGGTTTCTACACACCTCATGTTTTGTGAAGTAAGTTGAATTATGGATTGGTTGAATAATTTTTACACAAGGTATGGGTTAACAGGTATATAATTCAAAACACAAAAAGGTATTATCATTACAACATTATTATAAAATTTGACTTACTTTGCAAACATGAAACATTCACCAAGAACAGGTGATTATGGGTGGACAAGACAACCTGAATGTGGCCAGAATTGAGTAATGAAGTCTGAGAGCCTCTGTACCTATTCCAAACACTTTTTTGTTTTTGTATGGGGAGCTTTTGGGGTATCATGCGTCCGGGCAATGTGGACATGGATCGATAGATGCCCGGCCAGATCTAGACATCCAACATGATACTGCGAATTCGGGTTATTAGAACCTATCGGCCTCACAACCCGGTATCTCTGACAAGACGGAAAAACTTGGGGAAAAGACTATCATGATTCATGACTGGAATTCATAAGGTTACATCAGGTGTTTTGGACATTGGTGATCGCTTAGTATTGGATATACACACCACGCGATTAAACGGGGATGGGGAATTTCCAACAAGTCAAGGACCTAGGATGAAGTTTCTTCATGAAATATTGTAAGTATTTCATTGTGAAAGCTTCATGGGGGCGAGATGTAATAGACTTAGATTAGGGGGGCTAATTAAACCTTATTTTACCAAAAATGAGATGCCTTTATAATTAAATAATATGAGGAAATAATTCATTATGGGGATATAAATTATTAAAATGTTTTGGGAATACATTAGTTCGTGAAACGAAAGTCTAGCAATCTTTCCTAAATACCTATATACCGGCTGACGTAGTATTCAATAAGACTGCTTTGAAAACAAGATTCTCATTAATTTTACTAGGGCGGCATAACAAGCGTGGAATGAATGCGCATTCGCAAATGTCGGTCTTAAGGATCAAATCTATAGAGTGTTTTGTCAGCTGATTAGCTAGATTCAGTCTTATTAACAAAGGGATAAAGTTAGTCCAGGTGAATACTGTGAAATTTTCTTGTGGGTAGGTGGGGTTTTCGTTCGGTCTCAAAATGGCGGAATGTTGTATATAAGAGACATAGGTAAATATATCGGAATGACATAGCCAATCAGTGACTAATAGATTTTGGCCGCGCCCATTAAGGTTTTAATTGGTTGATGACGTTGTTTGAATAAATTACAACTTATAAGCTGTAACCTCTTCGTCTATTATGGTGGCCTGGTAGTTGGATCTCACAAAAGTGTGATTTGTTGATCATGATGATCTCCCTGAGTACTTTAAGCACCTTGATCTCGATGAGCACGCAGCATTTTCTATGAAATCCCCACTTTTTACTATGAGAGTTTGGATTTTCTCCATACAAAAATGGGCCTGGAGCGCGCGACGAGCGCATCGAGCAAGTAACTCCTGGTATAAGGGTATAAATAGGCCGAGTCGGAGCAGTTGACTTCACTTAGAATTCGTCACTCAGACTGTCAGGGTCTCTGGCTTGCTCAGTAAAATCTCTTGGTGGGTGAATTTATTGGCATAAGAGTGGTTCGTCATTATGAGGGATTTTCTCCCCATCATGAGGGATCATTTTTTTGACATTATAACTAGAAAATTAGTGGGGTTTTGTATATTTTCAATAAATTTAAAAGCCAGAACTTTGTCCAGGTTTACAGTATACCTGAGGGGTCATTCCTGCCTAACTGGTGTCAAATGGGCATGATCCAGAGTCTTAGTAGTTATCAGGTCTGAAGGTGGCCTGACGTCTCTTCTTTACCAACACAGGAGACGATCTATCCTTCACGTTCTCACAATGTCCAGCTGGCAACGTAAACGAGGCTGCCATAGTTTGGGTCAGCATAGAGGGTGATCCTCGCTCGTTGAAATTGTGCAGTATTTGGAGAACGGTCTTATTAAATATATTTATATATTACCTTTATATACACAATAGGGCGTTTTACTTGCACCTCCCTGTCTACGGACGTGCAGGGGGAAACAACCTACACAGGCTGATAGTATTGCAATCCTCAGTTTAGCCGACTGAACTCTTTAGAGCTTAGTTTAGGGAATACGCATTCATTGAAACTAAATCCTAGGTAAGGGATATTAGTTTCAACAGTTTAGTTCTAAATGGGGGTAGAATTAGGGTAAATTCACACACAATTATGAGGGAAATAGGAAAATTAGATTCTTACGCATTGGGTCAACTTGGTTTGAGTTAGGAATTACGTTATAGGTCGCAAGAAATTCATACGGTAATATAATGAATCGGGAATATCCATCATAGGCAAATATAGACTCCAAATGATAGGGTACGGTAATCCAATCTTCAAACAACCGCGTAGGTAATCTAGATTCAGGCAAGCTAGCGATCTAGCTTAATAGCTATTTTCTTACTAATCTTAGATAGTAGTTAGGAGATTGGTAGTACATATTTCCGGGTTAGGATATTTGGCAGGGGTTTTATTTAGGGCCAGATTCCGGCGTAGTAACGCTAGGATTTCGCCTGACACCATAGATGAGGTCTTGCAGTATTTCTCCTTATCTATTGGCGCGGATTTCGAAATACTAGTAGACTCAATTGTTATAATTGTCTGATCACCTTCTTCTAGAACAAATTCTAATCCCGAGAGTTACAAAGGGGTATTTGATCGTAGCGTCCTGAGACAATGCGGTTGAATAATCCCAGCATAACTCTCCCATAGTGTTATTAATTTATGACATTGATTTTACACTCCGAATAGTGTTAGAAAATATTGGAGGGGGCTTGTCCAGTCAGGGTCGAGAGCCACTGGTTTCTGTTTAATAACAGAGAGAGATAGCAATCTCTCGGGCGGTCTGGAGGGGCCCGGCCTAAAACCAATAACAAAATATTTCTTAATCTCTACAAACCCTGCTAAAAATCCTAATTTGATAGGGTTAGTACAACTCTGTATACTAGGTTTAAGACATAGGCGCGTTGAGCTTGACATACATACTTAGGCCTAAAACTTATTTAAAACTCATTAACCTATCTCAATAAAATCCTCTTATTACTATTATTACTTCAAACTTAAAGTTCGTCTTAGGGACATTAGTGTAAATATTTATTGTGTACCAAGGGATGAGAGATTCAGGGTTCCGTCAACTATCATAGAGCTTTGGGTTCTTACGGTTCACGACAATAAGGGGGTCCTACCACTAGCGATCACGTTCTGGCCATTAGTTACGTCACAAATAAAACTTCAAGTAAAACTTCATAATTATTTTTATTCTTTATTTTTATATATTTCGGGAGGGGTAAATTAGTATTATTAGTAGAGGGGGGCGTTATGTTACACATGCAAGTCAGATAAAACGATAGACGACTTTCTCATTTTTCAAGAGCTCCAAATAAAACAGCGTTTTTCCACTGCGGTATAGTCAAAGGTTCTGACATTCTTCGGTGATGTGTCACGACGTGAAGATCTGTCGATTGAACGACTTGTGGTACAGTGCAGAGTTGAGGGCACGAAACCACGTAGTAGGTTCCCCATGAGGTGGATAGACCATATATATTAAGGCCACATTAAACTGCTCGTTGGACGAAAGCGCCAGGCGTGGAGCTGTGAGAAGAATGTCGCCGGATGGTAAAGATCGCCACCCAAAGCATGACGGCCACGACGACTCTGTTACGAGTGTAACGACGAAAAAGAAGATACTTTCCTTATACAAAGTTTTCTTCAGGTGCAAATTACGATGAATATCATTCATGAATTAACATCGCAGCTTATCTTCATATAAATAGTGTTAAATTATCAGTAACACTTATGTAATATACCTACTGATGAAGTTGTAAGTGTTCAGTTATAGCATGGTCTCAATATCAATTTTGCAATCAAACATCATGGCATGCTTGTTTTACACAAATTTGGTGATGAAAAATAATATTCTCTGATGGATTGCTGGCTGTATCAGATAAAATTTCAATGTTTTCGTCTAAAATTGGAATTCACGTACATTGTAGATCTTCAAGATGTGATTCAGGGTTTCATTTTTCACAGATGAAAACGGCAAATTTATCGCTTTACAGTCAAGAAATTAACTAAAAATAGTAATGAAAATAGAAAAAATTACAATACACTATTTCTTTAATTCTTAATAGGTAGGTACAATATTATTAAGGCTTGACATATTGCGAGTTTTTTTTTCGATTATTTCATATTGTATAGAACGTGTTTTTTTTTATTATAAGTCAGTGTTTCATTTCATACAATTTGAAATTGTCAAGTTTCATATTTTTGTTTGTTAGGATCGAATCACGCGTCGTGGTACAAACTAACCAATAATTACAGTAATTTGTTACGTGATTCGATCGCGACAGGCGGCTTGCTCAGTTAATATAAAACTATTTAAATATGTTTTATTAGTGGAATGGTCGAAACAAAGGTGCCTTTGGCGAGGTAAAGATTAAAGAGTGAGTATGTGTGCTCCATCATGTATTATTTTCTTTTGGAATAGTCATGCATTAATAAGTAATCTGTCACGTGATTCGATCGCGAGAGGCGGCTTGCTCAATTAATATTGTTAAAGTTTGTATAAATACCGATAGACAATGGGAATACTTTTTACTCTATGTCTTGTAACCTAGAAACAATGTCTTGGAAAAATAACTGCCAATAAAGATGTCTGTTCTAATATAAAGAGCTCATTAATTATTATTATTATAACAAATATGAAACCATTTAAATATGTTTTCATTAGTGGAATGGTCCAAACAAAGGTGCCTTTGGCGAGGTAAAGGTTCAAGAGTGAGTATGTGTGCTCCATCAGGTATTAATATCGTCTGGATTGGTCAAGTAAAGTCCGGTGTAAATTATATATTATTAATTAAGCGAACTGCCTGTTATATAGACATAAGTCCTATACGCATAACGGATACAACCATAGAACAAGTCGACAGTTTTAAATATTTAGGCAGCATAATAATTTGTGACTCCAGATATACCCAAGATATCACCACCCGAATAGCTATGGCCAAGAAAGCATTCAATGCGAAAAAACACATCTTCAAAGCAAAGTTTTCTAGAAACGTAAGGAAACGATTTATTTATTAAGACCTACATTTGGAGTATAGCGTTGTATGGAAACGAGACTTGGACATTAACTCAGCGAGATAGAAAGAGACTAAGTGTCTTCGAGATGTAGTGTTGGAGGCGAATGGAAGCTATAAGCTGGACAGAAAGACAAAGAAACACAGAGGTTCTGGATTTGATAGGAGAGAAGAGACTACTTTTGAGGACGATCGAGAATAAAAAAGGAAACATGCTGGGGCACCTGGATACGACATGAAAATTACATAAAAGCGGGAATCCATTATTTTACCGAAAATCGTTATATCGATTATCGTTTCCTATAACACTATTCGCAGAAATTTATTATCAGTTAGGAATCATTCATCGAACTTCGTTAGATCGCTCAAACATTTGCTCGAATTACCGTTTACACAAGAATCAACTCATCGAATTTTAATTCGGTATTTTATTTGTTCATCGACGTAGTCGTTCATCGAAGTAGGCGTTCATCGAATGGCCTTTAGTATAATTTCGGTTTAACGAAGGTATCAGTTCCCAAAATTCTTATTACTTAGAACATCATTTCAACACTGTTTACTATTATTATACGTCTAAAATTAAAATTTTCCTAGATTCTTGGTGTACTGTGTAAAAGTACTCAAAAACATAAATACCCAAAACCTAAAATGTACAAAACAACCTGTTAGGGCAAAACCGACTGCAATGCGGATAGATTAGAAAATGCTCCCGTCTTAATCTTCGAGGTTATTTTTTTTATATAAGCCCAGAAAGACCTGTTAGGGCAAACCCGACTGCAATGCGGATAGGTTAGAAGATGCTCCCGTCTTAATCTTCGAGGTTATTTTTTATTTAAGCCAAGAAAGACCTGTTAGGACAAAACCGACTGCAATGCGGATAGGTTAGAAGATGCTTCCGTCTTAATCTTCGAGGTTATTTTTTATATAAGCCAAGAAAGACCTGTTAGTAAAAAACCGACTGCAATGCGGATAGGTTAGAAGATGCTCCCGTCTTAATCTTCGAGGTTATTAATTAATTTTTATATAAGCCAAGAAAGACCTGTTAGGACAAAACCGACTGCAATGCGGATAGGTTAAAAGATGCTCCCGTCTTAATCTTCGAGGTTATTTTTTATTTAAGCCAAGAAAGACCTGTTAGGACAAAACCGACTGCAATGCGGATAGGTTAGAAGATGCTCCCGTCTTAATCTTCGAGGTTATTTTTTATATAAGCCAAGAAAGACCTGTTAGGAAAAAACCGACTGCAATGCGGATAGGTTAGAAGATGCTCCCGTCTTAATCTTCGAGGTTATTAATTAATTTTTATATAAGCCCAGAAAGACCTGTTAGGACAAAACCGACTGCAATGCGGATAGGTGAGAAGATGCTCCCGTCTTAATCTTCGAGGTTATTTTTTATTTAAGCCAAGAAAGACCTGTTAGGAAAAAACCGACTGCAATGCGGATAGGTTAGAAGATGCTTCCGTCTTAATCTTCGAGGTTATTTTTTATATAAGCCAAGAAAGACCTGTTAGGACAAAACCGACTGCAATGCGGATAGGTTAGAAGATGCTCCCGCCTTAATCTTTGAGGTTACTCTTTTTATATAAGCCTTGAAAGACCTGTTAGGGCAAAACCGAATGCAATGCGGATAGGTTAGAAGATGCTCCCGTCTTAATCTTCGAGGTTATTTTTTATTTAAGCCAAGAAAGACCTGTTAGGAAAAAACCGACTGCAATGCGGATAGGTTAGAAGATGCTCCCGTCTTAATCTTCGAGGTTATTTTTTATATAAGCCAAGAAAGACCTGTTAGGAAAAAACCGACTGCAATGCGGATAGGTTAGAAGATGCTTCCGTCTTAATCGTCGAGGTTATTTTTTATATAAGCCAAGAAAGACCTGTTAGGACAAAACCGACTGCAATGCGGATAGGTTAATAGATGCTCCCGTCTTAATATTCGAGGTAATTTTTTATTTAAGCCAAGAAAGACCTGTTAGGACAAAACCGACTGCAATGCGGATAGGTTAGAAGATGCTCCCGTCTTAATCTTCGAGGTTATTTTTTATATAAGCCAAGAAAGACCTGTTAGGACAAAACCGACTGCAATGCGGATGGGTTATGCGCCTTGAATCGTTCGATGAAACGTTACTGCTATGAAACATTGTTCGTGGAAAGAATACTATATGGAACGTACTATCTGTAAGTCATGTTTCGTTAAATTAATACTATGAATAACGAATATTTCTATGAAAGGTAAATTCATGTACCGTTACGCTATGATTAGAGACGTATTCGAAACGATTAACTATGAAAAGTGGTTCGATCATATAAAATACAATGAATTGATGATTATGTGATTAGAAAAAACAGCCTAATGAAATTCGTCGAACAGTTTTCGGTGAAATGAAAATCGATGTAAGATATTTCGATAAAATAATAGACACCCTATAAAAACCATAATGGAAGGAAAGATAGAGGGGAGGAGAGGCAGGGGAAGACCGAAACGTGCGTTTATAGATCAAACAAAAGAGAAGGTCAATGTAATGTCGTATCAGGAGCTCAAAGCCTTGGCAGAGAACGAAACAGAATGGCGATTACTCCACCGACAAGAGCTGGCCTAAGACTCTTAAATATATGATGGTGATGTCTTAGTTATATACTGATTAAGTGAGCGGCCTATTATGATCGAATTCCTCGTCACGTTTCAAGTCATTTGTCATGCAATTCAATCATAACAGGCGGCTTATTCAATTTATATCTAAGTAATTAATTGGGTAATCTAAAAAAAACGAATTACCAAAATTGGGCCACAATTACCTAACTTATGAAATATTATAAGTCTATACACCGGACGAACACAGTACCTTCTCCTTTTTGGAAGTCGGTAAAAAGAGGCATCTTTGCTAAGGCACAGGTTCCAGAGAAATAATGTGCTCCATTATATATTAGTTTCTTTTGGATTAGTCATATACTAATCAAGCGAGCGGTCTGTTACGGTCGAAGCACGCGTCGCGGTTAGCAATGTGCCAACGAGAAGGTTCCAAAGTTGCGAAACTTTCCACATGAGAATTTCTCGGTAACTTCTGAGAATGTTCTCGAGAACGAGAATTTATCGGTTTACTTAAAAACTTCGTTATTTATACGATGAACATTTACGATTACGACAACCTCGGTGTAGTCATTATTATTATAATTATTTTATTACCTTCACTCCACTTTACCAATAAGTGTGTTAGATATCAATTATCATCTTATCAACGGACAGTAAAATGTATGTGTATCGAAGTAATTATAGTAATTGAGATTGTTACATAAATAAGGTACTACGACAACACCTGGTTCTGTCGTTTATAACATTTGAGTTTATCAAAACTAAATTAATGTAACGATATTTTTTTAGAAAATATTGTAAGAAATCTTTGTTACACGGATCTTTTTCTGTACTGGCTAATATTTAATGTGCTTTATGATATTTATGGTAGACTTTAAAATAATTTTACTTCATTGTGACATAAGATACGTTTACAATGAGGACAAAAGGGAAAATATATAAATTTTACTCTAATAAAATTGTAAATAACAAAAATACTTACAAGTGTACATTTTGCAAAACCATTTACACCAACAGAAATGCGACCCGTATGCGACAGCATACATTAAAATGTAAGAAATGCCCTATGCATGTAAAACGATATTTCGGATATGAAGTACCAAAACCGCAAGACACGGATATTGATGACCCCTCAAAGCCAGAAGACCAGGTACGTTAAGTAAAATGTTATATTTGACTTTTTTCTTTTCATACATTATCCCACTTGTTCATGAAATAGCCCAACGAATGGCTTAAATATCATAAATGTATATAATAAATAATAATATTTAAGTACTTATTACTAGTCGCTACTTTGTTATGTTGTTTATGTAAATGATATTTTTTTGGTTTTTTACAGGTAATAGATGAGAGCATAGCAAAAGCTGTTTATGTCACGGGTATCCCATTACACACGTTTGAACATCCTTTATGGAGAAGTGCCTTTGACAAACTTCGGCGGAGTTACGTTCCGCCGACAAGAAAGCAGTTGTCAACAACATTATTAGAAAAAGAGTACAATAATATTGCAGAGCAGACCAAAAGAAAAATTACAGAGTCATCAGTACTCCACTTATCAGTCGACGGATGGTCAAATTTACGTAACGAAGGAGTGCTTAACATTATGGTATATACCCCGCAACCATTATTTCACTCATTTATTCAAACTGAACGAAATAGACACACTTCGGAATATATTATGTCTGAGATTACAACTGTTATAGACAGCATTGGAGCAGAAAAATTTACAGCTATCACTACTGATAATGCGTCAAATATGAAAAGATGTGGACAACTGCTTGAGAATCAATATGATAATTTGATATGGATAGGTTGTATAGCTCATACATTACATTTGAATGTTTCAGACATTTTGAAACAACAAAAAGTTAGATTGCTACTTAACAAAGTAACCAGTGTGGTGACAACAGTTAGACAGTCACAAATCTTATCAGCAAATTTCAAACAAATTGCTTCTGAACAACAAACACAAATTTCATTGGCGTTGCCTTGTAAAACACGGTGGGGTAGTACGTCTCGTTGCCTTGCAAACTTCATTTCATCTAAGCACATTCTGCAGACATTATCCATCAACGATGAAATCAATGATAAATTTTCTTTCACACAAAAAGAGGACATTTTAAGTCGGCCTTTTTGGCTACAAGTTACAATATTGCGAGATTTCATAAAGATATTTTCTGATTGGATAACTGTGTTAGAGGGTGATACTTCAAAAATATATAAAGTTTGCGATTGTTTTAAAGAAATAATGCAAAGCTTGAATAATGAGACCATACATGACATTTTAGCTGTTAGAGATATTGAATATCTCAAAAAACAATTTAAAAAACGAGAAGACAGAGCACTGATGCCTGTACATTACGCAGCTTGCCTTTTGAACCCAATAAATAAAGGGCGTAATTTCACAGGATCCGAACACATGATAGCCTGTGAGAGTATCTCAACATTTGCACGTCAGAATGGTAATACAACGGAAGTATTTCAACAGTTGTCTGATTACCAGTCCAAAGTGGGCCTCTGGGGGAATCAATTTTTAAAGGACCTAGAAGATCGGATAGAACCAACTGCATGGTGGAAATGTTTTTTTGAAAAAACTGAATTAGGTCGCTTAGCAATCACAATTTTGACTATCCCTGCAACGTCAGCTGCTGTAGAACGATCATTTTCGGCATTCGCAAACATTCATACTACACAAAGACACAGATTGACAGCAAATAGAGCCGGAAAAATAAGCTACATCGCTTATAATTGGAAAATTCTAAATAGATTGACTACAAATAGAACCCAGTGTAATTCTACCTTAGAACACTTAGAGGACAGTTACTGCCACAGCCAAGTGCAAATCGAAGACAATAGTGAAGACGATGTCATCATGGAATTTGACCACAGCGACGACCAAACTGAGGTCCGGTCAGAAACTCACAGTGATGTTGAAATGAACTATGAAGAAATGGACTACAATTCCGATCAAATGAGCGCCCAATCAATGAATGTTAATGGAAATACGAGCGAAGAAGAAAACACAGATAATTCCAATACCGGAGTACAATCTGAAAATGAAAGTGAGGAAGAACCCGAAGATAATGCCGTTTCCAGACTACAATCAGAAAATGAGAGTGAGGAAGAACCTGAAGATAATGCCAGTTCCGGAGTACAATCTGAAAACGAGAGTGAGGAAGATACCGAAGATAATGCCAATCATTCTTCTTAATTAAGAATTATGCAACACATAAATAAAGACGACACAGATGTCGATAATATGTATTTTTTTCTTATATTAAATTATATCACTAATTGATAGTTTATTAAATATTGTTTTAAAAAATAATAATAAAAATGAGTAGATATAGGTTTACAGTGTGCTAAAAAATTATGGTTATTGGAGGGCAAATACCTTAACTCTTTAGGTGTAGTCTTTTTACTAACAAGAAACATTATTCAAATTAAAAAAAAAACAAAAGTGCATTCAAAGGTTAAGAAAGATACTCTTGCCGAATCCAGGAATCGAATGAAAAACTATGCCCTCCAATGCTAATTAATTTTTTTACGTACTGTAGGACAAAAGCAGGTAAGTTGCCTTAACGGGATAGATGCTAGGGATTGCAACCCGGGTTTTCGGGTATTACCCGGGTATTTTCATCCAAAAAATACCCGAATTGCAATCCCTAATAGATGCCCCGTGTCTAAAAAAACATACTTCTCAAATTCGGAGCATATATAAATTTAAAAAAATTAGGTATCCGTGTCTAAAATAATACTCGTCTTGATTTTTAGGAGGATAGTGGCCTCTAAGGGATCTATCCCATATACCTTCATTGTATACTCGTCGTCAATAGCATTTGTAAACAATGTAAACAAACCGTGTACACAAAATGTCTTTTATTTCCTTTTTAACTCAAAATTTCTTTCTCAAATGTTTTAAATACTGATGTGTTATATTATATGATATTTTTTATTCTTACCAATACTCACTTATCCTAAAACATTAAAATCAGAATATGGATATTTCTTTGAAAGGTTTTGTTTACATTGTTTGCAGAGTTTAAAGGGTATAAAAAACAACTCACAATGCAGGATGAATTTACATTAAGTAAGTATATACTAGTTAAATCCATTTAAATTATCCATGGCAAATAAATAGTTTTCAAATTATGAGTCTCTAACCACAAGTGCGGCATCTATCCTACTTTTACCCTTCAAACCCTGTTATGTTGAAAACGTTATGGGTAAAATAAAATATCACAAAGTATTCATAAAGTTTTATAACATTATCATAAAAATGTCACAGGTTTCTTCAAGGTTATAAAACACACAGACAGTAACTACTAACTTTGAAATTTTTGGAGAACGCATACTATTTCTTGAAAACATTCTAAGCGTTTTGCAGGAGTACCAATTTGTTTTAACTCGTGTACTATAAATTCCACCATGTGAGGATTCATTTCGCAAACGTTAGAGTTGCTTGGTTCAGTGGACTTGTCCGCCATCAGAATTTTGTCAGTGTTTGTGGCGACACAGAAATATAAATCAGGAGTACTTGCATCTGAACGCAAAGTGTCTTCTCCCTCCGGCAATCTTGTGAAATAAACTACTTCTTGTGACAAATTCATCTGGTCGAAATATCTGTTGTAAAGTAACAAATAATGTATGCGTTAAATTCAAAATATTCGAAATATATTCTAGTAATTCTGGATGCGAATGGTTTGGTCAAGATTACTTACTGTTAATTGCTTAGACAAATATACTTATTTAGAAATTCCGTGCCTTTCATTAACTAAAATGTATACATATCAAATAAACACATTTATTTTTTGTGTGATCAGCATAAATATTTCGACTACTCTTTGGCAAAATAGCATAGGTAAATTCAACTAATAGTACTTTTAACCAGATAATCTTGTATATTAGATACCCAGCTATCTCAAAAACATGGCTAACGATTTTGATAAAATTTGGTATTTAGAGTTTTACGTCCTAAATTCATCTAAACAAGTCTAGAATCTGACCTGAGTTCTGAGGTCCTATCTGAGTTTTGAATTTGAAACGTTACAATTTTCAGTGGGTACAAATCGACGATCTCCTTTACCACTTACCGTTCCGTATCCAGCTACTAAACAGGATTTTAAATTCCCATACGGTTGCTGGCTACAAAATGGTAAAGAAAGTCTCGTTTCGTATATACCTACTAAATGGGATTTTATATTTCCATATGGTAGCTGGCTATGAAACGGTTTGAAGGATGGTTTCCTGACATTTTGTGACGATAATTAATATCATCACTCACTACACAACTAAACACAACGTCCTGCGGACGCGCCGCTCGGTTGACTGGCCGCATGCCGTAAAATCGGAGGGATAATATTTTGCGTATAGCTAGGTTTTAGCGTAGCATTGCTGGTTAGCCGGGTTTAAGAGTTGCATTATTATGTTTTTTAATGTAGGTAGTCACGGATTAGTTACAGTTACTAGGTTTTAGTGTTGTATTTACAATAGGAATCGCAAGCAAAGTCTTACAAATACAGGGCTAAGGGTGTTTTGCCGTGTATAAGCGTAGTAACTGTTTTTTTGTGTAGTATTTGATAAGAAATTATATGTATAAAAGAAGGTAAGAAAAAGGTAAAAGGACTTTAACGGCGCTTTATGAAGTTTTTGTCTAATAACGGTTTTTTTAGCTGTGAATCATGCTAGTGATTTATTAAATTAAACAACAGCTAGGGGCTTTTAGAGTACTTATAGTGTAGTAATGTTGGTTTGCGATTATATAGTATTGTAAAGTCTTAAACTATCATGCACTTAACGTGGTAGGTCGACTCAGTATCTTCGCAACTACAAATGATAAAAATATGATTCCAAGACCATTCGATAGAGCTTTTCTTTCTCTTTTAGCCCATGTAAACTACAGAAAACTGCTATAAAGCAGCTTTGATCAGTTTTAGAGATAGGACGGCAGAATATTATGCTGAAGATTATAAAGAAAATAAAATATATGTCACTCGCTAAAAAGTCGTTTTAGGAAATGAACCTACCGCGGCTTCAAATCCAATAAAATAAATAGAAAAACGCTAGTTTCATGAATAATTAGTGATTCAGCGAAACACAAAAATAAAAACGAGCAAGTTTCGTAAGAAACATAAAATAAAAAGATTAATAAGTTCACGTAAAAATACGTAAATAAAAATTACAGATTCAAGTCTCAATATTCAAATTCTCAATGACAATGAATCATTCCAAATCTGGAAATTTCAAAAGGATATTTATTATGTTCGGCGCAAAAGGACTAGACAAAACTGTAAGTGGAAAATACACGAAAACAACAGAAAATTATAAATTCAACGAAAAGGTAGCGCAAGCTAAAAATTATATTATCAGAACCATTAATCGAAAATATATAACACAACTTTTCGGCTGCGTAACATCTAAGGAAATTATGAAAAGATCTGCAATATCTTCGAAGGCTCAGAAGAACGGAAAAAGATGACCCTTCTTCAGGAATTTTACAGCATCAAAATTAACAAGGAATTAAGCATGGAAGAAAATTAGGCCAATATTGAAAATTTGACATACCGTTTAAAACAATGAAGGTCAACTTAGAAGATGCGATGGTGGAGTCTAAAATTTTAACCGGTCTTGATGAAACTTATCACAACTTCGCTACAGCGTGGGAATCAACCCCGACAGAAGAAGAAAGTTGAAAAATTTGAAAATTCGGCTGATCAAAGAAGAAGAAAGGAAAGGGCAAGCAGAAGGTTCCTCTAACCTCGGTAGCATTAAGGGCTCATACGTTCTCAAAACACAAAGCAGGTATTGAGTGTTTTATTTGTAAAGAAAAAGGTATAAAACTAGATTATACTGTACCCTACTGACCTCAGTTAAATGGAAATTCGGAACGCTATAATCGAACGTTGACCGAAAAGATAAGATGTCTCTTGTATATTGCAGATGTTGCAAAAGAAATGTGGGGAGAAGCCCTATATTGTGCTGTTTTTCTATTAAACCGATTACCAAGTGAATCCATCAATAATCTAACTCCTTTTGAACTGTTTAATAAACAGAAACCAAACTTGGCTAATGTCCGAGAGTATGGAACAGAAGCATATGCATAGGTTTTGACACCTACAAAAAAGTTAGATTCAAGAACTCAAAAATATATGATGGTTGGTTATACTAACAATGGATATCGGCTGTGGGATGAAACAAGAAGGAAGATAATCGTTCCACGCGATGTAATATTCAGTGGCAATGTCGTACATACAAATGTTAGTAAAAAGATTAGCGACTCTATTGAATTCATAGGCATTATTGAAGAAGAAAATGCAGAACAAGAAAACTTGGAGGAACAGAATTGTAGTAGTGAAGGTACGACTGCAACTCAAACTGTTAATATCACTCATACTACAGAAGGAGAAAATGTTGATATTCAAATACTTGGAAACATGGACGAGAACCAAAATACAGAAATAATCGATTCAGAACCAGAAAGTTAGTTACTACAGACAAAGTTCTTTTACTGATGCAGAAGACAATCAGTCAATGGAAGTTCAGCCTGGCGTAGCAACAAGAAGCGGAAGAAATATTAAAAAGCCAGCAAGATACAATGATTATGCTCTACTTACTTTCGATGAAGTGATGAATGCTCCAGATAAAGAAAAATGGAAGAAAGCGATTGAAGATGAATTAAAGTCATTGAAAGACAATAGAGTCCGGAAATTGGTAGATAAAGAAAAAGCCGCAAATAGAAATATATTATCAAATCGATGGGTATTCAGAGTCAAAGAAAATGGAACATACAAAGCAAGATTGGTAGTAAGAGGCAACGAACAGAGAGAAACGGACTTCGATGAAGTATTCAGTCCTGTTGTTTCTCAGTCTGCCATAAGATTTCTGTTTGCAATCGCAGCGGCAAAGAACTACAATTTTATGACATTTGACGTTAAAACAACGTTTCTTAATGGTAATCTAAGAGACGATGAAGAAATCTTTATGAAAATAATATATGTTACTCAAGAAAGCGGCAAAATTTGTCAGCTTGTAAAGTCATTGTATGGGCTTAGACAATCTCCGAAAAGATGGAACGAGAAATTTCTGAACGGAACGGGAAACTTGCAAACATGTGGCTACACGTTGTAGAAAAGATGAAGACTCTCAAGATATGATAGAACAACAAGAACAGAAATTTCCCTATCGAAAAGCAGTTGGCGGTCTCCTATACTTATCCACTAAAACACGCTCAGATCTGGCGTATGCAGTTGGAATGGCCAGTAGAAACATGGAAAACCCTGATCGTAAAGATATAGTTGCCGTAAAAAGGGTGTTAAGGTACCTGGCAGGCACCTTAGGAGAAGGTGTGTGCTATAAAAATAATACTGAACCAGAATTATCCGTCTTCTATGATTCTGATTATGTCGGCGACGTTAAAACAAGACACAGCACTACGGGATACATCATTATGTTGGGTGGAGGTCCAGTAGCATGGTGTTCACGCAGACAAGCCATCGTGGCCCTGTCATCTACAGAATCTGAATTTATTGCAGAAGCAGAATGCTGTAAGGAGTCCATCTTCCTGAAGTCCTCGTTAATTGATCTCAACCTTAATACCCCCGTGACGTTCAAAATTGACAATCAGAGCGCGATTCAGCTCATTAAAACTGGTATATTTAACAAACGGTCGAAGCACATTGACGTGCGTTATCATTACATCCATGAGGTGTATGCTAATAATGGTTTCAAAATAGAATATTGTTGTACTGAAAATCAAACTGCAGAAATTTTAAAACAAAATTTTAAAGACATAAATGTAGTATAATTAGTTAACTTAAAAGACTTTTGGTGATGTAAAAGCCTTTTGCTCTGGTTAAGAGAACAAAATAATATGCTGCGTTATATCTCAGCTAAATACTTGTTATGTTTTTAAAATTATCCTTTAGTCACAGAATAAGCAACCACCGAATGACTAACTCTGACACTGTCGTTTTGTGCATAAAACAAAGATCAGACACGAAAAGTTAAAGTTAAGTGTAAAGTTAAGAATTTTGTAGTTGTTTAATATTATGTAATTTTATATTTTTATTTCGTTAATAAACATAAAGTTAGGAGAGGGTGTTAGGTATAAGACCTTTGTACTATAATATTATGTTGAAGTTTATAAAGAAAATAAAACATATGTCACTCGCTAAAAAAGTCGTTTTAAATATTTCGCTTGAGTGAGCCCAATCCATCACGACTTGCTTTCGCGAGTTCGAATTCGGTGCCGAATTTTGAAGCGAATTATGGTAATATGCATTATCTAAAACCTGTTGGGTTTAAAGTTAGGTATTAATGGAGTTTTAAGCCATTTGGAATAATTGTCGACATTCATGTTATCGTGATCGTCATTGGTTTCTTTTATGGGCTTCATATATCAATATTGTATTAGACACGAATTCCGCCTGCATGGACTATCACCAAATGACCCTTCCTTTAGAATTTTTAGAAACTGACTGCTTCATGCCGGAAGTCATGATTTTTGTGTGGAGTGTGACGAATCAATATATATCTCGTTAATTTTGCACAAAAAATTGATACGTGAATTAAAATTTTGTGTTTTTCCATGAGGAGCTTCTGTTGTCATCAGTTTTCTGCCATTTGAACCCCAATAAAGACGCGTGTTTCCTTAATGTAGTAAAGCTACCTCAATAGTCAATATCATCTTTTAGTTTTTCAAGGGTGTCTCTTTATTGGTGATATGTATGAAAATCATGAATCGTTCTCCTAATCACCAATCTAACGATTAAATTCGTCAACAGTAGCGTCTGGAATTTGGTTATTAGGTGGATCACGCGGTTAGGTAGTTTATCAAGCGGTTATAGGTTGTACAATAGTTACTAGGTATAACCTAGGTGCCTAGGATTCGTGTATTAGGTTATTTCGGTTACTACTGAGCACCAAGTAGACGTGTAGAATTGATTAAACCCTGAACCGAAACCCTGAAAACCCTAAACTGTTATAGTACAGAATTCGACTGAAATGGCATATACTTTGTTAACTACATTCATACTGGCATTGCAGCAACAAATGCTAGTCTAAACGTAAGCTAGTCTATGTCATAAAAGTAAGCTCTGGACCAAATTTGAAGTTTCTAGTTCCAGTAGTTTCGGCTTGCGTTTATGGTAGATCAGGACTTCTTCTTTTATATATTTAGATTATGCTACGGAGAGCGCTACTGTATTTGCCAATAGATAATGAAAACATATCAAAATTTATAAAAGTATTGTAGTCATGACAAACTCTTCTAAAGAAAGTGTTCCTAGCGAAATTGGAATGACAAAGGCTGACATGGAATGTTAAGGGGTGGCGAGGGGGAATACGTCGGGGCAATTTAAGAAAGACGTTTTCAAGCAGGGGAGATGAGTCAATATAATTGTTTAAAAGTTTGTATAGAAATATCTGCAGGAGAATCATGTAACTGTATGTACTAACGGTAGATAGATTTTACTGTAAATTTTGAAGTATAAATGTATGAGCTCATAATTAAAATTTATCTAAATTTGACATTAAAATTTTTCTAACGGTAGTACAAAAATTACGTGATTACCCCGCTGGTTTAGTTAGGGGAACTAGTCCGTAGCGTTTGCTAGTTTTGTCTGAGCGATTTGCACCTTGGCCGAAATTGAGCGACTTTAATAATTTATTTTGAATTCTCTCGATTCGTGTTCTATGAACAGCATATTGGGCCGTCCACACATCACAACCGAACTCCAAAATGCTGCGCACGTAAGAGAAATATAATACTTTTAAAGTATTTGGTTCCTTAAAGGGCTTCGACAGCCTAAGTATTAGGCCTAACTGCTTGTAAGCTCTTGTGGTGATGTTGTCAATATGAGAGATGAAGTTGAGCCACGAATCTAATGTTATGCCTAGTGTAATACGGTGGCGCCACAGTAATACTGTGGGGCCAATGTAATATTACCGTATGTTGTGTTATACGTCTCTGTCTTAAGGTTACATCAATACTCGGCAGGCAATATTAGGTCGGCTAACCTATGTCTAGAAGTGAACATGAGATTCAGTTTTAAAGGTCGTGACTTCGTGAGTATGGCCAGAGCGGCAGGTGACATCAAGAATTTATAGTTAATGAGCGTCAGATGAGACCACCGACAAATATGAGAGCGGGCTACATAAAAGACAACAATAGTACTTCGACAAAAGTGTTTATTAATCACCCTGTAGTGCTCTGAAGTCTTATAGTAATAAGCTAACAAATTAAATGAGAGTACACGGAAGTTTTAAACATGAGCCGGAATTGGCCCTCTCGCTAGGACAGCAGACCAATACAGTTGTGGCGACAGCGGTATCCTACAACTATCACGTCGGGGTCACCAGTTGTAGGATTATCTACTGGCAGAGATAAATGATAACTATAAACTTTCACTTCAAATTAAACATATTTAATAAATTTAAATTTTACAAGAAGCATATAACAGAACCACAGAAAAACCTAGACAAAAACCTCCTGTCATTCACGTGCACCAGCCAGTGCGATCAGCGGCTAACAATCAAAGAGTTTTAGTAGAACATAATTGAGGTTCAGAACAGATATTTGAAAGTTGCATAGAGACAAGTGAAATAAAACAATAAATACCGGATAGGTAAGGTGACTCAAACCTCCATCTCAGTACACCTCCAATGCAGCTACTCGCCCCACAGTTAAGTGCAAGAAAGAAACTGGAACTAGAAACTTCAAATTTGGTCCAGAGCTTACTTTTATGACGTATGCAAGGGATAAGACGGGATTTTTGGAAATTCCATCCTTAAAGGGATCAAATAGGGTGCAAAGTTTGTATGGAAGAATTTTTTTTTTTGAGCTAGAGACTTAAAAATTCGTAAAAAGGTTACGAACTTAAATCCAAAGAAAGTGTTTTCAGCGTTTTGCAAAATTCTAACCCTAAGAGGGTAAAATAGGGGTGCAAAGTTTATATGGGGAGCAAATCTGTTTTGAAGTGAGAGACTTAAAACTTTGTATATAGACTCTCTGTTTAAATACAACAAAACGTATTTCAGCGTTTTTTGAAATTGCTCCTCTAAAGGGGTGAAAAGAGGGTTCCAAGTTTGTACGGTGAGCAAATCTTTTTTGAAGTGAGAGATTTGAAACTTTGTAACTAGAGTCTATTTACATTTTTAAGCACAACAAAAAGTATTTCAGCGTTTTTCAAAATTGCTCCCCTAAAGGGGTGAAAAGAGGGTTCCAAGTTTGTAAGGAGCAAATCTTTTTTGAAGTGAGATATTTAAAACTTCGTATAAAGACTCTCTGTTTAAATAAAACAAAACTTATTTCAGCGTTTTTCAAAATTGCTCCCCTAAAGGGGTGAAAAGAGGGTTCCAAGTTTGTAAAGGAGCAAATCTTATTTGAAGTGAGAAATGTAAAACTCTCTGTTTTATAAACAACAAAACGAATTTCAGCGTTTTTTGAAATTGCTCCTCTAAAGGGGTGAAAAGGGTTTTACAAGTTCGTACGGGGAGCAAATATTTTTGAAGTGCGGGATTTAAAACTTCGTATACGGACTCTCTGTTTAAATACAGCAAAACGTATCTCAGTGTTTTTTTAAATTGCTCCTCTAAAGGGCTGAAAAGGTTGTTCCAACTTTGTACGGGGAGAAATTCTTTTCTGAAGTGAAAGGTTTTAAACTTCGTACATAGACTCTCTGTTTAAATACAACAAAATATATTTCAGCGTTTTTCAAAATTGCTCCCCTAAAGGGGTGTAAAGGGGTTTAAAAGTTCGTACGGGGAGCAAATATTTTTTGAAGTGCAGGATTTAATACTTCGTTACGGACTCTGTTTAAATACAGCAAAACGTATTTCAGCGTTTATTGAAATTGCTCCTCTAGAGGGATGAAAAGGTGGTTCCAACTTTGTACGGGGAGCAATTGTTTTTTGAAGTTAGAGACTTGAAACTTCTTAAAGAGACTCTGTGTCTAAATACAACAAAACGTATTTCAGCATTTTTCAATGTACGGGGAGCAATTGTTTTTTGAAGTTAGAGACTTGAAACTTCTTAAAGAGACTCTGTGTCTAAATACAACAAAACGTATTTCAGCATTTTTCAAAATTACTCTCGTAAAGGGGTGAAAAGAGGGTTCCAAGTTTGTAAAGGAGCAAATCGTTTTTGAAGTGAGAGATTTAAAACTTCGTATATAGACTCTCTGTTTAAATACAACAAAACGTGTTCCAGCGTTTTTCTAAATTGTTCCCCTAATGGGATTCCAAGTTGACAGATGAGGACATTTATTTTTCTTAAAAATCGATATGGGTGTCATCGTCGAGGTTCCTCGGGTGCCGATTACGAAAATGATATGCATTTTCAAATCCAAGATGGCGGCCATTTATTTTTCTTAAAAATCGAAATGGGTGTCATCGTCGAGGTTCCTCGGGGTGCCAATTACGAAAATGATATGCATTTTAAATCCAAGATGGCGGACATTTATTTTTCTTTAAAATCGATATAGTTCCTCGGGGTACCGATTCCGAAAGTTACATCCATTTTCAAATCCAAGATGGCGGACATTATTTTTTTCTTTCGAGTAATTTTCACAAAAGATTAATAGCATCAGACAACTGACAGAAACAAATAAACCTCATTTATATCTTTGTTACCATCTAAAATCTACACGGACGAAGTCGCGGGCGGCCGCTAGTTCGTTTATATAATTCCAATGTGAAAATTCTTTTCGAAACCTGTTCCCTATTCATTCATATAAAATATTTTTATATGCGCTGCCTACTGATCTGTTTGAAATCGGGGCCAAGCCTAAAATAGAGTATAAGCAACTCAATTACGGAGAATCTAGTCTCGCAATATTTTATTCCTAGCTACTCGAATCGCAATATTTTTAGGTTTTTTATAACGAGGAGCGGTGTAACACTGAAATGCGAATAATAAATCTGCGATGAACGTTTGTGCGACAGAATTTTATCGCGACAAATGTTAGTTCGAAAGCACTTGGTTGCGACAAATTATTAACCGACGAACAGAAATTCGATGCACGTTAATGTTTCATAAAAATTTTATTTGGCAAAAAAGGCCAAGAAAGACCTGTTAAGGCAAAACCGACTCTAACGCGGATAGGTTAGAAGATTAAGACGGGAGCTGAAGCGAAGCGAAGCTCTCGTCTTAATCTTCGAGGTTATTTTTTTATAAAACCGCAGAAAGACCTGTTCTTAATCTTCGAGGTTATTTTTTTTATAAAAGCCCAGAAAAACCTGTTAGGGCAAAACAGACTCTAACGCGGATAGGTTAGAAGCAGGGATCGGATACCGGTATTTTCTCCATAGAAAAATACCGGTATTATTACGGTCACCGGTTCATTATTTCGTTTTTAATGGGACAATCTAATAATACGACGTTGTTACCTAAATACATGATTCAGCCCTACGTAAAGAGCAAAACATAATCCATCGACTGTCGCACTAACGTGCATCGAATTTCTGTTCGTCGGTTAATAATTTGTCGCAACCAAGTGCTTTCGAACTAACATTTGTCGCGATAAAATTCTGTCGCACTAACGTTCATCGCAGATTTATTATTCGCAATTCAGTTGCGGAGCCAACGAGGAGTTAAAAACAAATTATGCTTAAAATTAGAAGCTTGTGGGTCTGCTAAAACTACCTTAGAATTATGATGATCGGGCAGTCAGTGTGTCAGTGACAAAACTAAGGAACTTTGACAGGCAATAGTTCTTAAACTTCAAGTTTTAATTGAATTTTATTGAGAATGTAACATATTATGCCCTTATGTCACTGAAAATTCAGGGTTCTAGCCAGCACAAAATAACAGGATGTTGAAAATGGCCTGAATCGCTTCGAGAAAAGGATACTACAGCCGTGCCTCTTTGTTTTGCTCGACTTGTCGGGGGCACTACCGTGCCCCCAGATACTCTGAGTATAACATTGTAAAGCTAGTAGTAGACATAGGGAAAAGCATTTCTTTTCGATCATCGTTACTGTCGTTCCCGTTCCAAAAAAATCACAGTGAAACAACTTTGTCACTACGGTTATTTCATATCACGGCATTTACATTTTGTCCGTTCTCGGCGCTGTTACTGATCTTACTCTGTGGCTGAAGCGACTGCTACTTCTACTCCTAAGTTCACAATATACCTACATTCCGGGCGTAACTAGACAGTCGTGAAATAGCGATCACATTAACATTCTTCTAACGCCTTGAAAATAAAGGCGTTTAATTACACACCGCACTGTTGGTTTTGTTTGATCGCGGTGTTCGGTTTTAAGAGGTAGCGTTACCTTAATTAAAGCTATTTAAAATACAGTAACCCCACGTTGATGGACGGGAATGTCACGAACGTCCATCATGGACCATTGTGTGGTTCGGACAAAAAAGGTTTAATTAAGTATATCGTATTTAGTAGTAAAAAGCCGTCGTCCCCCGGCGAAAAAAAAACAATAGCATTCTTTTGTTATGATCCCTGGGATCCCAGGTACCGGTAGACGATGGCTTATTCAAATACTCATACATACACTAATAACAATGAAAGTTAAATATGAAATATTATTATTAATATCATCTTAATTTACAAATAGATAAGATTAATTTGTTTATAGAATAATAATTTGCTTAAAAAAACAATTCAACTAAATCATAAAATGTTTAAAACTTCATTTCTCAGAATTAGAATATTTATTTTGTTAGTATTTATACCATCAGCTTCACTCTTGTTCGCATTTAGTGTCTTTTCATAAAACACGGTTTACCGTTGCAGTGATAACACTGATAACGCAACGCTAAGAAACATCTGTTATTTTGTAACGTTGTTACTTTGTGACAACTAGTCACAGTCACAGTAACAGCGGTCACGGGCGATGTGCGACGCCGTCCGATTGCACCGGTTCCACTGTTCCAGAGGGCCTACCGCGAGCCGAATAGCAACGAATTGCACGAATTAGCAAGTGTGACAGGGAGGGAGATATTCGAACTTCGTTCGTTTTCGGTTCGCGGTAGCCCCTCAGTGATAGCGGAACGCTAAGAAATATCTATTTTGTAACGTTGTTATACTTGGTGACAATTCACAGTGTTACTTTTTATCGGCAGATCACCCTAATTTTTTCATCGTGATTTCGTGAAGTTATTTATCACTCATTTCTAGCTAGTAGTTACTAGTAGTGTTTGGATTGGACATGATGCGATAGATCGGACACGTGTGAAGTAAGTACCTTTATATTATTAAGTTAAAAAGCCTATGAAGGCCGTAGAAGTTTGAAGTCAAGACGTGCTATTTTTGGTTTGAGACTGGAAGTAATATGAATTTGTTACGTATGGATGGACTGGTAAGTTCGAGAAAAGTAAAGTGAATTTTTGTCGGGGATAGGTTCAAAGTAGAGTATTTCGGTAGGCTTAAATTAAACATTACCGTTGATGAGCAATCGTATTACGTCATTGTGTTCTACGTGATTTCTAGAGACGTTATGCCGTATTCTACGATAACAGGTCAAGAGTTTTAATCATTCCTTAAGAAGGTGGAAGTTTGTGTAGAAGAGCAATGATTAGGTGAGCGGATGTGTGGCACAAACGTCACAATACAAAATCCTTAAAGCTCCATTCGGTTTGTCCATATGCCTGAAGGTGTTCACCAGGTCAGTAATCATCATCTATCAAAAACTGACTGCTAAAGTGCTTGTGATCATTTTCATGTCCAACTTAATTATTGTAGTGGCCAGGAAGGATGAGGCAATGTGCAGACTGGAAAACGGAAACTGCTTCAGAATATGGTCTCGAAATAATTTGCTAGAAGTCACAGCTGATCTAATGTTACATGGAGTACTTAGTATGGCCTTCACCAGAGAAGACTGATGCTGTAATGAGATATCCAGAACCTACTAATAAAAAAGCAGTTTCACTGCTTTACAGGATTGACTTCCTACTTTTGCAAATACATTCATGAAGTGCCAGTAATTGCTTCGCCCTTAGCAGATTTATTACAGAAAGACAGTATGTTCGAGTTCGATAGACCATGCTAGACTGCATTCCAACTAATAAAGATGAGGCTTGCGAGTCAACCAGTGCTTGATGAGATTCATCATAAGAGGCACAACAGCACTGTATATTAGATGTACACCTAGAAGGTAGTTGGTAGGCATGAGGTGTGTTGTTGACAGCTCAAATGCTGTAATGTTGCAGAGATAAGCGCCAGAGCTCCCATCACCAGTGAAGACTACCTAGGAACAAGATGACAGTCACAGGGCAGTGATGGAATTGATAAGTGGGAATTTGCAGTACCAGGATTTATATAGAAAACAGTTTGTTCTATGTAGGCAGTCCACTTCGTCTTTATTATTTGTGTGTTACGGGCAAACATGGTTGTCCACTTACTTGGCTGCCTGTACTTACATAAATTCTAACTTGTCTGTTTGAAAATAAAATAAAATACGTGAAGTTTGTCAGGGCAATCTATTTATTTTTTAATAATTATTAGCCATTAAATATATAATTAACATTAACTACAATATCACGTTAACTATTTACAAGCCCGTCCCAGACGGAGCTATCATATGCATTATATAGCAAAATAAAGAAATCCTCACACGCAACTATAATGTGTGTGGACTCTGTTAACTATTACGCGAAATATATCTTAAGATGCCTTGCTATAATATTGTTAAAGGCACAGAAGCTTTTTTTAAATTTCCAACAAAAAGATTTTATGAAACGCGTGTCCGATTGTATTGAAAAATACATATGGTTCTCTCTATTCCAAAAAATCGCAAATGTTTCACAGTCACAGTCAATACCTACTACCAAGATTAAAAACAAAAAAAGCCGGTCAAGTACGAGGCCGACTCGCGCAACGAGGGTTTCGTACACAGATGTGTACCGGTTCTAACACTATTAATTCAGGAAAGTCTCAACAACATGGTTTAGAAATTGAACGCCGTGGGTACAGCGTCATCTATCGGCGAATTTTGTTTCAAATTTGAGCAAATGAATAACTTAGTATGTATGGTGGCTTTTCAAGGATAATCCTTTATCAAAAATACATGCAAAGGTAATAAAATTACAAATTTAATATAGAAATGTTATTTGACGATAAAAAAAAGAAAAACTAGATAAGAATTATATTTTTCCTTGGTAAACTTCGGACATAAGTATGGGGGGGACGGTATTTTTTTTACATTTTTGCTCATAAATCGAAAATGACAACGTAAAAAAAAAGTTTCAGAATGTGCAACTCTAGCTCTTTCATATGACGCCCCACTTGACATATTCACTGGACTTTCAAATTTTGAACAACCGATTATCAGTAATTTTTCATAGAAAATAAAAATAATATTAAAAAAACATGTTCTATGCATCTAGGTCACTCTTCTTTATAACTTCTAAATTTGAAATTGATAGCATAAGTAGTTCTTGAGATATTTACCGATGTGACAGACAGACAAAGTGAAACCATAAGGGTTCCTTTTTTACCATTTTGGTACGGAACCATAAAGATGAGAAGGCTGTAACAAAACCTGTTCATAAGAACTTGTACCAAAATTGACATTTATTCTCGATTTTATAACAGACTTCTCAATTTTTCCATTTCTCGTAATGCATTTTCGTCATGTGGTTGCGTAAGTAATTTAGTTAGTTCTAAATCGGAAAGCACAATACCGTCCAATGTCTTAACTCGACTTAGAGCAACATACACTTGACCTTTGGCAAATTTTTTTTGGCCCAGATCAATTACCGCTTTATGTAAAGTGGTGCCCTGAAGTTTGTGGACAGTAACAGCCCAACTTAGGACTAACGGGAGAGTCCTTTACTTTAGTGCCTATGCTTTCATCGTCAAATTTAATACAAACTGCGTCGGGTAACTCACCACTTTCTAATTGATCGCAACGAAGAGCAGGTCATTTAAAATTGCAAATTATTCCCATCACACCATTGACGAGTACTTCAGTGATGAATATGTTCCGCTTTAACATGACTCGGGAACCTATGCCTAATTTTAAGACATATAACAAACCGCCACAGTTATTTACATCGGCTGGAATCACATTGCGTGGTGGACGTTTATCATACGTTGCGGCCTCTTGCGACACATCTATAGCATGCAAGGTGTAAATACGACATGATTTATTGAGCTGATCCGTTATTTTAGCGTTATAATTATCGACCAATTTGAATGTAGGTTAAATCCTAACAGCAACGCCGTCTGCAAAATCGCCAACCTGTTCAACTCGCCTCCTTTCATATAACAGTTGCAATTGTAAGTTGCCCAAATTGCAAATTATTTAATAAATCAACAAATTCGGCATCACTGCTTTGACGCATGTTTATAGTAAGTTCACAAAAGGAGAACTGTTGCCACAAATTTATCTCTGCGCTTGAATACGACGGTTAGTGAAAGCACCAATGGCGGCCTTTGACTGGGAATAACTGCATTATATCGCCGAACAACAATACATTAACACCTCCAAACAATAAATTGTTGTTTTTTAATTCTTGTAGGCGTAAGTGGATCATACGCAAATTTTCGTATGAAACCATTGATTTCATCTACTATCAACCATTTTATACATCTCCACTTACGCCTTTCTCGTTGCAATGACTGCCCACTCATTTTACGATAATTCATTGAAACACCTTTTTCAATGGGAAGGAAAAAAATTGAATGAAGAGTTCGGCCAAAAATTTGCCGTGCCGCAACACCCGTCAAAGACCCTACAGAAGTTGCTTCAAGAAATTATCGGCCGTTGGGGCATAGCAGCGTCTTATGTGCTCTACGATTAACTTTAAAAGAAAAGATTTCCCGCTGCCTGCACCTCCAGTAATAAATAACAACAAAGAATCTAGATCATTACTGAACCTTGTCTTTTTCTATATAATCGGACACGCGTTTCAACAAATCTTTTTGTTGAAAATTAAGGCTGCTAATACCGCTTGTAAAAACTTTATCCAGCATAGTAGTTGGATCTAAACTTTCGCTCTCGTGTTATACACCATTTGAGTGAAAGGGACGTCACGATACGAAGTTCGGAGTAGGCCCTCAGTGCCTTTACATGACCGTACTCGCTAGCGACTGTAAACGATTTAGTATGCCGATTCTTAGTTCTATTGCCAAAGGCGTTATATTTTTGCCTATACAAATTTTTACGCAGTCGCTAGCGAGTACGGTCATGTAAACTCATGGTAAAGGCACAGGGACGTCCGCCGCACGATCGCGACAACACACACTTGTAGCCTCTATTCGTCCCTGTATACCGCCGCATATCGGGTATAGTCAGTCCGACTCTGGTCGGGCCTAGCCGAGTTTCTTGCTGGACTCTTCTCAGCTAGGCTAGGTTTAGTGAACCAGCGACAAAATTACCAGCAGCTCGATTCCGCTGACACCTCAGGGCCTGTACTCCGAAGTTCGAAATCCGACTTCGTATCGTACCGTCCCTTTCATTCGCGTATTATACACTATATGAGTGAAAGGGACGGCATGATACGAAGTTCGGATTTCGAATTTGGGAGTAGCCCCTCAAATTTGGTTGAAGCCGCTGAACCAATCTCACTGGAGCGCAAACTCTTAGAGTATTCCAGTGTTTAAACCGCTCTCGTGGTCGTGTCGGAGGTTTCCCCTGAATTTTTTCCTCAGCCCAATCTCCAACCGCGCACTCCTATTGCTTTATTGTACCCGGTCTATAAAACCAGTCAGTTTAAAAAAAAAACTAGGGTTATTGTGCATCTATACGGAGAAAGAAAAAATTTAAAAAATAACGTAATAGGCGGCGTGCTGTCTCCCTTGCTCTATTTTTATAAATTCAATCACAAATAATTTCTCTTCTCACTATCACCTCTATGCCGATGATCAGATTTATTCGCAATGACCTTGTGCGTATCCTAAATTGGAGTCATAGTTTTGGTCTTAAGGTTAACCCTTCGAAAACCCAGGCTATAATAATTGGGAACTCAAAATTTGTCCCAAGAATCGATTTCAATAGTGTTTCACCGATTTACTTCGATAACGTCTTAATCCCTTTTTCTTCGCAAGTAAAAAATTTAGGCATTATTATGCATAGGACTTTATCTTGGGTACCTCAAGTGAACCAGGTCAGCAGGAAGATGTTTTCGGCAGTAGCTTCTCTGAAAAGGCTACGTAATTTCCTGCCCATTGCCACTAAAATTGCGCTTACTCAAACACTAGTACTCCTCATCTTGGATTATGCTGATGTTTCCTATATTGACCTCAATGAGAAGCAATTTCAGGGACTAGCTTTCTACTATTTCTAGCGCGTGCCGGACCTTTAGTATTCGTAGCAGACTTAAGGCTTAGTATTTCCATGTATCCCAATTAGATTTTCACTCTAGCAAACCAATACGCAGTTTTGTCAAATTCTCCATACCTAACCAATGTGTCCAAGGTTTGCACCCTTTTGGACTCTTGAGTTAATATTTCACTAACTTTATACCAATTAAATAGCACATTATAAAATATTTATACGTTGTTTTATTATTTTCTATCTTGACAGACACGCTTGACAACATAGCTTGACAATTCAACAACTGAGAGCTGCGCAAGATAAGTTGCGCACGAACATAACTCATAACGCATTAAGTGCTAAATTATAAAAAGTCATTATCTTTACCCTGATCGTATAAAACGTATACTATCAGTGTAAACAACTACAACGTAGGAATATATGCAACGATGGATATACCCTAGAATTCAGAGATGCGCTATCAATACGTTACTATAGAATACCAAACTCCATGCTACAGCCAGTTCAACATTGATCAATGATCACGCGCTCTGTTGTAAAACCGGAGGCCTAATCACAAGGCGACACAATGAGATCAGAGATCTTTTTTGTGAACTTTGCCAAGACGCCTGGGGTAAAGTAACAAAAGAACCATACATTTCCGAAAATGACGTGCAGACCTTATCCTGCCGTGGCGTATGGGATGCTCAGAGGGAGGCGTTATTCGATAACCGTGCTGTTGACACCGACGCTCCTTCCTACCTCTCACGTCCAGTCACATCTGTCCTAAAATCAGCCGAAGATGAAAAAAAGAGAAAATACTCTAATGCCTGTGAAATGCGACATGCTACTTTCAATCAGTTGATGGCGTCTTTGCAAATGTCTTCTTTCAGAAAACACATGAGTGAAACCATATCTGAACGCTGGAATCGCTCTCTAAGCACTATACTGAGCTGGCTCAGAGCAAGAATTCAGCGTCGCTGTGATACGTGCCACCAGTATGTGCATCCGCGGCACACGGTACCAAATGCCAGATAGCTCGGGTTCGACGACGGCTCTGCCCTCCGCACATCGATTAAAAATATTTTTTTATATATTATCTTTGGGTGTCCATCGAAATTCCTACTAACGATTGTCCTAAAGTCATAACAGTTTTACCCTATTGCAGTTTGTCATAACGATGAATAGTCATAACATTTATTTTCCATAACATGTTATTTGTCTTAAAGCATGTTAGTCCTAGGTATTTATGTCATAATGACTGAGAGTCCTAAATTTATTTATCATAATATCGATTATCCTACCATGGGGTTTGTGTATTCCTGCGTATAAGTTAGTCATACTGATTATATGTCCTAATACCCAGGATTATTTCGATGGTGACATGACATTATGATACATACTGTTTATGATTATATTGTACATAATATTCTAAAATGAACATTTTTATTACGTTATCAAAACATTATTAAGGTAAATAGTAAATAAGCAAATATTTCATTAAACCTAAAAAAGTATTACCAAATAATTTTTCATCAAATTCTTACTTGTCAAAAAAAGAGAAAAACCCAGAGAGACTTGTTCGAGCAAAATCGACTTTAATGCAGATAGGTTAGAAGATTAAGCTGTAATAAGCTTCGCTTCAGCTCCCGTCTTAATCTTCGGGGTTATTTTTTTTATAAAAGCCCAGAAAGACCTGTTGTAAAATGAACTCTAACGCGGATAGGTTAGACGATTAAGACAGGAGCTGAAGTGAAGCGAAGCTTATTTTTTTTATAAAATCCCAGAAAAACCTGTAGCGGCAAAATCGACTAACGCGGATAGGTTAGAAGATTAAGATGTAAGCTGAAGCGAAGCGAAGCTCCCATCTGTCAGTTCTCAAGCCGGAAGGCCTCTAACTTGGCTTAACGACTGCCGGGATCAACGGCTTAGCGTGCTTTCCAAAGCACGGGAGCGCTTAGTTAATAACCACTCAAAGCGATCACCCATCCAAAAGGACCTCGGCCAACGTTTCTTGACCGCATACCTACCGCACGCGATACGCGGGGGCGGCTAGGCCACAAACTCTCCATCTCATGTATTTGTATATATATCAAATCGGAAGGGACGACACTCTATTCATTATAATCTAAACTTATAATAAAAACTTACACTCGTGTTCAATGTACTTCTTTGATATATTTAACTAACGGAGAAGTAGCAGGCAAGCCATCGAATCGTCCGATAAATGCATCAAGTCGATCGGAAACACGTCAATGCAACCTTACTCACATCTATCTAATATTAAACAATTTAAACGACTGATTAAGGTACTCGGCATAGTAAATTTTAATTGAGTTGCATCACATTTGAATAAACTTTACTGGCATTCATTAATATGGGCACTGTAATGGAGGACGGTGGCGGCGTTGGTGTCACTCCAGTGAATTGCATGAGTACAAGTTCATAAGTAACGATGGTTCCCGCTATCTAAAAAAGAAAAAACTGCCTTTAGTAAAAAAAATACACGAATTATGTGATCGATAGGTGTTGTCAGCTTGCGTACCGTTAACACTAATCCACGCTTGACGTTAAAAAACTTGAGACCGCTCAACGCGACCGTATCACCATGTATCTGATCCAAAAATCTTTGCACCTGTGAAACATAGGTTTAAGGCTTATGTGTAAAGAGCGTATTCCCTTCTGAAAGGCCGGCAGCGCACTTGCGACTCCTCTGGTGTTGCAGGTGTTTATGGGCGTCGGTAATTGCTTACCATCAGATGGGCGTCGGTAATTGCTTACGATCCGTCTGCTCGTTTGCCCCCTATCAGCAAAGTAGTTAGCTTCGGAACCCTGCATTCTAGTTTATATGTAGGGATTGCGTAGCTGATTGATTTTCTAACTTATACCTAGTCAAATGACGCTCTAAACACAACATATGTCGCGACGAACGCGATCCTGAGTAATAAATGGTGAGCGTGTGACAGGCGAGGTAGATTTGTGTTGGCAACACTGTGTGACTGTCAAGTGCATTAAAAAATATACAACGAAATAGAACATAAAAAAGGTAGAAATTGAGAATGGTTTGGCTAGAAGCTGGACATAGAAGTAAATGTTAAGGATATTAGAATCTGAATAGAATACTGGACAATGTACAGTAAAATCAGGTGAGTGTTTGAATGATCCTTGTAAGATGACATAGGAATGTAAGAAAAAGGGAACGATCTAGAATGTAGATCGTTCAGATGGGAAAGGCCAAGAATATGCCAAATGGTCTTGGTTGGACAGTGGCCGGGCTGTAGGGGAGTTTGGAGGCCCGTGGCGGGGCCAGAAGCCCCATCAATGGTTGGAGTAGATGAGAGTAATTATACGAGAACATAATTAGAACACATGATATTAGATGGCAAATGTGTATCAATGATATACCTTTGCATTAGAAACGTCTTGTCGTTATGTTTGTACTAATACTCGGGCCAATGACGGTGTTTATGTAGAATGACATGAAACACGTCTTGCACTTGAACCAGAATAGATAATATGCACAGTTAAGCGTAACGGCAACATGTGCAATCGAAAACTCATATTTATTCTTCGAATCAGGCAACAAAGACAAGACTGAAAATGTTAAAATTGAATGATTGTACGGCTAACGTCAAAAGAGATCATGAGAGATGATCATAAACAACATTTTAAGTAAATAAAATATCTCATCCTGTGACAAATATAACCTCCAAACACTTCTTGGCGGGAACTCTTGTATGCCAGCTTGGTACAAAAACATGCAAGTTCGATACGGAACCCTCGAGTTAGATTCGCACTTTGCCGGTTATTTTTAATAAATTATTCTATTCAATTATTACGGCGATAGATTTATATAAGCGAGAGCGTCGTTAATGTACTTTTTCTACTCCTGTACTTTTTTTCGCTACTTACGCAATCATGAACTGTAATAACATAAATACATACTTTATTTATTCTGTAAAAAGTCTATCTAGTCTATTACCCAAAAACACACTCCTTACCCTACTTTAATGAAAAATAAAAGCAGAGTTGGGTGCCGCAGACTACTACAAATACTATGTTTAGTAGTCATTCTTTGGTGCGTTCAAGTGAAACTTTTATGATTAAAATCAGTGCTGCCAACTTAACGCAATTTTGTTATAATTTACATGAATTAATTAATGCATAATATATTATTTACTAATATGAATACATACATTTATCATCTTTTTTGTGTTATTTAACAAGTTTTATCTATTTTCGGACATATTTATGAAAACGAAACTGTTAAGATTCGATCGGATTTGAATTCAGTTTAGGTCGGATGCCAAGTCTAGCAAATTAAAAAAAAACAAAGCATAAATAAAGTGTCATATTTTTGATTTCCCACCAAATTGAAAACTAAAACATTCAAGCTGATAAATGATTATATTACTTAAATAAAACTATTTTTTTGTGTTCATGAAGAAAATGTGTAGGTTGATACTTTTAAAAAACCATGAACAAGTTATATAGCATTACTGAAGAAATTGCGTAGGTAAGTTGCCCAAATACTAAGGGGAAATATGGCGCATGAAAAGTCAGAAATATACTTACTTTTTATTTGAAATGAGTCGTAGAAAAAGTATTGTATGCAACGGTGTATAACTGGTATAAAAAGGCTCGTGGTGTCTTTACTTGCGATGTTCGCCAAGGCTCACATCGCAACCCACACCACTCGCCTTTTTATACCCTTCTTATACAACAGTTGCATAATATACTATTCCGGGGGCTGACATATATATTATGATTACCAGCCCTGCGGTAGTCAGTCAGTGTCAGGTATTTAGTAGTGTTTCTTCGATCTAAAACTATTGTTGTTGTTCTGGTTCTTTTTGTCTTCATGTCGTCACGGACTCTGATCCGTTGGGTGTAATTTAATGGGAAAAAATATATATAATAGTTGGCCTATGCTTACCCCTGGTCTCCGGACTCCGCATTATAACTTTTAACTCTTCTTAGGTAATTTATAATTTAAAAATCGCCATCCGCCGTCGGCCGCACAAAAATCGTAAGTGACAGATGTCGTCTTTTTTCTTCTTTTTCATTTCACGTGCTTGAGCCCGTACCCACCCCAAAGCGAAATAGATACTTAAAAATAATATATTTGTATGTGCGAAGTGTGAAAAATAACATTCCCCCGCCCGAGAAAGGCTAGCCTTTATCAACAAGAATATAATAATAAGAGGAAAAAAAGTGTTGAAGTACACCGCAATATTTCACAAACCTACCGCTGAAATAAAATTATAAAACTATTTGTTACTGAATCAGTCTTCCAGGGGAAGCCTACAAATTTTAATAACAGGCCGAATGAGTATACCCGTCGCGGTTCTGTTTCACAACCCGGATAATCCCGTCTTTGCTGGGTAGCAATTCCGCCTACTCGCCACTTGAGGGGGGGTAAATTCTCTTCTTTAATTAAAACGAGATCACCAATCTGCGGTGGATCCGTCGGTGAAGTCCACTTATGTCGCATTTGAAGAGAATGGAGGTACTGGTCGCTCCATTTTCTCCAAAATCGTTGGGAAATAGCTCGAATAATAATCGCGAGATATGGGCTTGACTTCATCTCATAGGTAACCGTGTTCAGCTGATAAATCAGCAAGGGTAGATCTGGTGACTTCCTCCCAAACATGAGCTGGAAACGCCGTTTTTCGGCAATTAAAAATTGCCTAAACATCATTCTGATGTCTGTCGTAAAAACATATGGATGTAACCGAAATCGACATATAATTTTGGCAATGTCCCGCTGTAATTTTGGACCGGCGTGTAGACAATAACTCAAAGGAACTCTATTGCTCGAGGCACAGCTGACATCAAAAACCACGCGAATTGTCTCAGAATCCGATTTAAAAATTCCATGATGGGGAATCACGTAGCTTCCGCTCGTATAATTCTGTGGGTCTCCATCACAGAGTGACATGTGACCGGTCTCCAAGTATTCCCGCATAAAGTTCACATATTATGTACGAAATGATTCATTCGTGGAAAGCATTCTTTCCATAGCCAAAAACCGCTTCATGGCTATAGGCACCGAGTTCCCAAGCTCAGGAGCATCCGATAAAAAAGGTAAACGTGCCAAGTATCTACCGGCTTCAACTCGGCGGTGGCTATTTTTAAATATCATTTCGCATTCAAAATCCTTCGGGTTTTCCATCTTGCATGGAATATCCTCCACTTCCCAGAAGCGGTCTGGTCTGTAGTGGTGTCACAGAAGAAGGTCTGAGAGAAATAAGACGCCTGAGGATATGGATTGTATGCCGCAAAAGTGACCGGACCAGTCAACACGTGACCAAACACAGTATTCGTAACCCGTGGTAAGTGATCATTGATCTTTAGGCATCCGCCGCCAAGCAAAATGTCACAAAGCAAATCTGCACCAATTAAAATGTCGATCTCCCGGCTGACGTAGAACTGCTCGTCCGCAAGATACAGTCCCCGATAATTATCCGCTAACTGAGCCGGCAGTGAAAACTCAGGCAGGTTGTTTGTAATTTTACCTAAGACGATAGCTGTAGTTACAAGCGTGGGCTGCTCCGACAGCCTTGGTGCTAGAGTCAAATTAACAGCACTTCTGCAACCACTCACAGGGGCACCGCTCAGTCCCGTGACTGAAACCATATTGGATTTGAACCGTTTCAAACCCAACCTCTGTACGCATTTTTCTGACACAAATGTGCTTTGACTACCTCCGTCAAGTAACGCCCTTGCCTCCTGGTAACTTCCGCTTCACAAAAATCATAAGTGACAGATGTCGTCCTTTTTCTTCTTTTTCCTTTCACGTGCTTGAGCCCGTATAACCAAGGCGAAATAGATACATAAAATAATATATTTGTATGTGGGAAGTGTGAAAAAGTAACGAGTGGAGTATAACAATAAAACACGTTACCTCTACAGAATACGCCGTGGACGGTACAAAGTAGAGCGTGTGCGCAGGCTCGCGGCTGGTGGAGTGCACGCGCGACGCGATCAGTGAGACCGCCAGTGAGCGCGCGATCAGAAATCCGAAGGAGTATACGAAATACACCGTTTGTTCATAGCCTCTAAAAGGTCTGAAATTTCAAAATAGCACAATAACATGCTAACTGTCCGTTTGTTACATTTGCTTAACTATAGTGGAATTATACCTTTCATCCGGCTCGCCTATTCGACATGACGGCTTTTTTTTAATACCCTCCCTGAAGTGAAATCAAAGTTTCATAAATTAGTAACATGAATAAAAATTTCATAAATTAGTTACAAAAATAGTTTCCAAGGAGTGGTCTAATTTTTTTGTACAAAAACGTCGCAGGGAGTTTGGAACTAACATTTTACACAACATGAAACCCGACAGCCGAACGTTATTAATAGTGGCCTGCAAACTTTTGTGTGGCAGGATTTTCCCTCTAAATATCGTTGGATTGCTGACAAACTCTTTATTTTGTTAAGAAGCGGTTTTATTTTCTGTTGTATATATTTTATGTTTAATATGTTAGAGGCATGTATAAAATTTAAATAATATCCATAGTATCAAATTTTTGGAATAAAATGCTTATGCTCTTAATGCTTGAGCTTTCGGGGTCTGAGTTCTAAAAGTTTGAGCTCTAAAGAGCTCTTAAGCGCTCTCGCTCTTAAGAGAGCTCATAAACAGTAGTAATCTTTAAATTTGGTCCTTATTTTGAGTTCAACACTTGAACCTTACAAGTAAGCTTCAACCGTCAAGTCTTGAAAGCTAGTCTTTTGACAACACTAGGTTTAGACCAAGGCAAATGCTTATACAAGTCTATGTTCGACCTCTACATTATAAAAAGAAGAATATTGAAGATGTCAAGCCGCCTCGGGGTTAGTCAGTCCTGTCAAGCTGGTCTAATTTTACAGCACTCACTTAAGTAATGATCACAAGGTTAATAATGCCACGGCACGCAGTCGCCCTCGATGCTTTGGCCTAAGGAGCAAGGAACTCCTGTACCTATCGCTATGGTGTGAATGAAACCAGTCTGTAGTCTTCATGATTCCACCACCTCTATGATTTCCGCCCTCTGTACATATAACGTTATGGTATAAAAAAACCCTAACTCAAACATTAAAAAAATTATCTTTCTTACGCAAGCGTGTGCAAAAGTTGAAGGCAGATAAAGTAAAGGTTGTTTGCGAACGATATAAAAATGATGCTTCCTATGACGTCATCGATTCGTCGCACCAGCCCGGCGATGCGGCTATAATCTTCGCGCACTGTGCGCCAGAACGACGTCGGCGCACGCTGTAAACAGTTTTCAATGTGGCATTATTATATCAAGCCTACCTACTTCTAACTCTTCTAAGTTACTTTTCTACCAAGGAAAAGCTGAGCTTGATTTTAATATGAATCGGTCAAGTTACGCTAGGAGGCTGAGGTGGTGTATGGTAATGTAACTTAGTTTATTTCTTCTACGAAAAAAAAACCTCTAGTGCCCCAACAACGTAAAATCCCTTAGGTACTCACCTTTCCGAAAACTGCTTCAATTCTACGGTTTACTTGCTCGAGTCTGGACGTCAGATAAAAACTGATGCAAATCACAAACACGTCCGAAAAATTCCAGTTAAAAGTAAATTGGATACTGAAAATCTGCAAAATCAATTTGTAAGTTACTGTAAGTTCAGATGCTGTGTAATTTTTTTTAAGGAATAAATTAAGTTAACCAAATCAACAGCTACAATTTTCGGAAGAAATCAAGCATCAAGACGTTTACGTTTTATATTTATTATTGTTAAAAATGTAAAATATTTACCTGTGTAAGGATACCCACGAAATGCGTGTACCCGGTAAATTGAAAGACCCATGGAGAACTAGAGATTACAAAAGTTTCATATACATTTGACCCTCTCTGGCAATCTATAATACCTGCCAGCAGCGACAAATCGGATAAAATATGTTCCACTGAAAACAATCCCGAGTGGGTAATCGGTTAAACGTCAGAGATTTTATATTTTATTTATGATTTTGTGCGGAGCAAACTCCCCGCTCTTTGATAACAAGTTCATACATGTGTCATGATTTTATTATTATGATTGAGGAAAATTAACTTTTACATGGCAAACGTTAGTCAATGGTAGGGTAAATATATATTATATGGCAACACTATTATAAAACCTGTAGTAACGTGGAAGGGGTATAAACTAGATATGTGCGCCGCGCCGCGCCGATGACCGCCGCCGCCGATCAAGACACCACGCCGCTGACCGGTCAGTGAAATCGGCGTAATCGGCGCGAACAGCGCGGCCGCTTCGTTGCTTAGCAACGCGGACCGGTAGGAACGTGTTCACACGGCTCACGTCACTTCCCGCCCCCGCGCCGTGCGCATTACTAAAGCAAGTATAAATACATTGTGGAGGGTCAACTCCCGACCAGCTCACTTGGTTACGAGATCAGCTACTAAACGGACCACTCTTACCCCTGAGGCTGCACCCCAGAAGCAATCGTAATACATGTTTGTGAAGTTTTGTGCGTGTGGCACTAGCGCAGCGTGTAGTGTATATATAGTTTTTAAATTTTTCTAACTACAAAATGATCGCCTTTTAAATTCAATGATTGGTAACTATATCGTACGACTATAACAGAAGTTTATAACAAGTTTTCTCGAAGTTTTACCAGAAAAAGAATAACCGTATACTCAAATCATAGTCACTATCAATTTTGACATATGTATGTTGTATGAGGGATGTCAAAACGTCCCCTTTGGCGACTAAGGTCTATATGTAAATAAGGAAATAAACAGGTCAAGTGCGTATCGGACTACGCACAATAAAGGTTTCTCACCTATATACATGGGTTTAATAAACTAGTTATCCTATATTTCAGTATGAAATCTACAACTTTACGAATAAGCTGGAGTGGAGAGATTTGCTTTCGCTGTAGCTGATTTAAATATTTTTTATATGTCTTATCAAAGAGGATGTCATAATCTCTTCTGCTTTTTTTGACGATCCAGCAAGCTATTCTTTATTAGTCGCAATGTATTGTGGTATATTACGTAGTATATATATTAATACTGGGGTATGCTGCTCGAGAGGTACGGGTTTAGAGGTACTGGGAGGAGATCGTAGCTAAAATATAACACTGGAAGCACATATGAAACTAGTATATTTCTCACTGTACTGAAATACACTTACACCAATGATCTTAAAATAATTTACAGAACTTGTGTTTACGATGGTGTCCTGAAGATCAGTCCCTGGAAAACCAATTGTTTCCAGAAGAATGCCAGTTTGACGCATTCTCGAATCATAGTTTAAATTCAATTTGTATACGTTATGATTCTGAAACCAATGAATGATGAACCGAAGCCAATGAGGCATTAGAAGAGGAACAACGGGTAGATATACCAGTGAGAGAGGACATGAGTATCGCGGATCTCATGGATTTCCTAATCTGGCTAGCCATAAAACTGCCATCCTCTCAGTACATGTCCCCTGTGACACTTGTCGTCACCTCATACATCGGAGTTGCTAAACGAGGGACTATGTCTGATAGATATGTGTCAAAAGTTGTTGACGGCGTTAGAGATGATCTTGGTATAACAATAGAATTGGATACAGATACAGTGAGGGCCGCATATGTGAATTTTGGACGATATGTTAATGCCAACAATGCCCAGGGCGTATTTGATCGATGGATATCAGCCATCCCGGAACATGCCCTAAGGTTGCGATTGTGCCTAGAACAAGTAGCCGGATCAGGACTGACTGCCTTCATTGTAGTTGGCAAAGCATACAGGAAATATGCTGACTTCCCGTGGGATAGACTCAACACCCTTATAGTAGAAGAGCCGACGACACTGAACCTAGTTCGATAAGACTCCCAGATGAGATATATATTATAAGATGCGTCATTCCTGGGGGAACACGAAACGGCTATGCTGCCATGCAAAAAACCTGGTGGCCATAGTAAAAAAAAAATTTCAAAAAAAATTAAATTTCCGGTTTCTAGTACGATAAGTCTCCCAGGTTTCGTTTGTTCCTCGATACAGGGGAGGGGTAGGACTATACGATAATGCAGTGCTGCAAGCCCCCCTGACTGGCCTTGTCAGTGGCAGCAGCATGATAAGTGACGCCAATATTGAGGTATCTAGTATGATCGGTCTCCTGAAAAAACCAAGGCTCATCTGAAAGATCATCAATTTCTGTGTAAGAAAAACCACTGCTGCCTTTTCCCAATAGTGGAGAAGGTGGTGCTGCAGCGATTGAAGGGGCTCAGTACACTGAACCTAATTCGATAAGACTCCCAGATGATATGTATATTATAAGATGCGTCATTCCTGGGGGAACACGAAACGGCTATGCTGCCATGCAAAAAACCTGGTGGCCATAGTAAAAAAAAATTTTCAAAAAAAATTAAATTTCCGGTTTCTAGTACGATAAGTCTCCCAGGTTTCGTTTGTTCCTCGATACAGGGGAGGGGTAGGACTATACGATAATGCAGTGCTGCAAGCCCCCCTGACTGGCCTTGTCAGTGGCAGCAGCATGATAAGTGACGCCAATATTGAGGTATCTAGTATGATCGGTCTCCTGAAAAAACCAAGGCTCATCTGAAAGATCATCAATTTCTGTGTAAGAAAAACCACTGCTGCCTTTTCCCAATAGTGGAGAAGGTGGTGCTGCAGCGATTGAAGGGGCTCAGTACACTGAACCTAATTCGATAAGACTCCCAGATGATATGTATATTATAAGATGCGTCATTCCTGGGGGAACACGAAACGGCTATGCTGCCATGCAAAAAACCTGGTGGCCATAGTAAAAAAAATTTTTCAAAAAGAATAAAATTTCCGGTTTCTAGTACGATAAGTCTCCCAGGTTTCGTTTGTTCCTCGATACAGGGGAGGGGTAGGACTATACGATAATGCAGTGCTGCAAGCCCCCCTGACTGGCCTTGTCAGTGGCAGCAGCATGATAAGTGACGCCAATATTGAGGTATCTAGTATGATCGGTCTCCTGAAAAAACCAAGGCTCATCTGAAAGATCATCAATTTCTGTGTAAGAAAAACCACTGCTGCCGTTTCCCAATAGTGGAGAAGGTGGTTGCTGCTGTGATTGAAGATCGCCTTCAGCGCAGCTGGATTCGGTTTTTCAATTCAGTTTTGTCAGCAATCACCCGGTTCCTTTCGATTTGTACTGATTTAATACGCGTGCCACGTACATTTAAGAATAATTTTGCTTGTCGTTGATTGCATAAACAAATGATTTTGAAAAGTTATTCTTCATTATACCGAAGAAGATAAGAGTTCCAAGCGAAACTTGGGAGACTTATCATACTAGAAACCGGATTTTTTTTTCAATTTTTTTTTTACTATGGCCACCAGGTTTTTTGCATGGCAGCATAGCCGTTTCGTGTTCCCCCAGGAATGACGCATCTTATAATATACATATCATCTGGGAGTCTTATCGAATTAGGTTCAGTGTACTGAGCCCCTTCAATCGCTGCAGCACCACCTTCTCCACTATTGGGAAAAGGCAGCAGTGGTTTTTCTTACACAGAAATTGATGATCTTTCAGATGAGCCTTGGTTTTTTCAGGAGACCGATCATACTAGATACCTCAATATTGGCGTCACTTATCATGCTGCTGCCACTGACAAGGCCAGTCAGGGGGGCTTGCAGCACTGCATTATCGTATAGTCCTACCCCTCCCCTGTATCGAGGAACAAACGAAACCTGGGAGACTTATCGTACTAGAAACCGGAAATTTTATTTTTTTTGAAAATTTTTTTTTTACTATGGCCACCAAGTTTTTTGCATGGCAGCATAGCCGTTTCGTGTTCCCCCAGGAATGACGCATCTTATAATATACATATCATCTGGGAGTCTTATCGAATTAGGTTCAGTGTACTGAGCCCCTTCAATCGCTGCAGCACCACCTTCTCCACTATTGGGAAAAGGCAGCAGTGGTTTTTCTTACACAGAAATTGATGATCTTTCAGATGAGCCTTGGTTTTTTCAGGAGACCGATCATACTAGATACCTCAATATTGGCGTCACTTATCATGCTGCTGCCACTGACAAGGCCAGTCAGGGGGGCTTGCAGCACTGCATTATCGTATAGTCCTACCCCTCCCCTGTATCGAGGAACAAACGAAACCTGGGAGACTTATCGTACTAGAAACCGGAAATTTTATTTTTTTTGAAAAATTTTTTTTACTATGGCCACCAGGTATTTTGCATGGCAGCATAGCCGTTTCGTGTTCCCCCAGGAATGACGCATCTTATAATATATATCTTATCTGGGAGTCTTATCGAACTAGGTTCAGTGTCGTCGGCTCTTAAACTATTACGGATGGTGAGATGGAGAGATATCTTGTTGCTGTTAGAACAGTCGATGGGAATCTGTATTACGGGTTCAATAGAGATCTGGGACCTGTCAGATCGACGTTGTATAGCTCGATTGCTAAACGAGGGACTATGTCTGATAGATATGTGTCAAAAGTTGTTGACGGCGTTAGAGATGATCTTGGTATAACAATAGAATTGGATACAGATACAGTGAGGGCCGCATATGTGAATTTTGGACGATATGTTAATGCCAACAATGCCCAGGGCGTATTTGATCGATGGATATTTGATATATTGCCCAGTGAACACAACTGTTAATAATTATAGATCAACCTTTATCCGCAATGAATTTGGTGTACCTCAGGGCAGTATCCTGGGTCCTCTTCTCTTCTTACTGTATATAAATGATTTACCCAATGCTCTATCACATGAATGTCTATTATTCGCTGATGACACCACCATAATAATAGAAGGACAGGACAAACAGACATACAATGACGCTATTAATTCAACCCTGGTGGACGCAATCAACTGGTTAAGTGAGAACAACCTTAAAGTAAATCTGGCTAAAACCAATTACATTCAATTCCGAAGCGTTAAAGGTCACACTGGTGAACTAAATGTAAGCTATCAAGGAGAAACAATTAGTGAAGTACGGAATACAAAGTTTTTGGGCATCACTGTTGATTCATTTTGTTCATGGAGTGAACATGTCAATACCCTGTGTGTTAAAATCAACAAATTTGTATTCGCACTGGGGAAAGTTACCCGAATAGTATCAACTCAAGCAGCTCTAACAGCATATAATGGCTATATTGCATCAAGTCTTAGATACGGTATTGTAATCTGGGGCAACTCTGTAGACAAAGAAAAACTATTTTTAATCCAAAAACGCTGTATAAGAGCAATGTTCGGCTTACGGAGAACTGACTCTTGTCGACCGTACTTTAAAAATTATCGAATTTTAACTCTGACATGTTTATATATTTATGAATGTTGTGTGTTTGTGCATCAACATAAACATATGTTCCAACTTAAACAGGAGTCAGTAACTCATAAAATAAGATCTCAGTACATACAAAAACTATACCGACCATCTGCAAGGCTGAAACTAATCTCCAAGAATGCCCATATGATGTGCATAGAAATATACAACAAATCACCCGACTCCTTTAAAGATCTGAACCTCAGCAGATTTAGACGGGTTACAAAACAGTGGCTAGTTGACAAATGTTTTTATTGTTTAAATGATTATTTTATGCACATATTTTAATTTATATAATAATGTATTAATTAATTCCACTCATTATAATAATATTATTAGACATGAATTCTGACATAGCCCCTATTTAATATGATTTAATTATCTTTAATCTTGTTTAGTTTTATAATGGGTAATGTGTGTACACCTGTCATGGTAATATTTAATGGGACCAGCTGTGTAGCAACTTTAGCAATAAGACCCGCAAAATTGGAAACCTAAACATGTCACACAATAAATTTCATTTCATTTCATTTCATTTCATTTCATTTCATTTCATTTCATTTCATTATCAGCCATCCCGGAACATGCCCTAAGGTTGCGATTGTGCCTAGAACAAGTAGCCGGATCAGGACTAACTGCCTTCATTGTAGTTGGCAAAGCATACAGGAAATATGCTGACTTCCCGTGGGATAGACTCAACACCCTTACGGATGGTGAGATGGAGAGATATCTTGTTGCTGTTAGAACAGTCGATGGGAATCTGTATTACGGGTTCAATAGAGATCTGGGACCTGTCAGATCGACGTTCTATAGCTCGATTGCGTATGTTGCGAAAGAACTACTCATACGCATTGCTGGTGAGGTTTCACTTACTAAATATCAGGGTTGGATTAAGAGACCAAAGAATCCAACAGCGGTTGATTCATTGATCACCTCGTATGTCGACACAGCCATTGCAAGGTTTCCAAGCAGCTGAAGGAGAGTCCAATCCTGAAATCATCCAACGATATTCAGCTGTGATAAATGATGCAAACAATGACAACTTGTTCGCATAAGACCTTATTAAGATATACTATGAAAATAGATTATACAGACTTGACAATAATATAGTAACTTGTCAGACATCTCAATTCGAACAAAACAAACCATGAAGATACAACAATATTATTCATTCTCTTTTTAAAACAAGTCAGTTTCTTTGGTTTGTTGTATTTCACACGTCTATATACTTCACGATGGCGAACCCAGGAGGTAATGTGAATGCTCCTGTGAATGTTAATGTTCACACTAGAGGGTGGTGGGACACTAATACTCATATCAACACTATCTTGAAAGCTGATGAATTCTTGTCAAAGTTGGTTTTCCGACATCTAGGGATTAACACCCTCGAGGATGCATCAACTGACATTGTAACAGCAGCTGTGACTATATTTTCGAATGCTAGATACTTGGCACATGGTCTACCCGCAAAATCTAAAGAGTATATCGCATCACTTGTGATAGGAGAAATGATGGCGCCTGTATTACCCCGCACCTCCACCAAATGTGGTATATTACGTAGTATATATATTAATACTGGGGTATGCTGCTCGAGAGGTACGGGTTTAGAGGTACTGGGAGGAGATCGTAGCTAAAATATAACATTGGAAGCACATATGAAACTAGTATATTTCTCACTGTACTGAAATACACTTACACCAATGATCTTAAAATAATTTACAGAACATGTGTTTACGATGGTGTCCTGAAGATCAGTCCCTGGAAAACCAATTGTTTCCAGAAGAATGCCAGTTTGACGCATTCTCGAATCATAGTTTAAATTCAATTTGTATACGTTATGATTCTGGACCTACACGGCCAGCCTCATACCGTAACAACCTCTACAGTATATAAGTAGGTTCTTTTTTTATTTGCTTGATAAAACGAAATAGAGGTGACCACGTCGGAATTTTCGAATTCAGCCTCTTGTGCCACCCTTCAACTAAGTTACTTGTTCTCTATGTCTGTTAGTAGAGCAACTTAAACTGTGCAATGGATACTTCTTCATCTTATATTTAAAATAACGATTATCAGAAAATTTCACAATGGTGACAGCCCAGATGCTATCATCAAGGCTTTAAAACCCCTTGGAATTAAACGCAATCTAGTTTATACCACAATCAAAAGGTATAAAGAGACCTCCTCAGTAAAAGACAGGAAAAGATCCGGTCGGCCACGTTCAGCTAGAACCGATAGAGTAGTAAAGATTGTGAGAGAGTGAGCTCGGCGGAAAACACACCGCTCTATCCGAAAATTAGTTGCTCACCTGAAAATTTCAAGAGGGTCGGTGCACAGTATTCTGACGAGGAGCTTGGATGCCATGCGTACAAAAAATGAAAAGTTCACGGCATTTCCGAAGCGACCAAGAAAAAAAGAGTACAAAGATCCAACACAATACTTTCTCGACAGGGGATGAGTTTGTATTTTCTGATGACAAACTGTTCGTGTTAGAACAGCCTCATAATGCCCAAATGATCGGTTGTGGGCACCATGGATAGAAGACATTCCGGACAACCAGAAGAATATTCCTAGGTTCCAGAGCTCACAATCGGTGATGGTGTGGGGTGCAGTTAGTAAGCGGGGTAAAATACCTTTAGTATTTTTCGCTAAAGGCGTTCAAATCAATGCTACAAGTATGGTTGGGAATGAATATTATGTTTTCCAAGAAGACGGAGCTCCTTCACACACAGCAAACGCTGTTCAAACGTCGTGTCAGGTTAATTTGACCGATTTTTTGCCGAAACATGAATGGCCACCCAGATCTCCAGACTTGAACGAACGTATTAGATTATTTCGTATGGTCATACATGCCATCAAAACTAAATGATTATAAAATCGCCAACCTGGATCATTTCAAAAAGGTTATCGAGAATATTTGGGACGAAATGTTAATGGAAGCAGTTCGTGCGGCGTGTGGTTCATTCGAGAAATGGTTGAAGCTGGTAAAAAAAGTTAAAGGTGGAGTTATTCCGAAACATTTGTTGTAAATATATATACTAAGTGTGCCATTAATAAAATATAATAGATAAAGCAAAACGCTCTTGGTCTGAAAACCTTTTAAGAGCTTGGATAAGTATTTAGTTTTTAAGGTAATTTAATAAACTTTGAGACATATATCTTAACGCAAGATTTTATATTTTACTGATATAGGAAACACAAAATATCTTGAAGTAAGAGTATTTATTTGGTTGGAAAACTATTTTCTATCTTTTGATAGTCGCGAAAAGGAAAACGTCGTGTGGTGTAGGGCGATCAAGTTGTATGAAATATGTATGTTTTGTTAATAACTTGAAAAATAATAGTCACATGTGTACTGATAATGTGACAAAAAAATCCTTCTATTGAAGTTGGTTGATAAAAAACAGATTCGCAATTTTAACAAAAACAACTAGTACTTACATACGGCCAAGGCTAAGACAAGTATACACCATACCTTACACTTCTTTACAAGTGTTCGGTCAGTGAGGGGGTCCAATGCTTCAGTTTTATATATATGTTGACACAGCCTTGGCCACCTCATTGCCACTCGAACAAACAATATGGTCGTTATGCAATTTGTGATGTAGAATACTAAAGCCGCTGTAAAAGAAACCTAATTAAGTGCAATGCTTTAATGACTTTAATATGTATTTAGTCGACATGGTACTGTTTATCTATACTAATAATTATTACAAAACTAATAATGTGCAAGAGAATGACCTCTTGTTTTCTTTACAAAATTGATCTATAATCTGACACTAAATTGCAGTTTTTCAAGAATATACGAATAGATATCAATATTGTATATGAAGATGAATTATCAGTAGCTTACAATTTGCCGAGAGATTAGGGTGTGAATCTGTGAATAATTTCAAGAAACAGAATATCACTATAGTGCTTTGTCCGATGATTGAGAGCAGGCTGTAGGCAAATCTGAAAGACCTTATTTGAAATCTGAAACATATATTAAATAAATTGTTTGAATGATTTAATTGTATGGTCGTAAGAAAAAATGGCGCATATCTCAAACACTAGAAGACTAGAGTAAGTGTGGACTAAAATGTTTAAAATGACTTCTTCTGTCATCCTTGAGTTTAAACCATGCCGTGTTTTCATTTATCGTTTATTCAAGAAAAATAACTCACCTTAATTTACTACAAACACCAGTCACAGGGTTTAATCCAAAGAATTGTCCTATAATGATCGTGAGTTTCATAGCTTCCTGGAATGTAGCTTGGTAGCCAACGTAATCGGTAGTTAAAAGTGGAGTCATCAACATTTCAGGCGGTAATTTTAAATGATCTGTAAAAGAAAATTAACTTTACGAAGTCAGTCTCCATTTTAAAAATATTTTTTTATTACCTTACAAGATACTTGCACTGCCGTGAAACGTCCGCTTTTTCGCTAGTTGATTTTGCTTTCGACACGAGAAACATTCTTGAAAATGGCTTATTTTTTAACATTTCATATAAAATACCATAACGTGCAATTAAAATACTGAGTATTATCAATGCCACTAGCGCAAGACAGATGCTTGTAAGCGACAATGTGCCTCGGTAGTCAAGTTTTATATAGTTCAATAAGCGCGATCGATCTTCTTCACTACACAACGTGTTATTTCAATGTCATGTCACAAACTCACGACCCTCACTGGAAGTAAACATATTTTTTCAGTTCACTAGCGTCAGTCACCAATCACAACATGATGCAAAAAGGGATAGGGCGAGAAATTGGAATGAAATGTAATATTAGAACCCAACATATGTTCCAAAGAAAAGCGCCCAAGACAATACAAAAAACACTGTAATGAAGCTGCAATTTTTATATGACTTTTCTTTTTAGGTCTGTCGAAAATGTAATATATATATATATATATCTACAAATTTATCTACTACCAACATTTGTTCATAATGTGACGTGTTTATCGGCCATACCGGCCGACCCCGTAATTATTTGAACACGTCAACGTTAGTACTTATCTACTATAATTTGTTATGAGGCGTTATTTACATGTCGTGTATGTAGCCAAACACAATCGAAATCAGATATGTCTCCCAAGTACAACTGAGTTAATTCGATTTATTTACACTGACATTTCTATTGACAAGAGTTCATATTTCTAAGCCATCGAAATATAATAAGTATAGAAGTATAACGCCTAACAAACCTAACGTTAAAGTTTGACCCATTTACGACATCTTTGAAACTAAAATGTCTTATAAGTCGTTATCCAATCAACATTCACTTGAAGTTTGAGTAGACCTAATTTTTGCAAAGGTTTTATACCATTTCACCTAAGTTCACAAATAAGAAAAGTTTTATGTATTGTGACTGGTTACAATCTATTTGACACGAGTTGCTGATTTATCAATAGTTTGACATATTCGTTCAAGTTGAACTTGATTTAAGTACGCCCCACTTTCAACGTGGATGGTTTTATTCTATAACAATTCAATTGCGTAACCAACAATTAATACACGAAAATTTCTAAAAATATTTTTTTTAATAAAATGAAAGATACCTATGTAGTTATTAAACGTTTATTGAAATCGCTTTTTTACAAATACACATTCGCCTCGCTTTTTCAAATATAACGAATAATATCAAAATTTTGTGGTACTACTACTGTGAACTATGTACCGTTGGTTTACCAGTTTACTATTTACCTCTAACTCACTTTTTTAATAATATGATGTATAATTTTATTTACTCCGTTTTGGATACATTAAGCATTCTATCATACGTAATTGTAAATACATGAATGAAGATCTACATTAGAAGTACTTAGGTATATTACTCGTATCATTACGACTATCATGAGGAAAAAAGTCCGCTTCCATACATTATTTTTCCCTTTCTTTAACTAAGACCGAATCTACATCGGTTACACACAACGCTTGAAAAATATAAAAAACCGGCCAAGTGCGAGTCGGACTCGCGCACGAAGGGTTCCGTAACATTATATATAAAAACGGCAAAAAAATCACGTGTCTTGTATGGGAGCCCCCTTAAATATTTATTTTATTCTGTTTTGTAGTTACAGTTTTTCTGTACAGTTCGGGTTATTCAAGAATTCACGTTCATAACGTACAGATTCAGATTCAGATTCAGATTCTTTATTGCATTCATGTTGTAACAATTAGGTCTTAAAGTTAGGTGTAGTTCTAAACATGAGCTCTTTCGAGCATTGCAATATACAAACTAAACTAATAGGAGCTAAGCCATTAACATTATACAAATTAATTATCATTATTAATATACTATTTAAATTACATCATTATATCATTACTAAATATTTTAATTACATTATTGCCATATGTATGTCCTTAAGAATTAGATTTAGAAGTATGTAAAAGCAATTACAAATAGTCAAATTTTTGTCATAATTTCAACGGTCTTTAAAAAAAGCCTTCCTACCTAGTAAAGAATCACTTTTGCAAGTTCATTATGTATTTGTATGTATTTTTTGGTACTACCTACCAAAATATCTTACTTTTTAGTGCACAGAGCACGTACATAATTGTCAGCCTTTAACTACGATAAACAACCTCTAAAACATTATTAGATACTATCTATGTAGTACTATGAGGTGTGATACGTACTGTACGATTTGGGACTGCAGTGTATTTTAAGAAGTTTTTCTGGTTCCGGTTTTCACATGTAACATTCCGTCTTTCATAACGAACCGCGTTAATCCACGCGCGACGTCTTTCTTCGTTTGCAGGAAAACTTAAAAATATAAAATATTAGAGCATTACTAAGTACTTAACAAAAAAAACAGAAGCAAGTAGGTATATCACAAAGTAACCTTATTGTTTTTGGTTTGTAGTAGATATACTCAATTTTCAAAAACTTATATTGCATAATATCAACCACGGCAGTAAAGTATGGCAATATATTAATTGGTTTTACTTACTAATGAAAATAAATGTCATCTCTTTTTCCATCTGTGTGGCTTCTACACCAATTTACGGTGCAGGTCGGCATTATTATCGTAATATTTTTAACCACTAACCATTTCATTTTAATTATTTTCTTTTGACAAATTGTCAACCGATTGAGTCAATGTCGGATAGCCGACTGAGAAGCGATCCGGCACTGAAACGTCACTGAAAGTATAAGCTCCGCCTTCGGTACCAGGTTTGGTGGCACCAGTTTTGAGCGACAGTTATGCTTCCATACTTATTATATTTTTATGTCCTAACCCACATTTTTTACTTCCCTATATTTTGTTTGAAAATAGTGCCTTCATCGATGTCCAAATTACAAATAACGATAGCTGTTTTGAATTAAAAAAAATATATTCAGTAACACGTCTGTTCACTAAAAATTTTTTTAGGTAGGTATTATAATAATTACACGGTAGGGTAGGAATTATAACACCCTATAAATAACCTTTACTGTTTGCACCCTGGACCCTCATAAAATTTAAAAATAATGTGCATGATCACCAAATAACTGTTCCCTTTGTGTGTGTTTTCTTTGTGTGAAAAATGTTCTTTCGTCTTATATTCGACGACCGGTTTAGCCTAGTGAAGCTGACGGTCCTGGGTTCGAATCCCGGTCAGGGCAAATATTTGTGTGATGAGCATGAATATTTGTTTCTGAGTCTTGGATGTTTTCTATGTATTTAAGTATTTATATCTATTAAATATATCGTCGTCTAGTACCCATAACACAAGCCTTCTTGAGCTTACTGTGGCGCTAGTTCGATAGTATGGAGTTGTTAGTGCTTGGTTTAAAGTCACAACAATGATTTGTGATGCTGTACCCACGGCGTGCAATTTGTATTTTGTACATCGCGCTATTAAGATTTTTCCTAATTAACGGGACGGGTACACGACCTGTGTTCGGAAACCTCGGTGCGCGAGTCTGACTCGCACTTGACCTGTTTTTTTTACCCAAACACGTCTTTTTTTCTTTTTCTTATATATTCATTCTTGTTTTAAAAGTGCCGACACAATCAGAACAGCCTCTCGCAATGCACTCATGATGGAGACTGAATTAGTACAAGAACTCGAAATACGATTCTCGCATTCACACTTTGTTTACACGGAGACATCTAATCATCAAAGGCGAGGCGATTATGGCTCCTTCTCATACGTATCGTACGTGTGGTTTACATGATACGATATTTATTCTCGTGCTAAGATAATCGTATGTTCGAGGCGAGAAACTCGCACCATCTAAATGGGCATTAATAAAGGAGCCTTATATATTTATACGAGATTTTGAAGATCAGTTACAGTTTTGATAGTGACTTTTGGTTGTCAACAGACGATGTATGCCTTAGTAGGAAATTAGATTTTTTGTACTTCTACACATAAAAAAAGTTAAAATGTTTTATTGACAAGAAAATTTTAAAAGTAAATCCACTGTATAAAATAAATTCGTCCTCCGCGCCTGTCTGTCTGTATGTCCGGCTGCGAACACCTAAACGGCTGAATGCAAAATATAATAATTTTTTTATCGCTATTACAATAATCATCCAGAATAAAATCAACATACTGCTCCGGTAGGACCACTTCTTGTGCAGATGAGTACAGAACAGATTTTATTACTCCCATTGATTTATGCCTTGCGTTGTGTAAAGAGTGTTTAAGGTTGTCAAAGTTTGGTATGCTATCTAACAAATGAAAACCTTTATCTATTAATTTTGCCTATTCTTTTTGTAGAGTTGTGGCATTGGTACATCTGTGCTTGATGCTTCATTTTTTTAATCTACAAGAGCCTTTTCCTTGAGCTATTTGCGTGTCCTGTAACAAATATTTCTTGTACATAGGATACATAAAATATTTTTCACTTCTCATGCTCGAAAAGTGTGTCATATTAGACTTGTCAAGCGGGGCTAAAGTAGTACATTTAACCCCTAGGGAAAATATGAATACATATTTATGATTTACAAAACATTTGAATTTGACCAATAAAAATACTTCACCTATTAAATCCACCAATCACAGAACACCAATTTAACTCTTAAAAAAATATTTGGTATTGGGTATTAACCAACCAGAATACAGCTTTACTAAAATCGACCAATCTGGAGACATAATTAATTTTTCTAAAGAGTCTAAAGATTAAGTTTGTAGTAGTCCCTATTTCACAATAATTAAAAAGTGATTAGTTCGTTCGAGCAACGCTTTGAAGCGCTCAATGGAAGGTGAATGCTGCGCGCGAACCGCGGTGTCTATTTTGTGTGTCAAAGCATGAAAGCAGTTTAGAAAAAAAAACACGCTGTCAAATTACATATAAGTTCGCCGTGGAATTAATTGTTAATTTTGAATGGCTAACCTTTGTTTATTTATTTTCTCGCAATCGAAGTGAAAAGTAGAGTGTATAACTCTGGTCTAAAAGCCATATTACCCCTCGAACTATTTTCCCTCACTTCGTTCGGGAAAATAACTATCTCGTGGTAATATGGCTCATTTTAGACCCTTGTCATACAATCTACTATTATTTAACAGTAATTATTAATTGTTAAGTTGACTTATAACATTTTGAACCGAATAGTTTATCGAATGTATTACTTCTTTAAAAATGCGAATAATGTCCGCAGCATAGATACTCGTTAAAACATCGAATATTATGCAAAGCTTCAGACAAATCCTTCCAATTTCCCTCTCTTAAATGCGTAGAACACACCTTGGAGGTACATAAAAATTAAACTCCAGCAACAGTTTCGCCTTTTTCAAATCGGGTATCGGTTCCAAATCTTCACTGCCGTAACCGCGCCCGACAGTACACCGGCGCGGCACCCTCACGCACCCGCAATGTTGCCTTACCGCCCGTAAACCGCCCGAGTCCGCCGCTGAATAGATCTCTATACTTGTCAATTAAAACCGATACATCACAACATTCCGTCTTACAATTTGGCAATTCGTTTTTGTCTTTCTTAAAAGTTGGAGTGTCGGTACCCAACTCAGTTAGCCAATGGCGGCCTAGCAACGAAGTTGACCCACCATCTACTACAAATAACTCTAAAGTTTTTGTCTATCCAGTAGGGCTAGCACAACTTGCTGACAACCCGTATCTCGCGCGACTCAGCGATTCCTGTCTCGCTCGAACTATGCGGGTTAGAAAGAGGAGGGTAGATTTTTCTCTACTCGCGTCGCGTCGCAGCGGTAGTTGTGCTAGCCCCCCTGGTATTTAACCACTGGTGTAATAACATCTAAAGGCTTAATTTTTGTGCCATCATAAAATTTTAACACAAGGCCTATGCTTAAAATACTTCAAGTAGGTGCTACTGCTAATACAAGACACCGCTGCCCAAGTGTCGACTTCCATATTTATGGGTGAATCAACTTTTTTTGTGTTATTATCTTGATCCGTTGTCCAAGGGACACTAGTGGCATAGTTTGTTAAAGAAAATGTTGTATTAAGTTCTACTTACATGCTTATTAAATGGGCCATTATGGAAGTAGCTTATAAGTATCACAAATACTTATGTTTGATAAACTTAAATAGCATAAAACCACGATTGAATGCGAATTTTGTCCCCTGGACAACTAGACGTAACCACGGCAACGAGTGGCACTAAAAAGTTGATTCACCCTTATGCACATTATCAATACCTACTCCAATGCTCACCGGTTTGTAACTGTACAAACACAGCTGATGGAGGTTACCCTCTAGCTCGGAGTCTTCGGCCTGGCTATGCCGTCATCGCGGCTTGCACAGAGTGCACGCCCGAGCGGCCTCGTCCCTTCATGGCAGCGGTGGCACGCTCCGGACAGACACGTTTAAGGTAGCCTTTGATGACACACAAGCGACACACAAAGTTCTTAAATTTGCTGCCTGCATTGGTGTGATCGGCCGCCCCACACGCGTCGCACAACGCTGCATCGTCAGCCCGCCGCGCAGGCCCCTCACCCGGGCCTCTCGCGCCACTCGGTCCCGCCTGCTCTACGGCCGCAGCATCGCGCTCCGCTCCCTCCAACGCACAGGCGACCATTACAGCGCGTTCATATTTTAAGTCGTCCTCTGCGAATAAACTTTGTCTAATAACGTCGCTCCTAATACCACACACCAACTGATCACGCAAATTGTCTTCCAGTCCCGAAGACCCACAATATTTAGCCATTTTCTTCAGCTCTGCAATAAGTTGCGTGATGCTCTCGTCCGTGTTCTGCTGACGTTGATGAAAACGGTACCTTTCCGCCATTACAGAGCGTTTTGGTTCTAAGTGCTTCCGCAGCACCGCAGTGACTTTTTCATAAGTTAACTCTGGCGGCTTTTTCGAGCTAACTAGGTTACTTAGTAATTCATACGTTTCCTCGCCCACTACGGCAATTAATGTAGGTAGCCACAAATCCTCGGCGATCGTGTTCACCTTGAAGTACATCTCTAACCGCTCGACAACGCCCAGTTACCCGTCGCGGGGTGAAGCTCGCCAATTTTGCCCACGGCAATGTTTTCACTTTACTGCAGCTAAAGTTAATCCCAAATCCTCGTTCGCCAATGTAATATAGCGCTGCATCGGAAATAAAGCACCACTACGATTCAGGATTGTATTAGGAATAAGAAAATGACAGCTGACAATAAACTACTTCAATCAACTAAAAAGGTAAACGTAATCAGGTGTATACCTACACTACAAAAATGATACGTTGTCAAGAGCGGAACATTATTAACAACGTATATAATAAACTTTTGGAAAAAATCGATTGGAAAATGGAACAATTTCGCTACAAACCATTTCAAAATTAACATCAGAACTGACAGGTACACAAGTCAAAATGTCATTATTCCGACTATACTGACATTAATCCTGTTGCCATATAAATGGGAATAATAGCGCCCTCTTGACAATTGCCATATATTTCTGGTGAGGCTTTAATGTATATTTTTTTAGTCGAGTACCGCGGTTAAAGACCACGAAGCTTGCCGAGTAATTAAGCTAATAACCGAGTGTAAAAAGCTACTTATATAACTATTGTATACAACACTTTTTCTACTAGTCAACCGAAATTAATTAAATAAACCTGGAAACGAATTCATTAAGTTCCCTAACGGCGACACGTAATTGGTCAATTTCAGTATAGTTAACTTGAAGTGTTGTCTTATAAGTTCATATAGTTGAGTTGGGGCCTCTATAGAAAAAAAAGTATGTGATTTTAATTTTCCTTTAACCTCTTCGCCGCCATTGACTTGATATAAAGTCAGTACATGCCCCACACGCCATGGCTTCATATCAATATCAGGTCAATGTAAAGCAACCTACGTACTGTCAAGTAAGGCTCATTTTCGGTAGTTTGCTCAGTGACTTTGGCGTGTGAGACATGACTTACCAAATAAAATATAAGCGGTTAAGATGTCTTAATTCCTTCAAACATTAAAGTCGACCAGTAGAAAGGCTGTCATTAAGCTATAAATTTAGAACTGCCTGTAGCTAATGCTCAGGTCATTTTCTTGTCAGTTGCTCTTCAGTTTGTTATCTTCTGTCGATCTTTTTGACATGACACAGTAATTGATTGTTCATATTTTATACGTTATTGAAGTAAATAAAGTCCTCAAATAATGTTTTAACGTCGCTCAAGTACTTAATCGGGCATTTTTTACCATGTTTTAGAAGTGACTTAATAGTGAGGATCTGAATATATGGTGAAAAGATAAATCATACATTTCATAATTACTAATCATGAAAAAGGTTGTTAACGTCCAGCCCGTCGGTGGTAAAAATCATTTTGTAAATAAAAGTAGGTTGAAATTATGTTGTAAGTAAATACAGGCACAGTAATTAATTAACTTGTAAACTCTCTTTGTATTAGGGCCTTCAATTATGAAATTGTACAAGGAATTAGAGGTCTGCCATGTAAATGGAAGCTATACAAGGTAGGTAATACCTTCATACTCATACCTAATGACATTATTTAAATTCGATATACCTTCATAATTAATTACATTTGAAAAAACTTCATAAAATTAATAAAAATATGAATTCAAAGATAAATTATTACTAAAAGTACCGCCTGTATACCTAATATCAATGGGGAACTTGCGTTAAGATTAGAAAAATGATCAAGTGAGGTACTGCAAGATTTATTCTGTAATTATTCTTTTTTTTCGTAATAATTTAATAAAAAAATACGTGAAGGTGAATTAAAAAGTTTTGAGCCTAACCTTAAAAATAAAGACTTGATCTATACAGTTTTGCCACCTTGTTGCTTGTATCTTCATTATTCCTTGTAAAAAAAATGAATCTTCAAGGTGATCGAAATATTTAGTCACCGCTTATTGTACAAATCAATACCCGTGCTCAATATCCGTCGATAATTTCCGTTCTGCCAAGTGTTTTTCTAGGTTCGAAAAATATAATAATCAGAAGGGGCCAAGTCCGGCGAATAGGGTGGATATGGCAATTGACAATTCAAACCCACAGTTACGTATTAGTGCTATAGATTTTGCTGCAGTGTGGACAGCTAGGAGCATTGTCTTGGTGGAACATCACTTTTTTAGATATCATACCAGGTCTTTTTGTTTTAACTTCTTCGTTCAGACATTGTAAGAGGGTGTAATAGTAACCAGCACTTATAGTTTTACTCTTTTTGAGATAATCAACCACGATGACCCCTTTGCTATCCCAAAAAATTGAAGCCATTGGCTTCTTCGCTGATAAAATGGCCTTAGCTTTTTAGGAGGTGGAGACCCTGACCTTTTCCATTGTTTGGATTTCATTTTTAACTCCGGTGTATTGTGGTGGACCCAAGTCTCATCCATAGTTATGAAACGACCACGAAAATTTTGTGGGTCGCATTAAAACAGATCCAAACAATCACGTGTCAATGTATGGTGGGTGCGTTTATTTTCAGCTGAAAACAGTCTAGGTACCTAGCAGAAACCTTAGAAAATTCAAGATCCTTTGTGATTATGTTTTGCACTCGCTTTCAGATGCCAATTGTCTCCGCTATTTCTGCAACTTTGAACCGCCTGTCATTCATAATCATATCTAGTATTTATTGATGTTTTCATCTGTAGAAGCCGTTATTGGTTCATTTGCAACTGCTTCTCTGCGGCGTTTAATATATGCTACCTATCGTCTTACAGTGGCATGTGATGGTGCGGATTCTATTAAAGTCTGGCACATGTCTTCACAAATTTGCTTTGGCGTTAAGCCCATTTTTTGTAAGTACTTTATACCAGAATGGTGCTGAATTCTACCAATTCTAAAGGAAATCGCGAACCTCTTTTAGTGATTCGATCACAAAATTTTCAATTGTGACAGAAGAAAAACAAGACATAGTGCATTATGATAAAAAAATATGTAAGTCTTATACGTGCCAGTATTATTTTTTCTATTTAATTTCATTATCAACCTTAGGCTCAAAAATTTTCAGTTCATCCTCGTAATTTAAAACGCACAGTGACGTCACTCCATCAGTCACTTCAGTTGCAAATATTGAAATATATCTATAAAATTGAAAATGGTTTATTACTTTAAATGAAACAGAATTATTTATTATTTGTATGACGCATAAGACGTCAAACATAATATTCATGCGCCATGAAAATGTTTGACGTCTTATACAGTGACGTCACGTCAAGCCAGTGTTGGCCATCTTTACGTAATCCTTAAGATAGACTAGATCAATGAAATAATGCATGTTCCCTATTATGATTTTCAGAGACAGAGAAGCCAAATCGAAGAATGTTGGGAGAAATGAACATGAGAAAAATGATGGTCACTACATTTTATTATTTGACCCACAAACATATTCTTATTTAAGGAAAAGCAACTTAAAATTTAATTTTAGTCTAACCCTTCATGAAGTCAGCTTTTCAAAATCTCAAACTTGATATCCTAGCCCTTCAGATTAGATAAAATTCATTCCCATCTCTACCCGCTACCCGCATATCCCCCAACGTTGACCCAAAAAGACTTGAGCTTCCTGAGTAGGTTTTATTAGGCTTTTTTGTGAATATTACACGTATTATCGTTCTGAAAAGGTCAATTAGATAAATAAAATATTATGAAGGGATCGGACGATCGAGTGCTTTTATGACATAAGCAACAGGACTAATGGAGTAAAAATCAGTGTTACATTGTTCAATGCAGTCGATAAATTTGTCGATGTCGTCATAGATAAAATTTGTTCGTCGTAAATAATCAATGGTGATAAACTTCGTCTGTGAATAGTGGGTATAAACTTTTATTGAAAAATATCTTTTGCCGTTTTAAATGTAATTTTTTAATCATCTACAAAAGGCAGTTCTCAGTTTGCCCCCATATGTTTGTATGTATGGATGTCATTTTTGTAATCGAGGAACCACATATATGACACCCTAAGAAAAATAAATGTCCGCCTTGGATTTGAAAATGCATGTCATTTTCGTACTCACCACCCCGAGGAACCTCGTAGATGACACCAATATTGATTTTTAAGAAAAATAAATGTCCACCCACCATCTTTGATTTGCAAATGCATGTGATTTTCGTAACCGGCACCCCGAGGAACCTCGACGATGACACTCATATTGATTTTGAAAAATAAAGGTCTGCCATCTTGGATTTGAAAATGGATATTGTTTTCGTAATTGGCACCCCAAAAAAGCATGCACCTTCGTGCAGCACCGTAAACTGTACTTAATACGGATGCAGGAAGTTACCAATGACTACTCCTCCCGTCCCGCCGCGCCGCTCGCACTCGCCTATTTACAGATTGACGACGGTCGAGATGTACCACCAAATACAAATTCAAAACTTTAGCAGTGGCTTATCGTTGTTTTTAAAATACAGGAATGTTTATTTAAATGTGTAAATTCAAGGCGGTTGACAAACGTGACGTTTGATAGTGATTTTGGTCAATTACCATCATGAAGTAAGGATAAGACCGGAGCCGGCAATACACAAATACACAGATGTGCGAAAGAAATATAAGCATAGACGATAACATACGTGGGAACCAGATATAATGTGTCATCTCCAGTCCTTCATCGCGTAATATTTGTCACCGGCCTGTGTCACCGAAACGTCATCACTGTATTCAAGCCTAATGGCTTAATTTAAGTTTAGCGCCAATCTATATACAGCACATCTAATTATGAGATGTCAGGATTGACATCTCAATTTAGTCAGGTTATATATATAAGTACGTCCCTTTTAGGTAATCGCTAATTCTCCTATGGAATTCTCTTTCTACAACTACCATAGATAGAGGTGTTATTATTTTATTTTAATGAAAAAATGGCAGTGTTCTCAATACAGTCACAGGGGAAAGGTCAAACTAATATTATATAAATATACAAAATATCAGTAAAAATATCTTCAATTATTGATTATATCGAGATAAAAGGCTAGAATAGTTTAATAACCGGAAATGGATTTTGAAATACGACTGTCTCAATAAATTAATCAAAGATAAATAGCTATAGATTGTTGACTTAGGTAATTTCTAATTTTAAGTAGCTAATTGTTTTACTAGATGTTGACAACTGGTGCCGTTACCCATTTTTTCAACCCTTAATATTTGTGTATGAAACTAATACAGAAGAGAAGATAAAATATAAAAACAAGGACAATACCGGTTTTTTATGTTTAACAGATAATAATTACGAAAACTTAAATTCGCAACTGGTGTCATTCCAACGGGCTACAAAGTGCCTGATTATTTTGGGTCAAATGGTGGGCCTCATGCCTGTACTTGGGGTGCTCCGAGAGCCGCCGTCTCCTCTGAGGTACGTTGTATGAAACTCTTAACTGGCTGACCAGGCGTCATTTTGAGAGGCTTGTGTTGAGTTATTATCTTTCTTTATATCCCGTGCATGAGGGTAGACTCCACTTTTCGTTGGACGAAACTGCGAGATACCCAGCTTCTGCCCCAGTGTTGGTGCCTGCGGACTAGGATTGATAAAACTTACCGGTATTCGGCATTATCTCAACCCTTATAAAAACAGCTAAAGTCCAGAGAAGAAAGTGGCCGTTATCAGCGGGGTTTTTACATCAACCTAGCCCGATTTTGCAGGGTGCATCATTGCACCTTTGTGTCGAGTTATTAAGATTCATATATAAAGACTGTATCGAAAATTATGGAAACAAGTTTGTAAGGGTCAAAAAAAGAGGTTGCAATATTTTGTTCTTTTTTCATGTGTCAATTTGACAAGTATATTTTCAATTATTGGAATTTAATATAAAAAAAAAACAATTCTTTTAACATCCAAGATGAAGGGTTTATCAGATAAAAAAACGACTTTAAATTGTGACCAAATACTGCAAGGGATCGGGTATGTCTATGAGAAAGATAGCTGCAGAGGAAGCAGTTAGTCTAAAAGGCAAAATTAAAAATTTTGAAAATACCCCCGACGGATGTTCTCAATTGAAAAATAATTAAATAAGGCATTTGAAAATCCGCCGACTCTATAGGAAATAATAACATATAGATAAAACATTTTTTTTCCAAACGGTTAACTGGTTGCGAGGTATATTTACAAGCCCAGAAAAATCCGTCGCGGGCTGCCATTTTCTGCCCTGAAATGAAGTAATAGTTTATGCAGTTAGTTTTTACCGTTCTGTAAGTTATCTCGAATTTCATTATTATTACTATTTTAATTCAATTGGGAATTGACATGGCAATGGCAGCCCCCGACGGATTTTTCTGGGCTTGTAAATATACCTCGCAACCAGTTAACCGTTTAGAAAAAAAAATGTTTTATCTATATGTAATTATTTCCTATAGAGTCGGGGGATTTTCAAATGCATTATTTAATTATTTTTCAATTGAGAACATCCGTCGGGGGTATTTTCAAAATTTTTAATTTCGCCTTTATTTTAATCTTCTAAGTCTAAGTATACCTATACGTTTGACCCTCGAACACTTCGGTTGTGGAATGAGCTCCCTTCCGATGTTTTCCTAAGGAGCTACAAAATTAAGTAAGTGCCAAGTGGCCACTTTCTATCCCCGAATGCGCCACAAGTAAACCTGAGGGCCGAAGGCCCGAAGCTAAGAGGCGAAATACACGAAGTCAGAAGCTGTTCCGCGAAAGGCCGAAGGCCTGTAGCTTCTCCTTGGAGCACGTTTGCTATACGAGCCCTAGTCGACAATTTTGAGCTCCATGTGTCTTACAAATGTACCTGAGGGCCGAGGCATACGTGGTCACAAGCCGTTCCGCGTAGAGCCGAAAGCACGAAGCTTCTCTTCGGAGCACGCGCGCTCGCCCTCGATACGAGCCCGAGGGCCGAAGGCCCGAAAGACGAGACCAAATCGGCAATTTATAACTTCGAATGTCACCTCAGGACCGAAAGCCCGAAGGTGAGGAGCGAAGTATATGAGGTCAAAAACTGTTCAGCGAAAGGCCGAAGGCCCGAAGCTTCTCCTTGGAACGTGCTCGCCAAGTCGACACTTCCAGCCCCGAGTGTCTTACAAGTAAACCTGAGGGACAAAGGCCCTTTAGTGAGTGGCGAGGCACACGAGGTCAGAAGGCGTTTCGCGCGGGGCCGAAGACCCGACGACCGAGCCCACGAGGACGCACATTCTTTGTCATTTATCTTTTCCCTTCTTCTGCTCACAGCTGCCACGGATTTGTACCTACACTTCTTCCAACTAGTCCCAAAGCGTAATTAAATAAATACCCAGGGTTCATTTTCGCAACGACTCCTCAAATCGGATGACGCAATTTGAAATACGAGTATACCTTATTTCGTTTACACAATTAAGGTAAACCTCCCAGTAATCGACACCTTAGTGGCCAATGGATTACAGTAATTAATCACCAAACCACAGTATTGGGCCAGTGTCGAGTACAGGGACGTTTACCTTGCCAACATATTTAGAACCAAGGAAGTTTATATGTTATTTCAGCAAGCATAATATTTATAGTAATCACTAGGACGGGTCATAAAGTAATAGCACATGTAGATGGAATTGCGAGCGCAGCGAGCGCGAAATTTTTAAACATTATGATGCAGTGCGGAAAATACTTCATACTTTTCGGTCTCCGGTTATAAAGCCATATCACATATAGATGAAAACGCGAGCGCAGCGATCGCGAAAATTTTCAAACATTATGATGCAGTTTGGAAGATATTTCATACTTTTTGGTCTCCGGTTATAAAGTCATATCACAACTAGATGAAAACGCGAGCGCAGCGAGCGCGATATTTTTCGGACATTTAATACAATTGCGGAAAATACTTCATATGAGTCGCCAGAGATCTTTTCACGAGCCTTAGTAACCTAGTTAACATCGCAAAGCACACGATGTAAGTATCTGGTGACTTATTAGGGTTCCGTACCCGAAGGGTCCAAATGGAAAACACAGAAGAGACACACAGAAGCTACGCAGCAAACAGTATTAAAATAGTCGACATACGGTAATCCACCTATATGCCTTCGCAAAATTCCCTATGCTGTTGTTGTGCTTCATCATCAGGCCTTCTCAAGTTCCTGTACAGAGGCGTCTCAATAGATAGGTACTATCAAAAGAGTCTAATGACAAATTATTACTAACTATATATCTTTAAAACATGCCTTAAAATACTGTTCTGATCCATCATCAGATCCTCAGCAGATCATGTATAGAAAGAAGCTACTCAGCAAACACAATCTAAAGAGCCCAAACACGAATAAGTTACTACATGCCATCGCAAAGTTCTCTATGGCATGGTTTTACTCCATCATCAGACCCTCAGAAGGTTATGTACGACGTCTGTTCATGCAACATAAACAAAAGGGACCAAAAACAAACAAAAATATTATCGATCTCTGCACAGTACCCTACTATGCTTTTCTGCTCCATCATCAGATCCTCAGAGTAAAAGTGCATGTACTCCATAACACATTCTATGGAAATCGTAAATGCTGGCCCAGCAGTTCCGGAGAAAATGCAATCGCACGCACTTTAGCAAGTGAAAAATGTTTACTGCAGCGCCCCCTGGCGAGTTATCATCGTAATTCGTAATTCGTATCGTATTTCTGCCCGACTAAACTAGAAACCTATTGCAGAAAACCGTTTCTAAATCGGTCAAGCCGTTTCGAAGATATTGATGTGCACACACAAACAAACAAACAACCTCTCACCCTAAACGCATATACCTTCTCCGTTCCGTCGTGGGTAAAAAGCGGTTTATAATACCATCACACGGTTCGGCAGGAATCATAGTATAAAGGATTTGCCTGGTCGTGGTAGAAAACGCGGCCCTTCTCGACCTAATTTGGACAAGAAGATATGCGAGCAGTTTTCCCGGAAAAAAGATATTTCCATTCGGGATTGTGCGAGAAAATGTCATACTACTATTGGAATGGTCCAGCGTGCCAAGGAGCGGAACCCTAAAGAAGATAAAGCAATTTTTTCGAAAAATTTGGTCAAAAAGTGATGGTTTGGCAAGGTATTTGTCAATGCGGTATGAAAACGTCGCCATTCTTCGTAAAGGGCAATTTAAATTCCGATGTTTACTTACAATAAGGAATGCCTTCAAAAGCGAGTGCTGCCACTCATTCGCAAGCACGGTGGCCATAGATTGTTCTGGCCTGATTGAGCTGCGTGTCACTATGCTCGCCATGTACTGGACTTGTTGTGAAAATGCTAAATCCCCTGAATTGCCCTGAAATTAGACCAATCGAGATATTTTGGGCTCTGATGAAGGCAAAGTTAAGAAAACAAGCCAAATCAACAGATAACATCGAGCAATTCAAAAAAGACTGGGTTCGTACCCAAAAATCGTTCAGTACAGTTGCTGTCCAGAAGTTAATGAAGAATATTAAAATACAAAGTCAGAAAACTAGCAAAGGGAGGCAATAAATAAAAAAACTATCACTACAATATACAAGTTGTTTGAAGATTTAAGAATCGCATTATTTTAGTTTTTTTTTTGTAATAAAACTTTTTACGCACATTACACCATTATACTTGTTTCCATAATTAACGATACGGTTCTTATTAGAAAAAAATGGCAACTGAATGGTGTTTAGGATTCGAGACAAGGTGATTACGTTGCTGTAAAAACTAAATTGTTATATTGTCGAATCTTAACACGTGGATATTTTAAAATGCCTGGCGATGCTATTTTTTGTGTTCTACGTCGACATGCCATTCATTTTCATTTGATGCATAATCTAATTAATAGAGACAGCATAACTACTTTATGCTAGACTCTGCACTAGTCGTTCGATATTTAAAAAAATTAGTTATGTATGTTCCTTATTTCCATTCCAGATTCAAAATCCTGTCTTATAAAATGTTATATGGCTTGGTAATGTTAATTTCACAAACAATAGTCGCAATGATAAACGTCTGGACAATATTTGAGACAAATGTATCCGTAACGTCTGTTAGTAAGTAAATTATTGATTTCCGTAACTCAAATTAAATTAATCACACCGCACAAACTGTTTGTAATGTTATTTTTAGCTGCATACAGCACATAACTTTATTAACGTACCTATATCATGTATAGAGACCGTGTATCATGGTGAATAAACACATAAAGTTGACGAAACCCCGTCAGTTTTGTAGATGTAGGTAAGTAGATCGTCTCGTTATATATAGCATAATCCCGGCTGTTCCATATTGCATTAAAGGCGACTGCTCTGATTTCAGTGATTGTCTTTGGTGTGCTTGTCATGCATGTGGCGAACATAGCCGATCTTGTAAGCAAAGATGCGAGAACATTGCAAGCACATGCTTGCAACACACCTTTAATTCTGAGGATGGTTGGGCTTTTATCTCATTGCGCTTGGCATCAAGGTCAATGCGACATCGAGACTCAAAGTTCTCGATTCTCGACTTTGCAGTTAATCAAAGTCCTCGCAAAACTTTAGTATTCCGCGAACGATCAGACCAACAGGTATTTAGCATCTTACGTAAATATTTGAGGTGAAAACGATCCAGCATGCGAATATGGCGACGATACACAGTCCCTGCCTCAGCGGAATATATAATATAGGACAGCACAAAGGCCATACGATTATGGTGATAAACTGTTTTCCGCACTTTGTCCGTGTAAGTCGGGACCATTAGGCGTGGCCGGACGTGGTATCCTCCTGGAGTCACCACAGGGTTCGCGGAGTGGCCTCGTTACTTTGAGGATTTGAGTTCGTTGTGCAGCTACACCTTCGCATCCCAGGATGACGTCAGGCATCCCCCTGCATAGGGGGCAGTCGGTCTTACCTAGAGCAAATACTCGTAGACTTGTTCAGTGGCCAATGTCCCCAGGTAGCGGAACTTATCAACCTGCTTCAGTTGATCCTCGCCGAGTCTAACGACCAGTGGTTCTTGACTGTGGATGCCCCGTGACATCTCCTCAATACTTTTGACGGTAATATTGTGCCCAAATCTGCGACAAGACTCTTCGAAACCGAACATGAGCTGTTGCAGATCTTCTAGGGATTCAGTCACAAAGCACAGGTCGTCTGTATACATAATGTCTGTAATAACTACGTGCGAGACTTTTGAGCGAGCTTTGAACCTGGCTAAGTTGAAGATGTTACTGTTTGTGCGGTAACGAATACGTATACCTTGAGGAGATGTTTGTAAGGCTCTTCGACTACGATCCCAAAATACAAAGCAAATAGAGTGGGCGCCAGCACACATCCTTGCTTCCGAGAGGAAAGAAATCCGATTGCTCGTCGTCGATGGCAACACAGCACTCCATTTGTCATGTAAGGGTCTTATTAGCCTCACAACTTCTTCGTACTTTGCTTAGGCTTACCGGTTACCCAAAGGGCTTCACGAGGCACACTGTCAAATAAATACCTTCTCAAGGTCAACGAAAAAAAAAACCCAACATATTGTCTATTTTCCTTAAATTTATAACTTGCAATGAATAATAATAATTAGTTAGTTTTTTGAATATTTTGTTTGTTTATTCAAGGCTTTAAAATTATTGTGATGCCTTAAGTTGTGAATTAATTACCGACTGACATGTAAAAGTACCTCGGGCCTATAAATTTGCAGAATCAATATTGGATTTTGCTTAAAATCACTATGGCGATTTTAATGGATGTCATGTCGGTCCGTAACCAACAACCGTATAAGATAATTAGTTATTATTTGTGTGCAAGTGTAATAATGGTGTCCGTTTAAGTATGTCTCACTTTATTTTCAGGTCATTTATCTTTTTATGTCTCTAGCGCTGTAACAACCATAATTTTCTTTCAAGTGGCAAAGAAATGGCCGCAGTTATTGAGGAAGTTACCCCATTATCAATTGGACGAATATGTAGATTCAAGACTTAAGACGAAGTGTAACATTTTTATAACAATATTTATGGCTGTTGCTATAGGTTAGTATACAATTAAGAAGTAAACTCTAATTAAAAAATCACATAGAATCAGTGAATTCCCACAGAAATAATGGAATTTAAAAAACATGAAGACAATTTAATATTTGTTATGACGTACACGGTGATTTTCAATCGGTAACCAACCGTAACAGATTCCAATGGGCGACATCACATAAAATTACATCGCTGTTTAGTTAATTAAATTTAATGAGAATATGGTCATCCTACGTTTCTTCCCTTCCGTCCGGCTATGTAACTGAGTTTTGTAACCAGCTACGAAATGGGAATATTTTTTATCGCTTGGAACCCAGTTATGAAGGAAGAATTGTTTGTCTTTATTTGTAACTCATTTGTAACTAGCTACATAGTAGGAATATTTTTTCCTAGTTGGAAATCCAGATACGAATAGAGAATTCTTTGTCTCAACTTGTAACTGATTTGTAACTGGCTACAAAGTAGGAATGATTTTTCCCTGTTGGAAATCCAGCTTACATGGCCATACAAATCCGAGATTTTCAAACACAAAAAGCTAAATAAAGTAATAGCTATTTGCGATACAAGTGCAGAAAACAGGAAATCCAACTCGTTTCGATTTAAAACACTCCCTTCGGTCGTGTTTTAATTTATCACCACTCGTTGCGAATTACCTATTCACACGTGTATCGTACAACGTTTTACAGTACATATGGCTCTTTAAAGTTTCGACATATGCAAGTAATCTGCTGATTACCGCACTAGTGCGGTAAAGTAGCATCATATGTACTGTAAAAAATATTATCGAACATTTTTACTATTTCTGTTACAGTGGTAACAGAAATACAGCCTCTGTAAAAATGTTAACTGTTTAACTATGACGGGTTATGAGGTACAGTCCGGTAATTAACTTTATTTACAGCGTTTATTAAGTAATAATCAAAAAGCTACGTTAGACATTCCCAAAATAAATTAATGAATGCCTCAATGGTTACAACTTACTAATATTGCAAAAATGATAATAAACAATAGGAATAGTTATATTTATTGTTTTTTAGGGCTTTTTAACTCGAGTTTATTTTTTGTATAACGCAGATGGAGTCGCAGACAAAAACTAGTTATTAAATAAATCACTAAAGAGTAGCTCTCAGGTTTTTATCACTTCCTGATATTAAAACTTATTGAAGATAAATATACTCTGACTGGAAGTACAATCGTCACTGTCGTCTGTCATCACTGCTACTTATAATTGTTATTATGTTTGAATACGTTTACGAGTTGTGATTGTAATACATTGAATCGAATTTTGTTCATAAAATGGATTCTCAAACATCTAATAGTGATTCTGAACATATAACATTTGTGAAAACGCGACGTGGAGGTAAAATGTTACTTCTTTATGGACGCCAATACCATTATAGAAAAACATATTCGGACGATAATACATTTTGGCTTTGCTGCCGCAGTGGTTGCAGGAGAAATGTAACGTTGGATAAAAACAACAAAATTGTGATACAAAAATTGCACCAAGAGGAATGTACACCTAATATGGCTAAAAATGAAATGTTGCGACAAGTTGATAGTTTAAAAGAAAAAGTAAAACACAATTTGGGTCCGATTCAAAAACAATATGACGAAATGGTTTGCACTCTAAAAGACAAAAACATACACGAACAGCAAGAAATACCCAGCGTAAAGTCAGCAATGTACAGCGGCAGAAATAAACATCTGGAGATTTTGAAATCACGCTGTGATGCTCCTGAAGAAGTTATGATACCAAATAAATTTGAGAATTTTTTGCTGGCTGATTATAACGATGTTGGAAATAGGATTATTATTTTTTGTTCCCGACAAACTCGAGAAAATATACACAAATATAGTCATTTTTTCTCCGATGGTACTTTCAAATCATGCAGTCAGCCTTTTTTACAACTTTATCGCATACATGGCTATAATGATGAAACAAAAACAATAATTCCATTATTTTTTGGGTTCACTCATAGCAAGGATGTTAAAACGTATGAGATTTTATTTAATCTTATAAAGTCGCAACTACCACAGTGGAATCCCAGAAAATTTACTGTTGATTTTGAAGCTTCGGCAACAACAGCGTTAAGAAACACGTTTCCAGACGTTATTATACGTGGTTGTTATTGTCTTTGGCGGAAAACCCAAAAAATGAAGATCAAGGCTAGAGTGCAGAGAAGACACGTCGCAAGATGTGCTGCTTTAGCCTTACTACCTGCTGAGTATAGACATAGCGGATTCAGTTATATTTTAAGTAGGATGCCAACTGGGGAGACTATTACAAATTTCAACTTATTTTTATCATCAATGGTTTAAAAATAAATGTTTCCGAAACACGTGGAACTGCAATGGTGAAAGCGTAAAAACCACAAATAATTTAGAGGGTTGGCATTCCAAAATTAATAAGTATATAGGACGCAAGAATCCAACTTTCCCAGAAGTAATACAAGCGTTGGAAAACGAAAGCAAATGCTACGACATTTCGTATAGCAATAAAAATAAGAACTACAAGAAATAAAAAAAAAACCAGGAATATGAAGACATCAACAAAGAGATTGATCGAGCTCTACATGATCTACACAGTGGAACCATTAATTTAGGACACTGTATTGAACTAATATGCCCTTATGTTGTTTAAACAAACTTAGCCTAGTATTGTTGCTGCGTAGACAGATATTTTTATTTTAAGCACAGGAATGGCGATATTTAGTTAAATTTATTATATAAAAAAATATATATAACTACTATTTTTTGTTCGTTTTATCATTATTACGCCCTCTCACCTGCCGGTTGCATTCTCCGCTGCGACGTCCAAGATTTGACAAGTCTGAATTACCTATTTCAGTAGAGTGACTGCCATCTGACCTCCTCTCTATATGTAACATATAGCACAGTGCTGCTACCAGGGTTTTTTTATGACTTTTAACTAGTTTACAATAAAGTACTTAGTTACATACTGAGATAGTTAATTCTCAATGCGTAACTGGGTTTCAAAGGGACAAAAAATATTCCCAGTTCGTAACTGGTTATAAACGGGGAAAAAGTAGTTACAAACTAAGATAATTAATTTTCAATGCGTAACTGGGTTTCAAAGCGATAAAAAATATTCCCATTTCGTAGCTGGTTACAAAACTCAGTTACATAGCCGGACGGAAGGGTTTCTTCATATTTTGTGGTAGTGCATACGTCAAATTTCAGTGCTTTACCGTGAAATTTGAAAGCCTTAGGTCACAAACTCATCCATCTACTTGGGTAATTGACATCTAACTCTTCATAAATAAATATTTGCCACAAGAGTGAAGGTCTTTATGTTAATTTAAAAAAAAAACAAGTAATCGTTCCAGGAAGTTTTAGGTTCACATTTTATAACTAACCACGGGTAGAGTAATAAAGATTTTTAATTAATTTTTGAAGGTTGTTGACGAAAATCAAATTAGTTTATTTTATGTAACGACGATTGTCGTCGTTTATACTGTGAGTATTAGAAGATAATCTGTAATCAGCAGGCGAATCACGTAACTTTATGTACTAACGGTAGATAGATTTTACTGTCAATTTTGAAGTATAAATGTATGAGTTGACAATTAAAATTTGACATTAGAATCTACCTAACGGTCGTACAAAAGTTACGTGATTACCCCGCAGGAACCAATTTACCTGATTACAAATCATTTTCTATATATATTTCCTATATATCATTGTTTATCTTCTCACTTTAGTGGAACACGTGTTAGCAGAATTTTCCGTAATAGCAGTAGTATTGGACTGCGCGACAGACTATACTCGATTGTTCAGAGACTACATTGAGACGAGTTTCCCATGGGTGACTGAATTTGGTCTACCTGACCATTTTCTAATAGGGGTTTCTATAAAGGTAAAATCGTCATGTTAATATTAGCCACAACGTGCACAGATAACAGTCTCTAATTCACCAATAAATGCAAGTAGATAGAATTTACAAACGGATAATGGGGAACCTGCGTTAAGCTTACATAGACTACAGTAATCCAATAATGATCGGCATCACTATTGTATTACTGGAATATTTATTCTAAATTTTTTTTCGAAATATTTTTATCAAAAGTTACGTAAATTGAAATGTAATTTAATACGCGCATTGACGTTACTCCATCAGTCATCACCTTAGTAACTTCAGTTGAAAACATTGAAATATATCTATTAAATGGAAAATAATTTATTATATTACCGAAAATATATTATTTCTGTGATGCAAATAATATTCATGTGTCATGAAAAGTTTCACGTGTTATGCAGTGACGTCATTCTAGCTAGTGAGTGTTTACGCGCGAAATTTGATATGTAGGTTATTGATTTTAATTAAATAAATTATTTGTACATATTTTAACTTTTTCGTATTTGGTATCATTACTACATTATTAGATCTTTAAGATAGACTTTATCAATGAAATAATGTGAGTTCCCCATTCGTATAAATCGTGTGCCTCATGAAATGGAAGGCGGATAGCCCATTATTTTGTAAACGTACCCACGCAAAAGACCCGCGTAGTGATACGTTTTGCATGTCAGCATTTTGGCAAGAATTGACATTAAGTATTTACTTAGATCCACTTCTGAACTCTGATGGATACATTAACTAGCATTAAGCCTGTATGGCCCGGTCTAATTCTGAGTGTATGATCATAACTTCCATAATATTTCAGTTTATAAATATAACAGCAACGTTGACCTGGAGTTACTCGGATGTCTTCATAGTTTGCATCAGTTATTATTTGACTTCAGTATTAGAAGGCATCTACCGAAAACTGATTGATAATAAAACAAAGGTATGTTCAAATCATAATAGTAATTTACGATATAATGGGTTAGAAACATTAGAAAATTTGAATAGGTAAGTCGATATTTCGATTCAGTGTCGATCGAAGGATTCACCACGCGTAAAATAACTTGTGATCCCAAACATGGTTCCCTAGACAAACATTATATACGTTTGAGAACGACTTATTTCTGTGGTGACTAATTAAATAATAATATAAGACACTTGTTGCATTTGTCGTTGATTTAAGGCACAATATATTGGCAACTGCTCAATTAAAAAAGAAACGTCAAGAATAAAATAATGGCTTCCATAATATTAAAATTAAATAGCCAAAGGAAGTATGCGTCGTTTTAAATCCGTAATCAATCGCAACCAATAGAATACCTTCTCAATTGCAGTATTTATCGTCAAGTTTTTGGATGTCGGTGCGCGAAGATTACAACCACGCCGCGAAGCTGGTCCGCGCGTTCGATGAGGTCGTAAGCGGCGCCGTGTTCGCATCATTCACCGCGAATTTGTTCTTCATTTGCTTTCAACTGTACAATTTACTGTCGTGAGTAATAAAACTTCTTAACTATCTTATATTATCAGGGATTATAAAATTTGACTATAAGAAAAGCGTACGATAATTGTCTATTTCAGAGATGGAGTGCGACATACAACTGGGGCCTTAAAATGCCCAAGATCTGGAAACGGGTTGGTAACATCATTATACCCCAGAGCAAAACAACGGTTCAACTTGTTGGATATTGGATATAAAGTTAATCCGTTATCACATCTCTTATCTATACTGATTTGTTACGTGACACCGTTGACCTGATATAACTACTAATAAATATATTATGCGGATGAGTAATACCTAAAATAACAATATTTCAGACCATTAGGAGGATACGAGAGTGTGATATATCTGACATACTCAATGATGTTTGTATTATTCCGATATATGTGCGTTTCTCTCATCGCTGCTAGAGTTCACACAACCGCAAAATCTTTGGCTCCTGTTCTTTATGACGTACCATCAAATGTGTATAACATCGAGGTATGATTATTTTATTCTACAATTATCTGAATAATGTAACGTTAACAAAGACTTCGTAAAGGAAACTACAATGAAATACAATACACATACACTTTATTCCAAACTTCAAAAACAGAACACAAGACAGGACATAAGAGCTCGCGCACACAGAGAGAGTTCTGGCGTTCCGAGTTCTGCGTCACCGTTCTGCCCGTCGACCGCGACAGTTCCGACACACACATAAATGTGATATTTTACTCACTTCTTTCAAATCCCATTGCCGCGGCTACTTCAAGCAAAGCTTCGCCTTTTTGTCACGGTTTTTGTAGTGGACATTGCTTAACCTCCTGACACCTGGCGTCCTTTACAAAGTGCTAAATAAATTTAATTATAATTTAATATAAATATCATATAGCAAACCCGTCTCCCTAACCAATTCTATCAGTTTTTCAGTATTTGCAACTTCAGACATCGCGGGCAGCTATCTATTACACATACTTATCTATGGTCGCGGTAACGCGTTGTTTTCTGTTTCGGCAGCAATAGAACGCTAGGACGCGACCTTCCGCTTTGACCGCCGCGGTCTGCCTGTGTGCGTTATCGTAAGGGCCTCGGTACATTGTAAAGAAAGCAGAACGCTTGAACGCTCTCTGTGTGCGCTCGGTGTAAAGCTTAAAGTAGCGGTACATCATTTAACAGGGACACAGTTTAATAAACAAATTAGAGAGGCAATTTTTATTTAGACGTGGCGCTAGTAACACTTGTCGTAGTTATTTCTAAAAATATTGTGAACCATTTTGGCAACATAACTTTTCCAAAGTAAAAAAGTCCGCTGAATCGGATTCCGAATGTTGCCAAGCCGAATTTTAGCTCTTTTGCTCAAAATTCATGATGGCGGAATTCACCTAAAAAACCCGTAAATACAACTCGGATCTGGTCGACATGGACGCAAACCTTTAGTGTGACGAACTAACCGCAAAATGAAGTTGGTTTTAATAGTAAAAATTATCAATTTATTATTTGTTGGTAAATTATACGTAATACTAAACATTATCACCAACTTTTCAAGTTCATAGGTAAATGGGAAGTAAAAAAATCCCACGCCACGCCCGAGTTAGTAATAATTTTGCTGCCATGTAATACACTCTTCTTTTCACTTCTCCTATGAGAAAAACTATTCCTCCGAATAAGTAAGTAAAAGAACAATACTAAACCAAAATGTACCTGAAATAAACGAAAAGTTAAAGATTTGCTCGATTAAGATACATAGTATATGTACCTACACAGGTTGTTGTGATGAATAAAGATGAATAACTAAACCAGTCGCGGGCGCGCTGCCAGCTCTGGGGCGCCTGTGCAGCCGCCGCCCCCGCGCCCCCGCGGGCCGTCCACCCGCGACCAGGCACAGGGAGCAATAGTAGATTGTGTCTCAAGGGAGCAAAATGATATATTTACGGCGAGGGCGATATATTGAATTCTGGGTGAAGAGAAAGATTCTACAATAGAATCCTGAGCGTAGCGAGGGATTCTAAAGCAGAATCTTGAGCGTAGCGACGGCTTCAAGTGTTTACGCCCAAGACGGAAATAATTTTGCTACCGTGTGACACATACTGCTTTTCACACCGTCTATGAGGCCCGCTGCTAAAAACATGAAATATCTTACAAATGATTTTGCTACAGAGTGGCACATACTGCTTTTCACACCTTCTATGAGGAAAAGAGTCATTGTTGCCCTCAAATGAGGGAAGAAAACTACAACTTTGATCCCGCATTCGAAGGCAACAATAACTCTTTTCTGAATAGCAGGTGTGAAAAGCTCTTTTTTGTCAGAAGATAAGAAATGAAAAATAAAATTAAGGAAGAGCTAAAACGACTTTTGCTCCCTCTAAACGGCCTAGAAAAGCCTTTTTTTGCATCGTTTTTTGGAGTTTATAAAGAGACTTACTCAAATAGTTTGATAGTAATAGAATTGCAAAAGGAATTATGTAAGATACACTACGATGAGCCAGGGACGAAGATAATAAAATTCATCCACAAGAAAATGAGAGTAATTAATATTTTTTAATCTCACACACATATTGCAGCTTTAACTTCACTGCACACCGCACAATCGTCGAAAGTTCAGACGACATACAATCTAAACAGGGGACGGCAACTTTTTAGCAGTCAAGGGGTTATATTAGCCACCAAAAATGTCGCGGGTCGCACGCGTTAACAATTAATTTCTGCCTCTATCAGACGAGAGAGGCTCGCGGGCCGTAAGTAACGATCTCGCGGGCCGCCTGTTGCCCACCACTGCTTTAAGGCATTGCTCATAACTTTGGATATAATTAGGTACAGTGAATGCACAGAGTTGACGTTACATTATACTAAGTACCACTTTCATTCTAGGTTCAGAGGTTTTTGGATCAAGTTCATCATGACACTATAGCTCTAAGCGGTCTTCAATTTTTTTACGTCACAAAAAGTCTGGTACTAACTGTAAGTATTCTTAATATACAAAAATATATTTACTTTTCACGCTCCTAAAGAATACACAGTGACATCGAGGTCGTGTCTCTAATTTATAGTTTCTAACTCTGTAAATGATTGCGATCTCGAGCGGGTGCATGGTACAATAATATACTTCGCCGGGTATGGCAAACGGATACGTTGCTTAGTAGTGTGGATGACACGATCTTCGGCGTCCCTGTTATCGATGATTCTCAAACTTTGTATTTTGGGGAAAATAGTTGTCTTACTTAAAACATAGGATATAAATTATATGAAACGACTGTATAAAAAACAAAATTACAACAATGACAAAAAAAGATACTGCATCTGGCCTTAATAGTCTTGCATGCCGTCCATCGTGATTAAGGAGAATTTGCGGCAGTGGCTTGTAATAGTCAGAAGGTAAAAAGTGCTTTGAACATACTCGCTCTGCAAAATAATAAAATTCTAATCATCTATACCAAAGTATAGACCCAGCTATATTCAATCAGTATAACAACATAACACAACGATTGCGGATTTTTGCAAATAATCGGTTGATATTCCAATTGTCAAGTATCGGCTTAGCCACCACTATTTTTGTCATTTAGTATCAAAATTATATTTTGACTGAATAAAAAGGACCCCAACAACATTAAAATGCACAAATCAAGAAAACAAAGAATTTTACGTAGTACGGTGTACCATTTTTTTTCCTTATTTTCGATCCACAATAGCGAAGCCATTCGTTGGCTACTGACTCGTTTTGTGGAAGTGAAAAAAAAACAATAAGGTCCAGCCTTTAACACTTCTACTCTTACAGTTCCGAATAGAACAGCCTACCATTTTAAAATCTGGCCTACATTAACTCTTATTAGCAACGGCACCGCAAAAAAGTTTGGCAATTACTGCTTAAGCTGACACCGACCGAGAGCGATATATGCAATTCAGTACATCCGAGCGAGATCGCGGTTAACGTCAAAGCGACTGACATCACGCTCGTATGTGTGAGTAAGCAGTGTTGCCAGTAGTGTATTATGATACTCCCTGACTTCCATGTATTCTGTGAGTATTTTATTAAATTATTAAGTACATTCATGTTCAACTTGACCTATTTTGTGTGCTTAAACAAGTAAATGGCAATTTTAATGCGTAAACAATTTATTTTGCATGATAACGGCAGATTTTTTTTCTTTGATTATCCGTTTGTTACTATAAAGTGGCAACTCGACCTCGTGTCATGATCCTTATTGTCAGACCTTGTTTTCTTAGACCATGAGCGGGTGTAATATTAACCTATTTGAAAACAAACTGATTAGATCAGTAAGAAATATCATAATACCAAACCAAATGAAACTACTGGCTCTGTGAGCTGTAGACCTCGCGAGTCTTGTTTTTTTTTAAGTTAGGTTGAAAATATGGAATGTTTTTGATAATTTCCAAAAAGTGACTCGACAAAAATAAACTATATAATTACCGAACCCGAAAACTATATAAAATTTCACGGTTGAGAAATGCGACCTATAGAGGGAAACAAATGGAAGTACATAACATTATTGTTGCACCTGAAGCACAGACCTTCGTTTCACTAGCTCAATTATTTTAGTTTAGTTTAGTCATATGTTTTACATGAATGCTATATCAGTTTCGTGATATTTTCGTTTTGATCCAATAAACGGAATTAGAATTTTAAAGATTTATTTGACGCTAAAAATGTAGAAAACATATGCACGTAAACAACTGCAGTAGTTACAATAACTGTGTCGCAGCCGGTTAGTTTGGAGCTGGAGTTTTAATGATAAGCTTGCAGGCTTGTTCACGAAATTAAGTAGCCACCTAAAGTTGAGCCTTCATAATTATATAAAAACTTTTTGTTATGCTAATGCGTGATATTCTAACATAGGTATTTTCAACTTTAAGAAAAATAAATGACATATATCATTGATCAAGATGCCGAGGATAAACGATAAAAATCGTAAATTAATTATCGTATCCTATTGTACAGAAAAGGGTATTTCGATGCGACAACTCTCAATACGGTATAAATTATCTAAAGATGGTATACGAAAATTTTTGGAGAATTTAATGCACTATGCGATCTGCCAGGTCGCGGTCGGAGAAAAGGCTGCGTGAAGCCGAAATTGGACGCAGAAATAGTTGCGTCTTTCCGTCAAAATCCATCGGCCTCTACTCGCGATGTAGCCAAAAAGTTAAAGACTTCGGTTGGGAAAGTGCAAAACGCCAAATAAAGAAATAATTTACAGACCAGGAAGAAATATAAAATTCCGAAAAGGACTGCTGCCCAGCTTGAAAGAGCGAAATCTCGAGCTAAAGCTTTGAACAAGTATTTAATTCAAAATAACGACCAATACATTTTAATGGATGACGAAACATATATTAAAAAAGACATAAGAACGTTACCGGGGCCCCAGTTTTATACGTACGCAGCTGGCGAGGATGTTTCAGAAGAGCATACGTGCGTGGCTTTTGAAAAATTCTCCCAAAAAATCTTTGTTTGGCAAGCTATTTGCTCATGCGGGCTTAAAAGTACGAGCTTTTTCACTACCGGTACAATCAACGGAGATGTCTACCGAAAGGAGTGTATTAAGAAGCGAAGCCTGCCCATATATCGGAAACATACACGTCCCCCAATATTTTGGCCAAATTTAGCTTCTGCTCATTACGCTAAAGGCACCTTAAAATTGCTTGATGACGAGAATATTAATTATGTTGAGAAAAACATTAACCCACCCCCTTCGGCCGGCTACGAAACCGGAGTTTCAAATTGCCCAGAACTTCGTCCGATTGAAAGGTATTGGGCAAATATCAAACAAATATGGAATGATGACATGACTTCAAAAAAATATGGAACGCAGCCTCTCGTCAGTTCAGCAACAGTTACACGTACGCTGATGGCAGGCATTCGAAAGAAAGTCAAACAGTTTGCCAACTCTTAGGGCTTCTACAAAAATTAGCATTGTACTTTCTAGAAGAAAGTATCATATTAAATTAAAAGTTAAGTAGTGAAAACTAACTACCTATAAATTTTGCATTTGAAAAAGTAAATTAGATCATTTAGATTTTTTATTAACGATTGCATTAAACCATCTCGTCGTGTGACGGCTAAATGATAGACGCTTACTAAATTAATGGAAAAACAGTTTTATAAACTCGCAAGCAACTATATATATCTTAACACATAATTTGATCCGTTCAAGAGCTGGAAGAAAAATGAATAGTATCAGGTGTTTTATAACGTATTTTGAAGAATTCCTGGAAATTGCGGCCTACATTGGAGTGCATGTTCTACGCGCAAGGCTACGTTGAATATGAAAAACAATTCAATTTATTTGTCACGCCATTGTTTTATTTTATCGCAATCGAAATGAAAACTATTGTGCAACTTCGTCATAAAACCCATTTACCCTCGACTAATACGTCTCAGTTAAAATGGCGCGTTTTATGTCCTTGATTAAACTACTACTTAATGCAATTTAATATAGGTATTATATATTCTTTAAAAGTTTACCCATAGGTACATAATTGTAATATGTTCAGTCGAGTTCGACAATACTTGCCCGGGCAATATGATCGAAAATATGTTAACACTACTTTATTATTAATGTAATACGTTGATCAAATATTTTAGAAACGTTGGAAACGTACATAATTATATTTATGAACTCGACGGTACCTATATGTAGGTGTACTATAGAACATATGAATTTATTCAAACCCTCCTTAACTAAAATGTGTTTTGTCCTTTTCTCACAAAAGCAAAGTTAAAATGATAGAAAAAGACAAACAAATTTTAACGGAAATTGAGTTATGATCGGTTTGCTGATACCTACCTCTCTTGATTCGATTCGAACTTACGTGATAAACCTTGTCATTTTGATACTTTACTTGTTTCAGGTAGCGGGTACAATTTTCACATACGAGCTGGTTTTGTTGCAATACGGAGGATAGTAATCAAAATGCACTACTGTTTAACTTCTCTTGTCCGCTTCCAACATCTCAAGACAACTCAACTGCTACAGGCTAAACTTTCAGTTTCGTGCTTTTCCTAATTATTCAATAATTTCATAATTAATTAATTGGAAATACAATGTTTTGCGCGAAGCCTCAAAAATAACTAAACATTTTATTTTATCATATGGCAATTTTGTTGCCAGTTTTCGTTGCACCGTTTAGTACTACCCAGGGGTCACATGTAGGATGCACTTCGACCCCCCTTGTCAAGTGAGTGGGCAACTTGACTGTTAGAATTTCTCAAGCCGTCCGGATGCCTCTAACATGGCTTAACGACTGCTATCATAGACAGCAGCCGGGATTACCGGTTGAACGTGCCTTCCAAAGCACGGGAGCGCTCATTTAGTAACCACTATAAGCAGTCACCCATCCAAGAACTGACCCCGGCCCATGTTACTTAACCTCGCATACCGCACGCGGCACGCGGGCGCCTCTGGGCCACGAGCGCTCCACTTTTACCATAAAATGCGCAAACGCATTTAAGGTTTTACTGTTGATTAAATTTATACGTACCTTATTTAGAACTAACCTTATACTCTATCTACACGCACCTCAAATGTTATGTCAAATATAAAGGTTGGGCAAAAAACTGACTTCATTTTATTTCAAATACAAAATAAATTTAAAAATGTATGTGAAATACCAAATATAAAATATATTTAAAAATGTATTTGAAATACCAAATACTTTCGTGACGCGTGTTTGATATACAAATACAGTATTCAAAATAATCTATTTAAATACAAATTACATTTTATAAATTTCTTTGAAACTGGAGTAATTCCAGGATTGACCAAGTAAAAATGTAAATACCGCCATTATCATTGTCAACAGTGCCTCGTTTCTCTCCTGGATGCGACGCGAATGTCGTGAATTTGAATGATGGATTCAAATTTGGTAAATTCACGTGGCATCTAATTAACCTAACCTAACAATAAATCTCGATGCATCTGAACTGAATTCTCAGTAACAATTTGTATTGACACTTGACGGTGACACTTACACTCAGAGTTGCCACAGTGGCCTATCTGCACCAGGGACCGATACCGGTATTTTTAAAAAACCCTGAATTAGCCCAATATTTTGGATTATTTTTTGCTCTTTACGTAGGGCTGAATCATGTATTTAGGTAACAACGTCGTATTATTAGATTGTCCCATTAAAAACGAAATAATGAACCGGTAACCGTAATAATACCGGTATTTTTCTATGGAGAAAATACCTATTTATTTGGGGTCGGTGTAGCATCTCCGTCACTCGTCATGTCTTCATTCATATCCATCTTATATATATCTTCTCTCACACAATCCACACGTTACATGCCCGTACCACGCCAGGGTCTTAGTTTTTCGGCAATGGCTGCTACTTCATGCTTTTCCTTATATGTATATTCATTTCTTTCCGGTCCATTCTCGTCATACCATACATCCACCTACATGCATTCTCGTTTCATCCATCATCTTTGAGGCCCAATATTCCGATCCATACATGTATTGATTTTACTCTTCAATTTACGTGGCATTAGGGCGTCACAAATTGTCTCCGAGACATGTCGCCATTTCATCCAACGACAGCTAATCTTGTTTTTCACGTCGCGGTGGATATCGCAATTACCTGCTAGCGAACGGAGGTATTTAGAGTCGGAGCAGACTGGGAGCGTAACGCCGTCCAGTTAGTTGTAATGGGCGTAAAACCGGAGAGACCACCAAAATAACAGAACATATTTATTATTTTTACATATGATACAGAAAAAAAACTAATAAATAATAACTAATAGTACCTACTCCTAATACTACACCTAAAAACAAAAAAAAACCGTATTACAACAACCTGCTTGATACAGACTCTACTGGATCTTGGCTGGCTGAACATTGTTCGGTTAGATATTAAAGGTAACTCGGTGGGACCGTAAAAGTATATCGATAGGTATGCAGCGCAGTCATAAACGTAAGATTGAATCAATAATAATATATATCAGTTCAAGATTGTGTTTTATATGGAAAATAATATCTTTAGGAGTTCACACAGTTATTGTTGACAAATAGTAAATTATTTTGATTTATTATAAATTTGACACATAAGTACCTATTATAAATTTCATCAACGCCGACTACCAAATGTAGCTTAGTATACAAAAGAAAGTAAAGTATTAATGTCTAGTAATATCACTTTGTCGTATACGAATACTATACTACTACTACTAGACTGTACTCTGCATTTTGAATACTATAGTATTCATATCGTCAACATGTTATCAGCAGTAATATTGTGTTTACTGTGTCCAAGTAAGTATACGATATTAATATTTTAAAAGAAGTAAATCATTGACTGCTAGGATACCAGTTATACAGGGTTTTTAAATAAAGATTCGTCTAAATGCCCTACAATAAATATTACATATGAGGCAACCGTTTTGTGATGATTTCATTCGCCATGAATCACGGCGCTAAGCCGCGGAAAGGGTCCATTTTCCTAGAGAATGATAACTATTTTAACAATCTTAGACACTTTGGGATTAATATCATAAATATTGAGTCACTTTTGGCAATCTTCTCCAGACTCCTAGACTAGCAGAGGGGTGTTTAAGTAGCGTTTTCAAACACGTCTAAGGTGTAAAATAGTCATTTTCCATATAAAAAAATACTATCTAATATATCGTAAATTTGTGATAAGCAACAACTACCTTTTACTTCATATGGTATTGAATGTACATACGAATGTGCTTCACATTTTAATTTTATATACTCTGAAAGTGGGTAATTGTTCATCTAAGTGCCGTGCTTAAAAGTGTTACAGTATTTCTCCTCTAAAGCAGACAAGTATATTTTTTTCCATCCATCTCAACAAAAATACTCTGAAAGTGCGTAATTTCACTTTTTGTTTAATATAATCCCCTCACAACCGCTTCCGAGAAATGGTTCAAACACTCGACCACTATTAACGGTGTGATGCTATACCGCGCGTCCACGGAGGATTTCGTTATTTGTTTTGCGGTACATATTCACGAAAAAAAATGTACTTTTTTGTTCTTCTAATTTAAAAAAATGTACTCATGCGGTTTCAGCATTGCGACATAGAGCTGATGGTCGTGCTAGGTAGATGCTACCTGGCACGACCACAGATAATTTTGTTATTTTTTTTGCTGTGCGTATTCACCAAAAAATGTACTTTTATGTACTGTTATTGAAATCAATGTACTCGTACGGTAGTCCATAATGTACTCTTTATTTTGCTATTATTTTTGATCAGGCGCTAAGAAATCTAAAATAAGATTAATTACCTAGGGACAGCTAACTCATTCACTAGCATATCCCTAATAGATTTTTCAGCCTCCTTTTTGCAAGTGGCGGTCATATACTGCATACTGTTTTTCTTGGTTAGGTCAGCTTACAGGCCAACAACACTCTCCGGTCTGAAACTACATATTCTCATCTCATATTCGGCGGGATAGTCTTAGTTTTAAAGAAAAAACAGACCGCATGAACTTCGAAATACCTAATCGTACCTATTACTTATAGTTTCATTACTTCTTTTATAATTCTTTGCGCCTGATCAAAAATAATAGCAAAACATGGAGGTATGTGATTTCGTGCTCATGTCAGGCGCTGGCGTCCAGGCGACAATTTAGTAATTTAACGAGCCATAGCGAACACATTCAGCGGTAAACACGCAAGTACAATCATTTTTTGGGTATTCTTATTGCTGAAATGTAAGTATCTACGTAAAAAATCTTAAATTAGGATGCTCTCCTGGAAAACCAAATTGACTTCATTGTACCTGCCAAACTGTTCAGGTACATTTGTTTTTAAGTAAGTACTAATTCAGTACATTTCTAGTACATTTTTTTACAATTCGTAAATCCCAAAATAGACAGTTGGGTTGCATGACATTCTGGCACGACCACTCCAACGAGGCTCTCCAGCCCGGCCAACCAAAATGAACTATTCGGCGGGCTAGACTTCTTTTTAAAAACAGAATGCATGAACTGCAAAATACCTACTCGTAACTACATACTTATAGTTTTATTACTTCTTTTATAGTTAATTGCGCCTGATCAAAAATAATAGCAAAATATGGAGGTATGTGTTTTTCGCTTTCATGTCAGGCGCTTGCTTCCAGGCGACAATTTAGTTATTTAACGAGCCATAGCGAACACATTCAGCGGTAAATACGGCAGTACAATTTTTTTTGGGGTCACCTTGTTGCTGAAAACGTAAGTATTTATGTAAAATATCTTAAATTAGGATGCTCGCCGGGAAAACCAAATTGACTTAATTGTACCCACGAAACTGTTCAGGTACATTTGTTTTTAAGTAAGTACTAATTCAGTACATTTTTAGTACATTTTCTACATGTTCGTAAATATCAAAACAGACGGCGCGGTTGCATGACATTCTGGCACGACCACGCCGTATTCATGACACTGAGGTTCATTTAACGGTCAAAATAATATAATTAAATGTAGGTACTCATTTGTACAGTCTACAGCGCATCAATTGAGACAACCGCTACCATTATAAGAGGGCTAAGGGAGATAATTGAAGTCGTATTGTTACGGTTGATATATATAGGAAAAGTAAATAAATACATAAAGACCATTCATGTATTGCAGTGTGTTCTTAAAGCTTGTTATTGTATAATATAGTGCGTGTTGTAACGGGTTTCCTTCGAACAAATACTTCACTTTCGGAAATCAGCCCCACCTTTTAGTATATTGTTAGCCTAGTTAAGGGTTATACAAATAAAGCTAATAACTATTATTATTTGTATTAGTTAATCACATATATTATTTTTATCATTTCATGCTAACAATAAAAGAACAGTAGCATAGACAAAATTTGTCGAGCATAAAACTCTGAGATAATACCTAATCGACACTACACACACTACATATACTTTTTACACTCACTTTCTTGTCACCCGCACCAAATAAAAATGTATTTGTCTAGTTACTATCAAGTGTCAACATTTTCAATAATCGAAACGTGTCATCGTGTCAGGATTAATGATCTAAGATCCGGTATACATGACAATATACCCTCATCTGTTATTCGATAATGACAATACTGATTTTAAACTGTCGGGATCCTTAAGAGATCTAGATCGGCGCAAATGTTCTCAGTTCTTAGTAGTGGATGTTCCACATTAGAATTTATTTTAGATTTCTAGAGTAACTACTGGACTTGTTGTTTTCCTTTTAGTTCTTTTTAATATACCTGTGTACCTCATACTAGTCGCATTGCGGCCAGCCGTGCGGCTAACGGCAATCAAAATGTATGAAACCACAGAGCATCAATTTAACTAGAGGACCTAAGCACCTCAATCTGTATGAGAACCGACCGTGTCACTTTTTTGCTGCCTACTGTGACGTCACGAGAGCATATTAGTGATGTGAAATCTCCGTTGTCCCCGCGAAATCGATACGAAGGCGATATATCGCTCGCGCCGTGCAGTTCGAGTCGATGAATCGGACTCTGACAAATCGGTCACGAAAAATATGGTCCTGTAAAAATAATACTATCACGACCAATAAAAGGAAAAACGATACTTGTCTGGCTTTTTTAAATGAAAAGGCTTCTTTTTGTAAACATCGAATCTTTAGTTCTAACCAACAATTAGAACGTCTAATCTTTACTGTAAAATAATAATCATTACGTTTCTAAGAACAATGCCAGGGAATCAATACTATCGATTACAATGTCAATCTACTAACTGCTTCACTTGTTGATTTTTTCAGTACATCAATTCAGAAATCAGTCGACGATATTTTTTTGTTTGTTTAAAGCTGCTATCATCGAAATGTATGGAGCAAATTGTGCTATGTTTTGTTGGAAACCAGTTTTTTGCTCGGTCGCTTCCATCCATTTCTCTTTTATGTATGGATTACTTGGAAACCTGTAATTGATAATTATAATGTGTCACAAAATACCTAAGTGAACATTACCATACCTCGATTTCAACAATCGATAAGAACTGTGACGAATCGAAAGGTGAACATCACTATTCGTTTTATTGGACAGATGAATGAGAATTTCCCGTTGCGCGTCGATCGTTTTATTTCCATTGCGCGTTTAATATAGGCAGGCCCTACAACTTTGTTACTAAAGTACGTAATGTATCATGAACATGAAGTAATCGTACATCTGTCGCAAATAGACTATTTTTCATATTACAACTACGACAAATCTAAAATAAATGATTTTAAAATGGAATTACACATAATTTTAGAAGGAATTTACTTATTTGTGGTAGGAAACATGTCCATTATTTGGGTCAGCATTTTCTGAACAGTTTCTACAACTCAATACTGAACAACGAGTCATTTTTACGTATCTCGGTTGACGTCTCGCAGCAATAACCGTTCAAGGACTGAGCGAGACTGCGTAGAAGGTTGACGTTTTGACTACTTGTTGGCACGCGAAGTAACAGGCGACGTCTAGTTAAATTGATGGTCTGTGTATGAAACCGCACTCACAGCCGCTTTGTGAGTGCGTATGAAACCAGCGGCTGGCCACGATGCGGCTAAGCCGCTTGATGCGTACCCAGCCTAAGGCAACACCTATAATTTTTCAAATTTATTTGTCATATTCTTTCACCTAAGTACTACTCGATTTTTAAGAATGACCCAAAAACTTTAATACATAACTTTTGGCGTGATAACCTTTTAGAAATTGATAAATGGATGCCAACACGAAAAAGTGTGACGTAATTGTATGACTATCCTGAGCCTCGTTAAGCGAATTTCTATAAAAATTTATTGGATTTTGAACCTTATTGTTCAAACGGTAAAATAGTTTATTGAACGAATTACTTTGATGCAAGTCGGCCGACTTGCATCAAAGTACTGAATGATTTCAAGTTATACCTTAACAGTTGACGGTCAAACCGGTTTCTCTCCTCAAAGCGTAAAACGCGTAAGCGCCCGGAAATTAGCTGTACTTAAGCCCTTTTTGGGGAACTCGGTCTTGGCGTTGTTGCTCGATTTTTCATCAATGTGTTCTTATGACGTTATCAGGTAAAATTATCGTCCGTAAACAGACTTTACAGGCAACCACTTTTTTTTTTGATTATATTTACAGTTTACTTACAAAAAGGTTGTATTACCATGCCGAAAGTATGTTTTCAAGTGAAGATAATGTTTCGTTTACTAATGACAATAAAACTAGTATTTTCAAAGTTATTGAAGGTGGTTGTAACATCTCCATATTATACGATAACATTTTTCACTTTGACGTTTGACACTAAACAATAAAAGTTCCATAATAATGGATATGAAAACGTCACTCATTTAATACAATCATTGATTGACAGTTCGGGTGCCATGGTATTCCGATTGAGATCCGAGTCTCCTCTCTCAGAGATCTGTACCTGTTATCTATCATGTAAGTTTTGTTACTATCGAATAACAGATGAGAGTATATATTTCTTATGCCGGATCTCGCCCTGTGAGGTAGGTGTAGGGTCAGGTGTCCATCAGTTAACCACTTTTTTTTCTAAAGGCCATATCTCAGATGTTTTCGATCGAAATATATTATTGTTTGTACTAATGTATAGGTAGGTTAGTTGGCTACATATTTGTATTAAGGAAATGTTCGAATTCTTTATAGCCTTTACACAATTTTATTTTTTTTTGTGAATGAGATTTGGTTAACTGTGTCCATACCATTGGACACTTTTAACCAGGGGGTTGTGCCAGAGTTAACCGTATTGTACACATTTAATCACTAATTTATATAATTTTATTTCTGTCAAAATAATAACTCAATGTATTATTAAATCGTTTTTTAATAATAATAGAAACATGAAATGCTATGAAAATGACAAAAAAAATAGTTTGCTTGCACATAATCATTAAACAAATAACATTTTTATTAGATCTACTCCGAATATATCTATAAAGTCGTCTTACTGTGTAATTAACAAAGAAATAATAACTTCACAACCCCAGATATTTTCAATAATCAGTCTTGAACACTTAGAATACTATGTAGGTATCACACGATATGTATTTCTTTATCAGTCCATATTTGAGGAATTTTTTTATTATTCATTTTGGCCATTTGGTAGGCGACTCGACGGCAATCTTTGGAGGTGAGTCCATAAAATAGTTTGGCACAATAATCGATATATTTTATTAGCTCCTCCTCTTCTTCTATTGTGAAGACCCGGTTCACCTCATAATTTGGTGTTAGACGAATCGGCTTACCCTCATTCCGATTTAATCTTTCCACATACAGCCGAACGGTAGGGTATGCCAGATTGCATTCCTTGCTCGCTGCCCTGATACTCATGCCTGCATGGACTAGCTCCAACGCTCTTTTCATATCGTCTTCGGAATGTGCTCCTTTTTTTCGACAGTTTGTCTTGTTTCGCCCCATCTAAAATATGAATAAAATATTGTTATTTATTTTGTTATACGTAAATATAATATCGGTGCACATTTAACCATGGCTAAATGTTGGACCTTGCTCTAAAATTATTAGCACTAGACACCAAATACATACACCAAAAGAAGCACAATAAATGTATCTACGCAGCTTATATATCAAAATTCATCTAACACTTACGAAAAAGACGTAAAGTGAAAAGTACTTACCGCTTTTTTCCAGAATTTTAGCACAAGATTTATTATCTTCGTCCTCACACATCCGTTTGTGACGCGGGCGCGCTGCCGACTGGGGTGCGGGGCACACTCGCGCTTAGGCATCTATTGCGCTTGGGTGCACGAAGCGGCAACGTCGCGTTTGCTATATATTCGAAAGGTTAAATGTGTCCGCATGGTTAACCGATGGACACCTGACCCTACATCCCACCTCTTCTACCTCTTGTATTCAAGAAGTAATATACTATAAGACTATAAGAAAAATAGCGACATACACAACATAGAAGTAACAAATCATTTAATTCCGTACTCGACAAAAATAATATTTTTAATTCTTCAAACTGATTCATCCAAGTGATTGCAATGAAGCGTAAGCGTAAACTTAATTCATTACAATGAAGCGGGGGAAACGTTTATCGGTGACCCTAGATGAACAAAAAATTGCGTTTTTGGAATTTCAAGAACAGTTCGCGAATAGCAATAATTTGCCTTTATGTGGAAGTGATGTATATAAAAACATTGCAAAGAAGTTATCGTTGCGTATGACTCCAAAGGCGTTGTACTTACCAGTTCAAAGAAACTATAACCACATTTTTTGTGTTGACAATGTTACCATTGAGAGTAAAGTTAGTTTACCTGGTGATGATGTGCACCACAGTGATAACAGTGAGTGTGAAGAAGTTACCAGTAGTGATAATGCAAGTACTACGAGTGATTATGAAGATAAATTTTATGAGTTTGGTATGTCTTTTGAAACATGGGATTCCATTAAACCACTATTTAGGACAACGAAACGACCCTAAAAAACCCAACGTAACTACTCACTTGCGGCGATGTTTGAATCCACGTAAATGGACCAATATTATTAGCGAGTTAATTTATAAGAATACTCCTTGTGAATGCGTTTGGTTATTTAAAAAACACGACGTCCACGAGGAATCAGTGACAATTTATGGAGCTTGTAAACAATGCCAAGCTACATTTAAAATACAAACCGAAGAAAAAAGTGATGTAGTGTATTGCAAATGCTACGTACGTACAGGAAATAAATCGGTTATACATAAGTCACAAAAGATAAAACTTACATCATTCCGGAAAAATGAGTTAGAATCCGAGTTAAAACACGACTATCCGGTTGTTGTAAGAAACAGAATTCTTAACAGTGAATTAAAAGGTGATGAAGTTCAAGAACCGGCGTACATACCAAGTCTGAAATCGCTACAAAATATTAAAAATGGAATATCATCATCGAAATTGTATCATCAAGATATGCTAGTGAATGAGTTAGCTGTCCCTAGGTAATTAATCTTATTTTAGATTTCTTAGCGCCTGATCAAAAATAATAGCAAAATATAGAGTACATTATGGACTACCGTACGAGTACATTGATTTCAATAACAGTACATAAAAGTACATTTTTTGGTGAATACGCACAGCAAAAAAATAACAAAATTATCTGTGGTCGTGCCAGGTAGCATCTACCTAGTAGTAGAGGTACCATCAGCTCTATGTCGCAATGCCGAAACCGCATGAGTAAACATTTTTTTGAATTAGAAGTACAAAAAAGTAAATTTTTTTTCGTGAATATGTACCGCAAAACAAATAACGAAATCCTCCGTGGACGTGCTGTATAGCATCACACCTATTAACGTTCAACCAACAGTCCTCAACAAAATGGTCCATATGAGGTTGTAGGGTTTTGATTCAGAAAATGTTCATTATATTTGTATTGACAGGAATGAGTGCCTTTCAGCCCTTAGTTCACAATTGACTAATTGTACACCCAATTGCAGGTTAGAAATATACATTGCATTGTCCAGTATAATAAATCTGCAATATAATACCCAGTGGATTCCTGGGATTAGCTCAAGTTTGAATTGTATTTACTAACTCTTTTTGCTGGCCAGTATTTTATAAAAATGTAATTGGATTTTTAATTTTCTAGCGAGAGAAGTAGTTTCCTTTTGTGCAGACCGCCTTGAAGCACTTCTGCCAACATAAAATTTAATTTTAAGTATAGATTGTTTTTGAGATATATTGTACTGAGACTGAATTTGGTAGGAAGCTGTTTGTTTTTGAGTATTTATTATATGGAAAGTAACAAGAGAATATCTAATCCAAGAGAATATGTACTTAGGTGTTTCTATGTCTGGTAGGAAGGTACTGGCTGAAATTTCATCTATGATTTTGTAGGATTCAATTAACTACAATTCAAATTCTGTTTATACCGAATTTTACAAAGAAACCCGTGAAACAGGAACAAATCGTTTAAAAATTATATGAAACAAACTTTATGTACAAAGATGTTTCCGTGAAATAAAATTGTGAGAAATGTTTTCTGCCAATCAAAAATCTAGACAAAATTTGTCGGCAAAACAATACCACACCAATCATATTCGCCTTTTACTCCAATACCTGTTTCCACTTCCTCCTTGGAAATAACTTTATCAAACTTTTATTCTTAGTATGAGATATGAACATAATATTACTATTACTTGATGTTGAGGAATGAGTGTTCAAAAGAGTGTAAAAGAGACGACGCCGCCGGAAGTGAAAGACTGCGACTCGGTGTGCCGCGACCTGCCGCCCGCCGACACGCAACCCGTCTGCATGATGGCCAGTCGGTACAAAAGCGGGTACATCTACTTCGCTAATCAGTGTCAAGCCAGACGCACCATGTGTATTGAAAATTTTGGTAGTAAATTATTTTTATTATTTAAGTATTTTTTATATAACAAGTCATAGTGTAACTTGGTTTTGTCGGAGATTTAACTAATTCAAATGGGATACTAGGTACGTTCTAATTTGATACGTTATGTTTATCTCTTTTACAGTGTTAAACATGGTTAACTGGAGAAGATGTCCTAGATTGGGGCTATATTTTATGCCAATACCGCCACCCCGATAACGTTTTCAGCAATATGTGTAATTACCGTATAACGTATTACCTAAAAATATATAATTAATGAATCACGTACAATATTGCAACATAGGGCAATAAAACATTCACAATGGTTCAAATACTTGTATTTCTTTTACATAATGTTAACTTTTATTCTGGTTACTTATTTTAAGTTAAAAATATTTTATCTTATAAATTTAGTTTAATGGCAGTAAAAGGTCACATAATTCATGAAACTAAATGTAATCTGAAACATCAGATTCCCAGAACGGCAGGTATAACCTATCCCAAATGTGCTCAATATGCCTCCCGCACCATTTCATCAGCATGGGACAAGGCGCGGACGTGGGTACCCACCTCGTTGTTGGCTTGCCCCTGATTCGCACGAAGCGCTTTGCTTCTAGCTTAAGGAGTGGAATGCTCTGCCGGAAAACCGTTTCCCAGACACACATAACCTGGATCTTTTCTGAACGAAAGTGACTAGCACTTACCAACAGGTGAAATAGTTGTCAAATGTTTACCTATTCCATATTATATCTCTAAATCGATGCTCTCTCTCCCTTAATCGATGACCTTTGCCTTACAAACGCGCGTAACGTCAAATTAAACGAAGTGGACAACTGATGTTATTAATATGTAAATTTTATTGTGATTGGTATTGACTTTCTAAAGACGCTCGTTCGTGAAAATTCTATAGCATTTGGCAGATTTCTTATCCATAATTCGGCGTCCTAACCACAATTATGTTCTAATGTAACTTTTGGCTACTTACTATACTAGATGAATATCTACTTTTGTTCAGACACAAGGTTTTTAATAAAATGTGTTAAAACTTTTAATGGCAGTTTTTTCTAAATATTATTAATAAGTACATGGGTTTGAAGGTACCAGTTTCTAAAAATATTGAAAAACACGAAAGAGAAGCCATTTATAATTTCTTAGAATTGATTTTCCCCCTTTAAATTTTCACTAAATATTTATTCTAGTGAAAAAGTGTGTAGACATTTTTTGTAGACAATTTTATTTAATTTCTTATGTCTAAGAACATTTCTTGCTATGGGCCAACGTTTACGAGATTTTTATGAAAAACCGAAAAATGGGACCTTCAAACCCCCCTCCCCCGGCTCAAGGACTATGGGCGGGGACTTTTGATATGTTTACTCCCTATCTTGTCCAAACAAAGTTACGAAGTCAAAAATTGTGTTCCAAGCATTTCCCTCTATATCCTTTCGTTGCCTGGCCTATAAGGGATATGATTGAATCACATATACTTCATGCTAGAATGGCTACTCCATTTCATCATTTCCTTAGAAAAATCATGTGATTTGATCTAATTCCTTAGTCGGTTTAGAGAAACTATGAAATCGCGCAAATTGATTTGTCAAAAAGAAAAAAGTATTAAGAAATCGCCCAAAAAGCAAAAGCCCATCGGCAAAAGTAGCATCATACCATTTAATTTAAAATTATAATATGAGTCCATACTCTCTTAAATCCTACTGACACCGTGTCCTATTTTCTTATCATTGGCATATATTTTACGTGTGAAAATTTATACTAAAATGTAAATAAATGATTTAAGCAGAGATAATAAACTCCTTATAAATTTTCTTATCATTTATATTATAATATTGTCATGTTTCATTTGCCTGGATGGGCATATACTGTGCGAAAGTCGTCGTCATGGTTGCGGGCACAACGCGGGGCAGGCGCGGGACGCGCGGGTGATTTCCAGTTTTTTCCTGGCGTTATGCCCCCTCTTAACTTCTTTTACTAAATTACTCGATTTATTTTTCTTAGCAAATATTCGGATCATTATCACAAAAAATGGCTAAAAATAAAACGATACTTACGGTCCATTACAGGAATGGGGTTCAAAATTGTAATAATTTTTTCACGTCATTTTTTTTACAAAGAGTATGGCATACAATCGTAGGTACGACCTACCTGGTGGTAAGCGGATCCGCAGCCTATAGAAGCCCGCAACTCCAATCCTCGGAAGCTCTGGCAACCTTGCTCACCTCCGGAACCACAACTATAACAATGTAGTTTTTGCAACACAATACTACATACATGTATAGTAAATATATTATGGCTGTGGTCTTCTTCAAGGCGGAGGTACTTTCCCAGTTGGGCTGCTGCAAATTCGAGCAAGATAACATTTCGCTGTGCCCTACCTCTCTTTATAGTCTTGAATTAACGACAACTAAACAACGTCGTAACGGCAACCACAAATGTTACCAGAGTCTACACGTAAGTGCCGACAAAATCTTATAACGGCTAATAAAAATGGTTAATGGAATTACTAACTCATTTACGCAATGCGACCTTGGTCTCAGCTACAAACAATTTAACCTTTTTGTCCCGCCGTAACAAGATCAATAAATAGCCTACAAAGGTAATGGATGTTTTTAACGTCGGTCGTGCGTAAAATGCTCCAGTTCCACTGATGTTACACCTTAGATATTATTATGAAACTGGTAAATAATCCTCACAGTAAGTATTCAATAGTACTATAGTACCAAGTATTTAGGGTTTCCGTGCATCAACAATCATTTTAACCCTCAACGTAGCAGCAAGCCATGAACTAACGCAGCCATCTATAACTTATATATTGATTTAAACTTACACGATATTCACACATTATTATTGGAAAACGGGACTTAATCGCGTACAATACAATATAATTTAATTACCTCTGTAGTATTGTACGCGATTAAGTACCGATTTCCAATAATAATCTATAAATTATGATGTTTTTGTGATAGTTTTCGTTTGAAAAACGTTACAAAGCAGACTTTTTGTAGAAAAAATACTGAAAATAAGTTTTTTAGGCTAACCGTTAAAGCGGACTCGCTGATTGCTCTGACCTAAAAAAAGGGGCATTGCCGTCTTAAATAAAATACACGTTAAATAGTGCGTGTTGTTATTGGTTTCCGTCGAACAAATACTTCACTTCCGGAAACCAGCGCCCTTTTGTAGTATGTTATTACTATTTATTAGGCATGTCTCCTGGACTCCGAAAGTGCCAGGAGACAATCGCTAAGAGCTCGGTCGGAGGTAGTGACGTAATCAAAATGGCCGGTTCCGCGTTTGAAAAAGTGACAATTACACCTAACCGTGAACCTAAAGTGACAATTGCATACAACGTACGTATATATACACGTGTGAATAAATATGATATAACTCACTCCTATATTATATTTCGATACACGGGCAAAATCCATTATTATGAGCAACATCAATATTTCATGCTAGAGAAAAAGTAAATAATAAACTCCTAACGTGTAATTGCTTCATGGATATACGAGTACACCGAGACAACTTGTACATAATATTTGTAAAATAACGAATCCCATTTCAGCAAATAATAAGAACTTGATAGCGCTAAGTTTGTACACTGATTAGAGAGGAAACGTAATTAGTAAAGTTTCCCAGATAGCCAGCACCATAAATCTGTGCAATGAAGAAAGACCCCAAAATAAGGACACGACGTGATCTACATTTTCAGCATAAATTATCCGGGACATGTTTTTTGCCCACTTTATCTCCGCTTTTTCAATTATTCATGTCTGTATCCTTACTTCGCCAACGAGCGTTTTGTTTGTTTTACTACTTATAAAAATTACTTCCCACCGTAAAATAACAGCAGCAATGTGATTTAACAAAGAAATATATGTACCTGATGCAATTTCACTATTCAATTATGTAGTACCTTACCTTATAGTTTTTGAGTAAAATGCCATACCATACGGATGACATGCGGAGGTTCATAGAACTAATCATATTTTGACAAGATTTTATAGCTCTGTATAGTTCTAAATATTTTGAGGAGATTTTCGGGGCAAGCTGTCGATCTTTAATGAGTTTTTTTAACCATGTCCTGATAAAAGCTTTTAAGTATGAAAAATAAAAGTTCTAGTGCAATTTTTAATATAAAAGTCGTTGTTTTTTCCGCGCATTGTACTGTTTGATTTATGTACCTAATATTTCGTCATTTTTGCAATTGAAGCTACATGAGACTGGTGTAGGAGGGCGGTCTGCTCCACGTGAATTTGACGGAATCAGTTCTGTTCGTGGCAGCAGGTTCCATAATTATTAGGCGGGTCGGTATAACTATTTATTTTCTATGGAGCCTTCAACATAGCCTTTCTGCCACCGAAGTTAGTAGATTTCCACCCACCGCGGCGCTTGAGAGTCGAAATATCTGCTCCCAATTCAGCAAGTAGTGTGGCAGATGTTCGCCTAAAACTGTGCCCGGTATATGATTACAGCCCTGAAAGCCCGTGAAAAGAAGCAATCGTCTTTAGGCACACCGCCGAACTTATTAACTCTCATATTCCGGGCACTACATTTTCCATTGTCATAATTATTAAAGACTCGGTTGCTTTTGTCCTTGCTAGAGCACTAGAGTTTCATACTTCTTTACGATATGTTAGCAATGTCAATGAATCACTAAAGATCTTGCAACTTTAGTCTTGGTGTCCGGTATTTTAACTAATAGCAACTCACTGTGATTATCTATGTCATGTACAGCTATGTTGGTATGTTCCTCTTTTTTGCACGCACCCGTACTGCCGGAAATCAAGGCAAGCCGGTAACAATGTTTAATTTAAATGTCGTAAGTATGTCAACATACTTACATAGAAGTTTATTTGAGTAATTTAATGCATAGATATACGAGTAACTAGGTTAAAGTTGAGGTAATTAACCTTAGTTGTCAGCTATCTATTATGTGGAGCCTCATTCAATAAGTTCTTCTCGTCGTTCATCGCGTGCAATCTTTCTTTTTTGGGTTTTTCTAATACTCCTTTCTTTACATTAAAGTCACTTGTTACTTACTTATTGCTAAAAATATAATAAGAACAACTTCTTATCGTAAATTAGAATTTTTGCAAGAATGTTGTATCTGAGTAGTTGGATACGTACTTTATACGCATTGATGTTTGAACGCATTTGTATTGTCAGATCCGTTGTATTACACTCAGCTGGTTCAGCTACTGCTTTCTTAACATACGGGACAGTTTTTACATTTTTTAAAAGTCCGAACACATTGCTACTCAATATACGGTGAGGGTACGGAATGCATTGACATGCCGTATGCGTGACGTTTTTAACTCATAAAGTATTGACTTTCGTGAGTGACGAAAGGGATTGCCCTTTCGTCACTGCGTTAACACATCGTTAAGCAGCGGTGTCACACACCTTCACACCTGATCACACATTTATATCGTGCCAGCGCAGAATTAAATCTTTGCCACAGTTTGATTGAACTCTCATTTTTTTGTATTTGGCACAAAAGTTTTGCAAAATGTCCGTTAAAATTGGATGCAAGAGATGGATTCTCTCCAGACTATCATTACGTCAATCTACGTGTGAAAACGAAAAATTTATCACGTTTGTAATAGTTTTTTAAGTCTTGCTCAGTTGGATGATTGAATGTATTGATACGATAAAGGCAATTATAAATTTCAGTGTACTTGTAGTTTTTACTTGCCAGGGTTGCGGTCGTGTATGTCGCTCTCTCATTGGATTAAACAAGCCACGAAAACGAAAAACGTTGTCTACCTACTTGATACTGCTTGTACAGTCTGTAATACTTAAGGTTGTTTCATTTTGACCCGTACTTTTATGTCAGACGACCAGTTTCCGTTTCATATGTATACATTTAATTAACAATTCTCTCTGATATCCTTTAGCTGCTTACGGTTTATTGAATGCTTTAGGAAAATAGCTGTTGGTGGAGTTAGGCAGGTGAAAGAGGTTGTTGATGAGATCCCCAAAATCAGTAGTGCCGTAGTAAAAGTGGCATAAACTTCTAATGGCGCCTTCACGCAGTTATTGAGTACTTGGGCTGCCAAAAGCGCTAGACTTTTTTTATATTATAGGGGGCAAACGAGCAGGCGGATCGCCTGATGGTAAGCAATTACCGTCGCCCATAAACACCTGCAACACCAGAGGAGTCGCAAGTGGGTTGCCGGCCTTTCAGAAGGGAATACGCTCTTTTCTTGAGGAAATGCGTTACTTTTCAATCACAGATACTGTTGTTCCCGTAAATCGGACCGTAAATAAACATCAGTCACTCTTTTCAAATCTAACCTCGAATGCGTACCTAATATTAAGAGACCTCCCGGACCCTCAGATTTCAATTTAGAATAGAATTGAAATTGTATTTAAAAAACAGAAATTAATTTTTACCTATAACCTTTCTTGCACCCAGATTTTAAAAATCTCGACAGCCCTTCAGAATATAAAACGCAAGTTTTGCACGCCGCCCATGTCCACGCGTACCCCCCACCTAAAGTAAATTCACTGTATTTCAGTAGCTTACAGATTATGGAGAAGCTTGCTCAGGTAAATAGGACAGGTGAAACGTGTATGCATAAATTTGTAATTGTTAAATCTGTTGTGATGTATTTATACGTACTGTAGAGATTGTTACGGTATGAGGCTAGCCGTGTAGGTCCAGAATCATAACGTATACAAGTTGAATTTAAACTACACTGAGAGAAAAAATATTGTTCGTATTAATAACCTGATATCTAAAAGCAGGGAATATCAAATTCTATTAATTTTTACATTTTTTTTCTAGGCGTTAGTAATTAATATAATTTTAAGGAAATTTTATTAATTTCATAGTATAGGAAATACAAAACGGTTTTACTTTGTTCAGTAAACTTAAACATTTTATAGTACGAAATTAATTGGAATTATTTTCATAGTGTGCCATAATTTATACTCTCAGCAAAACGTGAATCGGAACGTTGTCGGCATGTGTGTCGGTTCCGTCTAGCAACACTGATATATTAATTAGGACATTATTCAGCTACGTCTCGCATAAGACGCCATTCTTAACCGTGCTCAGTCTGTAATGAATATTAAGTTATTAAATAAGCATCGCGACTTCAGACTTTCATTTCTGGAACACGTCAGCTTGGTCAGTGAGTGGTGGCCACGGGTCTCTCCAGCTCCAGGCAAGGCTTCAGGCGTTGTCGGCGCGCTTCGGCACGTGGGACGTCATCAGCTCCCAGCACGAGGCTGGTCTCAGATCGTCAGACTTCAGCTCGCAGTAAGTGACGCATGAAATTACGGCTCAACGTATGGGCAGGGTCCTACGACAGAGCCACCCGGTCGGTAAGGGACCGCCCGAACCCCGGATCTCATACCGGCCTTACATCTAACAGTTCCATTCGAACATACTTCATCCTGAAATTAATATTTTTTACTAGGAATAACTAGAGTTCTACAAATTCTATAAAACTTTCCTTGGGTTTATAAATGGTGTACTAGTACCATTACGTAAAGATTACTAGATAATACAAATGGGATATATTTAAGTCGGTGGTTACTGATGAATATTAATAATTAAAAGTCAATTCTGATATCTATCATTGGTAATCTTGGAATAACAAATCCCTTTCTTATTCGTATGAGTTTTATACTCATTTCCGTAAACAATAAAATAGCTTTATAGACATTAGTAAAGTGTACTAATAACAAGATTTGTAAACGCACCGGCCACCCCTCCCCCGCACGCGTGCCCTGTATCCATCCTTGACTCGTCCATTTTGCTTGTAACCTCTACGGCGAAACGACAAAAATAATATAGCAATTTGTGATTGTGTCAAAATAAAAAAAAATTGTGTGGTGCTGTGGTGTATCGTTAATGAACGGGCATGGACCTATTAACGGCGGACTTGCTAAAGTCGTGGGGTTTCTTCCGAAGTTCCGATCGTCTGATGATGTGATGATGTATAATTGTAGATATTTTATTTCTGTATGTTTTGTTTTGTGTCTTTGTTTTTTAGGGTCTTAAACTAATTTTAATTATAATCAGCTGATCGGATATTAATATAGATAACTATAGTTTTATGGGAAACTGTGAAGGTGTCATTCATTTAGAGTGCGGCGAAACATGCGGTTGATGCCTGCGTTCGGTAACGGAACGAGTCCTTTATCTACAGTGTCTTATGCAATCAGCTGATTCTATATTTGATGTAAGTACTTAATATTAAAAATGGAATGGCAAGTTTCAAAGGAACTAGGCATACGGCTGTCTGAAAAGCAAGCCCAACTTAAAGATAAATTTATTTATGCACTGAGGGGCAGATGTTTTTTTATATAGGTTTTATACCTATTTATTTATATAAAATGGTACTGTTTTCAATCGGTCTTAAAACGTTACCGTATTCGTCTTAATTTGCTATGTTTGACGTCTAGATGAAGAACTATGTCATTTAACTTTAAATAAAGTTACTTAATTACTAAATACTTGATGTTTTATTTAAAATGTATATGCCTGTTTTGTTTTTACAGCTACTAGTTCTTCCATTAACGTCTTGTTACATTCATACAGTCATTACTTAATGTGATAGAAGAGTCAAGAAGTCCTTACGCATCGCCGATCGTCATCGTTGAAAAGCCGGACGGTACGCCAAGATTTTGTGTAGTTACCACAGTACCTTTCTGGGTATATTTATTTTTGATGCCATGAGGAAGCTCGTATTAATAATGAACTTGACTGTACCGGACCGCGTATGTTAGCAAGTCTGGAACAACGCTCGGGTACAGGTAAGTTTTGTTAAATGATCCAACATCACGTATAAATTATCTGTCACCAGTTTTCCCTTCTACAAAGGCGTGTTCCAGAGCAAAATGGCGTAATAGATATATTCGTTTCCTCTCCGCGTGGATTTATTACCGGCCTTGGAAAAATCCCTTGTTATTCTCATAACGATGCTCTTACTAGTAAATTTCGAGCCTTGAGGTGTTTTAGATCTATACATGTTATAATGGGTTTTAGTCTTTTTGGCTCCCCAGTACTCAGTAAGCGTTAGTAATGTAGTGTTTGTGATAATCTGTTGCCCAAAAAATGTAGATATTACATTAGTTTCTATGAAAATACAATAGCAAAAGTAGACTGATCTGTTACGGAGATTCTGGTGAGGACAAAGAAGATGAAGTCGGCAATTGTGATTTCGATCGATGATTGTGATTTCGGGGTCTGCTTTGGCACCTATAGCTTCTAGTACGAGTAGAAGAGCTGACGACACGATAAGTCTCCCAAGTTCGGTTTGTTCCTCGAAACAGGGGAGGGGTAGGACTATACGATAATGCAGTGCTGCAAGTCCCCCTGACTGGCCTTATCAGTGGCAGCAGCATTATAAGTGACGTCCCGTACTTAGGTTTTTAGTATGATCGGTTTCTTCAAAAAACCAGAGCTCATGTGAAAGATATCAATTTGTGTATAAAAAAAACCACTGCTTCATTTTCCAAACAGTGGAGAAAGTGGTTGCTGCAGCTATTGAAGGTCGCCAAAGATTAATTTTGAGTGTTGTTGATTGTGTAAACAAATTATTCTGAAAAATTTTGTTTAGTTAATTCCTATAAGAAGATATTATACCGCATAAAGCGGAATGGTAATGAAATTTTGGAAGAGGACAATTTATCTATTTATCGTATGGCAATTAGCATAGCCTATTGCAGGTACCAGAGTACTGTTGGAGAAATTAATATCCTAGCTCAAAGCCAACCAACAATAAGCCGCAGTGTGGCAGTTATTTGTCCTATCATACTAGAAAGATTGTTGACCCACAGTGGATCATGACTATGTATATGACTAAGTATGACTATACTTTTTTCCAAGACTACGCAGAAATCAATTAAAGACGCGAAAATCAATCAATTCATGCGGTAGCGGAAATTAAAGTTGTATAACAAATTGATGGTTCGCCCGCCCTCCACTTCGCACCGGGCGAGCTGTTTCCTGATTTTGCACGTTCGTATTTCCGCCTACTTTCACCCGGCATTCAATATTAGGAGGCCTTCACATCTTCATTTGTCCCACATCACACAGAAAATGAGTGCGTGAAGGAGGAAGCTTAAGTACTCAAAATTTCTGATACAACCTCAAACTTTACAGGTAATTGTACGATTTTTTTTCTCGTAAAATAACTTAGCACGCAATGTATCTTATTTTTATTCGCACTTAGCTACGTGACGTAACAACTGTCACAACTCAACTGATAAAAGCCGATAGTTACGTTTGTATTTTTATTGAAAATGAATAACGACGGTCCGGACGGTTTATCCGTCTGAGATAATTAGTTCCCACATTTCTTTCATGACCTTCAATGCAAGCATTACAACTGCGTAGGAGGGATTGTCGGACTTTTTCCATATCATGTTCTTCCTGGAGATGTTGACTAGCCAGTCACAAAATGCTATACGAGGCGGCAAGTCCCTTGGTAATGACGCATGAGCTTTTAAGAATTTGAACGGATGTTGTTGGTTATTTTTAAAGAGTGTTGTGAACCCTACTCTGTTTCATAACAAAACGCCGCCCTGCTGCTTCTCTTGTGCTATTTTCGGGATTTGCGGCAAATATGCGAGCATTCATTGGGGTAAGAACAGAAGTAGAGGTGCTAAACGGCAGATTACTAAAATTTTTGTGCGCATCGGGTTACAAGCATGTAATTTGTACCGTCAATAGGGATGGTTTTGAACTTTGAATAAGATTTTCACAGAATATTTCCATGAGAGCTAACAATGTTTAGATTTTATAACTTTATTCTTGTGTTTGAGAAACTATTTGTAATACCATTCAAGAAAAAAAAAACTATTGTACCAAAAACAAACAACGCTGTGTCACACTGTGTTTTTCTGAACAAGTATTGAGATATAATATCAAATACTCTTCTAAATCAGCACTTTTTTATTTTATTTATTTATCTCAAAAATATAACTTACAGTAGGCATATGATCTTACCTCGCCAAATTGTATATGCAGTTTGTTGGCGAGTGTTGCGCTCTCTCACTTACAGGTTTGGAACATACACCTTACAACACACACTTACTTAAAACAGTTTGGCCACTCTGCTTTTTCATATATCGTGTATTGTGCCTATGCAGAACTGATTTGGGTATGTTGTACTTCTGTGATATTTTAACTTAAGATTTAGCAGAATTAGTATTATATTCCTTCAAAGCCTGTTGTAAGACTGTAGGCTTGTTATTGTGTGACGGTCAGTCCCAGGAAGTGGTTATAAAAAAAAACAACTGAACGACAACAATAAAACAATAGAATTTATTTTAAAAAAACTTGGGTCGTGGGTTAAGCCCGTCTGGTTTTACGCCGCAGTTCGGTACTCCCCTAGGGCGACGGCGGCTGCTAGGTCTCCGGGTAGTGGGGCAGCGGTCAGTGGAGCTGGTGGAAAGGCTCGGGAGCGCCGAGGCAGCTGGTGTGGTGCAAAACCCACAAATAAGTCGCAGGGACGCGCGCGCTTAAGAAGCGCGGCCGGATTCTTAGCCAAAAAGTCGCATCCTGTGAATAAACGTCCACAGTTAAAATTCGTCCAGGCTCTTCCGCTGATAGTGAACCCCTTGTAGATTTGCGCCTAGGTATGAGGAGAAGCCGTAAGCAGTTGGTGAAAGTGTTCACTATCAGAACGGAGTTTAAATATAAGAGTGGAAGAATAAAAGAATTTGCAGTGCATTAAATGACTTGCATTTATTACAAAAATAAAAGTAGGTAGATGCATAAAATGTTTTTCAAAGCGGTGAAATATAATAACTGGCTGGTTACAAGATGGCCGTTACAAAAGCACTAAATAAGCGGCGTGATAAAAACTATGATGTTCTTATCACTACTACGGTAATAATCACAAAACAAACATAATTTAAGCAAAGACCTTAATCAAAGCGATTCTAGCACTTAGGTACACTAGGGTCTAAAATGAGCACTAACTTAAAGCTAAGCACTGCAGGATTATAACACTTGTTCAACACTTACCCTATTGGGGTGCGAGACGACACTTAAAACGTTAAACTCTCAATTCTATGTAATAGGTACATAAGATTCAGACCTCCCAAATACGTCGGAAGGACGAGAATATTGAATTAGTGTACAATATTTAAAAATTGCCAGCGCGTGAGAAGACACAAGAACTAGCAAGTGAACGCAGCCGGCACAGGTTCGATCCCAATCGAGTGGTCAATCGTAATGATGAGAGGCGCGAGCCTCGCAGGCGCATCTCGAAATTTCCTTATCGCGGCGCGACCAATCAGCGCGCAGAAAGAATATCACGCCACCCAAGCGGTACCAACGCGCACACAAGTGTTAAAAATACCTAGCGTTTTTATGTTATTTATTTTATTATTTGTATATAGTTTTTATTTGTTAGTGTATTATTAGTGTAGTGTATAATGTATGTAAATACTAACTTTAGGTTTATTAAAATGGGTTTATTTTAAGACAGCTTTGGAGAACATAACAACAACCGTCAAAAAAATAACTAATAGTTTGAAGTTAAAATGTTAGTTTTACAATCTAGCGCCACCTTCATGCCTGTCCAGTATTGCCATTGCTATAAGCAACTATTCTAGTATTATTTTCAAACGCCCAATAACATTTATCTTTGGTAGTTTTTAAGAAATTACTAGATATATGTCATTCCCGGTTTTCATCCCTATTCACCTCGCCATCCCTAGTACCCACAGTGGATGATACCATAGACAAAGTGTTCCGCGGTGATTATTTTCAGATATGGAGATTAATCATATTATACCCTGTGAGCGGGAAAAGCGGGGTGAATTGGACTAAGGGCACCTCTTTTTGGTCTGTTTTTTACTGATCAGTTAAGGCTACTAGGGCTTGCCTGGTATCGATTTCGTGTAAAACTGATATCAGGAATTCATTTTTAGGATTCCGTACAAATATCAAAGCTACGTACATGATGATATTCGTGTTGAACTATAGGCATTTCCCCAGCTCATGTCGGTCGAAAACACTCACTTCTTTCGTGTTTGAAGATTACCGAAAATGGCAAAAGCCTACTTTCCACAATTGTATCATAAATAACTATATTTTTATGACACGGGTTATCTAGGTAATAATCACTTTTCAGAGTCGTAAAAAAGGACAGAAACTGTCTATCCATTTCCCACAATCGTCTGATTTGAGCGTTCTCGCTAGTTTCCAGTAATCCAGGTGACTAGGCGCGATCTCACCCATCAGATCCCAGAATGTCATCAATTCCCTGTTTAATCTCATTAAACAAAGCCCTCAGGATTTAATGGTTTTCGACAGAAGTGTGGTTAGAGTAGGTAAGTCCTGATAGCACGATTTTTCCTAATAGTCACTCTTTTCCCTAGGTAATGGTCGATTTGGGATATTCTCCGCCGCCACCTCCTTTGAGTTGAAGCTTGACTTCGTACAGTTTTGGAATAGTTGGTAATAGAATACGCTCGTCTAGTAGTAGTGATTATATTGTCAGGGATGTCTCTAAGTAGGGGAGATCTGTCTGAAATAGACCTGATTGTAAACTTGTTCCAGCCTACGACGAAGCATAATATTTTCTGACATAGAGAACCACTCCATTTATCAAATGGGTTCACTTCTTTAAAGTTCAAACTATTGTCAATTACTTATAAGTCTTCACAACCCGAGCAAACTTTTAATAGAACGTAAGTTGGCCTTGATAGTTCAGTTTCCCTTTTTAACTTATATTGTGATGGTACGGATGATTAAAGGTTTTTTGCATCAAAGTGTCTGGCGAAACGTGAATAAATTCGGTAATTATAGATAGTTGCAGCATTTAGCTATATGGGTCTACTCATTTGCATTTGACAAGTTTTGCTATTTCGAGCGGAAAATTGCCTGTAGTCACCCGTTATTCAAAGGGAGCGCTAATGTTTAACCTACTAGTAAGACAGGCCTAGGACTCACACAGGGCTAAGAGAGACTGGCTAAGGACTTTAAAGAAACGTTTTGTTTTTTCTTAATTGAAGCGAATGATCTATATATTTTTTTATGATTATGTGGAAGTAGGTGGCGAGGCGTTAAACACGTTGATTTATAGAACCGAATAATGAATGTATACATCGTACGTTGGTGAACAACTAAGCCAAGTCCGCTGTATTAATTGCTAAATTTGCGTAGGACTCGGGTAAACTACACCTCACCGCACGGGCTGAGTAAACACGACTCTGCAATCATAGTTTCTGGAATAATATCCTCGGGCTCTGTTGTTCCCGCTGCGGACTGTCAATATGGTCCTGCTATGGATATATGCTTGTATTTTTACAAGATATTTACTTTGAGGATGTTTGATTGTAGGGAGATCAACAGTTTAGGACAGATTTATTTATGTAATCTTTGTTCCACAAAAGAAGGTAGATGTCATGTTACAATTTATAACATAGTGTGGTTATATGGATAGAAAGCCATTAAATTATCACAATAAATAGGAAATTGGACAAATTAATCAAAATCATAAAAATATGAGACTGCGAATATTTAATAATTCGCAAAAATGCTCTCACTGTAGTTGGCCCCAATAAAACATGAAATTTCATCATTAAAACTGGTTCGAATAACTTGAGTGAAAAAAATGCCATCTAGCCTATTATCGTACAAAAGGTGAACGAATGTCATACCACAGATCTCGTTAGCCAGGTTTGTCAATGTCCTCTGAATTCCATCAAATAAAATGTTTGTTAACAACAATTAAGGAGTCACGAAACTGGGTTGATGTTCAAACCCTAGTGTACTGAGGAAACATCATCGGGTTTCTGCCGTTTTAAGAGAAACTATAACAAGGGTGTGGAAAAATAGTCCCCAGTCCATAGTCAAATTCAGTCCCAGTGCTTCAGGTGTAATAAAATAAACTATGACAAAATAAATGGCATTGACAAGTTATTCCGAATCAAACGACAGAGCCGTACTTAAAACTACCAACATGCTTGTTCCATCAAAAAGGGAAATAACTTAATTTTCTATTTCCTTGCACATTACGTTTGCCAAGTCTCAATGGAGTCTCTCATACACCACATTATTTCTCGAAACGAGCAAGACAAAACCGCTGTCAATGAAATACATGACTAGTCGACTGACCAACTGCCCGAAAAAAGGGTTCCGACTGCGCGAAAATTGTCTGATATGATGAATGTAAATTTATACAGAACCCCGAAAACAATACTAGTGGAAATACAGTAACGGTAGCGAGAAGGACCCATTGTGCTATGAACAATTTAAATTGTTATCTGAGGGTTGATTAAACTCGCCTGTCAATTGTAATTTATTACCCGGAAGTTTAACTCGAGGTTCATCCCTTAACTACATTCTCGCACGATACATATACAAAGCAAAAGTACTTCCTGACTGTACTAAAGGTACCTACATTTTTTATGCTAAACGGTTTTAAATCGGTTCAAGGCCGCGTGAAAAGCAGTATATCACACGGAAGTAAAATTATTTCCGTCTTCGACGTAAACACTTGAATCCCTCGCTACGCTCAAGATTCAATTAGGATTCAATATACCGCAGACATGTAGTTCACGAATGAATGATTCAAATGAAGTACTTCACCTCGTGTCACTCGTTCATTCACTAGTTCAGTCGGATTCATATACTTCAATACTTCAGTCAGACCAGTTCATGAATCATATCGTTTACCTACTTATTCGCTCCGAGCGTGACATAGACGCCATGATTGACTGAATGACTGATATCATTACCCAATCTATATGGATCTGTTGAGCTACTGAACTAGTGAATTAAATGAGTGATATACTTCACAGTGAAGGAATCAAGTATATCAATCTTTTCTTTTTAGTGACACATTTTGCGCATGACTAAATACCGCCCTCGCCGTAAATACATCATTTTGTTCCCTTAACACACAATTTACTATTGGACCAATAAATTATTAATATTTGATCTAAAATTAAGGCCTGGTTCATAGACTGATTCATGGACTGACTGCAGTGCTTACTCATATTCTTAGCTTATTTTCGGTGTAACTTTTTTTTGGTAAGTATAAATAAAATAAGAAAAAGCATAAACAAAGGACAAATGAGGGTAGGTATGTGCGAAATGGGGAGGATTTATTGTCCAATTACGGTACCTATATACAAAATAAGTGGCCAGTTTAAAGAAACGAATTGGTTGAAATCCTCTATTAAAACGTCCCACAACCGAGCTACTCTTCCTACTAGGATGTAATCCATGCTTAAATTTCGTAAATTACACGTTTATCGCTAGACTTTTGCCTCAAATTCGTGTAATCCTCCAACTGAAATTGATGTAATTATGTAACATAAACGACTTTAAGTGATTTTGAAGCTGTTGTCTCAGGGGAGTTAATTGATGTGTACATAGAGGAAGAGTACTGTATAGGCAAAGTACATTTCATGTGTTCCTATTTAATAAGAGAAGCAAATAAGAGCGTGACGGACATACACTAGACTAGGTAAAATGTTAGGAAATTAAAATATTATCAAATTTTTATTCTTTGAATGCATTGACTTAGGCATAATAAATTAAATCCTGTTTTAACTTCAACGATGGGGGGTAGAACTTATCCTAATATTTCGACATGCATACCGCCGTTTCCAGCAAATCTTTGCAAACGGATGTCCTCTTCTACTGCATTACTAAGCGTGTCTGGGTTCTCTGCTAATCTTGCATCAGGCCAATATGTATCGTCATATAGTACCTAAAAATGGATTCGTTAAATTAGTATATAAATGTATAACTTAGTTCGAAAGAAGAGTTCATTATCAAAAATCCAATAAGTATTTATAATTTGTGTTATTCATTGGATAGTATAATAATAAGCATATTGTCAAAAAAAGAACTAGGCATGATCTGTAAGCTAATCATAAAGGCCATGCCAGGATAAGCTAAGTGAATCTGCCCCCAGCGAGTTTTGGTTTGTATTTTTTTTTTTGATGCAAAATATCAGCCCCCAAAATGTTATAGATTTTGGTAATAAAAACAAAATATGATTTTTTTTCAATTTCTTTTTTCTACCAAGTCGATTTTGACGTGCGTCTAATATATTGAGCATGCAGTAAAGGTGATTATGCGACATCAATTATAGGACACATTGCCATACAAAAAAAATAAAAAATTACAAAAACAATTTTTTTTTTAAGTACTTTTACGTCAGCGACACCTCCAAGTTTTTCACTAAAGCTAGCCTCTTTAATAAGCTACAATATGAATGTATTAACATAATTTTATCAGGGGTATAACGGGTTGTTTTTTTTAATTGTATTCATCACCGTACATTTTCTTTACCCGCTCATTATTAAAATTAATCGATTACAAACTCTTTAGAGAAACTTGTATCTTTATAATGAACACTGGCCACTTGCAAAAAAAAAAATTAAAAAGTATTGATTCCTTTGGCGCCGGTTATTCACATAAACTTCAAATATTACTCGGAAAAACTTTTAGTTAAAAATGGATTGCAGGAAAATAATAATAAAGAAATGCTTTGAAAAAAACGTTAAAACGCTATACAATATAGCAATGGAGTCTGTGGTAAAAATTATTGACCAGAAAACAGACTTTTTGGGCAATTATTTGTCATACTTTGAACAGGCAAGTAGTTCTATGCTTTCGAGGCATTCCTTAATTAATAAATAGATAATAATTTACGCTATTGTGGTTATACGAGGGCCGTTTGATAAGTCCTTTTAAAAAACTATTTATGAAACCTTTTTTTGGTAAATGGCATTAACACTGGCTGGCACGATTCTTCAACTGAAAACTGACGAAAAATTAAGAAAAAAAAACAAAGATCTGTTATTTTTATCGTTGCTTAACTGTGATCAACTACGCATTTTTGTCAACTATGGAAAAATCTGAATTTCATGCCGTTATTAAACACTTTTTTATGAAGGGTTGCACTACTGCCACTATAAAAAATGAACTTGATTCTGTTCATGGCACTAATGCACCGACGTTGCAAACCATTTACAACTGGTTAAATTAATTTAAACGTGGTCGGTCAAGCACATCTGATGCTCCACGCTCTGGTCGCCCAATCGGAGTCACTACTGAAGATGTTGTTGAAGAAGTCCATAATATCGTACTCGACGACCTCCGAGTGAAGGTGCGTGAAATAGCTGAAAAGGTAGGCATCTCTACTGAGCGTGTACATAAAATCCTACACGAAGATTTGGCCATGACTAAGCTGTCTGCACGATGGGTGCCACGTTTGTTGACGATCGAACAAAAACGCGAACGAAAGCGAGTTTCAAAACTGTGTTTGGATATGATTAAGCGTAATCCTCGAAACTTTTTGAAGCGATTTGTCACTGTGGACGAAACTTGGGTCCACCATTACACGCCCGAGTCAAAACAACAGTCCAAACAATGGATGGCTGGTGGTGAACGTGCCCCAAAGAAGGCAAAGACTGTTTTGTCGGCTGGGAAGGTGATGGCGACAGTTTTCTGGGATAGCGAAGGAATCATCATGATCGACTACTTAGCTAAGGGGAAAACTATCACCGGCCGTTATTACGCACATTTGTTAGACCGTTTCAAAGCCGAATTGTTGCAAAAACGACCAAGATTATCTCCGACAAAAGTCCTCTTTCACCAAGACAACGCCCCAGTGCACACCTCAACTATTGCAATGGCAAAAATCCATGAATTAGGCTTCGAGCTAGTTCCTCATGCCCCATATTCACCGGACTTAGCTCCGTGTGATTATTACCTATTCCCAAATTTGAAAAGATGGCTCGGAGGACAAAAATTTTTGACAAATTAAGACTGTATAGCAGGTGTGAATGGCTATTTTGCAGACCTCGACGAATCCTATTTTTTGGAGGGGATAAAAAAACTAGAAACTCGCTGGAATAAGTGTTTGGCCCTTAAAGGAGATTATGTTGAGAAATAAATGTATTTTGTATAAAAAAACTGGTGTTTTTTGACTTTTTAAAAAAACTTATCAAACGGCCCTCGTATATATTGACGTCATTTATTATGTTTTTAGATTGAAGATATGCGTTACACGCTGTATTGCCTGTCGTTACCTAATACTATATACGTGGACATGTTTTTCTATAAACTTCTCAACTACACCGTCTCACTAAAGGAGGAGGAAATGGTGGCGACAGGCTTCTGTAAGGACTGTTGTCGGCAGTACTGGTCTCCTGAAGGCTTTTCTGCTGAAGAAGAATTTCAAACACAAGTACTATATTGCCCTATCTGCGCCAATGAACTGTTCTGCCGGAACAAGGATAGTGATGTGTAGAAAGTCAAAGAGAAGCTTATATTTTTCACCTTTTTGCTATGAAATAAAGTTGATAGTGTAAATAGGATTTGACATCGACTGTATACTGTTGTAACTAAATAAATGTTTTTTTACATATACCTACTGCGTTTTATTATGTCATAGTTGAAAAAAAAAACATAGATTGTATTAAAGTTAAAAAAAACGTGTAATATTTACATTTATATACACAGTGTTTACTTCCAATTTGCTCTTCTAGCTATTTTTTATTACATCGTACTATTTACAATTTAGTAATTGTATGAAACATCAATACTAGCGTAACAGATAATACTACAAATAATGACTATCAAAGAAAGTCGTATTCGGGACAGAAAAAACAACCACTGTGTAAACCGTTCACAATCTGCACCACCACTGGATACGTCGTTGACATGCTGGGTCCATTCGAAGCAAATCTAAATGATGCACAAATACTTCGAAACATCATAGATGAGCCTAATGGCTTAAGTACGTTCCCTTCGGCCGTCTACAGAACCGGAGTTTCGGAACTGGTTCCGTACGAGGCTTTTAAATTACTTGTATGGAACTGGTTCCCTACGAGGCTTTTTTTTTACTTGTATGGAACTGGTTCCGATCAAGTAATTATTATATTTCATCAGCCGTGTACGGAACTCATGAGTAAAGACACAGCGAGCGGACGCAGAAGCGAAAGGACGTCTAAGTTATTTTCATAAAATATTTTGTATGAGTAAACTCTATATCAGCCTTTGTGTAAAATCCTGGCTGCAATTAGTTCGTAAGTCTTTAAAAAAATAAAATAAAGAGCATGATGTCAATCAATCACTACTGTCATTTGCATTTCATGTTTATTTGAGAAAGTAGTTATTTCTATTGCTTATATTATAACATAAATAATAGGAGTGTTTTCTGTTTATACTCGTCATTGAAATGTCTTTAAGAGACATTGAATTTATTTCAACGCGAAGAGGAGGTATTGCTCTATTATTTGAAGGTCGGAATATCATCGTAAGAAGACATACACAGACGGTAACACTATATTTCTATGTTCAAATTACAATGATGGCTGCAAAGGGAGTATTAATTTAAACAAGAAGAACGAAGTGGTCCATGATAAAACCAAAACACACAATGCGGACTGTTTACCAAACCAAGCCCAAATTAAAATATTAAAAGAACTTGACAAGCTCAAAGACAACACTGGCTCCAATTTTGATTCTATCCATAAACAATACGATGTATACCATCTGTATACAATCTAGAAAATGAGGGCGTGCATTTGATGGCGGAAATACCGCCTTTCGAAAATAAAAAAACAGGTTTAATTAATAACCAAAACAAAATATTGGGTGCACCCAAGATGCGTTTTCCATCATGTAGTGATGTAGTAGTTCCGAAAAATTCTATCTATTTCAAGATTTCCTGCTAGCTGATTACAATAGTGCAACTGATGGAAAAAGAATTCTTATATTCTGTCGTGAATCCGTGTTTAAAAGCTTCAGACATATATTGTCTGATGGCACTTTCAAATCCAGCCCAAAGCCTTTCATGCAGCTATATTCGATCCATGGTTATAACGAGGAAAATAGATCCGTGACTCCGCTAATTTTTTGTTTGCTACCTGATAAAAGACAGGAAACATATGAGATTCTGTTTCGACTAATCATATCAGTCTTTCCTGACTGGAAGCCATTAAAAATTACAATGGACTATGAACAGGCTGCAATGAATGCAGTAGCCAAAGTATTTACTGGCATTAAAATCAAAGGCTGCTACTTTCATTTCAATCGATGCCTAATTCGAAAAGCCAAAAAATTAAAAATTACCACACCTGTGATGCAACGGCACATGTCACGATGTGCTGGAATTGCACGCTTGTTGGTCTTACTAATTTGTATAGTACAGTCAATGTCAATATGGTGACATGTAGCTGGTTCTAGCGAAGCCAGGGTGGGTCGCTAGTAAGTAATAAAACATGATATTCTAGAAAAAAGTAATTAGGAATAAAAACAAAAAAATCTCTATTGTTTTAAATTAAAATCATGATATTTGAAACTCTTTATTTTGACAAATCATACATTAATACCTACTAATGAAAAATTGATGTCAATGTAAAATTTACCTATTGGAGTCCTTGTTTATACAAGTCCAATATATCTTGAACATGTTCTCGATGAAAATCTCCGACAAGATTACCTGCTCGAAGTTGGTCCCAGTCATGTAATATCAAATGTTGCTGACATACTTGACTGCCGGGAGGCACATATAAGTTTTTAGTAAGAAGCAAGTTAAGCCTTCGTAAGTTTTCCAGTTCCGAAAGCGGTTCCATTTTGCATCCGAAAAAGATGCACCTCCCTCCAATATCGATAATCCTTGCAAGTTGATCATCTTGTTGCTCAGCTTCGTCAACAAAGTCATTTTCAGTTTTTATGAAATTCATCCTTAGTTTAAGACGTTACGTTTAGGATCGCAATGCAAATGACAGTAGTGATTGATTGACATCATGCTCTTTATTTTATTTTTTTAAAGACTTACGAACTAATTGCAGCCAGGATTTTACACAAAGGCTGCAAAGGCAAAGACATAGAGTTTACTTATACAAAATATTTTATGAAAATAACTTAGACTTCCTTTCGCTTCTGCGTCCGCTCGCTGTGTCTTTACTCATGACTTCCGTACACGGCTGATGAAATATAATAATTACTTGATCGGAACCAGTTCCATACAAGTAAAAAAAAAGCCTCGTAGGGAACCAGTTCCATACAAGTAATTTAAAAGCCTCGTACGGAACCAGTTCCGAAACTCCGGTTCTGTAGACGGCCGAAGGGAACGTACTTAAGCCATTAGGCTCATCTATGATGTTTCGAAGTATTTGTGCATCATTTAGATTTGCTTCGAATGGACCCAGCATGTCAACGACGTATCCAGTGGTGGTGCAGATTGTGAACGGTTTACACAGTGGTTGTTTTTTCCGTCCCGAATACGACTTTCTTTGATAGTCATTATTTGTACTTTTTTGGTGTCGAGCATACGTACCATCACATATTAAAATAAGTTTATCATCGGTGTTGTGCAGTTTTCTGGCAATTTCGGTCGTATGATTCTCAATTAGCCACTGCCGCGTTTGTGAATGCAAGCCAAAGTTACTAAGAATGTCCTTCTCAAATGCTTCTATGACTCTAGAGCTATACTCAGAAACGTGTTGATATATTTCTAGCTGAAGCATTGCACTAACTAATCTGTCAGACCCACCAGTTCGCAACTTTGCAAAAAAAACCACTAGAGCTTGAATTACAGTCCTCTTTGAAGTATCACGCATTGATTTCAAACCATCTCTTAACTGATTTAAGTTTTCCCAGCTGAGACCTGTTAATATATGTAATTGGTTATCAGAAATTGATTGATCGATTATTTTTTGTATAGCGTTACATCAGTATTAACAGCCATTCCTTGGAACATTTTAGTTATGTCCGTAATAGATAATTCTGATGAATTCGAATATATAATATTTAAGTCATTTTCGAAAAACCTGTCTTTTATGATATGTGATCGACAGCAACGATTTCCTTGGGGAACGTATATTTTTTTCAATGTATATGCTTGTATCCGGGCCTTGTCAGGTATTGTTTGTAAACTATTTTTACTACCACATATGCAACAGTATTTATGGGTACTTATGGTTCTTTGCATGGTCAAAGTTACCTTTTCACTGTCTTTTTCAATTTCATGTTCAGGTTCATAGGCACTGGCACAATTGTCATTTTCGTACGCCTCGCTTGTCGAACCGCTTGAGTCAAATTCTTCAAATAATCTAGTAGTTCGCTGCCGATATGCTTTAACTCTGCACTGCCCGCATATTTTATCACCAATGTCCAACGAATTTGGACAATATTTGGAAAAAATTTAACATCATTTAATGTTAATAATATTTTCATTTTGCCCTTGACTTTATTCGTATGTTTTGCGCAAATATTACATCGCTGATTACTTGCAGACATGCTGAGAACTATGTACTTGCTTATCTAATACGGAATTATTGCAATAAGTAGATGTCACTTGAATATGATGTTATGTACGTACATAGTAAAATATTGATAATAGTCAATAAGTAATAGTTAAGTTTAATGTTTTAGAAATGGCAATAAGTAGGTAATAGTTAATAACGGGCGCCAAAGGAATCAATACTTTTTAATTTTTTTTTTGCAAGTGGCCAGTGTTCATTATAAAGATACAAGTTTCTCTAAAGAGTTTTAATCGATTAATTTTAATAATGAGCGGGTAAAGAAAATGTACAGTGATGAATTCAATTAAAAAAAACAACCCGTTATACCCCTGATAAAATTATGTTAATACATTCATTTCGTAGCTTATTAAAGAGGCTAGCTTTAGTGAAAAACTTGGAGGTGTCGCTGACGTAAAAGTACTTAAAAAAAATTGTTTTTGTAATTTTTAATTTTTTTTGTATGGCAATGTGTCCTATTATTGTTATCGCATAATCACCTTTACTGTATGCTCAATATATTAGACGCACGTCAAAATCGACTTGGTAGAAAAAAAGATATTGATCAAAAATCATATTTTGTTTTTTTTTTTACCAAAATCTATAACATTTTGGGGGCTGATATTTTGCATACTTGCTACTAATACAAAGCTACATCATCAAAAAAAAAATACAAACCAAAACTCGCTGGGGGCAGATTCACTTAGCTCATCCTGGCATGGCCTTTGTCGTAATTTCTGAGCCTTGCTACTAATATAAGCAAAAAAAAGTGGTCGGAAAAAGGGCACTACCCCTAATAGTCTGTTGAGTGTTGCTTTCAATTGCTAACAGGATACGTCGTTCTGTATTAACAGATTTTATTCATAATCATTTGGTAGGGTTGCGTACTCAATCTAGTAAAATTGAAAACGAGTTTGATTTTGTCTTTATATAAAACTGCTCAGAGCCGGAACGAGTGGAAATCAAGGGGGGAGACCTTTGCCCAGAAGTTGGACACTTTACAGGCTTAGAAAAATATGTGTCCGTGAGCTCTTAGAATGACATTTGGGTTTCGGGTAAAATTGAACTTGTAATTGTGTAATAGTTTTTTTATAGAGCCTCAAGTGTCCCACTGCTGAAAAGAAATTACAATTGATAGAATATTACAATGTCTTTTTGATTTAGTTGCAGTCTAACATGCAAAGGGTGCAGTCTTCTTTCTAGTCTTAGATTATATAGGTATACATCAATTTGTAGGTTAGGTTAGCATTATTTAATTTAATATTTTTCGATAATTGATTCTCATGGGGACACAACTTTAAAAGGGTATTTCAGTAAATAGACAATAATTTATGTAAATAATTTTAAAAGAAGCCAAATGTTATATAAGAATAGTGCTAGTTCTAAGTATTTGAGCTGCCTCGCCACTGAAGTGCTTCAGCAATATTCGCGGAGGCGCGCGTGGACAGCTTCTCTGCTATCATGCGCAAGAGGGCAACTTCACTGCTGGGCAGGGTGAGGGCCAGCCCCAACAGCATCCTAGCAATATTTGCGGGAGAAAAACACTCATTATTGGACTGACAACAATCCTTTTATAAGGCAAACAGCTCAACAATTTCGCTTCTCTATGGATGATGATGATGGATGGATGATATTCAATTTAACACCAGAAATAAAGAAAAACTCACAGTAAAATTCCCAGTCACATAACAGATTTGCCAGACTTTTAAATTTAAAAAGGTTATTAAAGAAAGACTGATTCAGAAGTCCCATTATAAAGTCTCAGATTATTTAACTGAAAAGGATGTTTGGAAAATTGTAAGATTAATTGTTTTTAATAAAATGTAAGCATTAGTAGTGATAAGAAACATTGTACTACTGATGGACATAAGTGTATATCTGTATACCTATATGGGAAATAAAATAAATAAATAAATAGATGTGTGGGCACTAGTGGACAGCGATTCACGGCAAAACAGTAATTGGCCCTATTAATAGTCTATATTAATAGAACTTTAAATACTGCACGTTTTTTACAATTAATTAATGACAGCGCGAAACGTTTACGTGGGCTTTGAAGTGTACTTGTCACTGATGTATATACCTGTTGACTTCTGTCGTTGTTCATGTCGTCGAAGTGTTCCGACTTCTGACTAAACGCGATGGTTAATACATGGACATTTCACCTTGCATCAAATGAGGTAGTTCCAGTTTTTTTTACAAGCTAATAGTGATGAAATGGTAATGCCAAATCTAAATTTCGACCTGAAAGTCCTCCGGGTCATTGTTATTAAATACTTGAAAAACAATAAAATTTTAGGACTGTCTTCTGTCTCTGAAAATGTTTGTCATCAAGAAATATGTTACGGTAAATTCCATTGTAATAGAGAGGTGTGGAGAATACATTTGGAACAAAATGATACCATGTTTCTTAGAAAAGAAAGAAAGAAAAACATTGACAGTACAAATGGAAAAACATCACAATATACAGCACAGCCACGATATGGCGCCAAATCAGTGTGGTGCTAGCCCATGGCTAGTCTAGTATGCACATGATTAGATAACCTTTTGACACATTTTCGACTCCCTGCCTTCTCCGACATAGTTTAGGTGGTGTCATTTTGCGACGCTAGTTGTTTCTATCTATGTTTATTCGTTCGCTGGTCCTCACCCATTCACATTCACATTCACGCGCAACTACCGCCAGTGGAAAACTAATAAAGCACTATTGATGTCATGGAATGGCGGCGCGTCAGGTTAGCGTCATGCCACGTTTACATGACTGATTAAATTCTAAACAAATAAATACATTTCTATGTCCTAGCTACAATATCGCAATGCAAATGGTGCATACGCAAGGGGTACTAAGATGATATTCAATGGTATCACGGACCTTTGGGAGACGTGCTTGGAGCCGAAGTACCGAGGCACCGAAATACCAAACGAATACCACATAGCCAACACGTAGAGTTAAACACTTTAATGACATGCAAGGGATACCGACGCACACAAAGAGCCAGGTCGATGGGGTCTCTCTATATGAGGTGGGTTGTTGGGTGAAAATTATGGACTAATGGCTGGGATATTCGGTGAGACTACGGCCGCCTGCCTAATAAAACTGCTTCAAGATCTTTATTTCCGGCAAACGGTGACTCGGTCTCCGCTAGATGAGCCTGTATGAAATAGCGACATTATTATGATGACTACCTTAGTCAGCATAGCAAATATTAGCTGTATAATGCAATAGGCCCCAGGTTGGGACAAAACATGCCATATTCAAAAGATATCACAAAATAAAAGTTTAAGAATTTATTTTTAGTATAAAGTACTTCTAAATAAAATAAACTAAATTAAAATAAAAGTATTTTCAATAAAGTATATAACAATTTTATCTTACAGCTTTGTCATTAAAAACGCTATTTAAAAATTGGAAGAGGAGCTTCAATTTTAACAACTAGGTACTCTCATGCCATGGCCGTTGTTTCGGAACGAAACCAAAACATTGTAATTATATTAATTTCTAAACGATGTCTGAACGGACCTGTTAAATTAAGTCATTCATTCGCTTTTATAATCCATTCCGTTCATCGCTCTCTTCCATCCCAACTCTCACCGTGTTAACATCTACTATAAGTTTTATAGTAATAAACAGTGATTATCAAGATAAATAAGACTTTTTAATCATCCACCAACAGCCGTGATGCATTTTTCTTTACTTTTATAGTTATATGGCATATTAGTTTGCTTTTACGTACTCACTTCTTGTCTTTCCACGTTTTTCCTGAGTTTTATGAATCCATTTTCGACCTCCTTGCCTCTTATTTCACTTAATGGAATCACGAGTCGTCTTCTTAATACAGTATAATCATTTTCATAATTAAGGTCACCAAATACTTGAGCCATTTGAAGTAAACAAATAAATGCACGTATCGATATGTAAGCCATTTATTACGTTTGAAATGCTAGTCGATTTCTTTTAGTTAACTACGAGTATGAAGGTAGTGAATTGTGTTCATATATTTGAACCCGTATTTGTCTGCGTACCATTTTATTAATATAGACGAAAGGTACGTCGAGACATCTTTAAATATCTGACTTCACCCTATTTGACCGTTGCCTGACAGACTACATATAATAATAAATGTAGGGACCACTTGATCCATGGGCTATTTATTAATATATTTGAAACCTGCCGCCTGCCCCGTATTTGCATGGGTGTAGGTACTAATGAAGGCGAAGAGATCACTGAGATCAAATCTTCCATTAACTTACACGACGGTCTATGTAATGCAATAAAGTGTCAATTTAGTAATACCACCAATTGACCATAATATATCATATTATTTGGAGGACAATAACAGTTAAATTGAATTTTCATAACGCTCGTTCGAAAAGTTAAGCAATAGATGATAACGAATAAAGATTGTATTAAAGTGTCCAGAATTCACACATTTTATTTGATTGTAGATCCATGTCAGAATTAAAGAAGGCTTTACTCCTAACCTAACACATCGCTTTATGAATATGTGCATTCAGTTTAGAGCATTTAAAGGATGATTTACACTAGACCGTTCCGTGCCCGGGCCGGCTTTTTCTATGACAAAAAATCGACGGCCGCCTGGCCACGGACGGGCCCGGTGACGCTCGGAAACGGGCCGGCCCGGACACGGAACGGTCGCTCTATTATCAATGCAAACGTTTGACGGCCGATCTACCTACGTCCGAGGCTCGGAAACGGCACGGTCCCGGCCCGGCCCGGACACGGCACGATGAACTAGAGCAATGCACCGATGCCGGGCCCGACGGACGGCTCGGGCATATACGTCAAAAACATGAAGGTTGTAAAGTGTCATATATTAATATGTGAAATATGGGAGTCCATTCAACCTTGCAGTTAGTCGGTTTATATTATCTGCCCGGCACTGCATATGTAGGTACATAGTGTTGAGTTTACGCTCTTCGAGAATTAAAAAAAACCACAGACTTAAAAACTGCTCTTAAGGCATATTACGCGTTTGTCTTTTCTCGGCTTAGCTACGGTATATTGCTGTGGGGAAATAGCACAAATGTAGACGACCTATTCATCCTCCAAAAAAAATGCGTACGCATACTTGCAAACATTAAAAACACAGAAAGCTGTAAACCCTATTTCCAAAAGAACGGTATTCTTACTTTAACATCAATTTATATATTTGAAGTTTGTAAATTCGTTAGAAAATACCCTCAGTTATTCAATAGAGTCGCCGACCAACCACGACGATACGAGACCAGCGGGGTAATCACGTAACTTTTGTACTACCGTTAGATAGATTTTACTGTCAATTTTGAAGTAAAAATGTATGAGCTGACAATTAGAATTTGACACTAAAATCTACCTAACGGTAGTCCATAAAGTTACGTGATTACACCGCAGGTATAAAAATAAACTAGCACGAACCGTATTATCGAAACTTAAACTACATAATAATAGCCCTAACGTAATGTGTATAAAGATATTCAATAAACTTAGCGATGAGATAAAATGCCTAAGCTCTGAAAACATCTTCAACAACCGTCTAAAGAAATTCTTGATAAAGAAGAGCTACTATTCTTTAAATGAATTCCTTGATGACAAAGATAAATAAATGAATTAAATATGTTCCTACCCCCGCTGTATAACTTGAATTAAAATATTATTATTAGTTAAGTTAGTATATGAGTGCTATTGTGTGCCCTGACAGGGCGTCATGTACAGACTTCCTCGAAATGTAATATAACACCAACATTATTGTAACTACATGACTATACAATGAATAAATGAATATGAATATGAATATGAGTTCCTGGTAGTCACTACGGCCGCCAGCCTCTTCTCGGGAGTTCTTCCCGAGAATTGTCTGCTAGGCTAGATGCTACTACTTATGAAAATGTAACTTTCCGAACAAGAGAGATAAAAAAATATTTTTTATAACCATAGCAACAACAAATATTTCACAATGACAGTCACATTCCTCACAGTCGTTCGATTGTTCCGGGACTAAATAAAAATACCTACCTAAAATAAGTGACAAAAATTTAATTTAACAGGTACGCATGTATCCATGCCTCTATGATATGTCGGAAAGGAGGTATTGGATACAAGGTATAAAACCGCATTTTGGTTAAAAATAGCCAAACATTTAAATACTACCGGTAAGCTCATAAATCATAATTATACCTACCTTAGCGACTAGCTTTTGCCCGCAATTTCATCCGCGTATAACTCGTTATAGCCATAGTGAAATAATTGCTATGTAATTATTTCACGAACTGGTTTATTTGAGGGCAAAAGAAGTGAGATTCCATAAAAAATATTCCATGTAAAAAATAGGCTGCCTCTTTCACTGTAAAAAGTTGTGAGACATAGTAAACAGTTCTAGCTATGCAAAAATTAATGAATGGGGTCAAGTTTTGTGAGTCCCAAGTCACAAAATTAAATTTAGCAAGCAAATAAAGATTAACAAGAATGCCTGACTTGGCTCTACGTAATATCTCACAACTTTTTATGATGAAAGAGTTTCGAGACTTGCCCTACTTTTTACATGAAATGTTTTTATGGGATGTATTTATCATTATCGACTTCCAAATTGCCATACAAACTATAACTTCTCTTTTTACTCTCAGCTTAAGGAATGATTATAGGAATAAAAACCATGTTTGTAAATAGTGTATGTATGCATGTCACCGAGATTGTTTGAAGTAGATTTTAAACTTAATAATACTCTTAATAGACTTTTTTACAGAAAATATAGCAAAGAAACGCTGGTCGAAAATCAGGGACCACTACAAACGTTCCCTTAGTAAAACTAAAACTGTTAGTGGTCAAGCCGCAAGTAAAAATATATCGGTGCGCCGAACAATTAGAATTTCTGCAGCCATACTTTATGGATAACACCAACGAGGATGTTACTGAGAGTGCCTCTGCTCCAAATGGCTGGTAGGAAACGCCGCCGTCGCCGGAGCCGGAAGCAGGCCCGTCGAGCGCGCTGCAGTTGGGTCGTAACCTCGAGTTGGAACACGGAGACAGAACGTCGGGTGCACTGTTCCGTGCCTTAACTCGAGGAAGTCTCGGATCCACACGTGTCCACCACGTCACCGCCAGGCAACGGCCGTACCACACAGCCGAAGAAGCCGCCCGACCAAATTGATTTTTTAACGTCGTCGGCCTCGAGCTGGCAGACTAACGCTTCTCGGGCCTGTAAAGGTATGGTAGTGCACTGTTTGCCAGACCGGAGCTGGATATTAAATCTGTACATAAGACCCACACCAACAACATCGAAATTATAACTGCAGAACTCAGCAATTGCACTATTATGTCCATATACAAGCCACCGAATGAAGTTTTAGTTCCATAGACCTTCGAATTTCGACTCGCAGCTCATTCGATTTGTGCTAGGAGATTTCAACAGCCACAGCCAGAGTTGGGACTACCGGATGAGGGACGATAATGGTGACAGAGTGGAGGAATGGGCGAATCCATGTGAAGTTTCGTTGATCCACGACCCCCAGTGGCAGATGGAAGAGAGGCTACAACTCTGACCTCATTTTCGCTAGCGAAATTGTCTCACAGCAGTGCATAAAATCAGTATGCGAAGCTATACCTACCTAAAACCCAACACCGGCGTATCGATTGTAACGTACACGCAGCAGTTCTCCCTCGTACCGTCCCATTCAGGAGGCGATATAACTTCACAAAAGCGGACTGGGAGAGCTATAGCAAAAAGCTGGACCAACTTGTGACTGACCTACCCCCACGACGCGCAACTACGATGAGTTTACCAAACTGGTAAAGCTGTCGTCAAGACGACATACCACGGGGATGTAAAACCCAATACATTCCGGGAATGTCTGATGACCTAAAAGAGCAAGCTGAAACGTATTACACCTCACACGCGGTCGACCCTTTCTCCCAAGAAACTATTCATCTAGGCAAAAAACTTCTGGATGAGATAGCCGAGGTTCAAAGGGAGAAATGAGCCGAGCTGGTAGAAAATGTTGATATGACTCACAACATTAAAAAAGCGTGGACATTCATAAATAAGCTTAACAGTGACAATAAGGAGCATGCATATAACTCAAATATAACTGCCGATCAGATAGCCCACCAGCTCTTATTAAATGGTAAAACAACAAATCGACGCGAACCACTGAAATTAGTTCGCTATTCTCCTGCTGAGGAGAGAGACCATCTGAAGCTCCCTTTTTCGATATCGACGGTGTAAAGGAATAACCCTTTAAGCGACATTTTGGTCAAAATCGAGTTATATATATCGTTGGAATCAGCGTTTTTTTCTGCGTCGTTTGAGCCGGGTTTCACATCGATCCGATGACTTATATGTCGCTTAAGGGGTTACAGAAATAAGGCCCAAATTTAAAAATCGTTACCTGATGCGACACATAATTTGAGTAAAATCTTACCTGAGTCACTTAACCATATATGAAGGCATAATCATAGTCGCATAAGTGATTTTTAAAAATAGGTCATTTTCCATGTGATGTCACTTACATGTTTATTCCAAGTACATTTTACATAGGTTACGGCGCTTAAGTGGTTCTTCAAAAGTGTTAAAATTAACTGTTGTCGCTTAAGTGAATGTTACAAAAATGTACCTAATATTTCATTACTTTAAGCGACATGCTTGGCCCTGGCCGAAATTGTCGCTTCAAGTATTTTTTAAAAACAGCAATACGTTGGTTAAATGAAAATTGCAAGACGTGTGATGGCGTTTGAAGTTTCGCCCAAATTTATAGTATGGCGTTTAAGTGTATAATTTTTTGTATGAATTACGCGCGAAAGGGACTCTTATAAACGCAGTGTAACGCCGTCGGTCGCTTCAGTCACCGACAAACACTAGGAGGGGGTGGTTGTTTGCCGTTCGCTGACGGCTGACTTGTTTTTACTATACCTAAATGTTTACAATTAAAACTAGTTTATTGATGTTATGAGAGCTATGTTGATTGTTAAACTTTTTACGGGCAGATTTTCTGATACTACGTTATTTAATAAGTTGAACTCTATTGTGATAATTTGTGAACTTGTCTATCTTGATGTTATGGCTTAAGCCAACCAATAAAACAACAATTTGATTTTTCCTATTGTGTTTCCTTTATAAGTGTACGTATTTTCTTCTAATATACTTAAATGAAAATTCCAATACTTTCGAATAAAATAAACAACAATAAATTCATCACATCCCTTGCTTATTTAAAACGACGGACAATTTATTTTTATTTATGCAAATACACTACTGTCGCTTAAATTAATTCCCGAGATCAAATTAGATATATTGGTGTAGTTTCATTGGATTTTTTAGGGCCCTGGTTATAGCACGAAGGTGTCGCTTCAATGTTTCTTCCGGGATCGTTTCGGGGGCCTATTCACTTAAGCGACACTTATTTCAGAATCCTGTAAGATTTCAAGTTTGATAATAATTTTAAAATATAGCTATTAAAATTTGAGAAAACTTGTGTATAGAACTCAACTTTCTAAAATCAATAGTAAAAGAGATAAAATTGTTTTTGTCAAAAAATACACTTTAATACGCTCTCCTGTAAAATTCAAAAAATGTCGCTTCAAGGGTTATTCCTTTATACCGTCGATATCTGAATTAGACGCAGGGATTCGGAAACTTAAAAATGGGAAAGCAGCATGACTAGATGATATAAGAGTAGAACAAATCAAACATTTCGGCCCTATAACCAAATTTTGGCTCATGCAATTGTTTAATAGCTGTATAATAGACCACATCTTTCCCGAAAATATGTAGGAAATCTCACGTTACTGCTATCCTTAAACCTGGCAAGGACCCTAATGCCGCGAAAAGCTACAGACCGATTTCTCCTTTTGTCACACACTGAAGCTCTTTGAGCGCCTTGTGCTGGAGCGTGTTAGAACGACTGGAGAATGCGTTCATAAACGAACACGCAGGTTTCAAGTCAGGTAAATCTTGTACGTCACAGATGGTGAACCTGACACAACACATCGAGGATGGGTTTGGATGGTGACAGGTGCAGTATTTGTTGACCTTACTGCAGCATACGATACCGTAAATCACAGGAGGTTAGTGACCAAAACGTACCAAACGACCAAGGATTTCGGACGCAAATTATATCCGAACCAGGGACCGGAAAACCCTTCTTTAGGCTTAAGCCTATCGATTCGGTAACCCAATCAATTTGCTTACCCTATGATAGGGTTAACCCTATCATGGGGTTACCGTATTGTAAAGGTAAGCTTATTGAAGTGTTAACCCTAACTCGCAATAGGGTTAAGCTTAAAACCCTATCGCGATAGGGTTTTTGTTTAGGGTTTTCATTGGGTTATGGTAACCTTAACGTCAGCTGGTGACGCATTGGGTTAAAGTGAATTTTCGGCTGGTCCTCGTACAGTTAATGAAAGAATTATTAATATTCAATAATATATTTCTGTTATTTAAATATACGTATGTATCGTATGTAAAGATAATATATTTTTAATAAATATTATGTTATCTAATTACAAAAAGGTTTCACAAATCAAATAATATTATTGTTAATTAGTTTATTTAAGGAAAATTAGAAAAAATAAGGTTTTGAGCAATTATAAATTATTATATCTCTAATTTCAATTCGTAGTTTACATTCGAAGCATTACTGCTTAATACAAAATGAATAAAGTTAATAATATTTTGTATACTTTTAATTAAAATGTTTTTTTCCTATTTCTTTCTCCAATTAAAAAAAAATGCTGCAAACCTTCTCATTTTACGACTATATTCCTCCTTTACGCTGCTTTTTATTAGGGTTCCGTAGTTTCCGTAGACGAAATAGCGAAAACGGAACCCCTCTAATTACCAAACTATGAATATTAAAAATTGTAAAAAAATGAGATGCTTTGCATTAATAACTAATTTCAACGATTTTTAGTTTGATCAAGATATGTTGTACAGTTTTTGAGATACTTAGGTCGAATGAACGAAATCCCTCATGCGCACGAGTAACGCTTGGCCTGCTTTTACTGACATATCGATCCTTATAAAAGTCACAAGTACAGGTTCTTATTTCTATAGGTACTACTTAATGCTTAGAATTAAAAATATATATATCAATATTACTACTAACGATTATTTTCTATTTCAATTAATTGCACCGGTGTGTTGAAGTTAATATTTTTTACTGGAGATCACACGATACGTTTGATACATTACAGAGACTTACAATTAATACATACTTCTATTTATTTCGTTGGAAAAAAGAGAAACAAATACTTGCAGAGTACGAGTAGTCGGTAAAAGATCAATGAATATTAGAACAAAAGCACGGTTCGGCACGGTTATCTTTGAGGCTGATTGCATGCTCATCTAATATGGAGCTGCTAAACCACCCAATCCCGGGATTATGAAGGTTACAAATTAAAAGTAAGTTTCGATTACGTATCGTATAAGAGATACGATTGAAAAATGTGAGAGATTAGGAAGATACGATTATTTTGCAATTTTAACTGATTGATTGGTAATGTCAACAATAGGTAGGTAAGTAGGTACTTTTATTGCAATAATTCATGTTTTGCTTTACTCTAAATGAGATACCAAAAAAATATCTTGACTTCATATTTGACTTGTTTTTACATAATGAAAGTAGACCTAAAAAGTAATACAAAAAAAGATACTTATGCTTAGTGAAGCTACTACGAAAAGCTGTCATATTTTCCTTTGCGGCGCGAGGGTGAGCAACTCTGATGCTTGAACAAACTAGTAGCTATAATATATCGAAACCAGAAACATATAAGTAATCTGAAAGCCCTCTTAACCTGATCAATCAATTCGCTGCCGCTCCGATGTATTGACAATAGTGCTGATAAATAAAGTGTTGTCTTGTCTAAATGTTTACTGGCGCAAAGAAAACGTACAATAATTTATACCTACTGAGAGTTCATAACAAAATTGGATTAAGTGTTTTAAATGGCATTATCGTGTGCAAAACAAAATACATGACACAGATAATAAAAAAGTGCAGGTGTTTCATTCAAAAGAACCTTGGTTTTACAACATGCATTGGTGCTTTTGGTCTTATCTCTTTGTAATAAGCTCAATACACCTCCAAAAAAATAGAACAACTTATCTTTCAGGTAAGATTATCCCATTGTTTTTTTGCCGCGCAACACTAAATAGCATTTTACTAATGCCAGGTACAGCAAACAATGAATAATATCTATGCCTAAGATTTATAAAGAATCTGATACACATGTTTAATAGATTTTCACATTTTTGTTATTAATTATAGGCATAACGTATTTTAATAAGTGTTTATTTCTTTGTAGATTGTATAATGTGTCATGATTAATGCTGTGTTGTCAAATGAAACTACAAACACAAATACAGAAAAATATGTTCGATATTTTACCTATTTTTGTTAGTGCTCATTGTTTATCATATTTTGACAAATTTTATATTTTTTAATGAATATTGCCAATTTCAATAAATATTTTCAACTTCGAATCTTTGCTTGATTTTTCTTAAAATTTTTTTTTTTTTTAACATCCCAAAAATATAGGGTATTATTTATTTATTATTACTAATTAGTTCTTTAAATACATACAATAAAATAAAAAATTATAACAATACCTAACTTAAAGTAGAACTAATAAATAATAAAAAACTAATAAAAAATCTAAAAAAGGTCCCTGCGGCATGGTTCCTAGAATGCTGGCAGCATTTCCTCGCTGTATGGCGATGCCAAGGCGAATCTTTCTTAAAATTATGTCCAATTTATTTTATGTTCTTATTTAATATTTGCATGCCCATTTCTGGGCTGAACACAGTGTGGGATAAAATATTATGTTAAGATTTTTTATCAGTTGATAATCGGTCATCCATTGAGGCCCTTTTTGTGTGAATTAACACATATCTTGATATTTTCTCCCCGTTACTATCTAGAACAGGGCTATTGCGAGTATTGCGACCTAATTTCTAGTTATCGGCGTTTTAGATGCCATTCGGAGTGAATGATCTCAATCGTTATGCTAGTATGGATATACCACGGGATTCGTATTATTACAATTAGGTCAAAGTGAGTATTTAAAAGTTAGTTTTATCTGATTTCATTACATAATATAAATATCTTTACTGTTGTATAAATAGGGATGTTGACTCTAAATTTATTGGTATTCAAATTATTATCCAAAAGAAAGAAGACATAAAACTATGCCAAATGGTGAAAATCCCATTAAAATATCTCAAAAAATAACGAAGCTACAACCGTTAGAATGTTGTTAATAAGAGTGAGAAAGCGCTACAAATCAGTGACGTCACTGACTTAAAGCGCCATAGTAAATGAAGATCGTTCCATACAGAGGTGCGTTTTGCGAAAAAGGGACAGAACATGCCCCCACTTAAAACTTTGATGACTTGTAATTATGTAATTATTTATACTTTTGAGTTACTTTTTTCGCTATTTGATTGAGAATTTGATCCTTTTTCGAGAAAATTTGAAGTAATTGAGTTTCTTACTTAGTGTCAACATCCCTATTCGTATGTGGTTCAAGTTACAGATGACATATTTATGTACAAGTAGGTAATATGTGGCAACTAAGGCGGTGCAAAACTTCAAAAGAAATATGAATAGGTAAAAAACTTCTACAGTTAGATAGCCAAGGAGTTTGTATTAAATCACAATGACAATACAAAAGTTTTCCATTGTGAAGTCCAACCGTTAATTAGTGTAGTAAATATGTGTACCACGTGCCAAATGTAACAAACAACATCCCGATATGACTGAGTAAAAAAAAAATACGTACTTGGGAAAAAAATATGTTACACCTAAATAACTCATTGGATACCTAAATTTTTAATTTTTTTTCGATGTTATATAAATATGTAATGCTTATTATATCCAACACTGCTCAATGTAATTTCGACTATTTCATAATTATAGATATTAACAACATTTTTTCGAACAGTTTAATTGGTATTGCGGTTTTGTAGCGTATCCATATTACCATCTCTACTTCATATCCCGCGGTGTGGCAACCAAAACGTCGATCACTACTAATTTCATACATTTTAAATGTATTTCTTGGTTTTGTCATTAACGAATATCGTTCCAAAAATCACTCCAAATCGACCATTTTCAATGTAAAAACTGCTTTTTTTGCTTAAATTTTACTATACACAATAAAATCAAAAAATTCCTACGTTACTATCTAAAACTTTAATAAAATCATTGTATTCTTTAATCACTTCATTGCTATTATCAATACTTTTGTCATAGTTTTAAATCAAAATATTTTAAAACATGTAAGGCCTCTTAACATCTATTTGCTGTGTATTTGATACAATACTATTGAATAAGATGGAAAACGTATCGAAATAAAATACAAATCTAATTGTTTCATTTACGTTTTATGTATCACGTATTTATTTTTATACTAGCCAATAGATTAGTTATCTCGTTTGTAGTGTTATAACATCCTGTACACGCCATTACATAATTTTTCGACAACGACATGAGATGTACGGGCTCTATGACAATTGAATCGGTACCTTAAAGATTTGGTGTTTATATTTGGGTAAAGTTCACATTTTTGGAACAAACATAGTGAAGGCTTTTAATTCGTTTACAATTTAATTAATTAATGCGTTACACGATAGTTACCCATATTAACTATAAGTCAATCTTCACTGTTGTCCAAAAACTTTAACTGTACCTAATTGAAGTAAAAAATAATACGTTACACACTCACCTTTCTTATAACTCCCGCTTAACTTTTCAATCCAATCAAAATGCACAAATCAGTGTCCATAAATAATAGCCATATTCATCACAAAATTTGATATAAACGCAAAAATAACAAAAATAAAAGAAATAACGTTAACAATAAAATCCACTGTCACACTCAAACGTCCTCAACTAGATGGTTATGAGAATGCACTAAAAACATACCTGAAGCAAGACCTGCACATTTAAGGAAAGTAACGAACGAAAATTCATTCTATTGTTTTTTTTGGTCAATTACCGTGTGTAGATTCACTCTGAAAACAATGACAAATACCACGGCCTTTAGGCATGGGTACACTCTTTTGTATTAAGTTCTTAAAAGATAACAACGTCGGCATAAATGTCTTTATAAAATAAACAAGTTTATTTTACCATCTAGACTACCACCGCCATCATGCTAATCCTAAGACAATAGAAAACAGCAAGTCTTATCAGCTTTCGGCTCGCTTGCACATCGCCGTGCTGGTATAAATAAACAAAGCTTTAACAATTTCCGTAAGGTACCTACACAGCCTAATAATGTAATGAATCTCTATACGTATATGCGCCTAATTAATATGCTAACAAAAATACAAGTATTAATATATGAATAAGGATATATACTACTAAAATCCCGGATTTCTAAAAAACTTTTTTATAATCCCGGAATTGGGCGGTTCAACAACTCTATGTTCGTGCGTATTTGCTGTTTCCATAGGTCGAGGTAGTAGAATAAGTAATAGTTGTAACTGTAGGAATACTCGTATATAGTAAAGATTCCGATTAGTACTGTCAAAACGAATTATTATTTCGGAATATTTAAATAAATAAATGACTGTCATATGAACCGTCAATTTTTTTTTGACAGAATTGACCGAGTTTCCTTCCACTTCAGCTTTCCAGATTTCGGGTTGGTCTCCTCAACAGATAGCATTTGTCAACCGATTTTTGTGTAGCATTGTAAGCAGGTTCAATATTTTTTATATAGAATTTTTATCGAGTCTGATTTTGGAAATTTTCAATAAAGTTTCACTTATAAAAAACAAAAAGAAACAGGCGAGGTATACAGCTCACAGAGCTATTCTAGTATGTATGACAAATCAAATTTGTTTCTGACATTGCACCGAAAGTTAAAAATAGATGTTCAAAATGTAAAATAAACAAACAAACGCTCGCGGCCGACTCGTCCAAGCCGCCGCTAGGAATCTATACTTGCATGCACAGTAAATACGATTCTAACATAAGGACTCAAAGTACAAAGTTATTTGCATTAAAAACAAGGAGTGTGTTCGGTAAATCAAACTGGTTTCTACTGGGAGTGGTTTCACAGCGAGCTTATCGTCTGTGCCAAGCTGCCTGCCAGCCACGGTTATCTAAAAATGAGTCTAATTGAAGTGTGCGTAAAGATCACTTTTGTTTGGAACTGGTTAAAAACCCTATTGATAGGCTTACCGTATTGATAGGGTTTTGATTTTGGTTAGTGGTTAGTTGAGTTAACTCGATCAATATGGTAACCCTATCAATAGGGTTACCTTATCATAGGGTTACCAATATGGATAGGGTTTTTAAAACCACTTCTAAAATAAGCCTATGGAAAACCCTGATTAGGGTAACCGGTTCCGGTCCCTGATCCGAACTGCTGTCCAATCGAAGATTCTTCGTCTCCTTCCAAGGACAAAGAAGCAGGTAGAGAACCCTCAAGAACGGCCTCCCACAGGGTAGCGTCCTGGCACCAGCCCTATTTCAATGTCTACACAAATGACCAACCAACCCATTAAGAGCAACCTACGACATTTCCTTTTATAATAATAATATTGCGGCTGGATGACGCAACACTTGATCGGCTACGCCTGGAGGCACTCTATGCCCGTGCAGCCTCCGCTTCGGCGCGGGACAGGCCCGGCACGTCGCCGACCCCGGTGCCCGTACGCGTCATGGTGCCGGTGGCGCTGCGGGCTGATCCCAGCGCCGATGAGGGATGTGCGAATCAGAGTGTGAGTACCCAGGCCAATGACCAACTGAGGAGGGATTTGGATGAGGCGATTACGCGGCATCGTTCCACACCCAATTCTAGGCCACGACTATCACGCTTGCCCGTGAATAGACGCAATCTAGCGCTAATGGGAGCCTTTAATGATCTCCTAGACCCATATTTACGGGCTAGCGAGGATTTGATTGATACACACTCAATCATGTACTGTGGAGCCATCGCGGCGTGCCGTGTTGCTCGCGTCAAGTTTCCGGACGCTGACCGTGCACCTAGGACCGCCGGGGGTGTCCCTGCATGGCAAGTCCGGATTGAGCGGCGTATCAATACATTTAGGACACTAATAGCAAAGCTGATCTGCTTCAGGGGGGGCAATAACCGCCCCCGAGTCATGCGCTTCGTGTACCAGGCCTTCGCGGGGACTGGTGTCAGGCCCAGCGACTACATGGCCTGTGTCACGGAACGTATTGACTTTCTGAAGCAGAAAGTCTATGCATGGTCAAGCCGTATTCGCCGCTACAGAGAGCGTGTGGGCCGATACCAACAGAATCATCTTTTCCAGAGTGACCAAAGGAAGGTATACCGGAAGTGGGATGGAACCGATCATCGTGTGACTGACGGCCAGCAACCGGATGCTACTGCCATGGTTAACTTTTGGCATAGTATCTGGTCAGTGCCTGTCGAACACACCGAAGGCGACTGGATCGGTGTTGTCGAACGTGAGTGTGAGTCAATCGAACCCATGGGGTCTGTTACCATCAGCTCCGAAGACGTAAGTTCTGCCATCCGTACGGCCCCGAACTGGAAAAGTCCGGGACCGGATGGATTGCACAACTTCAACAATGGCCGTTGGGCAGACTGGTTCTTGAGTGGAGACCACGTGTCGGCAAATGTAGTGTAGGGCGCCCTGTAAATAGGGGGGTGATGATATTCGTAATGCAGTGGGCAGGGATTGGAGTAGAAGAGCTAGAAACCGAGCTCAGTGGCTTGCCATTGGAGAGGCCTATGTTCCGCATTGGATTGACTTTGGCTGATGATGATGATGATGATGATGTAAAACGTTGTGTTAAAACGAGTTCAATAATGAGGAGGCAGGATTACGACACTGATTCCCCGTGCTGTATGGCGGCAATGCTGAAGCTGTAGTAGTTGCGGCCAATAATGCTAATGAAACACCGCTCAGTTGCCGCGCTCACTGCTAAATATGATTGTATGCTGTTTAAAAAACTTCTGTCAGACTAAGAATCGTACCTAATCGTTCCATTATAAGGTGTCACAGCGAGCCAGCATTTGGCTTAAATTAATAATTTAGTAGTGGAGATTTAGTGCAGGTAGCTTATGATTATTATTAATTGAATTATGCTAATAAGGACTACTGCCTATAAGAGTTTCTATGAAATGTGATCCTTAGTGAAATTGGTACCTAAATTTAGCCATGCGATAATTAACGTAGTGTAAACGCTGGTTAGGTCGAATTTTATTGCTGAAATTTGAGTGTAGGTACGTAGTAGTAATGGGAGAATGTTTTCCAAGTGTGCGTAGTTTCTTTACATGTGTGTTATGTAGAGAATAAAGCATCTCCTGTCTTAAATGCTCTAAGAAGGACACAAATATACAGACGGACATACCATTTTATAAGCAATTGGTGAGTGGAAATATAAGCATGGTTTAACTAAACAAATTCAATTTACTTTTATAGAGATTTTTATGCTTGTAATAAAATGTCACTGTTATTTTCTATGCTCACTTGCCGCCTACAATAACGTAGATGACTCATGTTCCAATTTATAACATAGGAGGGCTATGTGAATAGAAGACTATCAAATTATCTCAGTTAATCGTAAATTAGACATTAATCAAAATCGTAAAATATATGGGACTATAAAGATTCACAGAAATGTTGTTTGGTGCGTGCGCTGTGTATGTGTGTACACACATTGGTACACACATACACAGCGCACGCACACCTCCACACACGTACACACACACGCACGCACGCTCAAATATATATAGCTTTAGTCTTCTGCTTGTAGGTAAGGCCGCGGAGCGTTTTACTTTAATAAAGAATTTATTCAAGTATAGGTGAGATAATTCATGAAGTTAATGATAAGGAGATGAAAGGTAGGTATATCTTCATGCAAACTTTAACATTAATAACATTCGCATTCAAACTTTATCATTATATTCCAACTATATACTTGAATAAATTCGTTAATAATTATAACAAAAAACATACACAAATGCGTAGGGGTTTGAAACCCTCTGTGGCCTCCGCACCCTTTTAATTTGAAACCTACAATGTGACTAGCAAAGTCCCTGAAAAAAAACCTTTTACAAAATACATATGAATTAAATCACGTTTTCGTTGCGCATTCGTAAAGGGTAGTCGTTGAACGTTTAACATAGATACACAAGGGAGAATTTTACACAAGGAAAACACCCCACATTATTAAGTGTTTATGTATTACGAAAATATAAGCAACAGTTCTTATCATTCATAGATGTAGGTACAATTAAAATTCCTTTAAATCAGAGTTATTCGTAATTTTTATACGTTTTGGGTATGTTACTCATCAATAGCATCTATAAATTAAGCGTGGTTGATTTGGGGCTTAGCGCCACTTTTTTACAAGCTTTTATATTTATGATTACAAGCTTTTATTAACTTGCATTGTTCGTATAAATATCTAAGAATGTAAATTTTCCTGAAACTTGTAATCCTTTTTTCAGCCACTTGTCGGAATCCGAATGAGCTGAAATTTTGCATACTTATTCAATATTATGGTACCACCGAGCTGATCTAATATTGCAGACCGAAGGTGACCATAGCAACATCTAAACTACACAAAATAAACCAGTTGTGATTAGCCTCATACACTGAGAAAAAAATGTTGCTGCATGCAGCAATAAAACTTTAACGGGGGAGAGCCGACAATGGGACTTATTTGCCACAACTAAGTTTTTATTGTCAAGCCTAAGATTGTCATTGCAACAACAATTGCGACACTTGCGTGCTGCAACAATAAAACTTTAACGGGGGAGAGCCGACATTGTTTTAGTTGCCACAACAAAGTTTGTATTGTCAAGCGGAAGATTGTCTTTGCAACAAAATTTATATTGTCTCTGTAACAACATTTATATTGTCTCTGTAACAACATTTATATTGTCTCTGTAACAACATTTATATTGTCTCTGTAACAACATTTATATTGTCTCTGTAACAACATTTATATTGTCTTTGTAACAACATTTATTATTGTCTTTGTAACAACATTTATTATTGTCTTTGTAACAACATTTATACTTGCGTGCTGCAACAATAAAACTTTAACGGGGGAGAGGCGACATTGTTCTTGTTGCCACAACAAAGTTTGTATTGCCAAGCAGAAGATTGTCTTTGCAACAACATTTATATTGTCTCTGCAACAACATTTATATTGTTAAAGAAGCCATCTTACTTTGTACCCTTACCTACTCTCCTTTGCTCACTCAGCAATGTAACCTTGCAACCGTGCCTATACTCGTTTTGCTTATCCAGCAATATAACGTTGTTCCCTTACGTACTTTCCTTTTGCTCCTCCAGCAATGTAACCTTGCATCCGTACCTATTCTCGTTTTGCTTATCCAGCAATATAACGTTGTTCCCTTAACTAGTCTCCATTTGCTCCCTCAACAATGTAACCTTGTACCCGTGCCTATTCTCGTTTTGCTATTCCAGCAATATAACGTTGTTCCCTTAACTAGTCTCCATTTGCTCCCTCAACAATGTAACCTTGTACCCGTGCCTATTCTCGTTTTGCTGTTCCAGCAATGTAACTTTGTGCCCTTATCTACTCACCTTTTGCTCCCTCGACAATGTTACCTTGTACCCGTGCCTATTCTCGTTTTGCTGTTCCAGCAATATAACGTTGTTCCCTTAACTACTCTCCATTTGCTCCCTCGACAATGTAACCTTGTACCCGTGCCTATTCTCGTTTTGCTGTTCCAGCAATGTAACTTTGTGCCCTTATCTACTCACCTTTTGCTCCCTCGACAATGTTACCTTGTACCCGTGCCTATTCTCGTTTTGCTGTTCCAGCAATATAACGTTGTTCCCTTAACTACTCTCCATTTGCTCCCTCGACAATGTAACCTTGTACCCGTGCCTATTCTCGTTTTGCTGTTCCAGCAATATAACGTTGTTCCCTTAACTACTCCCCTTTGCTCACCTAGCAATGTAACTTTGTTCCCTTGCCTACTCTCCTTTGCTCACTCAGCAATGTAACCTTGTTTGTACCAGTGCCTATACTCGTTTTGCTTTCCAAGCAATATAACTTTGTGCCTTTATCCACTCTTCTTTTGCTCCCTCGGCAATCTTACCTTGTACGAGGTCGGTACGGGCACATAGTTAATTGCTGGGAAACTAAAAAGAGAGTGATTGGGATGGTAACAGGCACAAAGTTATATTGCTAAGACAGCAAAAGGAGAATATGTTTGTTTGCTACAGGCACAAAGTTATATTTCTGGAAAAGCAAAAGGATAATAAGGTCGGTTTGTTACACGTACAAAGTTATATTGCTAGGAAAGTAAACGAAATATGAGCGGCATAAACAAATATGGTCAGTAAAATTGTGTCTTTGAGGCGTTTTGGTGTGTAGGGCTGTTAATTGAGTAAGTATTAAAACAAAAAAAAATAAAAAGTTAATATTTATTCAGTATGCCAATTAAATACCACACTTACATAATGAATCAGTCACCATACACACAGCAGTTTCAGATTTTCCTGTCTGGTGACGGCCTCATAAGATGCACCTTTCAAGGATCCAAAGCGCGAAGGTATGATAATTCATTACGTCATAACGCTGACTGAATTATGACGTAATGAATGATTATGCCTTGATTATTTAAGCAAATAAAAGAGGACCAACCTCGGAATGCCAGATAATAAGCTGGAAACTTGTTCACCTTCATTTTGTTGTTCTATATTAAGTTACCTCAAAATGACATAATCTCGTGTCCTTGCCGCGAGTTATTCAAGGTCAAAGGTCACAAAAATCGGTTTTACGCTATTATCCCGGTTTCTATAATAACTCCAATGAAGTTAACATCTATTAACAAATTAGAGCATTCAATTTACGACTAATTTTTTAAGAAACATTTTTTCGTGCGTACCACCGTTTTGGGACAGAGGGCAGAGAGCACGTAGCACTCGGCCATATATAGGGAACGTGCAGGAACTATATGTGGCAGTACTAAATCGACAAAAGAGACACTACGCGGACAGAAGAAGAAACTTATCAGACCTGTCATCGCGATTATCTCTTCAAATATATAATTTTTTTAATATGATGATAGTTAGAAAATATGGGTTCCGGTCTATTAATAATGATCGTCAGCTAGGCCAAAATATGTCAAAGTCAAAAACTCTTCGAGGCCGGCCATGTATTTGAGGTTGAAGAAATAATATTATAGATTTAACGTTAATTAACTAACTATATCAATTATAATTACAAAACTTTGTTATTTTCACTATTAATATTATTGATTATTTCTAAATGCTTAAAACTCACACTTACGCATTTTGCTTTATGGTGTTTATCCATTTTGCGTTTCGCACATAAACATGGCAATTACAGAACAGTAATAAAATTTTACGCTAATTGATTTATTTTTATTTTTTGTGGATGTATTCGTACATTCAGCTATGCAACAATGCATTATGATTAGCTAGAACAATAAATTTCACTAATAAAATTAATTACGTTTACTTGTTTATATGGCGGTTGTCATACTGATGCGGTTTCTGGGCGGTTTCCGCAGCGCGAGCGGGATATCGCTATGCAAGTCTATAGCGGTGTCCCGCTCATACTGCGGAAACCGTTCGGAAACCGCATTGATAGATTACAAGTTTCGGATTGGCGGCACCAGTTAGTTGGCAGCACCTTCGTTGTGCACGTTCCCTATACCGTTTGACAAAGTCGACTGTGAATCTCGGTAAAAAACACCTAAAGTTACTGAATCATCTGAATATCATTTTATTTTATCTGTCTAAAAACGGTTGAACGCATGAAATAATGTTTGTCGTAAATTTTATGCTCTACAATTTGTTAATATAGATGTTAACTGCATTGGAGTTATTATATAAACCGTGATAATAGCGAAAAAACGATTTTTGTGACCTTTGACCTTGAATAACTGAGTAACTTTTCAGGTAACTTATAAAACACCAAAATGAAGGTGTATAAATTTCCAGTTTATTGTTTCCCATTCAGAGGTTAAACCCCTAATATGACTGGATCATCAATACAGCAGTAGAAGTAACTACAGGTTATAACTGCGCGGTCGGAATTTAACAGTTGAGTGCATGGGTGCGTCTGTCGCCGATTTCAGATTGCACATACTCAAACTGCTGCAAATAATATTACGCATACTTATTATGTAATGTCCATTAAAATTAATATCAAAAAAACAATTGGTTATTGATACTTAAATCATATATCACACAGGACATTAATGCTTACGTAACACTAAAAAGGCCTTTGAACACACGCACGAGACTCGCATTCGAGTTTAACTGCATTGCGCGATGTTATATGTATGCGCAAATTAAATTCGCATGCGAGTCTCGTACGTAGGTATGTAAATAAGGCTTAAATGTTGGATTCCAACAAATCAAAAGGAACCCTATGGGGGTAGGTGGTACTTACGCCATTTAGTTTCCATATAATAAGATAATTGGTGCGTAAGTATCATCATTCCCGGCACTTACATCAGTAACAAAAAACAAACATTATTATTACAGCAGATTTTAGATTGTCCTACGCGATGTAGGCGATGTCGCACGCAAGTATCCAGATCGAGATGATATTATCGCGTCACATATACCTACCACTGGATATCTTGTTAGCTCTATGTATAACGCTTGAGTGCATGGGTGCGTCCTACGCTGATATCGCAGATTGGACAATTTCAAATTGCTGCGAACAAAATCAGTACGACGCACATTTCTTAACACTAGCCCTGTTACAGAACATAAAAGTGCTAGTCTGTGAAACTAAATCTAAGAAATATACAGATGACATTATCGCGTCGCATAAACCTACCAATGGATATCATGTTAGTTCAAATAGCTGCAAACAAAATCAGTATGACGCACATTTTTTAACACTAGCCTAAACTAGTAACTAAAATATCTTATACGTATTTTAAAAAATGGTTAACTAGTACCCATGTTACAGAACATAAAAAAGTGCCTTTCTGTGAAACTATAAATCTGGAAATCCAAAAAATCATACAGGGAGTATTTTTAAAAACCCAAAATACAGTATTTATGCACTCAATGAGCTCTAAACAATGATACCCCATTTGATGAGGTAGGTCATGGGGTATCATTGTTTAGAGCTCATTGAGTGCATAAATATTGTATTTTGGGTTTTTAAAAATACTGGAAAATAAAGGAATGAGAAGCCACTTATAATTAACTTTTATTAACTTTCCCCCTTTAAAATCTCATTAAATATTGATCCTAGCGAAAAAGTGTGTGTACCAATCAAAGTTTTGCAAAAAAAATAAAATTAAACATTCCGTGTTACGTTTTGATGAAATAATCACTGTTATAATGTGTTCGCGGAACCCACCTAACAAATCAACATAAGGCGGAGCGTACTAGTTAACGCCGACGCCGTCCTTAAGATATACGTATTATTCAAGTATATTTCAAGATCAAAGTGGTTTGCGTAAAATAACGTACTGTTGAGCGTGCACACCATAGCCGACTATAGCAATGTTGCACGGAAACTGGTATTGCATGGCATCATAATCAATATAAATTGACTCCGTATCAGTTGGAGCATCTGTTACTTTGTAAGCATGATAGTGCGCATCAAAAGCAATTGTCACCATAGGTCGCGCCTGAAAGGCAACTTTAGTAGGGTTGTCTATATACGAGTAAATTGCAGTCAATTTTGCAAAATGAACATTATGCGGATCCACATTATAAATCACTACAGAATTTCGTTTAAAGTGTGAAGAAGATATTGCTACCCACGATAAAATTTTAATTTTTTCAGTGTCATTCCAATCGAATTTTTGTGCAAGCGTAGATGCTTCATATAAAGAGACATTTGATTGCACTCCGCAAGATAGGGGACTCTTCAATTCTCTTTTTAGTAAAATATCGTTCAACATAAGTTGGTGTCTGTGGGAAATGGATGATGTCATATTTATCCTATTACACGAAGACTTTGACGTTAATTTGTTAGGGCGGTGTTTGGCTTCGAAGCGAATTGACGAGAGATACCGCAACGGACCAAATTTTAGCATTGCTGAATGGTAATGCAACAAGTTGTGAAACTTTGGTTTAAGTGTCTGATCGAATAATGAAGTATACATTTCGCAAACTTCAATAACCAAATATTGCAAGTAAGTTGCCTGTTCTGGTCGAAACCCCGAAGACATTACTATATCTAATAAAAGCATAAGTTGCGTATAAAGGGCCCAGTATTTATTCTGTCGCGGGACTAAATCACCAAACATAATTCCGAAATAACGGCAAAATACTGCCATTTCTGAGGCACTTAAGCGCATATTCCTCTTGCGTATATTTTCTATTGAAATTGAAACCGGTTTATCAGCATAATCAGGACCATAGTCAAATGAATTGATTTTGTTATTCATTAGTAGTATCGTAAAATACTTAAATTTGTCCACAAACACAAGAATGAGTTCACTCATTATATATTTCATTATTCCCTCATTTAAATCGTGCATTACATCTACACCGATTTGCGAGAACAAATCAAAATTATTGACGCGTAACCATATGCATTCCTCTTTAATACCCGTACGATAAGGGTCGTTTGTAGTCAGATCTTCTCTATAATTATTTATATTTCTTAATAGGGGGCAGTCTTCTCGGAATTGCTTTTTCATTACTTCTTTAGGAACTTTGCAAACTCTGCAAGAAATATTAGCGGAGAAACTCTCAATAAAGCCAGTAATACTATGAAGGCCCAAGTTATCTCCAAGGATAAGTCCAAGTTCAAAATATATAGTACCTTTGAAATTCGGAAGATCGAAGGATATTCCATGTTCTATTAAGTAATTAAATTCGTCAATTAATGGTTGAAATATGATTCTATTTCCAAATTGTACTCTATCTGCAGAATGGTACAATAAAACCAAAAATATGTTTGACAGCTGTGACGCATAACATTGCGGTAAACAAGGCAGTGAAATATAAGCAGCTCCTAATTTATGTATTGAACTATGACTACCTAAGGCATTTAGGGGTTCGAAGTCATCAACTTGCAAAAAAAAAGGAATCACTAATTTTCTTCCATGAATTGTCTGTCTTGATTTCCAAAAAGAACCATGCACAAAATGTTGCACAGTTTGGGTTGAATCATGTGACATTAATACGTTTAAATAATCCAACGTTGCCTGTAATATATTGGGCAATGAAAAAAATTTTTTTAAGACATCTCGCAAAGACACAAGATGTGCTTCACATTGCACTGCCTCGTATACTCTTGTGCCACCTCTTTTTACATAGTCATATCTACGGCCTACGCTAAAAGCTACAGGTTCTATGTAGGTTCCAAGTTCTGCAAAGTATTTTAACCTTTTGTAATGGGAGTCTTGATTCAATAAAGACGACATTATACGATCCTTTAATGCGCCATTACTACTTGTATGTACTGTTAAGCAAGGCAAAACTGAATGTGTGAATATTTCTTTTACGGCATCAAAAACAATATTTGTCGTATTTTGCGGTATTTGAGGATTCGCATAAAGGGTAGAAAATAATTTAGCCAGGGTCATGTCCATAGGAATCACTTCAATATGAGAACTGGTTTCAGGCATTTTGTTTAAAACGGAAGTATCTTCTCTATAGCAACTAGGTCCTGATATTTCATTTAAAACACTAGTCTCAGCACTTTCGCCTTCATTTTGTGGTACAACAGCATCACTTGAATGGGGCAGGTTTGATTCTACCGAGAATAAATGATTACTTAGGTAATGCCTCCTGTATGAATTAAATAACTGAAAAATCCTAAAGCAATCTGCACTTGCACATTTAAAATTAGTTACAGAGGGATGATAAAAGGTCATATGATCTTTTAATTTTCGGAACGTCAAAAATGTTTTATGGCACACTCCGCATGGTATCATTTTAGTAGCACGTTTAATACGTTATATAGGTAGGATCTATAAATTTATTTTATTCAGTAATTCCCGAAGCGGCACTCCCTCCGTATCATATTTAGATTTCATATGAAATAAAGCTCGTTGACAAACATCCAGCATACTGCTGAATCTTTAGGGTACGCCAAGTCCAAAGCCCAGTAAATGTGATACGCCTTTCGAATTGCGGTAGATATATTTTTAAATGTGTATCTATGACTCGTATGTACTACAACCTCGTATTGTGATACGGTAGCCCATGAGGAACCGACAGCAAGAATATACGGCTGTTCCGGGATACCTTTTGCCGCCACTAAAGCCGTCCTATCTGCACAATACCTTCCAATGTCTGATACCGTTGCCACAAGTCCTATGAAGCTCGAACGTACTTCTTCCCTAGAGTTTCCATAACTTCTTTCTTGGCATAGAAATCGTTGGCATCTGACGCAAAAGACTAATAATAGCCAGTAATGCCGCCAATGATGCCTGCTCTTCTCCAACTGAAAAAAAAAAACAGTTTTTAGTTTATGTATGATAACATGTTTTAAATAATCTAAAAGCATGGCCTCCCAACTCATACAACGTATAATTAATACTAAAAAAAAACTCATAGATGGCGTTACAGGTATCGCTAGAAGCATCTGAGACAGTAATGTTGAGAATTGAGTGATTTTTATTCCCTACTAAATCAAACCTTAGCTTATTTTAAAATTGACAACCCTAGCACAGTCAGATTTTTGTATGGAGTTCACAAAATATTTTGTGACTTTGCCCACTTCAATTAACACAGAAGCGTTATGCTCATAGGGCTTTTAATTGGATACAGCTTTGCCATAACTATTCTAGATTATAGTCTTTAAGATACATATCCATAAAGTTGATAAAGTAAAAATTCATAAAATATAATCCAAAAGTGGGCAAACCTGTAATATTTTTAATTTTTTTGGCCTTGACTTTTGAGTGAAATTTTCTACAATAAAGAACCGTTTTTACGCAGTACATTGCTAACACGTACAAAGAAAATCATACAAACTTTTATGTATTGTGAAGAAATCATCCGAAACGATATATACATTTTTAAAAAATTAAAAAAATTGTAAAAAGCGGGCAAAGTTGTACGATTCTACGGTATGGTCATTGCGCCGGTTACGCGACCAGCTTGTTTTGAGAACAAGGTTTCTTCAATACCCCTGTAAACTATATTTTATAAATTTTATCGTAATCGTTACTATAGCCCTTATCGAGAATCAATTTTGAAACAAAACAATGCCTAATTAAATAAATGTAGCTCATTCAATAACACAAGACAATATTAGACTGTAAAGAATCTAGTGAGTGGTACCTACTGGTATGCAACTTGTTAGTAACTACATACTTAGTTGTATATTAGGAGTGCACTAAAAACCGGCCAAGTGCGTGTCGAGCTGTCAAGAATGCGTACTGTTGGGTCCCGAAGTGACGACCGTCGTATAGTATAAAAACCGGCCAAGTGCGAGTCGGACTCGCGCACGAAGGGTTCCGTACCAACACCTACTAGTTCACATTTAAAACCACTACCCAATAAATTGTATCTAAAAAGGTTGTATCTTCATAGGGAACTCACGGCACTTAAGACCTTTAGTTTGGGCAAGACAGTTTTTCAGCGAAAACTCAAAAACCATATAACCTATCTTCTTCAAACTAAAAATCGTTGAAAGTATTTACTAACGCACACCACCTCAATTTTTTTCAGAATTTTTAATTACATGTTTTGGAAATTAGAGGGGGGACACACTTTTTATGACTTTGACAGCTAATATCTCACCAACGGTTTACTTAAATCGAGAAAATAATTAAATATTATCATACATACACACATTTATACGCCTGTATTCCCTAAAAGAGTTAGGGCAGAGCATATTAAATTAATTTTGTACGCTGCTAACGTAAACTACAATTAAACGATTGAGGAATTTCGGAGCCGAGCGTGGTTCTCCGATAGCTAATAGGCTAGAGCGATTGGCCGCATATATGAGAGGTAGCAGATTCGAATCCTGCTCGAAGCATAAATTTTCAATTTTTTCCTTTAATTAAAATTTGTAGTTTACCATAGCAACGTTACAAGTGGTCACAAAACCGCCCGAATTTAATAAAACCGGCTTTTCGGTTTCTACGCGGTTTTTTCAATGATTTCGGTTTTATGTATAGTTTGTGAAATGAAATGCTTCTTATTGATTGACAGTCCTATCAAACTGTATAGAAATTCAAAGATTTTACAAAATGGGTCAGAAAGTAATGAGCGTGACCGTAATACCAATACCTCGCTCGTTTGGTTGAAAAGTGGACAGATAAAAAAAACTTACCCGTAGCTAATTCCAAGAGTTCTATGGTGGATTGATCAACCTTAGTAGAGCCTCCCTTCTCGGCTAATAGATTTAATAGTCGTGTTTTCTTAATCGGGAAGCTCTCGTCGAACACAGTATCAGCATTTGAGTTGATTGTTTGAAAGTCCAGGGATAACTGGAAGACATACATTTGTGATAATAAAAAAAAACCGCAACAGATTCCGCTCGAGTTCTAACAGGGTAAGTTAAATTTAAACTGATTATATCACATATAATATTTAATCTTACATCCCGACGTTTCAACCGCGTTCAATGTTACATCACAGTGCTGCGACTGCCCCACCCCGCTACCGCGCCAATGTGGTGAGGCCTTTAACTATACGCGCGATATAATCAGATTAAAAGTATATTATTTACCCAGGGCGATAAAACCAAGAATGTCTCAGAGGGCAAGGTTTTGGTAATAAATATGCGATCTGAGGCTTTCTTTATTACCGCCCGTGGTAGGTACAAAATTGTATGTTCCCGCTGGCCATGAAGTGGGAATAACCGCGCGCGCAGCGTTCGGTAATTGCTACTTTACGGCCAGGTGTGACATAAAATTAGTTTTATTGAACTCACCAGATTGTGGCCATTGGGCAAACTGAGGGCTGGGTAAGATGCAAAATATTCCTGATATGGAATTCCTTCAGACAATATCTTGTTACGCAATTCAAAAGTTGCAAGCCACTTCTCGGTAACTAGATCTTCAGGCGCTGAAGAACCTTGAAGCCAGTCTAGGCAGTCTTGCGCCGTTGATTTGTCATCCAATGACGACGCAAAGGATTCTGGCAGAGGTCGTACACGTTTGGAGGTGTTTTTGGAACTGACGCTACTACCGCTGCTTCCACTGCTGGTGCTGCTCTTCCTTTTTTTGCTAGTAGATAATAATCTTCTATGAGTAATCAGTCTGTTATGGATCATACCACTAGCTTGGATAATTTTCCCTCCGTTGACGTGGTATGGTATGTAGTAGATTTCGGTTGCCTCTCCCTTAAACAACCCCACCACTTCGTTTGCCCAATGCTGCCATACATCTTTTCGTATGGTGTTTGTTACGTCATTCAGAGCCCGCAGCTCTGATTCTACTATTAGTTTCACTAAAAACGTCCGGTCTTTAGATTTTAACTCTATTCCTTTTTCGGCTTTTTCCAGCAAACTTTTTCCGAAAGTGACCGACTGTAATAGTTTGCGAAGACTTTTCCCAGTCTCTTTTCCTAAATTTGAGAAGTCTAATGTTTTCAAGATTTGTAAATCTTTGTCACTCAATTCCTGAAAAATAATACGGCATTAAAACTTGTAGCCGCCGACACATGAATGTATGCAGATTTTTGTTAGTAGTACTCGTTTTTCGGGACTTTTTGCCATACATAGAAAACAATCAAATTTTTATTTATTGTTATTTTTTTTTGAATCTGCATTAAATATCTTTCGGACAGTATGTTTTATTAACCAAGTTAATACAAAAAGTGGGTTCTGATTCATTAGTAATAGGTACAAAATAAGTTAATATAAAACTTCCAAATTAAAATTACCAGCTGGACTGAGTCATTTAACGCCTGAGAAACGTCATTCACGTCGAAGTTAGCCCTAGGCTCTGCACGCCGTAATTCCTGTAAGTAAATATTAGCTAAATAAAGTTAAATAAAAGCTTGTATAAAGAAAAATTGATTTATCTTGTGTAATTTAGGAGTTTGTAATTTAGACAGACAGACAGACAGATAGACAGATAGACAGCCATACAGATAGGCAGACAGACAGACACGACGAATCCATAAGGGTTCAGTTTTTTGTCATTTGGCTAGGGAACCCTAAAAACAATAATATACAAATAAATAAAAAATAATATATCTGTTTATCATAATATTTTAAACAACAAGTAGAACCGGTATTTTTTGTTGTATTAGAAAATATTACCTCATCATGGAGTAGCACCGGTAAATCATCCAAGAGTACTAGCCGTTCTTGGTCCCGTACTCGTACCGGCAAAGCAACAGGCTCACTGGTTGACGCTGACTGTGACAACTGCGAGAATTTAGAAACATAGCTTTATCTTCGTATCTACTTAACTTTCAATCAGACTTAATTCAGAGACTATGTATGTATACTCATATGTTTTCAATCAGAATTTTAAGTAATAATTATTCTCAACTTTTGGGTTCAGGTATATGTTTAAACATACATTTTATCTCTGAAGATATGCTATATAAGTTCTATACAAGAAACAAATGAATGCACCATAATAATACATTTTACTATGAGCTTTATAGTTAAAAAAAAATACAGTATAATAACCTGCGTTAGCACAGGGGTTAAATATAATATATATAAGTAAGGTGTTGTAATATATTCTTACCTGCATATTGTTAAGTGCAAGTCTCAGTTTTATCTTGTCGCCTAATGTTTTAGTGAAAAGAGACAATTCATTATCTTGGCAATTCAATAAAAGCTCCAATGTTACTTCTTCATCTGAAAATTAAGAGTGATGTTATCATTGATAGCACTGTATGGTAGGTAGGTAGGTAGGAGGTATGGCAGGTAGCTAAATTAGGTATTAATTTAAAACCAGATTTTTAATTACCCGGAGTAGGTGAAGTGAGTGAGAATATTTATTTGTTTAGATATTATTTCATAAGAGTACATGTAGGTTGTTGTTGTTTGAAGGCTGGTGCCATCTGATCTGCTGCCATCTGTGGCTATTCCGAACCGGTGATATACTGATAACACTAATTCATAAAAAAAATACTGTACTTAAACCCTTATGGAATAACCACGTCCAATGTGCGCCCGAAAACCACTCCTCAGTTTACTCCGGCTAATATATATAAATACGATTTCCGTAGTTAGTATTAGGCCGTGGACTGGAAGCCAGTCGGCAGCGGGACGGAGCGAGCGACGCGGTTATAATGTATACACTTGTATGAACCTGTTATGGACGCCTGCCGCTGCCCGCCCCAGTGCCCAGTCCGCGGCCTCACCCAAAACGTTTATTATATACCGTCTCCATTCTTTTATGAGCTAACACAAAATAAATGGAAATGAATGGTGATTTACATACAAGACAAACAAGACCCAAACACTCACAAAACAAAACAAAAGGTGATAATAATATCCAACGGTAAACCTGACCTAAAAGCACGCACACAGGTGGGCCTACTCCGAACTTCGTATCGTGCTGTCCCTTTCACTCTCGTGTTATACACTATATGAGGTAAGGGATGGCACGATACGAAGTTCGGAGTAGGCTCTAAGTTCTCGTAAAATCGTAGCCCTATTAAGTCCCAAGTCCAAGTTAGTCATGCTTAAAGAAATAGTTAGTAAGCTCACATTCACTGTTTTGAAATATTATATACGATTATTTCACACAAACCGCACAAACTAATATACCTAACCTAACATAACAGGACGCCCACGTGAACACCCAAATTTTCCTAAAAAAACTTACTCAGGCTCATGAATAGTTAATAATCTCACATTCACCGTTTTGGATTATTATATATACCATTATTTACTATTAATGTACCTATTAGCTCGAAGGTGACGAATGAAAAATATTGTGATGAATCAGCTCTTCAGTTTCACGAAGTAGGTCTGTGTCCATTAATGATCTGCCATGATATTGAACAGTTTATAATAATAATAGTTTATTTAACATATTCAACATCGTAGATATTAATTAAGAAAAACCAATTGCAAATAACGAACTCAAGTGTCGTTTGTCGAGCGAATAAAAAAATACCTTGATGAAATATACGAATAAGAATCATGATAAGTACTTACCGATCATCCGTTGCAACAGATGCCCTAAGGCATTTTCTTCTAGAAAATCTTTTAAATCTGTGTCAGCCATTGTCGTGATAATACAAGGCTTTTTTTAACTTGCGAGCAACGAGCAAATAAACCGTTTGGAAGGAACGCTTCCATTCCGCCTACGCAGCGCAAAGTGTTGCCAACTCGAAATTTCGTTTACTACTAAAACTGTATATGAAAATCTGCTAAAATTTCTGTTAATATGCTAAAAATATATGCTAATTAAAAATCGTACTAATCATAAATATTACGTCTTTTTTATCATCAAAATTAGCTACACATACAGTCACTAGTACAAAAAACCGCTTATAGTATGTGCGTTAGGATTTACAATAAAGTGCCAGATATGATAAAGGACTTATAAGTAGCGGCACGTAACTCTAGCGGTGAACGAAACGTGGAGGGGATATCTGCGCATACGTACTGTCGCTCACGCAATTGTTATCTCTATAAATTGATTGCAATAATCCTTACTAATAAAGAACGTGTTTTTGTTTGTCTCATCACTAATATTATAACTGCGAAATTGTTTTATATTTATTAACTTTGTACATACCTAATGCGATTTCTTTCTCATGTTAAGTGAATGTTAATTCTTATGAGAAATAAATGTCTTAAACATTAAAAAAACAAACTCAAACTTAACAGAAAACAACAACAGTAATAACAATACAATTTAGAACGCGACTGTACACCAGAAGTGAGCGGAGCGTCGTATCGGTGCGCGGGACAGTGGCGCTACCGCGAACAGCAAACGAAGTTTTCCCTCTCTGTCGCACTTGCAAGTTTTCATATAAGTGAGACAGAGAGGGAAAACTTCGTTTGTGGTTCGCGGTACCCCCTCAGGGTACGACTGGGGAACCAATAAGCGCTTACGCACGCCCGCGCGCGTCCCCTTCACTCCCCCGAGATACCTTATTTTCGACTTCTGCGCATCAACGGTCAGCGCTAGACTTACGTGCCGCTTTTTAGTGATACTTTTAATTATACCTTTTTTTTTGAACCTGACTGTGGCTTTATAGGCCGGGCCCAATAAAGCGATAGGAGTGCGCGGAGTCGAGAGTGGCCTGGGGAAAATCCAGGGAAAACCTCCGACATGACCACGCGGGCGGTTTAAACACTGGAATACTCTAAGAGTTTGTGCTCCAGTGAGATTGTTTGAGCGGTTTCAACCGAATCTGAGGTGTGAGTGGAATCGAGCTACTGGGAGTTTTGTCGCTGGTTCACTAAACCTAGCCTAGCTGAGAAGAGTCCAGCAAGAAACTCAGCTAGGCCCGATCTGGGTCGGACCCACTCTATCCGGTATGCGGCGGTACCGGGACGAATAGGGACTATATGTGTCTGCGTTGTCGCGATCGCGCGGTGGACGTCCCCACCGGCGGGAATGCCTAAGTGTACGCGTCGTGTCTGAGTTGGACGCCGTAAGCGCAGCGTTCCATCTTTCGATGGACGCTTTGATTACGTCGTCCGGGTCCGTGAGTGTGTGCCTAGGACGCCGGACCGTGCGGCCCCTAATCAGTGATCGCCGAGTTACGACAGAGGGGGGACGGATGGGAACGTAATAGTCGACAGCCTTCCTAACGAACGGATTCCTGTGATGGGGAGCGTTGTCAAAATAACGTCTGGCATTCTGCTTAAAGGAACCATACATGGTGCTAATTACCATGTCGTGGTGCAAACTGAGGTTCGACTGGTACCACGGGGCACCAGTCGCCCTACGGAGAAAACGATTCTGAATGACCTGAAGCGGCTTGAGCGATGTCATAGGCACGTGAGCAAAAACTACACTTGCATGAGACATGATTGGACGAACACAAGTTTTGTAGTGTCAGCTTATTTCTAAGTGACATTTTACTAAACTTGTTAATCATCGGCCCAAGCCTTCCTAGCACGAACAACGCACAGTCGAGTACCCTACTGACGTCGCTACAGAAAGTCAGTTTTCTGTCGAGGGTCACTCCAAGATATTTGACTTCGCTGGCCCAGGGGATGGGCCTGTCAAACATCTGGATCGGAGCCACCCGCCTTTCCGTGCTAACGCGGTCAGACGGGTGGAAGACTATCGCAGTGCTTTTTTCCGGATTAACTTCGATACGCCAAAGATTAATTATCGACCTAGGTCAGTGATTGCCTCCTGGAGGTATCGCCGGATAAAAGTGTACTTACAATGAGTTGTATAGAGCGCGGTGTCCGCGAACAACCCCAGTTGCACTTTAGGGTGCCTGGGAATGTCGTTCGTGAATAACGTGAATAAAGAGTGGGAGAGAGCACGGAGCCTTGCGGAACTCCGGCCCGGATGGGGTGTGGGTCCGAGTACGTTCCCTCCAGTCTGTATCGAAAGCTTCGATCCCTGAGAAAATCTCGTATAGTGAGTACGAGTCTGTCAGGCATACCGAGCTGATATAACTTGTATATCAGACCGTTATGCCAAACCTTGTCGAAGGCTTTCGCCACGTCGAGAAAGATCACACCGGTCCTGAGCCCCTGGGAATCGAGAGAAACCTTCCAACACGTGCTCCGTGACGCGGTGCACCAGTTGGACGCACGAGTGCGCGGATCTAAAGCCGAACTGCTCGTCGATGATGACGTTATTCTCACCCGTAAATCTGAGAATCCTAGTGAGAAGGATCCGCTAATTATACCTGTTTGTGATCCTACTGTACCTAAAATCGTGCACCATAAATTATTTCAAAATTCGTGTCGGACTTCGCACATTGAAGGTTCCGAACCAATCGCAACGTTAAGATTAACAGGAATAATTCGGACATTAAAAAATCTGATGTATCAATACTTATATATTAGCATTTGTTGCTAAAATGTACGTATAAACGATTAAACGAGTGATTAAACGGTATAGCGGCGGGAGCGGGCGCGGGTGACAGCTGACAATGACACTAGGCAGCTGTTTTGTTAAAAATACTGATTTTGGTGGCTTCTCATTACTTTGTTTTTCAATGTTTTTAAACAAACAATACGGCTCCGCGAAGGCTTTTGGTTCCGAAGATTTTTTAAAACTTTTCGTTAACCTATAAACTTGAAATTTCTTATTGCGTATATTTTTGCAACAAATACTAATATATTAATAAATCAGATTCTTTAATTTGATTTTTTTTTCTATTAAAAGCAACTTCAGAGGGGAAGGCCTTTGCCCTGCAGTGGGACAGTACAGGCTCCTAATAATAATAATAATGATAATGATAATAAAAGCAACTTAATTTTGAGGTTGGTCTGCAACGCTTAGTTTGAGCTGCCATCGAACCGTGGTTACAGAAACAGCTTCGTCTTTTTCCTTCGTGCATAAAATTATTACGATTACTAATAAATGGATAACAGATATTACATTTATTGAAATAAATTATGCCCGTGAAATAAAGTGGTAAATTAAAATAAAGGGTCTATTTTGTATACCTAAATTATACACGAAATCGAGTTCATATGGCCACTATGGCTAAACCGCAATGACATGTACTGACAGATCCATTCAAATATTTGTGTTTTCATTTCGATGTTACCGTCGTTTTGAAATATTCAATTATTAGTATATTGGAAATAAAATTCCTCGTGTCGTTTTGCATGGCACAGTTTGAGAATGTTTATAGTGAGCCAGGACTCGTAATCCAGTATTATGTCGTTCAGGGCTTGTTGCGTAGCCAGTTGTAAGGTTCGACACGGAGAAGGTTATTACTCGTAATTGTCTAGTGTGGTAGTCATTATCAAATGAATAAATAATGTGAAAAGGAAGTTTTGCCGTAGAAAATTTTCTTTTATTTTCCTCCGTTTTCTAGTGACATGAACGACAGGCCAGACTATAAATAGTGTATTAGTACTAAAAACTACCAACTTATTTTATTCTACTAAAAGCCCGACATTTTTGCTTCAAAACTACCACAAAAGTAGGAAACTACTGAAAGTGGTCACGCTGACCTGAACTTTGATACAGTGACATACTAAACGTAAACATTACAGCAACTTTAGGTTTGTTGAAAAAAAATATTGTTCCTATATAAATATATAATTTGATACGCTTACAACGTGAATGTTGTCGTCATCACAGCTTAGTAAAACTTGTTGTGACAAGTTACATACCGTAAAATGGGGCTACTTGGCACAATTTTTAGACTAAAATATCAATAAATCCATATTTTATGTGTTTATCACACGTTTAATATTTTTAATTGATGAAATATTAATAAAAGTACTAACTAGACTTACGACTCTGACGAGTATAAACTACCTATGGCTATATATATAGTACCCCACCTAGTAATTTAATGATAATAATAATATTTGTGGACAATCTTGCACAAATCGACCTAGTCCTAAACTAAGCAAAGCTTGTTGAGCTATGGGTAGGTATTTGTGAATATTTTTTTTCGTGTTTTATCATTACGTAATCCTTAAATCTTTAATATAGACTAAATAAATAACATAATGCAATTTATTACGAAATAAATAGTTTCTTAAATAGACTGAAACCATCCAAGACTCAGGAACAAATATTTCTGCTCATCACACAAATAAATGCCCTGACCGGGATTCGAACCCGGTAGGTTACCCCAGCAGGAGTCTTAGGTAGTATTTTAGACTCGGGTGGACAGTTAAGACTCCTACTCATATTTCCCGAAAAAAAAAAACTCTATACGCGAAGTTCCCTACAAGAAAATAGCCAGAGGGCCTACCGCGAACCGTAAACGAAGTTTTCTCTCTCTGTTGCACTTGCAAGTTCGTACGTAAGTGCGACAGAGACGGAAAAGTTCGTTTGCGGTTCACGGTAGGCCCTCAGGCCCTGAAGTATCTTATGTCAAATCGCAATAGACAATATGCATGCGCATAAATAAAATTCCACCGTCAGGATCTTCTTAACAAGTCTTAATATACAAAAAAAAAATACGTTATAGGTATAGCAGATTCTTTATTCCCTAAGAACTTCTCAACGCCTTAACCGATTTAGATGTGTGGGGTATCGTTAGAATCCATGCGTCATCCCGAGTAACATAGGATATATGACGTTGTAATAAAAATTATATGGTGGACTATATACCTACTCCATTTTGAGTGATATTAAAAAAAAATACGATCTTATCAAGTGGGATATCAAAATGAAGGATTTAAAAAGACGACTTCAAATATACTCACGAGCAAAATTGAATTTCAATAGAAAAAGGACCCGTTATTTTTGCTCGCGAGTGTATATATTATTTAACATTTGATATTAGTTTATTTTCTTCAATTTTTTTTTTTCATTTATTTTTTCAATCAACAATTGTAAATAAATATAATATAAAAAAAACACGACTGCACTAGATAAAATGAACTAAAAAGAAAGAAACGAGCAAGTTTCTACATTGTGTATTTTAATTTCTTTGGAGTCGGGGGACCACTATGATATAGTTATTATGACTTGATATTTAAACGCGCAAATATGTAATGTACCGTGGATTGGGGGAATTTAGTAAAAATTGAGGTTACGGTAATTTAAATTGTAAGTACAGTCGAGGAATTTGAATGTTTGGCACTTTTCGACTCTATTGCGATAGAAATAGTGACATACATTCAATTTCCCCGACCATACATAAAAGTGGCACTATTCTTGCTCAATTCAGTCAGGTTAAAAGGAAGATAACTACGAAACTGTCTGTATGAGCTATTAAAGTTGATAACTCCGAAAAAATACAAATTATTAGGTGGAAAATCTGCGGATTATCAATGTCACCCCAACCAAACAAACCAGTCACCCCGTTTACTTTCGTTTTCTTTTCTTTAAAAAGCCTATGTAAAATTTCCGATATTTATAATCTTGACTGATCTATAATGTAGGTAAGGCCTAGGGCTATGCCTATCCGTAAGGATGAAGATGAAATGAAAGTAGGTACAGCTGACTGCAAAAACATGTATCCATTTTATCACCTGTGTACAAATAAAGTGAAAAAATGTGTACATAACCTTTCATTTTACAGTTGTATTAGTCTTAACAGTATTCTAACTTTTATAAACACTTGTTTTTAATGACGATTGTTATCTGACCTAGGTGTTCATATATACAGGTAAGTACAAAAAGATAGGTATTATATGATATAAGTATATATGTTAATATGCTAACAACGTTGACGTTGTCATCATATCAATGCATTTAAACATTACTATATGAGCTGGGTATCCATAGCTGCGGGAAAAAAATAAATTTGACTTTGTTAAACTATATAAGTACCTATATAAGTTAATACGCTAACAACGTTAACGTTGTCATCATATCAATGCTTTGAAACATTGTTATATGAACTGGGTATCCATTGTTGCGGGCACAATATAAATTTGACGTTGTTAAACTATGTAAGTATATAAGTTAATACGCTAACAACGTTAACGTTGTCATCATATCAATGCTTTGAAACATTGTTATATGAACTGGGTATCCATTGTTGCGGGCACAATATAAATTTGACGTTGTTAAACTATATAACTATATAAGTTAATACGCTAACAACGTTAACGTTGTCATCATATCAATGCTTTGAAACATTGTTATATGAACTGGGTATCCATTGTTGCGGGCACAATGTAAATTTGACGTTGTTAAACTATATAAGTATATAAGTTAATACGCTAACAACGTTAACGTTGTCATCATATCAATGCTTTGAAACTTTGTCATATGAGCTAGGTATCCATGGCTGCGGGCACAATATAAATTTGACGTTGTTAAACTACATAACTATATAAGTTAATACGCTAACAACGTTAATATTGTCATCATATCAATGCTGGCAAAGTTTGTTATATGAGCTGAATATCCATTGTTGCGGGCACAATATAAATTTGACGTTGTTAAACTATATAAGTATATAAGTTAATACGCTAACAACGTTAACGTTGTCATCGTATCAATGCTTTGAAACTTTGTCATATGAGCTAGGTATCCATGGCTGCGGGCACAATATAAATTTGACGTTGTTAAACTATATAAGTATATAAGTTAATACGCTAACAACGTTAACGTTGTCATCATATCAATGCTGGCAAACTTTGTTATATGAGCTGGGTATCCATTGTTGCGGGCACAATATAAATTTAACGTTGTTAAACTATATAAGTATATAAGTTAATACGCTAACAACGTGAACGTTGTCATCATATCAATGCTTTGAAACATTGTTATATGAACTGGGTATCCATTGTTGCGGGCACAATACAAAATTGACGTTGTTAAGCTATATGAGTATATAAGTTAATACGCTAACAACGTTAATATTGTCATCATATCAATGCTGGCAAACTTTGTTATATGAGCTGGGTATCCATTGTTGCGGGCACAATATAAATTTGACGTTGTTAAACTATATAAGTATATAAGTTAATACGCTAACAACGTTAACGTTGTCATCATATCAATGCTTTGAAACATTGTTATATGAGCTGAGTATCCATTGTTGCGGGCACAATATAAATTTGACGTTGTTAAACGATATAAGTATATAAGTCAATACGCTAACAACGTTAATGTTGTCATCATATCAATGCTTTGAAACATTGTTATATGAGCTGGGTATCCATTGCTGCGGGCACAAAATAAATTTGACGTTGTTAAACTATATAAGTATATAAGTTAATACGCTAACAACGTTAACGTTGTCATCATATCAATACTTTGAAACATTGTTATATGAGCTGAGTATCCATTGCTGCGGGCACAATATAAATTTGACGTTGTTAAACTATATAAGTATATAAGTTAATACGCTAACAACGTTGACGTTGTCATCATATCAATGCTTCGAAACATTGTTATGTGAGCTGGGTATCCATTGCTGCGGGCACAATATAAATTTGACGTTGTTAAACTATATAAGTATGTAAGTTAATACGCTGACAACGTTAACGTTGTCATCCTATCAATGTTTCGAAACATTGTTATATGAGCCGGGTATTCATTGCTGCAGGCACAACAAATATTTGACGTTGTCAAATGATCTACAAATCTATTGTTGTAATCACATTATATTTTCGACAATAAAAAGGTTGTTGTAGGAAATAAGCACAGTTAGTTACTGTAGCAAAAAAAAGTTGTTACAGCAAATATAAACGAAAAACAAAGTTTTATTGTTACTTTGTCAGCCATTATTTTTCTGAGTGTAGGAACCATCTCCAAAAGTAGTTTATGACTGTAGAAAAAAGCAGTCGGCAATAAAAGCTTGTACCAAAAAATTAATATAGGACAGAAACTTATACTTCTTAGGTAAGAATTTGTTAATTAAAAACATTACACACATTTAAAAAAATACACAAACAACGCCGGCTGCGAAACGGAGGAATTGTTATACGGGAAAGAGTATTGAGCAGGAGTATTGAAAAATCTTTCTACAGTATACTTTCTCTGGATGAAACTGGGATGTTTACCATTGAAAATATATTGCAAATAGAAGGAATCAAAAATATGTTTCTAAAATAACTAGTTTCTGAGTGCAAAAACGGAATCCTTATAGTTTCGTCATGTTTGTCCGTCCGTCTGCCACAGCCGATTAACTCAGAGAAGTTGTAAAAAGTGTGTCTCCTTCCCTCTTATTTCCAGACTATGAAGTTAAAAATTCTGAAATAATTGAGGTGGTATAAATTAATAAATATTTACAACGATTTTTGGTTTGAACAAGATAGGTTTAACAGTTTCTTAGAGCAAAAGGACGTAAGCGCCGTGAGTTCCCTATGATGAGAAGATACGACATTTTTGATTCAGTGTATTCGATAGTCGTCGACGAAAGGGTTACAAATGTTAATATTTTGACAGAGGCATAATCCATAAAACAAACGGGAAAATATCCTTGCAGTATATCAACTCATTAAAGTGGTCGCAAACCTGCACATCAAATTATCTGGTCTCTACCCGACCTATCTATCCTATAATAGAATTACTGCTGAAAATGTATCTTTTAAGTTAATTTACCAAAGTTTGCACATTTAACACACACAATATGCCCGTCTCTTTGTAGAATATGTTTCACCCACACGTATAAATAAACAATTTCAACTATTGAAAGAATATCCTAAATTTGAATTAAATTAGTACGAAACGCGGATATATTCAAACTGACTTTTGAACTAAAGCAGTTATAAATAACTACAACCGTTCCATTCTACGAGTAATAGGAAACAGTTAAAGTTAATCAACATGTTGATTGACAAAATAATTTAATTTCTTGAAAAATGGATTGGAACATATATTGAATCTAAATTTAATCATAAAATAAATTTGCTTGAGTCGTGACACGTGTGTCATTTGGTTTTATTTCACTAATGGCGCATACTGACGCTCCAGCGCGTTGGACAACAGTACCCTGCCCTCCGGTACGCTGATACGTCAGGGTGCGCGCCTTGTGAAAGTGGACGCGCTCTTAATAAGTTACCGGCCCTGCTGATAGATCTGCAATCTCTGGTGCAATCAATCCTCGAGCTGGACGGACGTCTGTCATTATTTTTTCATTTTGACCTTTGAATCGCAATTTTAAATAATTAGTTGAATTAACATTTTCAAGGTAAATTATTGGCGTGAAATCAATGTATAAACGTTATAATTATTTTTCCCGTAGAAAACATAAAAGTTGTTTCACAAGGCTTATCATTATTGCAATTTTTTTCATATTTTCCTCTTCAAACACGCTCTTAGTGCAAAAAGTCTCATTAAATATTTTTAGTGTGTAGATTTTCTTTTCATTACACAGGTGTATGTCCTTTGTATACCGTATTGTAGATTTTATTTCTCTGTGTGAGTATTTTCGTAGCGACTGACACATAGTTTCATATCTGGCATTAAAAATGTTGTTTGAATTCAATCTTGGTTTTGCAAATCTCAGTTGCAAATATAATTTAAATTTTTTGAATATAAGTAGACTGTAATCCTACCATAGTTTTGACAACTTCTGCAGTTCCATGTAAAGAGCGGAATGTCACACTGTATTGCGAAGAAAGTGACATTAAGCCGTAAAACAATAAACAACAGCATTCTTTTGTTATGATCCCAGGGACTGGTAGACGACAGGGGGAAATATATCAACATGTGAACGACCACAAGGTGCGCCCGTTAGTATCCTGCTATGCTTCCCGCTGCTGAAACTATGGACATGTAGTCATGTAGCTGACTAGACAGTACACACTACGACGTAGAAGTAGACACTGGATACTGCATTTTTGTTAAAATTGTGATCAATTCGAGCCGTCTCCGCCCGATTGGACATAGTTGTGAAAGCACTAATCTAGCAAACATGTAAATTTTAAGTTGTTAAAAGTTACGTGCACCCATAGGTAATTTGTTATCAAGGCTTGTACATAAAAAATCATATATTTTAATCCCAAATGATGGATTCTGCCTTTTCTTGAATGTTGTTAACATAATAATGGTTTCATTTTATTTACTCTGAAGACAAGGAAGATTTAATAACCTAGGATTTTGTAACGTTATGAAAAATAAGCTATCTCAACGCTATAATTTAGTTTATTCGATACATTCGAAATTTTTGATACATCAAATTAAATATTCCTCTTAACGATATATAACATCGTAATACACGACCACTTACGTATGTGGGAGCCGATATAGAACACATACTAAAACCTGCACATTTTCTAACACCAGGAAAATGTTTGAATGTTCAAGTGCTTATGGATCGTTTGCCACTGTCTGGTTCGATCATTAAACATCAACTGGATGGAAGGATGGAAGCGTGGATATGTCATTATGAATGAGTATAGGGAAATGCTTGTTTGGAAATGTTTACTTAGTGTGACTGGCCAAGTTTTCCCTTTTTCATATTGCTACTCTGTTCCTACTACATAATTCTAAGACGGAAAGATTAGAGTTGATCGATAAAAACTTGTTAATTCACACTATTATGTATCAAATAATATAACATAACAAATCATTTCAAGCAACTGAAGAACGTTAAACATAACAGGAGCTGTCGTCCTATGGCTGCAAATATCTGTTAAGTGGCCTTATGTCAAAATTAGTTTAAAAATTACATAATCGGAATCTATTTTTCGACCTCTAAAACCTGGTAAAACCTATTTTTCGATATGACTTACCGTTGCAAAGATAGGTTATCGATTAAAGTAGCTTAATGATCATTTTCTTACATAATATACAGGAAGAACCTGCAAAGTGTAGGATAATACATGATTTTAAGTATGGATCTCCAAGTAAAACATGATATGCGGTATATAGTGTCTTATTGCAAAGGGCCTTCGGACTCACAGTTGTGCTAAATCATACTGCCACAAGAAGTTAAGACGACTTTACTGGTTTTGTAAGTATATGTCTTCTCATTATTCATCCAACGTAGTACAAAACCAATTAAGTGCTCATATCAGCTCCCAATTCAAGTTATAAGGTCACATGCCGGATTTTATTCTATAAACTCCAATAATGTGTACAGGTAAAACCGGTTATGTCTGTAGCTGCAGTCAAACAGTTAACATGGCTAGCAATATAAATTTACCTCTAAATGATTGAAATCGGGCATGAAATTGTACAATCTAATTAATTCTTTTATATCAATCACAACAGTGGTCTTCTAGTCGCCCAGAAAAGCGAAAGTCATCTCGTGTAAGGTATTAAACCAGCGGGGGATTTATTTACATAGTGTATTTGAAATAGAGGATTGAGACCGATGTTAACTGTTTTTCTCCAAACTATGAAAATAGTAGCTTCTGTGAATTATGTTTCATATACTATAGCATCAGAAACCAGCAGTCATAAAAAATGTTGTTCAAAATTATCTTTGAGACCGTTACAGTACGTCAGCTCATGTTTTTAAGTCAGAAATCATATTAAAACGCATGAAACTCTAACAAACTGCATACCAAAATTCTTAAAACCTGTTATTCTGTTACTTTAGCGTAGAAATCAGTGACGTCAACAACTTACAAAAAATATTTCCTTAATATTTCAATAATTTGTACAGGAAAAACCTATTATCTTTTCAGTTATATCAAAAAAACTAAGGCCACTGAGCTTGTATTCTATTATTTTGTCAGTTATAAGTAAACCATGTGTATAATAAAGCTTAATCCTATGAAAACTTGGGTATAACTCATTAATGGAGGAATTTGCAATTAAACCGATATGCGATATGTACAGGTTTTTTAAGTTTCGTAAATTGCTCGACTATGCATGTGTCGATAATGCATGTCTACAAGTAACACCTCTTAAATCTCGTAAATTGCTTGACTCCATTATTTCAACTGTATTTTTATCTTCAATTTAATGAAACCAGCATTCTTTGCACTATTAAGCCTTAAACAATAAAGGGACCTTATGGCGGCCGGCACTTACACCTTTATTGCCGCTGTTCCAATACAATAGTGAATAGGTGTAACGTAAGCGCCTGCCGCCATAAGGTCCCTTTCGATGTGGATTATCACATATTTTAAATTCTATAATCATATGAATGCAATACGAACTATCTTTCGATTTAATGTAAGAAGAACAATCGTTGAAACTTTTTTTTTAGCGAAACCGTTTACGAACTTGGATTTATATTACATTTATGTTTTTGATGGGATCTTACATTACGAAAATATAAACACGTATCTGTCATTTTACACTACGATGTTTTGACATTTTCAGTGTTATCATTCAAATATGAAATTCAAAGTTTCACCAATGATTTAAAAAATTAACGAGGTCAGTGTCCTCTGACAGAAAAGTGAGATAGTGCGTGTGAAATGTCATTACACACACACAGTATCCATACAAGCACCATTGTGTTTGTATGTTTGTCAGTTATGTCTTCTCGAAGATCTCACGGTTTAAATTAATTGCCATACGATAAAATTAAAATAAATGGTGTTTGTTACTTTGGAGAATTACGATAAAGTTAATACCCTACTGTCACCAATATTTTTGTGTCGCGTAGGTGAGTAGTTTAATTCAAGGGTTTTCGTGACCCACGTACACCAATCACATTATTTTAATCATATGGCGTGTCACCTCTAGCAAATGTTCGGTGTTTTTCTATTCGTTGATTCGTCGTTGGTGAATGATCGATACTTGTTATTCAAATGAAAATGTTAATTTCCGTTGTTAGTTATTAAGAGCCGACGACACTGAACCTAGTTCGATAAGACTCCCAGATGAGATATATATTATAAGATGCGTCATTCCTGGGGGAACACGAAATGGCTATGCTGCCATGCAAAAAACCTGGTGGCCATAGTAAAAAAAATTTTTCAAAAAAAATAAAATTTCCGGTTTCTAGTACGATAAGTCTCCCAGGTTTCGTTTGTTCCTCGATACAGGGGAGGCGTAGGACTATACGATAATGCAGTGCTGCAAGCCCCCCTGACTGGCCTTGTCAGTGGCAGCAGCATGATAAGTGACGCCAATATTGAGGTATCTAGTATGATCGGTCTCCTAAACAAAACAAGGCTCATCTGAAAGATCATCAATTTCTGTGTAAGAAAAACCACTGCTGCCTTTTCCTAATAGTGGAGAAGGTGGTGCTGCAGCGATTGAAGGAGCTCAGTACACTGAACCTAATTCGATAAGACTCCCAGGTGATATGTATATTATAAGATGCGTCATTCCTGGGGGAACACGAAACGGCTATGCTGCCATGCAAAAAACCTGGTGGCCATAGTAAAAAAAATTTTCAAAAAAAATAAAATTTCCGGTTTCTAGTACGATAAGTCTCCCAGGTTTCGTTTGTTCCTCGATACAGGGGAGGGGTAGGACTATACGATAATGCAGTGCTGCAAGCCTCCCTGACTGGCCTTGTCAGTGGCAGCAGCATGATAAGTGACGCCAATATTGAGGTATCTAGTATGATCGGTCTCCTAAACAAAACAAGGCTCATCTGAAAGATCATCAATTTCTGTGTAAGAAAAACCACTGCTGCCTTTTCCTAATAGTGGAGAAGGTGGTGCTGCAGCGATTGAAGGAGCTCAGTACACTGAACCTAATTCGATAAGACTCCCAGGTGATATGTATATTATAAGATGCGTCATTCCTGGGGGAACACGAAACGGCTATGCTGCCATGCAAAAAACCTGGTGGCCATAGTAAAAAAAAATTTTCAAAAAAAATAAAATTTCCGGTTTCTAGTACGATAAGTCTCCCAGGTTTCGTTTGTTCCTCGATACAGGGGAGGGGTAGGACTATACGATAATGCAGTGCTGCAAGCCTCCCTGACTGGCCTTGTCAGTGGCAGCAGCATGATAAGTGACGCCAATATTGAGGTATCTAGTATGATCGGTCTCCTAAACAAAACAAGGCTCATCTGAAAGATCATCAATTTCTGTGTAAGAAAAACCACTGCTGCCTTTTCCTAATAGTGGAGAAGGTGGGGCTGCAGCGATTGAAGGAGCTCAGTACACTGAACCTAATTCGATAAGACTCCCAGGTGATATGTATATTATAAGATGCGTCATTCCTGGGGGAACACGAAACGGCTATGCTGCCATGCAAAAAACCTGGTGGCCATAGTAAAAAAAATTTTTCAAAAAAAAAAAAATTTCCGGTTTCTAGTAAGATAAGTCTCCCAGGTTTCGTTTGTTCCTCAATACAGGGGAGGGGTAGGACTATACGATAATGCAGTGCTGCAAGCCCCCCTGACTGGCCTTGTCAGTGGCAGCAGCATGATAAGTGACGCCAATATTGAGGTATCTAGTATGATCGGTCTCCTAAAAAAACCAGGGCTCATCTGAAAGATCATCAATTTCTGTGTAAGAAAAACCACTGCTGCCTTTTCCGAATAGTGGAGAAGGTGGTTGCTGCTGTGATTGAAGATCACCTTCAGCGCAGCTGGATTCGGTTTTTCAATTCAGTTTTGTCAGCAATCACCCGGTTCCTTTCGATTTGTACTGATTTAATACGCGTGCCACGTACACTTAAGAATAATTTTGCTTGTCGTTGATTGCATAAACAAATGATTTTGAAAAGTTATTCTCCATTATACCGAAACAAGAGCTCCATAGAGAATCCACAAAACACTTTTTATACACTAGCTGAATAATTGCTAAAATGTACATCAACCTTGTGTGATTTGAAGATGAGATAAAAGCGATAACTCAAAATGAAGCTTTTTAAATAAAAATCAAGTACACCTATTCAGTTTCCATCTCTGTTAGTTAGCTGTAAAATATAACTGTATTTCCATTATATCGAAATAGACTCTATAGAGAATCCAGAAAATACTTTTTATACAATAGCTGAGTAATTGATAAAATGTACAACCTTATGTGATTTGAAGGCGAGATAAAAGCGGTTAATCAAAATGAATCAGTTATTCAACTACTGTATAGAAGTTTTTCCTCGGTTCTTTATCCTCCTGGGGTTCAAAGTGATAATACTAGGACAAAATCAGTTTGCAGTGAAAGCCCAAGTATTTTAACAGATAGTTGGAGCAATGACCCACTGTGATAGTACTAGAACAAAATATACGGTTAACCAGATATGAACAATTTTTGGTCCGGGCGTTCAGTACTTTATTAATTAGTTCTAATATTAGGACATTGGGTCTTCCTCGGAAGTACCGTCTTCGAAAATGGGTCGTAGGAGGTTAAAGAGCTTATTTCGATATAATGGAAATACAGTTATATTTTACAGCTAACTAACACAAATGGAAACTGAATAGGTGTACTTGATTTTTATTTAAAAAGCTTCATTTTGAGTTACCGCTTTTATCTCATCTTCAAGTCACACAAGGTTGATGTACATTTTAGCAATTATTCAGCTAGTGTATAAAAAGTGTTTTGTGGATTCTCTATGGAGCTCTTATTTCGGTATAATGGAGAATAACTTTTCAAAATCATTTGTTTATGCAATCAACGACAAGCAAAATTATTTTTAAGTGTACGTGGCACGCGTATTAAATCAGTACAAATCGAAAGGAACCGGGTGATTGCTGACAAAACTGAATTGAAAAACCGAATCCAGCTGCGCTGAAGGTGATCTTCAATCACAGCAGCAACCACCTTCTCCATTATTCGGAAAAGGCAGCAGTGGTTTTTCTTACACAGAAATTGATGATCTTTCAGATGAGCCTTGGTTTTTTTAGGAGACCGATCATACTAGATACCTCAATATTGGCGTCACTTATCATGCTGCTGCCACTGACAAGGCCAGTCAGGGGGGCTTGCAGCACTGCATTATCGTATAGTCCTACCCCTCCCCTGTATTGAGGAACAAACGAAACCTGGGAGACTTATCTTACTAGAAACCGGAAATTTTTTTTTTTTTGAAAAATTTTTTTTACTATGGCCACCAGGTTTTTTGCATGGCAGCATAGCCGTTTCGTGTTCCCCCAGGAATGACGCATCTTATAATATACATATCACCTGGGAGTCTTATCGAATTAGGTTCAGTGTACTGAGCTCCTTCAATCGCTGCAGCACCACCTTCTCCACTATTAGGAAAAGGCAGCAGTGGTTTTTCTTACACAGAAATTGACGATCTTTCAGATGAACCTTGTTTTGTTTAGGAGACCGATCATACTAGATACCTCAATATTGGCGTCACTTATCATGCTGCTGCCACTGACAAGGCCAGTCAGGGGGGCTTGCAGCACTGCATTATCGTATAGTCCTACCCCTCCCCTGTATCGAGGAACAAACGAAACCTGGGAGACTTATCGTACTAGAAACCGGAAATTTTATTTTTTTTGAAAAATTTTTTTTACTATGGCCACCAGGTTTTTTGCATGGCAGCATAGCCGTTTCGTGTTCCCCCAGGAATGACGCATCTTATAATATACATATCACCTGGGAGTCTTATCGAATTAGGTTCAGTGTACTGAGCTCCTTCAATCGCTGCAGCACCACCTTCTCCACTATTAGGAAAAGGCAGCAGTGGTTTTTCTTACACAGAAATTGACGATCTTTCAGATGAACCTTGTTTTGTTTAGGAGACCGATCATACTAGATACCTCAATATTGGCGTCACTTATCATGCTGCTGCCACTGACAAGGCCAGTCAGGGGGGCTTGCAGCACTGCATTATCGTATGGTCCTACCCCTCCCCTGTATCGAGGAACAAACGAAACCTGGGAGACTTATCGTACTAGAAACCGGAAATTTTATTTTTTTTGAAAAATTTTTTTTACTATGGCCACCAGGTTTTTTGCATGGCAGCATAGCCGTTTCGTGTTCCCCCAGGAATGACGCATCTTATAATATATATCTCATCTGGGAGTCTTATCGAACTAGGTTCAGTGTCGTCGGCTCTTCTACTATAAGGTAAACATCAAAACAATCTTTATCTAGTGGTGTTAAACTGTTATTATTCTTTAATTAAGTCTGCAAATGCTTGACGTGTAACACAACCATTTATTTAAGTATATGAGCCTATTCATACAATAATGTTTTATCTTTAGGTAATTCATGATTAAACCAGCAGGCGAATCACGTAACTGTACTAACGGTAGATAGATTTTACTGTCAATTTTAAAGTATAAATGTATGAGGTGACAATTAAGATTTGACATTAAAATCTATCTAACGGTAGTACAAAAGTTATGTGATTACCCTACAGAAGGAATGTCATTTCCCATTACAAATAAAATGCACGTATGAAATATTGCACAATCGACCGGCAGATGAGGTAATTGACATTTGACATTAACCTTTTCAGTGCTCTGGCTAATCCAAATACTGTCACTCACACGCTATATGACATGGGAATGTCAGACGCTAAATAGAACCCTATATAAAATCATGTAGGTTGATATTGCATTGGACGCCGTGACAGATATATGCGTCGTTGGCATCGTAAGCAAAAGTGTATGTTTGACTTAGTAAGCTGCACTGCATCGCACGATTTTAACGTTTCACGCATAATACCTAATACTGATCTTAAGTTGCGTTTTCACTTCTCATGTTCTAAAAGTGTGTCATATTAGGCTAATGAAGCGGGACTAAAATATTTTCACGACACTGCTCGGAAATGTGGCCATAGATGAACTAAATCCAGTATACAAAACTGTTCATATCTGTACATTAAAAATCTGTACATCTATGAGCCTCAAAACACGCAAACAATGTAGCATGTTACCGTAACAGGTCGTATCTAATACATGGATTTCATAACGAATTTTTCAAAATTATTTTATAATAATTTTGTCTGCCGGGTTTTTTAACAATTTGGACCAATCAAAACTAATCGTCTGCTGCATGTGAAATGAAATTAACCAATGAGAATGCGTCATTATGAGGTATATTTCGTTCTTAAACGCATAATACACACAAACGCTTCAATGTTTTTAAGTATGAAAAAACGCCTCAGCATTAACTTTTCAAGCCTGTAGCGGACTGTACTGCACCTGCTGACTAGTGCGCGCGAGACAGCGCTATGCAAGTCTATAGCGGTGTCCCGCTCGCATCGCGAAAACCATCCTGCAACTGCATCAGTGTGTCAATCCGTTTTATTTTTTGACGTGTTTTTCGTACTGGCAACTGAGAACGGACTGGTTTAAAAGATATAAAAAAAAAAACAAAATCAGGCGGGAACAATGAAAAATACATCATTGGGCGGGAACTACACACTATCTTGAGATTGTTTTGACACTGATATATGTGTATACGTAAAATGGATTCTTGTAGCGACGACAGTGATGTGGATGCTACGCCTTCAGAAATAGAAGAAGCAGCGAAGGTGATTGTAAACAATTTGTTGCCTGAAAAATCCCGGGAGAAATATTTAAGAGTACTTATACACAAATTTCACAGCATGGAGAAGCAAGAAAAATACGTCTTTTTCCGAAAATGTTCTACTAGCCTACTTTGACGAACTTTCAAAGACATTGAAGCCATCCACTTTGTGGGGAATTTACTCAATGCTGAAAGCAACAATAAGTATCAAGCATAACGTGAGCATTAATAACTACAAAAAATTGACGACACTACTGAAAAGGTTTTCGGATGGATACAAAACAAAAAATCTAAAATATTGACTAACGAAAATGTGGAGACATTCCTTATGGAAGCACCAGATCATATCAACATAAACTTTAATTAAATTTTATTATTATAAGAATAAGTTTTTTATTTCCTCGCAGTAGTCGTGAAAAGCACATTGTTTAGTCTCGGCCGAAAGTGCAATAGATGAACTCGTTTTATCGAAAGCCTCCCCTGCGGGTCGGCTTTCGAACTAACTCGTTCATCTATTGCTTACTTTCCGACCTGTACAACAATGTACTATAAATTAGCGTCTTGAATAGTGTTTATTTTTACGTACCTATGCAAGTGAAGGGCTTATACTTTACCGATAGGGACGCAAGTATAAATAACAGTTAAGTAAAGTCAGGTTAAGCTAACAAACCGTCGCATTTTGTTAAAGCTTATTTCCGTGCATTTCAGAATTTTGATAACAATTTAATACCATATTAGTATGAATATTATATACCACAAAAAACTATAACTAACGATCACTAAACTACTGATTGAAATAAAAGTATAGTTAATGGCCCGTGTCCATTAAACCAATCACGGTTCTGAAAACAAATGATTATTTGTGAATGGTGGGTACTCGTATACCTACATATGTTACTTGTTTGTGTACGCACGCATGCTGTCATTCGAAGAAATGACTAAAGCCAATGTTGTGAAGAGAAAGTTTACCACGTGGATATCAAAGAGTGAGAATTATGCATACAGCTACTAACGCTTTTTCACTTTCTGAAATAAGTATGCGAATAACATTGAATCTATTTATTCCAGAAAATAAGGTTCAAGTAGCGAAAGTAACTCCTACCAACAAACCAGTTACCTTACAAGATTCGTTAAGACCAATCCTCATTATCGGCCAAGCGTTCGGTTTAATTCCTGTGATTGGGTTGTACAGGAAGAACGAAGCTAACTTGAGGTAGGTTTTTGACATGTTTTAATACAGACGGAGCGAAGTTCAAGCCATAAAATCTTCTTGTAATAGAAGCATACTTAATTTTTTGTTTGTATTTTTACCGACTTCCTAAAAGAAGGAGGTACGATGTTCGTTATTGTGTACATACAATACTTTTTCTACGACTCATTTCAAATAAAAAGTAAGTATTAATCATACTTTTCATGCGCCATTTTTTCCCTTAGTAATTATGCAACTTACCTACCCAATTTCTTCAGTAATGCTATATAACTTCTTCGTGGATTTTTAAAAGAATCAATAAACAAACAAACAACAAACAACCTACACATTTTCTTCATGAACACAAAAAAAATCGTTTGATTTAAGTAACATAATCATTTATCAGCTTGAATGTTTTCGTTTTCAATTAGGAATTTGGTGGGAAATCAAAAATATGACACTTTGTTTATGGTTTGTTTTTTGTTTGCTAGACTTGGCATTCGATTCGAAAACATAGTATTTGTAGTAGTCTGTGGGACCCAACTCTGCTTTAATTTTTCATTAAAGTAGGGTAAGAAGTGTGGTTTTGGGTAATAGACTAGATAGACTTTTTACAGAATAAATAAAGTATGTATTTATATTAGAGTTCATGATTGCGTAAGTCGCGAAAAAAAGTACAGGAGTAGAAAAAGTATTATTGTGTGTTTTTTATTTCTTTTTCTACTCCTGTACTTTTTTGTATATTATGTATTAATTAATACATAATATATTATTTACTAATATAAACACATACATCTATCATCTTTTTTGTGTTGTTTAACAAGTTTTATCTATTTTCGGATGTATTTATGAAAACGAAACGGTTAGATTCGATCCGGATTTGAATTCAGTGTAGGTCGGATGCCAAGTCTAGCAAATTAAAAAAAAAACAAATCATAAACCAAGTGTCATATTTTTGATTTCCCACCAAATTCCTAATTGAAAACGAAAACATTCAAGCTGATAAATAATTACATTACTTATATAAAATGTTTTTTTTTGTGTTCATGAAGAAAATGTGTAGGTACGTTGATTTTTTTAAAAATCAACGAAGAAGTTATATAGCATTACTGAAGTCATTGCGTAGGTAAGTTGCACAATTACTAAGGGAAAATATGGCGCATGAAAAGTCTAAAAATACTTACTTTTTATTTGAAATAAGTCGTAGAAAAAGTATTGTATGCAACGGTGTCTAACTGGTATAAAAAGGCTCGTGGTGTCTTTACTTGCGACCACACAACAACAACCCACACCACTTGCCTTTTTTTACCCTTCTTATACACGAGTTGCATAATATACTATTGTATGAGATTTTAGACGCTTAAAATAAATGATTTTTATTATTTGATTATGATTAGGAGGAACCGAAAATGTGATTTTTAACTAACGAAAATTTAGCTTTCTGACTGATAACAAAGTTCACAACATTCACTTCATATGAAGTCTTAAGTTCTCTTATCCAACGCAATGTTCGGCCGAACTTATTTTTAAAATTTTAATTTACAAATAGGCCATAGTCAGGTTTCTATAGTAAGTCGGGCCGACATCAATAGGCTTGGGTTTTTTTGTGAGTACCTCTTATAGTGAAGAATATTTTCACCATTCAAAAACATCGATTGAATACAGAATTTGGCCACACATTTTGCTGAGTTTGGTAGGAAGAACTGCTTGGAAATGTTTGATATTTAGGCAAGTAGTAGGCCAATGTATGGTCTCATCATCATCATCATCATCATTTCAGCCGAAAGACGTCGACTGCTGAACATAGGCCTCCCCCAAGGCTCGCCATTTAGACCGGTCCTGTGCCGTTCGTTTCCACCGGATTCCCGCGACCTTCACCAGGTCATCACTCCACCTTGTCGGGGGCCTACCGACAGCTCATCTTCCGGTGCGTGGACGCCACTCAAGCAGTTTCTGGCCCCATCGACCGTCAGTCCTGCATGATGATGTATGGTCTATTTTGAGAAAAAAATCTAGAGGTGTCAATACTTCACAACCATATAAAACATGCTTTGTTTTATTTGATAACTAGTATTAGTTTTTTGGGTGTCGATGCAAATCTATCTAAAGAACATCATTTCAAAATTGAAGCAAATCGTTTGAACACAATCTGAAAAACAATACATCAAAAAAACTTAAGTAATAAGTACTAAACTATAACAAGTAGGATGTTCATACTCGGCAAAAATTTTTTTCATTGTCAGAGGTACTCACAAAAAAAACTGAGTCCATTTGATGTAAGGGCCGACTCACTATGGAAACCTGACTATGGCCTTTAATGTGTTTTTAGATTTCGTTGGACTTCGTGGTGGTGCCTTTATTCAACAATATTATTAATTGGGCAAATATGTATGTGTATTATGTGTTTCAACAAAATATTTCGCTTGGAGACTTCACTGCAGTCTACATGTAGGTAATCGATTTCGCTCTTTCATGTCTGTTTAATTGACAAGAGTTTGTTTACCCCCCGCCATGTTGCGGATTTTCTGTGGTACTAATTTATTTTATACGTATGCATGAAAATTACAAGTCTTTCTTATCCATTTAGCGACAGCTATCTTCTACGGAGTAGCGTGCATTACAATAGTAATGTTTCTTCAAGTTTCTTCAAAATGGCCGAAGTTAGTAAAGCACGCAATTCAAACAGAAGATTTAGATCCAAACTTCGATTCCAGACTGACGTTAAAATGTTACACAACGTGCGCTGTAGTTCTTTTCTTATCTATACGTAAGTATTTATTATATGTATTACTGGAGTACCGGACAAATATATACGATATAAATAACAATGCTATACGGGCTACATTCACTTTTAGCTAAAATGGTAACTGGCACTTATAATCACTGCCATCTCGCTGCAGTTACACAGTAACCTTTCAACCCTGTACCGTAGGAATGCTCTACACGGCTATAGCACAAGATGTGCGCGACACGAAACAGTACGACTTTATAGCACATTTTAGTACGTGTGTCTCACGTGAGCCATCTCGCATGATATATTGCGCAGTGCGCTTCGTGCTATTAGCCGCGCTAGAGCTGTTGGTGGCCTCGGACACGAGTTGTTGATGAGAGAGACGAGTCTAAAATTGCTACAGAGTAAAATCAATCTTAAAATGAAAGCGTCTTCAATATGTTTACGTAATTATAAACAAAATTTAATATTATGAATAACATGAAGTGTGGAGGCTTTGCACCCCCGCTCAACGATCTTTGCTCCTTACATGCAACGAGCGCTTTAAACAGCGTATTCATTCGCGTGCTGTAATTGTAACCGAATGGATAAGGTGGCGAGGTTCTTCTATGCGATTCAAATAACATAAGTGCTGTCAAAACACCAGCACCTTGTCTCGCATTGTTCAATATAGGCATAGGTAGGTATAGGTATTGTACTGTTTCGGCAGGCTCGTAAGCCTCATGCTCACTAAGGTTTTTAGTTACAGTAACGTATTCGTACAATTAAAATAAGTTTCAACTAGTCTCAACTCTCAACTGAGACTGGTACAAACTTTACCTGGTCAATTCTATTAAACTGTTAATTATCAATATTGTTTCGTTTTAGTGGAACATATCTTGTCTCTAGTGAATGCGTTAAGTGAAGTGTTGGAGTGTGATGCACATACCAGTATTTATGAAGGTTTCGTGAGAGTATCGTACCCTTGGGTGTATAACTTTATACCATATTCCGTTCCACTGGGCATGATAACGCAGGTAATTATTATTTATGCTCCAACGTTATTTTATCTTAAGTGGCAGCGACGAGCTAAGAAACTGGTTAACCCCTTATATTTAGGATTCTGTTATTTGTGTGTTAAGGTCAAAAACCTAACGAATATGGAGAAGTTTTTCTTAGTAATAATTAATGGCCTAACCTAACCGTAAGGTAAACGTACCAATGCTTCAGAAATTAATATCCAATAGTTGGCATCCATTATTCAATGATCACTTCTATATGCCATAAGATTAAAAGTGTCAAGTATCGAGTCAGTTTCGAGCACTGATACGTTTAGGCTCGGTTTTATAAAAATCCGTTAGACCTTCTGTCAGTTTGTTATGTCAAAAAATATACCTAGTTACTGAAATTTGATCTGACATTTGGTCTAACGGATCTTTATAAAACCCGGCCTTAATTTACTTCGCTAACGAATTGTCATAGTAAGCATACATTTACGTGTCACATTATCTGATTTTTTGTCAATCGTCAATATGTTCATACAGAAATGTACGTTCGCGTAACCTGTACCCGTAACCAAAGCAATTTCAGAATGTTTAAAACCTAATTTTCGTTAGTTTTACTTCCCTGGGACAGTGTTACTTCCCTGTGGTACAAACAGTTGGACGTCGGGAACGCTAATTTTTGGTTGGACTCTTACGCCGCATAAACGATGTCCCCTCCGACTCGTACATCTTCACAAAAATAATACTGGTTTCTGATGCCAAATACTTGCTAACATGATTTTTTTTATATTCCAGTTCCTGAATTTTCAAGCGACGTTTATATGGAACTTTTCTGATATCTTTGTGATCTGTATGAGCTACTACCTTACTTCACGTTTAGACAATGTTAATCAACGTTTATTCCTAGCACAAGGCAAGGTAAATTATAGTATGTATTACTTTTAGTGGAAATTATTGCCGGTCTAGTTAAGTAGTATGACGTCATTATCATAAAAAATATATATATCTTTATTGTCATCAATTAGCCTTAGAGTATATATTTCTAAAGGGATCCTATGCGCGTGCTAGAATGATGGACGGCAACATAGTAAATGGCGCCCGTGGGGTAGCCCGTGGTGTAGCTAAAATTGCCCCATTGCTTCCATGTTTATTTTGTATTAAGTGTGATTCAGCACTAAAGCTTAAGTAAAAGGTTTATTAAGGAATTGAAACCATAAATTATATAGTGTTGAATTACGAAATCATATTATACATATGTCTTTATTCATTTATTTACAAAATTACATAAGTTCGCTAACTACTAAGCAACATATAATATATCCCAGTACAAAAGTTATGCCGGGGACTTTATTTATTGTTTCAAATGTAGTTCCTCATAAATAAAAATAGTTACTTATTAATTTTGAAGTCATAATATTTTTTGTAATTTAGTTTTTTTTTATTTATTAAAATAAATTAGGGGATCTTCTTGTCATATGTCACATTTATTATAAAATCAGAGTACCCGTTCCGCTTGAAGGCTTTTTTGAAATTTATTTGTAAGAAGAGCACGCGTTGGCAACTTTTAGGCAGTACTTTTTTGCCATTTTTTTATGTACATAATGTACATAGTGTGCTTTCATTTGAGCTATTTAACATTGAAATTGGTGCATTCGTATAGCTTGGAGAATTTTTTGAAATTATTTTTTAAAGAAGCGGCGCCATCTCGGTTCCTAAGGGGTTAAACTTCCGCTGCCGCGGGTCAAATCAATCAGTTTTGTCCCTCCTATCACTGTGCACTGTGCCATAACTAGTATGAACTACGACGAGTACAGCATATCGAGCAAAACAACATTTTGGCGTGGGTCCAGAACCAGGGATAGTACATTAAATATATTTGTAAATTCCAGTCATTCAATTTTTTCCACAGAAAGTTCTTAATATGTAAGTTCTCGTTTTGCATGTACAGTACTTGCCCGCGTCGTTCTGGCGTGGCGTGCGTGAGGACTACAGCCGAGTCACACAGCTAGTGAGGAAAGTTGACCAAGTCATTAGTGGAATAGTTTTCATATCTTTTGCAAACAATTTATTCTTCGTCTGTTTGCAATTATTCAACACATTACAGTAAGTGATCCTTTAACCTTGTCATTATCATTACTGTCATCATTTCATCACGTAACGCTAGCGTGCCTACTCTGACTTCAGATTCCAAGAATGGCCATCTTGATTTTGTTTATTTACGGTCCAATTACGGTGAGAATCCATATCTGAGCATCCGAGAGGACACTTAGAACGAATCTGAAATCAATCTGAAATCTTAGAAATCAAATATGCAGCAGAAGAGACAGACAGTTATGTATGGTACGAGTGTGCTAAGTTGGTCATTACACTCGAGGCAGATTGCAGATTTTAATAGAGAAAAGTGTATTGACCAATGCTCCCGTGTTTCATACGACGTTTTTCAACACATTTGCGAGGAAAATAAATAAAAAATCAGTCTTTTTCTTAACTTTAGATAATAATAAGTTTAATTGTTAAAACAGTTATTAAAAATACAATTGAATCATCAAGGATTTTTTTATGTGTTGGTGATTTTGACTAGCAAAGCATGTTCCCTTGATTCTCTATACCTACCTTTCAAATACATAGTAATGATGTTAAATTACTTCTGACATTTACATGCACCAGTAACGCCGATTATAAATGCAATCTGAAATGGGATTACACGTACTTAGTTATTATTATACCAACACACGAAACCGCATAGAAATATAATCTTCACTTTTCGTTATGCCATATCCTCAACGGATGTCGGCGATCATCCTCCGGGAGTTGATTCTTTCTTGGGACAGTCTACAAAGACTGGCAGTGTCATTAATGTTGGGCCAGTTTTTGATATTGTCTATCCAAGTTAGCTTTCTCTTTCCTCTGCTCCTTTTACCGTCGATTTTCCCTTCCAAGATGTTCCGGAGCATATTGTGTTTTTCGTGCCTATAGATATGTTCAAAATATGGAGCTTTCTTTTTTTACTATGCTCAGAAGTTACAAGTATTGTTCATAGAAATATATTTGAACAAACTTTTGTCGACGACCTAGATATTGGCTATCCAGAGCTTTTTTTACAAACTTCTCGGCTTCGTTAAGACCGCAGTTAAATTGGTGTAAGCTATGATGTCAATGCCAGGCTTGTACTTATTTACTAGTTTATAAGCTATGAAAACATTTTTGAGTACTTCGCATTTTTGGTGTTTTTCCATTGTACGAAATATGCGTATAGGCTAGCATGTATTTATCTTTGGATTTTAATGGTAATGGGCGGTCACTTGCATTTTGCGCTTCAATTAGAATTTCTGGCGGCGTACACACTTTTATATTTAGCGCTTCATTGACAACAACTAATATCCAAGACTATATGGAGTGACAACGCGACTACGTTTCGAGGAGCCAACCGCGAACTAAGACAGGCAGTGGAGGCTATAGACAGAGATAAGTTGGTTAGGTATGGTAGTGTACGACGCATCGAATGGTCTTTTATTCCCCCGGTGTCCTCCCACATGGAAGGGTGCTGGGAGCGCATGGTACGGGCTGTGAAGACAGAAGCTATGGTCAACAATAGGCCGCTGACATACGTCCCACTTGACTATACGGACGACTTGCCTATGACCCCTAATAACTTTTTACTTCCAATGACTGACACGACTGGAATAACTACCACCTTCGGGACCTTTGCAGACGGAGGCCTACTGCGACGATCTTGGCGAGAGTCGCAACGACGTGGAAGCAATCGGTGAAGGAGTACCTGCCCACGCTGACGAGACGTGACAATTAGTACCGCTCAACTGCCTCTCTTACCGTAGGTGACGTGGTGCTCATCGCAGACAGCCAATCACCGCGTAACCTATGGCCACGAGGCATTGTCACAAAAACCTACCCAGGTCGAGAGGGACAGGTAAGAGTGGCAGATGTCCAGAACGAACACGGACTTTACCAACGACCAGTGACGAAACTGCCGACGTGAGACCGCCAGCCTCCACAGACCAAGTAGGGTCACAGTAGACCCATCTGACTGGCTGACTTGACTGGTCCGTCATGATCAGTTTGACATAACCGACCTGACCTGCCCGGTCTGATCTGTCTGGTCTGACATGACCTGACTGACCTTGAGCGAACTGCCTGGATCTGGACCTGGACCCAACCTGACTTGACTAGCTACAGTGGTAGACGCCCCGCCGCCGTTAGTATTGGTAGACTTTCAATACTGAGGGCCTACTCCGAACTTCGAAATCCGAACTTCGTATCGTGCCGTTCGTTTCACTCTCGTGTTATATACTATATGAGTGAAAGGGATGGCACGATACGAAGTTCGGAGTAGGCCCTCTGGAGGTGGGGATGTTGGGGCGTCTAACCTCCGCACTGATGGACCTGACTATGACTGGACGACTGACTGACAGACGTTTAAATTCAAATACGGACGGACCAAGGCAAATGACTCGACGGACGGACTTTGACAGGGAGAACCGACTTGACCGCAGCGAGGAACAGACGTGCCTACGCATTCTCACCGACAGCCGCAGACAGCGGCACCAGAACGTACTAAGACGAGACCGTACAATATACCTTCCTACCAAATTTCATAATTGTAGTGCTTATAGTCTCCGAGTAAATCTACTGTGACATACGGAGGGATGAATGAACGGACGGACAGACATGACGAAACTGTAAGGCTTCCGTTCTTGCCATTTTGGCTACGTTCCGTATTCCGTTCCTTAGAACGCTGAATTTGTTATACCGCACAAAAATTTAAATATTTGTTGTTTGCTAACTATAATTACAATAATGATAGAATCATAGTATTTACATGCAGCGAATTGCGGGACATTTAAGTACTGTCAAATAAATTTGTATCAGCCCGTGACAATACATGTGGACTTAGGTAGCGATAGAGAGAAAATCAATGCGGTTCCAGTACTATATGCATTGTTACCTAATAAGAAAAGAAAAACTTATATGAGTTATTGTTTAATTTAATTAATAGTCAAGCTCATTTGTAAATAAATTTATTCTATTCTATCCTATTCAAGAGTGGAAACCCATTCGAATCAAAGTAGACTACGAAAAGGCTCTAATATCAGGAATATACTTGCCTAGGAAAATACATGCCCGGGCGTCCAAATAGATGGCTGCTTCTATTACTTCACTAAATGCCTGTGGAGAAAAGCCAAGGAATTCGGCCTGAAAAAGTCGATGTTTGGCAAGGTCCATATTAAGCGGCTGTCAGCTTCGGCACATTTGCCGTTCGAAGATTTGCTAGATGCATGGCTCTATTATTTACAAGAAGGCCTTGCTTCTTATCACACGTGACAGAAGGAGTGGATATATATATATATATATATATATTTAGGAGCGGTGTATAAATGAACTACGTCCTCTCGCGTGGTGGTTAACTGCCCAACTAGCTTGTATTCCTTAGTAACAAAACTTAAAACTATGTATATATAGATGGGTATATGTATAAAGGTATGTACTACAATGAGCGTCACATGGCTATTTGAAGATATTGCAACCCGTTTCCGTTGTCCCTCCGTAGACACATTCCAAATATTCGGAAGTTTCTGTTCAAATGTGTTTTTAGTCCTACTCTGCTTTTTAACTCCCATAATAAAATAGTTTTAGTTCTCAGAATTTGCCATAAATAATATGTAATTATAATATAATATAATTATAATATAATAATATGGAATTAATAATCTGTATACGTCATTGTTGTGCTCGTATAAAATCGTCATTGATGACTAAGATAAATGTCATTGGCGTGTACACGCGTCATTATTGAGTCAGTTATTGTCGCCTCCAATGACGGCATTTATAATGACGATTCGCATGAAAAAAGTTTAGGACACCTTGTGATTCAAAATTGGCAATTAATACATACCTAGACCTAATACGGCCTTTATTGTCAATAATTAATCAATTCAATTGAACAATAATTAATAAATCACGTAAAATCACCAACGAACATTTGAATTTACCAGTGATGCAAAAATGTACAATAATTGGTAGAGCTTTTTTAGCGACTTGCCTTCATAAAACACGGCACGTGTTGCTTGTCCAGTGCTTTGTTTGCTGGGCGACCGAGGGACCCCTAAAGACAACAAGAGTCGCATGCGTGGATGTATCATGTGCCTCGTTTTAACATAAAAGTAAAAACCATGTTTTTTTTCTTTTCTATTATCTTTAATCAGTCGTAAGACTTTAATCAGGTGCGTAGGGCTCATAAGAACGATTTATGGAAAGGTAGGGCCAATGCCCTATCTTCCCTTATATGCCTAGCACATTAGCTCTTTTAAGTCTTTTACGTAGTCTGCTCTCAGTAAGAGGTTTGTCAGTGGATTTGGGTGGATGGCTAGGCGATCCTTGCAGTTGTCACTGTAGCGTTTTGCTTCTTCAAGAACAGTTGCCATCCCCAGGTGTGTGACGATATTTCTTGACACATTTTATGATGAAAAATTTCATGAAATTCGATTATTTTAGATTAATATTGGTTTTATGACGCCAATTTTGTGCCTCGTCATTGTGTGTTTTTTTTCCAGAAAACCTAATATACTCACGAGCAAAAATAATTGATTAATATTCTGTATTATGAAGCTAAAATACGCTGAAATAAGACCCACTTTACGAGCAAATGTGTTGAAAAATAAATAGGTAACGAGATTTTGTGATTGTTCTTGTATTCCCTTATCCCTATACGTTTAGGCATTCTTTGTGTAATTCGATATGACTTAGAAACATCAAGGTAAATGTGAAACTTCAAGTAATTATGGAATCGAGTAGATAACTAATAAGATAATTTAATTTTGTGTAGGTAGGTAATGTGAAAACAGGATGCAACACTCTTCAGGAATGGCTTTTTTAGACAAACCTCGATAAATATCTGATGGTGTGCAGTCTTATTAAATTTCCTCTTGACAGAGTTTAGATGAGGTAAAATACCTTTTCACACCTGCTATTCAGAAAAGAGTTATTGTTGCCTTCGAATGAGGGATCAAAGTTGTACTTTTCTTCCCTCATTTGAGGGCAACAATGACTTTTTCCTCATAGAAGGTGTGAAAAACAGTATGTGACACTGTAGTAAAATCATTTGTAAGATATTTCATGTTTTTAGCAGCGGGCCTCATAGACGGTGTGAAAAGCAGTATGTGTCACACGGTAGCAAAATTATTTTCGTCTTGGGCGTAAACACTTGAATCCCTCGCTACGCTCAAGATTCTACTTTAGAATCCCTCGCTACGCTCAGGATTCTATTGTAGAATCTTTCGCTTCACTCAGAATTCAATATACCGCCCTCGCCGTAAATATATCATTTTGCTCCCTTGAGACACAATCTACTATAATTGTGTCGTTTAGTAATGCGTTGTTTTAATCTCAATTTTGGATTTTTCTTTTCTATCCATAAAATCTTTAGGAATCATGTTTCGGCTATTGTCAGAAACACAGTCATATAGTCAAGAATCATATATCTGAAAATCAATCCTTATTGTTTCCCCGTCTGTGCAGAACAGCGTTTCAAAGACCGCGACATTTTTCGTTGCACGGCCTTAATTATGATGCTAATAGTAGCTATAGGTACTTAATATGTGGCATGGCAATTAATGCCTGCGTTGGAAATCATGTAATCGATTTTATTATAAAAAATGGTTTTGTAATCGCTCAATCATTGAAATGTCTTATAACTGTTGCAGGAATGGAATAACGGGCACTGCAGCATGTCATTCTAGTCGCCTTGAAGGGTACGATAATATCTTCATTACCTCTGGTGTTTACTTCTGCTGTTCACTACCTACTTTGATTATACCTTAGTAAATTCAAAAAAAAAAACCAAAGAAAACGTCAGCCAGTTAATGTTAAATAATAGTGAATAATAAATAATGGGGGCAGTCTTGCACAAATAGATCAGTTTAAAACTAAGCAAAGCTTGTACTATGGGGGCTAGATGACCGTATTCATATAGATTACGTAATGGGGGTTGAGCGGGTTCAACCAAATCTGAAGTGTATTCCTAACCTAGCTGAGAAGAGTCCAGCAAGAAACTCAGCTAGGCCCGACCTGGGTCGGACTGACTCTACCCGGTGTGCGGCGGTACCGGGACGAAGGGACTATATGTGTCAGTGTTGTCGCGATCGCGCGGTGGACGTCCCCGCCGGCGGGAATACGCGTCGTGTCTGAGTTGGACGCCGTAAGCGCAGCGTTCCATCTTTCGAAGGACACTGTGATTACGTCGTCCGGGTCCGTGAGTGTGCGCCTAGGACGCCGGACCCTGCCGAGTTACGACAGAGGGAGAAGGGATGGGAACGTAGTCGACAGCCTTCCTAATTAACGGATTCCCATGATAATAGTCGGGTTCGCCAACGCGAAGATTCATGATAAATGTGTTTTGATCAGAACGACTCTATTTGCCGGGTACCAGGCGCCCGTGTACTACATCTTCTCTCTCGTCTACCTCATCAGTCGCTCCGTGGCGGTATCGTTGATCGCATCGCAAGTAAACGGCGCATCTTTACTGCCTGCCCCAGTTTTATATGATGTCCCGTCACCGGTCTACTGCGTCGAGGTAAAATTATTTGAATTATCGATTCTTTGTATTTACATGTATTTATTACACTACCTAATTTTGTTTAATTGGATCTTTGTATATAGGTTCAAAGATTTATTGATCAAGTCAATGGCGATAATGTAGCGTTGAGCGGGTTGCAGTTCTTTACCGTAACGCGTGAATTGCTATTAACGGTGAGCATAAGAAAAAAAATTGAAACGAACATTAGTGAACCATTTACTTTCCCCCTAATTCACTACAAAATATGTATTTCAGGTCGCCGGCACTATAATCACATACGAGTTAGTAATGCTGCAGCTTACACCTCCACCACAATCAATCACAACCATATCGCCAAATATTACAATGCCATAGCAATTTCTTACTACGACAAGGCGAAGTAGAAGGTTACCTATTTATTAAAAATAATGAATTTGATGTGAATACCACATTTTTAATTTCTCGCTGTCAAGTTATATTGTTGAATTAAATATGCATTAACGATTACCAACTTGCTTTGATTAACGTTATTTAACTATAAAACCAGTTTAACATCGTTCATTAGTTACAACTGAGATAATTATAACTCATTTAAATAGGTTAAAGTTAGAATTATTCCTCTAACTGACGCCAAAATGTTAGTTGGGTTTGGTTACCCCATCATAGGGTTTTAACCAGTTCTAACAAATGTAATCTTAACGCTCAATTGCATAAGACCTATTTTTAGATAACTGGGGCTGACATGAATAGTTAGACAATAAGCTAGCTGTGGGTCCCGCTCCTAGTCGAAATAGGTGTGATTTGCCGAAAACCCTGCTTGTTTTCGATTCATAAAATATTGTTGTTATTATTGTTCTTCCAGTCCTTGTTAAATATTGTCCTAACATCTGCTTTATTATGCATGCTAGTATATAATTTAACTAGCGGAGCTAGCGTTTGTTTGTCTATTTTACTGAAAAGCCCTTTCGAAAAGAAACTCTAACAAAAGATTTTGGAACATCCTAATAATATTATAAACGTGAAAGTTTATGCGGATGGATGTACGTTCCGCTTAATCTCAAAAACTACTGAACGGATCTCTATGAAACTTTCGAGTATTGTAGCTTAGACATAGGCTATAATTTATTCAAAATTCATCCCCTGAGGGGGTAAAAAGGGGGTGGTCTTTTTGTATGGAAAATAACATTTTCTTTAAGAAAGACACTTCAAACCCCCTTAATAGACTAACCATTAAAGCTAAAGAAAATAGTTTTCAGCATTTTTCGAAATTCGCCCTCTAAAGGGGTGAAAGGGGGTTGAAAGTTCGTCTTCTAAATTCGTCCCCTAAAGGGGTGAAAAGGGGCTTCAAAGTTTTGTACGGGGAACAATTTTTTTTAAGTTAGAGATTTGAAACTTCGTAATAACGATTGGAAATTAGTGACAGAATTTAAAGTGGAGGAATTATAAGATAAAATTCACACTTAGCAGAATTCCAATGGTTTGTATTGCTGATAAGAGCGTACTGATATCATTGACAACTTCGTCAGGCTCACCCTCAATGGTGTCATCATCTCAATACCGGACATTGAGACGTGATTCAGCGTTGTAATCAGATTTCGAATAGCTAGGCTAGCTTGGGCAACCAGAGAGGAAATGGTACAATCACCAAAAAGGAGGTTACTTACGTGTATGAGCTTTCTCCTGTTTCAATATTACGTCCCTTGCAACCAAGTTGAAGGCATTTTTAAGTTGCGAAATATCTCGTTGCGTGGATAGCCGCCTCGCTGCCTAGAGGAGTGCCAAAACCCATATAACGCGGCTGAAGAAAGGTAGCCATCTCCTCTCTCACTGAACGATAACATAGTTTAACTACTCGCCTAATAGTAGAGCCAATAGCGATCGGTCTAATGCTCCCATCTTTCTTTGATAGAGCACACAGGGATACGCCGTAGAGGTAGGGACAAATTTGAGGATTAAGCATACCACGCAAGAGGAAATTGCAAACCTTAGTCAGAGATTCTAGCAATTTCGGTCCGTTATCACCAGTACTAGCTGAAATCAGTTCCTTTAAATGTTGCAGGCGAAGGCCGTCAAAGCCCGCTGCAGAGCCATTGTAAAAAGATCCGATGGCGTTTGACACGTCAGTAACCGAAACCGTAAATTATTTGAGAGATCAGGTTTTGGTGGAAATGTAAGTTGCCTAGAGGGTGAAGAATGTTTATCCCGCAAAGCATTTAAAGTTTCGGAATTGGAAGAAGCAAGAGATGAATCAGACAAGAGGATGCGTACTGCGCCTCTTAAATCTCCATCGTAAACTTTGGATTTAATAGTGCGGTAAACTGAACGAGGTTTTTGGTTCTTATCGTCAGGGAAATCAATATTCAGGCCTTCAACATTTTCCTTGACTTTCTTGATTAATGATTTACCTCCAGTTGCTTCCGTGACCCTCAAGGCAGTGTAAGAAAAAGAAAGAAGTGCAAACCAATCATTGACGTCGGTAGAACGCAAACCTCTCGATTAGTGTGGAAAATTTGCCAGCTGCCAGGTTCCTTGCTCCTTTGGGAATGTGTTTTAACACTAGAACATTTATTTTAACACAGGAAAATTTTGGAGCCCTGTATGACTTCCCGGCAGCGCTGGGGCTCTGTTGTCGAGCTGCGGTCACCGTAAAGAAGTATTTATACAATCCGTTAGCTATACCATGTGTATAAATTTTCTTCGATGCAAATAAAAAATAGACTGGGTAGTGAAACAATTATAATTGTTTTCGAGGAGAGTCGTTTTCACTCCTTGTTATTCCGTGGCTTGGTTATTGTCATGTAAATTAATTCCCAGGTAAATACGGTCAGGTGCTTCATCTATGAACAATTTTAATTCATCCGGAGAGCATGTTTGAGCTTTCTTCAGATTTTCGTTTCAAGGATATCATCAACTTGGAATACTTCGATATGTCGGTCTGGTGGCATGCTTATACTAGACTTTAATTTGGAGTACTCGTTCTATAGCGATGATAGCTTCAATTTGGCATGAAGATTATGAAAATTCACCATCACTACGTTCTCCGAAAACGAAGATGCTTTATTTTCTCATTTCCCTGCTATTAAATGATCATAAGTCTTATTGTACGTACAGGCTCTGACATTTTTCAGGTAGGTTTTTGTCACTTTTTAGATTTAGATTAGCCCGCCCCAAAAGTATGATCAATAATGTTAATAAAGGCAATAGCGCCGACAAAAATAGTGCTCCCCTAATTCATTTTGACGGAAACAATGACAGGTACAATGTGCATGTTGTTGCTGAAAATCGTTAATCTAATTCAATTTCGCACAATAAATTGAATTTATCGACGACTGCACCTAAAATTAGATCATGCATTGTATGTCAACAGTCGCATGTCATGCACAATGTCAGTCAATGACAGATAGAAATTGATTAAAAAGTAACTAATGACGCTATCTATGGTTATTTTAAGTAATTATTATATATGAATAAGTTCATGTGAGATTTGCGCCAAAGATAGAGCATCAATTTGGTTACGATTTTAATCTGGAGAGTGTTGGTAAATAAATATAATGCTTGTAAATAAGTATAATGTCATCTGAGGTGAAATTATACAATATCGATTTCGAATAACTTCCCTCTATTATAAATATAGTATCACTGTTCAAAATTCATTATGAATCTGAAATCCACACTTTCCACCGAGATACAAATTTAAAGAATTATAGAGATTATTTTTGTTATACTTTATTTTTTTATATTATACGCATAGAATTATTATTTAGCAAACATTTTTTGGCGTTACTAAATGCAAATGTGGGTATTCAATATTCCAAACCCCAAGAATTTGAGAAGTAATCATTCACAGGCACGTTGTCAGTTTAGAATCAATACCGCTGCTCTGTGACCTCAGAAAATAATATGGTTAGGTAATCAAAATGTGAATGATAAATTTCCAAAAATGACCATCCATCCATTTTTCCTCTAACTTAAATGGTTCTCAAGGACGCGAGAAATAATAACATAAAATTTAAAAATCTCTCGTTATTAAAAAACCCTGCAAGCGGTGTCGGGCCTAATAACCTAACCAAATCTTATCTCCAGCTGCCAGGTCGGGGCTAATAGGTGATTTATTCCATGTAAGTAAGGCGAGAGTTTTAAATTGCCTTCGAGTTATCTCTTGATTACACTCGGAGGTGGCTGAAGACATTAAAATGTTTACATCTGGGGATAAAATTATGACTGTTAAGTATGTGACAAAAATATTTTTAACCCAATCAGCAGCAAAGCGAATCGGATATCCCTTACAACATAAAGTTTTTTTTTTCAAAGACCATGTTTGAAGTGCGGCCCTAACAAAAACGAAGATTACGTAATAGATTAGGATGTTGATATGTATTGTACTATTTAATTGTCTGTCACTATCAATGTAAAATACTTATCCTAATTCTTTAGCTGATTAAAGCCAAGTTATGTTTGGTATTTCGTTTATTATCTCAATTTAAACAATGACGGGTACAGAAGCAGATTCGAAAGACAAGATTTCATACTCATTAGCGCGATACCTTCGCCCAGATAAGTTTGACGTCGAACCTACCGCTCCTTCTGCCGGAGAAAAGTGGTTTCATTGCCTGACTGCTTCATGCCGCATATGTGCGGAAATCAATGGGACTCTTTGGAGGACTACACAGCCGTCTCTAAGATCAAAGAATCTGCCCATTGAGAACTGGGAGCAGGTATAAACCCGCTCTGCACTGTGTGCGATCACTTCTATGCACTTCCATAAACGCTACTCTGCACGAGAAGTTATTTAATTTTCCACGAAGAATGCCTGTCGGTGAATCACTCCCCATCGTGGCTTGTCCCGGGACCCATACTATTAAAAAAATTTGTTCGCTCGAAAACCGACCCTTATGTCGAAGAAGTTGAACTACTTCAAAGTAATCTAAGTTACTCCTATGTCCGACGCCGTAATGGCCAGGAGTCTACAGTTTTCAACAGACATTTGGCGCCGCTTCCCATGTCGGATGATGAAGACGCACTTCCAGAAAACGGCAATGAAGAGGAATCTGATTCGTCAGAAAGTTCAACATCGGAAGAAAGGCCTGCCAATGAAAACATTTACGAAGAAGAGATTTATGAAACTCCGCCGCAAGTCGCTCGACCTTCACAGGTTTTTCGAAAATCTACGAGACCTAGGAGAGTACCGCAACGTCTCAACGACTACATCATCGGAAGAGGGGGAGAATGATAAATAATCTCCTTATTATTGGCTATTGTCTAACTATACGATTGTCTGTCACTGTCAATGTAAAATACTTATTTTCATCAAGGGCTGGAAACTTACTTAGAGAGCGCTCGCCCGATTAAAATGTATAGAAGGTAGCGACATCTCTGGAGTGCTATGTGGGTTTTTTGACAAAGCGCCACAGATTATTTAGAAGACACTAAGGCGCATCCTGACGTACCAGCGCATCGGCCATCAGGGTGTCGCTGGAGCGTCAGGATACACCTTTAGTGAAATAAAATCCAGGTAAATTAATTTTAGAATTAACATCAGATTAAATGTAAATTGTTATTTAGTTTTCACGACATAAAATAATTTGGAACCAAAATTATTCGTAGAATGGAACGAATTTGCTTGCTCTTATACTTTTTTCATTCAAGATGGAGGTTTGAATTTTTCCGCGCATAAAATGTACCTACCTATTAGTGTTTGTTTCCGCGTTTTGTGCAAATTCTATTTAAGGCCTTTACCGAAAAGATTTTTTACAAAGTTTTCATATTAGTAAAATACTGACTGGTAAATGTTTTTTTTTCAGTTTGTGTAATTTTGGAGTTGCGCACTTTAGATAAGTAAAAAAATATGAAACCTACATATATATTGGATGGTAGTCGCATATTTGGGTCCTGAGTATTGTCAATATGTGAAACTAACAATAAAATCTAGTACTTTCATCAATAAATTTGAGAAAAAAGTACAAAATGTTCCAAAACAGCGAATACGGCAGATAGCGGCCACTTACGTCGGTTTACGGCCGCCTGTGAGTTGGTTTGCGGCCACCCACCACGGCAAGTAGTGTATAAGTACTGAATAAAAAGATTGATTATCATTGTTTTCGGTTTTAATTTATTTCGCTGTAAAAAGGAGTATTATTACAGGATATAAATATAAGAAATGGTCAATATTAAGTATTTAGACTTGCTTCCAACAAGGCTACAAACTGCTGTTATTGCAAGATTCTGATTCTGAAATCTGCCGTCTCTGAATAAATTGTCTATGATTGTATTGGAGGTAGCCGTGCAACTTACCTACTTCCGACAAACCTACACATATTTTTTGCATGATTCAACAACTTCGTATCAAGGTCAGAATCTTAGTAGAATATAGAACGATATTATATTATTTCTTATTAGTACTGAAGTATACAGTAGGTACACAGTAGTCATCAACATCAGGATCAGGATCTAGAAATATAGTCATAGGAATATACGTATATTATAGTAATATTACGACAAATAATAATACTATTTAATTATTAAACAATATGTTTATCCCGTTGTTAAAATTATTAACGCAAAATTTTACAAGTTTACTTATTATTTATAAATTATTTAGAAGGAATAAATGTCAACAAAATCAAAATCAAACATTTATTCTGCAAACAGGCCACAAGGGCACTTTTACATGTCAAAATATTAATTTACAATTTAAGAAAGTATGACTATAATAAGTAATACATTTTTCATGTCAAAATATTAATTTACAGTTCAAGAAAGAATAGTAATTTCGAGTTTACAATTATAACAAAATTAATGTCATACAGTGAAGATAAACTTGCAAAGTTATCTATTACAAATATTACAACATTAGTAAAGTCAGAGATGTATAAGGTCTCAAGATTAAACAAGGAGTATAATGAAATTAATATAATATTCCAGATATGTACAGTATGGTCTCTAAGCGTCAAAATTAAGATTAATTTAATATTATTAGGGATGTATATGGTCTCTAAGTCACTGATAATAAAAACGAATCCCAAACGGGATGATGTCTCTCGTCAATCCCCTATAAAAAGACACTAGTATTAACGTAGTCACTATGTCCTAGCAAGCATGAACAGACACTTTGACCGTGCGCAAAACACCACAGTTCTTAACTTCCCTAAAGATCTTTACAGATAATATTGAACTTTATATTGTGATGCACAAGACTGTTTTTATGTTGGAAAACGAGTTCGAAAGAAACATTACTTTGGTTAAGTGGGTATTGTTCCTACGCATTCGCATATTTAAAAGGATTGTGTAGCAAATGTTTTCCATCCGAAAGCGGCAACGTTATCTACCCCCTTATCCTGAACCTGATATCATTAAATACTAGGATACAAGTGAAAATATGGACACTTTTTTGACTCGAAAACTTCCTACTTGTTATTTGCTATAATTTCATAAACGAGAAAGTATTATCAAAAAAGCAAAACGTATAAACCTAGTAAAGGGTGTAAGGAATCGATCTAGATCAAAATTGTCTCATTTGATATAGGTTTAAGGCGGAATACGTTGCCGCCCGAAGCACTAATTCTGCGACAAATTATTAGGCGCCAAACGGCCGACGGCGACGACTCTCTGTATCACCAGCGCGCAGCGGAACTGCATCTGTCTCCATCGAGGACTCGACGGGTGAAACAGATAGAATAGAATATTCCCAAATATCTATGTATTATACTATATGAATAGATATACCTCCTCACTCATATTCGTTCATTAAAGTATTAAACCAGGGTAATCACTAATCACGTAACTTTTGTACTGCCGTTAGGTAGATTTTAATGTCAAATTTTAATTGTCAGCTTCGTACATTTATACTTCAAAAAAAATCTATTTACATTTAGTGCCTAAGGTTGCGTGATTTGCCTGCTGGTTTAGTTAAATTGCCGCTAATATGCATTGGTCATTTTAGTATGTTTGTGAAAAAGGGACAGAACACATGTTAGTTACCAGAGTTTTGATAAGTTTTATGAACAAGGGGGTTAATCATTACCTATTATAGCGAGGAAAACACTAGGACAAAGTGAATCTCTTTCAGGTTCGCGTTTTCGGCCACAGATGGTACTATATTACTATACGTAGAAATTCCACTTCTATGGCGGTCGCTATCTAGCCTTATTGATAATTATGCATGTGGGTTATTACTGACCACCACATTTTATTGAAATCCTTGTTTATAATATAATAAAACTTAACAAAATAATTACAACAACTAAATCATTTAAGCAATCAATCGGCTAATTTCAGTCTTTAAATAAAATTAAGTGACATAACTTACCTTTTGGCGCCAACCGTCGCGTAATTATTTTTACAGTTTTAGCACGTCAACCTCTGCGGATTCAATGTGTGAAACTAATGTTGTTTTTTCTCGTTTTAGATTAAGCTGTCAGTTTAAAAAGTTAAACATATTTTTTAAGAAACTATTTAAAAATAATTTGTAAGTTACTGTTTTTCATTTGGGTAAGTAGAAATGTTTATATTGTTAAATGAAGAAGCTTAGTCAGCCAAGAGGCCGTAAACTGCCGCAGGCCGCGTAACTGGCCTAGCGACCCTATCAATTGACATTGTTAATTTAGGCTAGGTACTGTTTTTATTAAAAATGCAAGACGGTAAAATAACTCGGAGAGAAAATTGTTTTGCGAACGTATCTGGAAAATCCTGATTCAACTTTTGCGGCGGTTGGAAAGACGGTGAAAGTAAGTCGTGCAACGGAATTCAATGAATACAGAATTCAAGACAAAGCTCGAAGTGGACGCCCGACAGGTCCGTCAAGTAAAAGTTTAGAAAAGAAAATAGTGGCTGCTTATAAGAAAAATTGTAGTTAATTGGTGCGGGATGTGGCAAAAAAATTGAAAACTAGTATATCTATGGTCCAGAGAGTGAAAGAACGTCAAAATTTAAGGTCCTATAAAAAAGTAAAAGTCCCAAAACAGTCGATAAAACAATTCAATAGTTCCGTTACAAGGTCGAGAAAATTGTACAAGCTGCTTTGCGATTTGAACGGAGCATGCGAACTCATGGACGATAAGACGTATGTAATAAAGATTTTTCGACTTTGCCAGGTGATCAATTCTTTACAACCGAATCAAGGGCTAATATAAGCGATCAAAATAAATATATTTTTATGGAGAAGTTTGGAGAAAAATATTTAATATGGCAAGCAATATGTTCCTGCGGAAAACGCACTGGGTCGTTTATCACGAAAGGTACCATAAATGCAGATATTTATGTCCAGAAATGTATAAAAGATTTTATTTTACCATTTATAAGGCAGCATGAAGGGAATGTGTTGTTTTGGCCCGATCTGGCTACTGCATATTATGCCCGAGCCACACAAGAGTGTCTGGCTTCAAATAACGTGCAATGTGGGGCCAAAGATATGAACCCCCGAACTGCCCCCAGCAACGACCCATCGAGCGGTATTGGGCATTAGTAAAAGCAGAGCTGCCTAAGAACTGTTCACTGGCAACATCAGAGGCAGATTTTAAAAAGAAATGGAAATAACGCGCCAACAAAGTAACCGAATCCACTGTGCAAAACTTAATGGCAGGCTTGAAGAGAAAAATCCGCTTGTTCAGCCGGCAAAACTCTCAAAATATAAAATGGTTACAGAATCAACTTATTCCCAACTTGTCTCCAAATTCTGTATTAGCAGTAGACAATGCTGCTTATCACAATAAATATGTGGAACCTAACCTAACCCAACCCTAATACCGCAAAGCCGCTTATGATAAACTGGCTACAAAAAAACAATATTTCCCATGATTCATCATTAACTAAAATACAACTATACTAAATTATTTGTCGACATAAAGAAGACTGTAGAATATTCCATTGACAAAATTTTACATCAACATGGACACGATGTGTTAAGGTTACCGCCATACTATCCGGACTTCAACCCTATAGAAAATCACAGATAAAAGGTCACGTGTCAAAAAGGAACATATACATGAATAGAAAAAATTTATATGATTGGCCCGGATGAATTGAAGAAAGTTTGTGATCATGCCATCAAATGTGAAAATGAATATCGGTAACAGGAACACTCGATGGATGATCACATTGATAGGATTGTAATTAATGTAAATGAAAGCACTGACGAATCTGACGAAGATATGTCTGACTGTTACTCAGATTGTGAAATGGAAAATGTTCAAAATATCGACCCAAATGTGTAGGTAAAATATTAATGTTAAGTAAATAAGTTATCAATTAGTAACCTTGTTACTTTAACGTCGTGTTTGAAATGTCATACGAAATTGTCAAACGATTAAAAGCGACAAGGTACAGAAATCACCACTTATTAATGACGGTGACTGTACCTAGAAGTATACTAACGGGCCTAGTATGAAAGCCTTCATGTCGTTTGCATCCCTCTCATACGCAGGTTATTTTCTTAGGTGCGATAGGGACGCCAATGACATAAAATGTTTGATACTAGCCCCGTAAGTAGATGCTGTTTTTAAGTAGGCAGGTATTGAGTTTTATTCGTGTAAATATTTTCCAATAAGATTTATTTTGTTGTACTTTATGTTTTAAAGTGAAGATAATGTTTCGTTTACTAATGACAATAAAACTGAGTATTTTCAAAGTTATTGAAGGTGGTTGTAACATCTCTATATTACACAATAACATTTTTCACTTTGACGTTTGACACTAAACAATAAAGTTCCATAATAATGGAAAACGTCACTCATTTAATACAATCATTGATTGACAGTTCGGGTGCCATCGTATTCCGATTGAGATCCGAGTTTTCCCGAAGGAAAATCATTTTGCAATACATCTGTAAGGGTTTGTCGGCGATTGCCTGGCACGCGCTTGATTATTACTCATCCTAGTTGGACCTTCTTTTATTAGGGTTGCATACCCGAAACGTTCCTTATTCTTCCTATTTAAACCAACTTAACTTTGCTGTTAGTTCGGAACCCTATATGTGCGAAACCCGACACGCACTTGGCCGGTTTTTGTCTATATTGTCACGTCTCGGCAAAGGCCTTCGCGCTTTTCCGTAAAAAATGTTTTAAATGCAAAAGCAACCCTGTCTACCTGTCTATACGTAAGCTATACAAAGTTATTGAAAGTAGGGAATTATTCTATTCAGACGAAGTTCCGGCCACTCGCTAGTAGTTATACTATTTTCAGAGGCAAATTTTGTGAGTTTGTATGCTGCATCTGATTTCAACATTTATTTCACCGGGCTATAGAATGATTTACGGGGCAATATTGTTCTGGGTCGTGAGGAGATGCATATAAATCAACACAACTTAATCTACATCTATATAATATATTTAAATCTATCTTAACTACTGTTTGACGCCATCGCCAGAAGGCCTACTCCGCACTTTGTATCGTGCCGTCCCTTTCACTCTCGTGTTATACACTATATGAGTGAAAGGGACGGCACGATACGAAGTTCGGAGTAGGTCCTCAGGAAAGATTTTGCTCTGTTCACAGGAACCTGCCACCGGCTAGCCACTTCAGGTGTAGCTTAAAACTGGAACTCCACTTAAAGGGCAGTTCTGTAGGCTAAAAACAAAGATTAATTTTTCTGTGTTTATCGATCACCTATTTGTAATTCATTAATGTAATTTCAACAGCTTAAACTAATGCAGCTAACAGCTAAACTTACCCCTTGACGGCTAATTCCCACACACCATTATGTCAAAAAAAAACTCCCATGAGTCACATAGACTTGCTAATTGCACTTGACTATTACATTTCTGTGTAATCAGATATTAGTAGTGTAAATCGGTCCGCTCCCATTGCGGCACGGAGTGATTTGAATTTGCGAGGGTGGTCGAAGAAAGAAACATGTTCGAGTTGTCCGGCGCCTAGGAGTCACTTAAGTAAATTAAATCAACAAATATGAATATTTACGATAAAGAAAAAAGTGTGCCGTACGGGATACGAACCATAACCCACATTGCGTTGCACAGATGCAAAGTCACAGGGTTAAGTCGCTCGACCAGGCGAACGTTAAGATTCCTAGCGGAATATTGCTAATGGTTAGGAGCGTTAACTTCCTACTCCTACTAATATGGAATGAACCTTAAAACTATTAGACTAAGGCACATTTTCCTTTAGACGGAATTAATGTTTCATAAATGTGCATTACCTATAACAATATAATAAATTTTCTATATTTACTTGTTTTACAGGTGTTTCAAACTACTGCACTTGTTACATTATTAGAGCACAATTACTCCGTCGCAAGATATAATATCGGCAGGTGATCCAGATACAATTCAACCTGAAAATGAAGGTAAGTAATGTTTATTTTAATTTATTTACCTAATTTGTGATATACATGTTGTATTTTATTTTTGGGTCATTGAGGGCAGCTACCAGATCCTGTTTTTTCCAGAATCTTGTGTGATCCTGTTTTAACAAGGTCTAGTTTCCCTCTGGGTTGATAAATCAAATGACAGTCACTTTCGAACAATCAGTGCCTACGTTAAATCTACAAATACAAATACAAAAAGGGAAATCTTGGGATTAGGTATCAGGGTTTATCCAGGGGGGGTACAACGTAGACCTCACGAGTATTTTTTTCCTGTACCTTTTTTTTTACTTTGGGAAAATACATTTACGTATCCCACCCAGTGAAAGACCTGGGTGGGTATGACGGACTATTACGGATGGACCGTACTACCGTCTAAAAACCCAACGAGTACCGGCGACGCCTTTAGTGGAGCGCCGCAGGATCACAGTGGCATTCTACTGCGACAAAAAATTTAGGCATCGAGCGGGATGCCTTATTTCCTGTAAGGTCAGGGAGGCCAAACCCGTCAGCGGGCCATTTCCGTCAAACGGCGTTTACGGCTATTCAAACAACAGTACACGCTTACTGACTCGATCGGTATAAGCAGAGATAATTTTTTATACCCGCAGTCAAAAACAGATGGCGTTGTCTAGCCAGTGAACGGAAAAAACCCGCCATCAAAGTTTAGTTGCGGTCCGAACTCGAACGCGAGTGTAGTGTAATGTTCTGCTGTGTTTCGTGACGGTGCGATGAAATTAAGTTTACGGCTTAGTAAGTATGTTTATTATATAGTTCGATATGCATGTTTGATGGTAGTTTTATTAGTTTTCAATTATAATCTGTTGGTGAGAAACTATGGGTGGTTAAATATTGGTATTAACGAAATGATCGAGCAGACAAATCCGTCAATTGTGAAACGGGCAAAACCGTCATGTGCCGGAATTTCCCTATTTCATATATTGCCAACCTTTTTGATTTGACTTACTTCAATAATAACTATGAAAATTAATACCGAGTTTAAGTCTTAATTTAATATGTACTTACATATTTATAATATGTTTGTGGATATTTTTGACAACTAAGCCAATAACTGGTTAACTAAATTTATCAAGATATAATCATACTAATATTACAAATGCGAAAGTTTGGATGTTTGGGTATTTGGATGTTTTCGATGTTTGTTACTCAATCACGCTTAAGCGGTTCAACCGATTTGGATAAAATTTTCCACGAAGATAGTTTATAGCCTGGATTAAAATATAGGATAGTTTTTATCCCGTCCGTTTTCTATTGGGAAATAATATGACATTTTGGGGTACAGCAATGCCATTTGGTACGAATGTTATACACGTCCACCTTAGCCCAAAACGCCCGGTAGCCAGTTTGGTTGTTTTGGGGGGGGGGGGGGGGGGGGGTCAAAGTACAGAGCTCCCGGCGCTCAGAAAAAAAAAATCTGAGTGCCGGGAGCTCTGAACTTTGACTCCCCCTCCCCCCGACTGTAGCGGAGTTCCTCAAACTGGCTACCGGGCGTTTTGGGCTCAGGTGGACGTGTATAATGCCCGTACCAAATGGCATAATGGCATTGCTGTACCCAAAGTTGTATACCTCTCCATAGAAGCATTACCAATTAATAGAAAACGGACTAAGTAGTATACTCCGGTGTACACACTTAACAGTACATAAGTGGACCTTATTACAAAAGGCATAAGGTCTACCGATGGACAGTTAACAATGTGGGCGATGGTACTGCATTTTGAACCAAATATTTTTCGCCAAATTTCACTTTCAATAAACTTATCGCAGTAGTTTCATTTCCCAAATGTATCTTTAGCAAATTGACACTTCGCATTTAATTTATTTCGTTAAATTCGTAATTATTTCTATCTAGCCAACTATAATCAAACCGAGCTTTTGACACTGATACTTTTTTCGTAGATTACCTATTAGAAATATGTATTTTGTTTCACAGGTTAAAATGGTGCGAAATTATAGAAAAAAACGAGATAAGAAATATAATAATGATGATTTACAAGCAGCGGTAAGGGCAGTTCGAAATGGAATAAGTGGTAATAAAGCTGCACGCATTTACAAAATTCCACGCATGACCATATTGGATCATTTCCATGGTAAAAGACAATCCAGTAAACCAGGCAGAAAAAATGCGCTTCCTTTACACGAAGAACGAAACATTGCTTCGTTTCTACATACTATGGAACGCCACGGGTTTGAATGAACAGAACACAACGAAATATGAATGAACGGGGAGGAATGAGCAGAGACGAAATTATTCAAATCATCGGAGAATATGTCAGAAAGAGAAAGAGACGAGGCGAGACGAGAATTGAAACTTGTATGGGACTTACTACCTATTTCCGCGCGCGCGGTGGAAATAGGTAGTAACTCCCATACGATTTCAAAACTCGCCTCGCCTCGTCTCGTCTCGCCTCTCCGGAGGACAAGCAGCTTTTACGAGGGAATACTTAAGATAGACGTTAACATTTTCATACCTGTCTACGCATACACATCTGGTGTGTGTGGTAATTAGTTCATATCTTTATACAATTTCAATAGGTATATTAAAATTGTTGATTTTTTACTCTGTATTTTTATTTGAGAATGTTAAGCACGGTTCCAAAGTTAAATCATTAATTTTGATCGATATAGGCAAAACAGCAGTATGGTGGTAATAACTCTCTTTGATTGTTGAGCATTTAGGGTCTTAGCTAAATTGGTCGTTCAATACTTATGCTATGAAATGTCCAATTTACTTATTAAGGGGGTTCGATAGTCATGCAAAACGTTTTTTGACATTTGTAGGCTAACGGCTTGATATTTTAAAAAAGTAAAGCCATTTTATGAAATATTGCTATATAAGTTTCTTAAAATATCAAGCCGTTAGCCTGCGAATGTCAAAAAACGTTTTGTATGGCTATCGAACCACCTTAAATATAATTTGAAATTAAAAATATCGTCGCACCCATAATAACAATGACTTTGACACTGTACTTCGTACCTTACGCAACAGTGGTGAGCCACTGGTGAGCACAAAAACAGTAGCCCATTATTTTAAAACCATGTTGTCAGTTGACGGATTTTCCCTAGGGTTTGGGAATTTGTTTCAAAAGGTTTACTACTCCTGATTGTAAAAATATGCCGGAAATGCCCAAAAAATATATTTGGCAATACAATCTAAAATAAACCTTAAATTGAGTTCGCTAGAGTTTAGTATCGATTAAGAGTTCAGCGGTATTTGTTCACTTGACGTATATGATTATAATACGTCACGATACAAGAAAAATCGTTGGTTGACGGAATAGTCCCCAAACCGTCGGGAAAATCCGTCAACATGACATGTTTTAAAAAAAATACATATTTAAATAACCAGCAGTAGTAGCATATTAATATGAGTACATTTATATAGTTAAATTAATGCCCAATATATTACAGTGATCAGGTTTATTAAAAAGTAAATATCCTCTTAGTTATGACCAGCCAAAGTGAACTTATCAAAAAGTATGACGGAAATGCCCTCATTGACCTTACCTACAAAACCGAGAAATAATATCTACTTACGTAGGACATTATAAATCATCATCAGCTCCGACGCACGACTGGAGTTAACTCTTTACGAACGATTATAAATTGATTACTAAAGATTAGTAAACAATTATATAGATTAGTAAATGAGGATAAATGAACTTGTTTTTTATATTACCGCAAAGTGGGGCTATTTGAGACCCAAGGCGACCCACTTTACAGTACTGAAATCATGCATTTTACATTTATTTATATGAATAAAGACAGCGCTAGGGCTTGCAATATTCAGCCGTTTTTGGTATCCGGATATTTCGAATACCTTAAATTCTCAAATCCGGATATCCGGATAAAACGAATAATTTTAGAATATCATTTTGTTTCATGAAAATCAAATACATTTAAGTAAATATTGCAAACAAACATGACGAATACGATACACGATTCCAATCTATGAATTATTACAACAAATTGTATATAAAATTGCAGAATCTATCACGATACCAATATGTTGTGGCATTTATGCATGTGCCAAAATTCTTACGAATCTTACGATTCATTACAATTTCAATTCATTAGATGTAATAGAAAATGTATTAGATGGATAAAATGAGTATGTTAAGAATTAGTAATGAGTGAACAGAGCTAGAGCATGAGATATGAGTAGTTTTGTAGTTCCTGTTTCTTCAATTTGTATTGTAACTTGGTGTCACATCCAATAATTAATTCTGTGGTATTGTTTTCATGCAAACTAGATTCCAGCCTAGCTAGGATAATCGCGTTTATGTCGGACATATTCGCCCCTTACTGTCAAGTATGTCAGTGCTTAGACTTAGATTGATGTACTTATGCATTAACTGCTACACTTATCAAATTCATGGTTATCAGAAAAATACTTAGTATTATTTATACCTATACGACATACAGCCTTATGGCACGTTTTCTAAACGTTCGTTGTTTATTTTTTAACTGTAGAAACTTTAACACCTCAATGGCCAGAACGCACTCAATATACTTAAATAGTCTCATTTTTAGATAAAATTTTCTTCGTCCTGTGAAGTTTTTCTTATGGGCAAGGATCAAATATATGGAATCCTTTAAAAAAAGGTTTCCAATTTTTTAAAGCACATGTTACATAATCGTGAATTTCGTAACCTCAATACAGGTGGTACTTACTTCATCTCTTCCACATAATTTGTAAATGTGTCAGATTAGGGTTATTCTCCGAGCGTTTGAAACGCTTGTTTTTAAACTCATTGTCGACTCGCGACTCACGATTATCTACACAAAATTAGAACAGCCGGCGAAAATATTGATCAAATGAAACTCAGACCAGATTATTATTATTAATCATATCATAAAGGAGCAGAATACTAATGCCATTAGAATAAAATGTACTTTTCTATAGTAAACTTGAAAGGATTCATTTTGTTTTCAGATCTGCAAAGCAAATCGCTAGAAACGGCAATAAAAAAGTTGAAGAGCATGAAGAAAGAAAACAGAAAATTAAGAAGACTCATAAAATTGGGTCAAAAAAGAAAAAGCTTTCAAAATTCGCCTCACGGGAGCTGAAAAAGCAATAACAGGCAAAGCTTTTCTGACCATTACTAAAAATATGACCGCAGCTGGACGAATTTTTACGGGGATTCAATACCAACAAACATTGAAAAAACGAAAAGGCAGAAGATATAATTAAGAAGAAAAAGTGTTGTCTCTTTCGCTGTATAAAAAGAGTCCAAAATGCTATTCAATGTTATCCAATTATTTTACATTACCATCTTCAAAATCCCTACGATATTTATTAACTCATATAAAATTAAGCCCAGGCACGAATAACATAATATTTGATAAAATAAAGAGACTGTGTCAAATTTAACAGAGGAAGTGAAATTGTGTACCCTAATGTTTGACGAAATGTCCATAACCCCGAAAATTCACTATGCCGCGGCTACAGACGAATTTAAAGGATCTATCAGCCACTCGAAAAATTTGAAAATTGCAACACGCGCATTAGTATTCATGATTAAGGGAATAGAAATGAATTATAAACAACCTGTTGCCTATTACTTAACAGAAAATATCAATAAAATGGATTTGAAGAATATTATTGTGCAAATAATAAGAAATGTAAATGCAACAGGTTTAAAAATAGTTGCTACGGTGTGCGACCAGGGTTCTGCAAATGCTGGCGCAATCAAAAGTTTGATTGAAGACGAAAAAAGGATTTGTTTACAGAAAGGTCTGGAGCGAAGACATGGTTTTTCAAGTTGATGGGCAGGCAATTGCCCCGATATTCGATGTGCCTCATTTGATCAAAGGCATTAGAAACAATTTATTGACCAAAGATTTAATATTCACCGACTATGCAGATGGAAATAAAACAAAAACATTAAAATGGGAATACTTCCAAATGATTTATCAAGCAGACAAATCCTACAAGGAGCTGAGGTTAGAATATTTTAAGTATATGTTACTGACATATTCTGGAGCTTAAAAAATAGATACCTAGTTATATTAGAAAGGTCATAAGACCGGTTTTATGGTAGCAAAGTTAATAGGGATAACACTACACTTTTTACACCGAGGTTCATGAAATTCATTGCCTAAGATCTCAAAATATCGAAGTTATAATTATTTTAATGTTGCTAGTTAGAGAGAAAGAAATCGCTAAAGTTTGTCAGATGATAGCTTATAATGTCGGGTATATAGCATTCGTCCCTCTCGCACTTACATATTTGACAGTAAGGGACGAATGCTATATGTCCGACATGTAAGCGATCATCTTAGTCCCTCTGGTCACAAGTTTATAGCGTCATAGTAAATGACGATCGTTCCATACGAAGGTACGTTTTGCACAAAAGGGACAGGAGATGGCTCCTCCTAAACCTTTGAACACTTATAACTTTGTGATTAGTGATTATTATTCTCTTAGGCTGCTTTATTTAATATTTGATTCAAATTTTCGTAATCCCTCGAGAAAATACGAAATAATTTCTTCTTTTTTAGGGTTCCGTACCAAAATGGAAAAAAAGGAACCCTTATGGTTTCACTTTGTCTGTCTGTCTGTCACATCGCTAAAATATCTCAAGAACTACTTATGCTATCGATTTGAAATTTGTAATAGTGACAAAGAAGGCTTACATAGAACATGACTTTTTTAGATTAGTTTACGTGATAAAGAATTATCCTTGTAAAACTACCATACATAAAAAGTTATTATAAATTTGTAACAAACTCGCCGATAGATGGCACTGTACCCATGGCGTCCAATTCCCACACCATGTTGTTGAGATTCTCCTGATTTAATAGGGTTGAACCGGTACACATCTGTATACGGAACCCTCGGTGCGCTAGTCCGACTCGCACTTGACCGGTTTTTTTTCATTTGGTTTCAACAACCCAAAAGTACAAAATGTCTCGCTTGGACTTGTAACTGTATCTTTGCCCTTGACTCTACTACTACAAATTTTCATATTCATATTTTGTTAATTATTTTACAGATTACTTCCTAAACTTACTGAAGAACACGTTAACCCTGAAAAAAGCACAAATATTCAGCCGGAATGTAGCAGCGGTTGCTATGGCGGCTCTTGGGGATGTGCCACAGGAGCGCACACAAATAATTCCATTTGTCCTTTTTATTGACCATTTGTTCGACAGTTTGAATACTGGAACATTTCACATAGTTAATGGGAAAGAATATCGAGCTGGCGTAAAGAAGAACTCGCCCCACCATAACCTCTGGGCAAATAGTATCAAAATATTAAAAAGTGTCAAATATTTGCAAAAAAAGGGGCAATTGAATAAGATTCGTTTAGTTGAGTCTGTTGCTCCTTCTATAACTAATTTAATAAAAACAATAGAAGGAATACAAGCTTTGTGGGTAACATTAAGTCAAAAATTCTCTTTGGATATCATGCTCACAAGAAACTTCAACCAAGACCCCATCGAGAACTTTTTCGGAAATATCCGAAGCTTAGGTGCGAGAAATATATCACTTAACTGTCTTGCGTTTGAAGCAGCATTCAAAACGCTCTTATTAAACAATTATAGCTCACCGCAAGCTTTTAATGCCAATTGCGAAGAGGATTTCAACAACTGCCTGATGACAATGACGAAAATGTCGACATAAGTCAAAGAATATACGACCACCTTTGCAATGTCAGTGTTGATGAATATTCAAAATATCAACAACGTTCCTATGTTTGCGGATGGTTCCTAGAAAATGCCTGAAAAAAGTAGTTAAGTCGTGTGTGTCATGTAGGAACACAATAGTGTCAAGCAACAGTAGTGCAAGTACAAGTAATCATTTCATTCGTGCAAAAGAATACCATATTGACAAAAAGTGGCTTTGTTATCCTTCGGATCGATTGATTAATTGTTTCAATGAAATTCAAGACCTTACAACGCCATATTTAAAAACTAGCGTCAAAAGATCCAATACTAAACGAAACATAATCATGCTTATCAATTCTTTTGTTTCTTTTCCTTTTAATTGCACCGATGACAGCGAGAAATTAAAAACATATTTTTGTAACTTATCACTTAACGTATTGATAGGCTGGTGCCGACTATCAATCACATTCTGTCGGGCAAAATAACCTGTAGCGAAGGTCCTGATGACCCTTTTAAACAAGGTGCGCAAATGTATTATGATAAGCACATACCGGAAAGAATAATTAATTTAAGAGGTGCATGCAGGTTGTCAAAAAGTATCACAGCAGTGACCTGTCACGAAGGAACGACGTGATCATATCATTTTTGATACCTATTTGCAATATAATTTTATGCCAATATAATGTGATTTAGTTCTTATTTTGCATTTTCTTCCTTTGCTAAGCTAGGTTTCAAATGAAAAGGGTGGGATCACGAAGCATTTCACTTGCTGCACTTTTAGGTAACAGATTCTTTCAAGTAAGTACTTCAATGGGATAATTGATCAAGTTTTAATGCGAATAGGAAGATATGACTTCATTATCTACCTTTAATCTCCCTATTAGCATTCGCTCACTCCATTTAATTATGAATATATCATATTTAATTACGAATTACGCCAATTTCAATTAAATAAATATAATACCCTTAAAAAACATAATCGAACTTTAACTTTTCATGAATGTATCCCATTATACTTGAATAAATTCTTTACTAAAGGCGCAAGCAGGTGAAATGCTACGCGGCCTTATGCTTCCCTTTTGCTAGTTGACAATTATGACACGTTTTCACATAAGTCTTGACTTCCCTAGTCATTCCCTTCCAATAAAATTATATTATATTATTAAAACGAATTACCTAACATTATGGACGAATTATATGTGATGTTTGCCGATGACGCAACAATTTTGTTTTCTGGTGAAACGTTAGACCAAGATTTCCAAAGTAATATAAATGCCACCATAAAAACTATTGTCAGTTAGTTAAAATCAATAAATTTGCAAGTAAATTCAACAAAAACCAAACTTATTCAATTTCGAAGCCACAAACAAAGCTCAGCTAAATTGAATGTGGTGGAATCTGGCATCCAAATTGAAGAAGTAGAAAATATAAGTTTCCTAGGCATAATGATAGATCCTCATCTAACTTGGAAACATCATATACAAAAAATTAATAACAAAATTTCCAGTCAATGTTACGCACTATCTATACTAGCTGATACATGTTCTCAAGAAACCGTTATTACAGCGTACTATGCCAACATATACTCCTTGCTAACTTATGGTGTCATATACTGGGGCAACTCGACAGATGTACAGTCAACTTTTGTTCTGCAGAAAAAGTGCTTGAGAATTATCTTTCGTATGAATAACCGTCAAACACTCCGTAATATTTTCAAAGAGCAACGCTTCCTGACATTAACTGGCATTTACATTTATGAACTCTGTAACTTTGTAAAACGTAACAATAACTACTTCATTACACTAGCTTCTAAACGTGATAATTTACGCACTCAGTATAGGTACAACTTAGCACTACCTTTAGCAAAAAACAAAACCTATGAAAAAAGCACCTTTATGAGTGCTATACGAGTTTTCAATCAGCTACCCAATGAATTAAAAATGCTAAATGATATGAAATTTAAACGTCACTTAAAAATATGGTTGATCAAGAACGCTTTCTATTCCCTAAAAGAATTTTTTGAATTTACTCCTTAGGAGAAAAAAATAAATTAATAAACTTGTATATAGAATGTTACACATAGCATAAGATTTGTTTTTCTTAGTTTAAAGCAAATATTGTACACCCGAAATGGGTAGCCGTTGAAACCTAACACTTGTAACACCATATCTGTAACACGGTTAAACAATAAAGTTTTTCTATTTCTAAAATCTATCTTGTATATATTTTATTGTTTTTAACGCTCCTTGATGTCCCATTTCTATATGACCCTGATGTATTATTTCCTCTGCTAATATTTTTGGTAAATAAACAACTTCTCTCCCTCCCTCATATGGAGTGAAATAAATTTTACGTACCTAACGACTGACCTGGCTCCCAACCCATCTTAAACATCATTTGAACTATTTGGCCCCTATTACCGAAGCTGACTTGGGGCTGACATCAGCTTCATTTAGTTTTCCTGTGACTCAATCTGTATAATTTCTACGTCTGTATTTACTACTTGCATTTCTGACACCTGCTTCCCCGTTGTTTTATCTACTAGTTTTATCCACTGTAGATAGTTTTGATGCCGATGGCAATCAAGCTTACGGTCCACCTGATGGTAAGCGGCCACCGCAGCCTATAGATGCCCGCAACTCCAAAGGAGTCACGCACACGTAAAGGAGTCACAACGCCGACCCTTTATAAATTTTGAGGATGCACTGTGTTGACATTCCTCGTTGATATTCCATTCTTTTCCCTTTAAACTGTTCTCCAGATTTTCCCAGTTCTTGTCTATTTATATTATCCTTAATAATTCTGCGGTATCTATTATTGTTTTAATTTTTGATGATATAAACGATTGTTGTATGTAACGCGGATAGTGTCTAATTACGTCTGCAATCAACTGAGCTTCTGGGATGATCCAATTCCCCTTCGATTTAGCACACTTCTCTTTCGTATGGTTTTTCTCTTATCAAAAATCAGCTGTTTAAATTTGTGGCGGCCATATTGTGACTTAGCAGAGTGATAAAGAAGGGTCTACGGTCACTGACTTTCGGACCTTTTAGCAGAGCCTTGATGGACTGATTAGCGTTAGCTGACGTTTATGAATCATATTTTTAGCATCGGACCTACAAGGAGCCTTCAACGAGGCTCTAACTTTTTATGAATAAGGCTGTAAGAATCTAAGCATGCTCTGATCTCTGACTGGTTGACATGAGATTTAACATAAAAATAAGCTGCTATTTTCTTTTAATTTCAATGTTTCCTATACTTACTCTAACACTGAATAACCGGTTTTCTTTTCTGACGTTTCCAAATTTCAGATACCCATTGTACCTGCCACATATTTAGTCCTAAGTATCCGTAACTATAATGACTAACTAGTAATCAGGACAATAAGGAATTTAACCATATTAGCAATAAAAGCTTTATTTCCCCACTAAGCTTTAATTGATTGGATTTTATTTTTATACTTAGCATCTTACTGATCTTATACATGTGACGCGACCTGGCTGTGCCTGTTTCGTTACACCTCTAAATAAATCGTAAGATTTAGTAAATACGTAATTGTACAGTCTTTTATCCAGGATTTCTGTATAATTTAGGTAGTCGATGGTGATTTGAGATAGTTACCACCTGTTGGCGATAGCTGGGTATTTCATGCTAATTTTTGAAATTCTTCAGACGGCATAGCATGCACGCCGCTTTGGGGTTTATTTGTATTAAACACAACTTCATAAAATAATGCGCAAAAAGAATGATGCTGCCTTTGCAAGGGGACTTAATAATATAGTCGGTGATTCGATGACACCTGAAGATGCAATTTTTATAGAAAGTCGATCGATGTATCAGAAATTCGTTGCACCCAAACACAAGTGAGGGTGCAGTTTATTTATAGAGCAGTAACCGTGTAGTAGATGATAATAATAATAGAGTTCTGTCAAAGATGACTACTGAAGGAGCATATAATAATTATGTTCTTTAAAGCTTTAGAGATAGTGTCCACGTTACCCACTCAACAAACTCACTGAGAAAAATAAGTTACTTAAAAGTACCCTAAATCGTAAGTAGGTTACAATTTGCTACTAATTACGGGCGCAGACTACTTAATACAGCTCCCGCATGCTTGTTAATGGTCCAAGCTACTGACGCGTTTAGGAGATACACCATGTTGTGTACGGGCATTGCAATTTAGTACTCATACGTATAATGTCAGCGCCTACGTAAGAAGTATGTACCATCACTATAATAAATAGTTGTGTAAGGCACTTGAACGTAAGTAGCAAACTTTACAATAAGTAACTGTTAAAAGAACATGAACGTAACTAGAAAATACCATTATCCATACATATTCTGGTAGCTTGCTGTGCTTTGCGTTTACGCCTCTTACTTATTTAAAGGCTTTTGGTACGTAATATCCGCAGGTTTACGGGTACATAGACAGAGTCTTTATATACGTATTAAGTGCAGGATTTTTGTTTTTGTTTTTTAAAGAGAGGAACACGTCGACATGGTTATACGTAAAATGACCCTTGTTAACAATAGTATAAGACTACCACTGAGTAAATATACGTTATTATACTTATACGGCCTATTGTTACAGTAGCCCATACCAGTACATAGGGAACCAGTCGCCTGACACAACACACGCGTGCGTCCTACGTATGCCGTACATGTACTCTATTGGTTATGCCGTACATATATATAGTCTTCTGGTACAGCACCAGTATATAATAGTGCGTCCCACGTATATACATATATGCCGCTTAGGGATCGTTCTGGTTCTGGGCAGTATATAATTGTGCATCCTACGTATGTACGTATGTCGCACATCTACCGTACTGGTACAGAACCAGTATATAGTTGTGCGTTCTACGTATGTACGTACGTATGCTGAACATGTTCCGTACTGGTTAAGTACCAGTATATAATTGTGCATCCTACGTATGTATGTATGCTGAACATGTACCGTACTGGTTCAGGACCAGTAAAACGATTTTGAAAGTAATCGGACCTTAAATGAACAAAATCAAGATGGCTTCCACTTTTTTAAATGTGACGTCAGATTCATTCTAAGTGGCCTCTTGTACGCTTAGATATCGATTTTGAATGTAATCGGACCGTAAATAAACAAAATAGAGATGACCGCTACTCTGTTTAAGTCGTCAGATTCGTTTCAAGTGACCTCTCGGACGCTCAGATATCAATTTTGAACGTACCTAACCGGACCGTAAATAAACAAAATCAAGATCACCGCCACTGTTTAAAAATCTGACGTCAGATACGTTCCAAGTGACTTCTTGAACACCCAGCTCAGATATCTATTTTGAACGGTTTTTTTAAAGAGGTGAGAAAAGTATACTCCTCGGAGATAAAACTATTTTTGTTTTGGGCATGCTTATGGTGCAGGGGTGGGACCTTGCGACATTTAATTTATTAATATTGATGTGCGCGCCATCTGTGTTTTATCTCAAGAATTGTGAACATTAAAGCGATATAATTTTATCGAATAATCGCGCGTAAGTGCTGGCAGATGGCTCGTAGTTCATTTTTTGTGTCTTACAAAATTTTAGAATTTTATAAATAGAATACGAGTAAGTAGATGAATTCACCAAAGCTGGTGTGAATGCCGAATTGTGAATGAATAACGAGCGAGTGGCACAAAACATCGATGGAGTATGCATCTCTTAAATACGTACGGTACGGCGATAATTATTGCACGTTGGTCTTTGGAAAGAGGCAATAGGCTAGTTGCCTTATTTTTAAAAAGTCGGTAATATTATACCGTTATGTTTATTTGATAAAAAAATGTTATTCTAAATAAACGACAATATACAATACGTATTTTTCATTTTCAAAAACCAATTTACTTTAAGTTCGAAAACGCCCGAGACTATCATGGCGTCTTGAATGACGTCACGCCATGCAAAACAAACAATACTCTGTACGACGGTTGTTAGAATGATATAATTAAAAATGAATCCCTCGTATAGTGCCTCAGTGTAAAAGTACAAGCTTAAAACCGATTTTAGAGCGTAATTAGAGTATATACCGGGCGGCTAATAAGTAATTTCCTTGGTCAGAAATATATACAAAACGAATGCTGGCTGGTATGAATTTATATTCGTTTGTTATTCTATTTTCAAAATGTATTACATTCATTTGTTTATTGCATTAGTTTATTTGTCTCCTACAATTGTTTCGAACATGTCGGTAGAAAAAGTGAAAATAGATAAAATCGAGCAGCGGGCGGTGATTAAGTTTTTGATTAAAGAAGGTAATACGCCTTCGGAGATCAGACGGCGTATGTTACATGTGTTTGGCAATTCGTGTTATTCTGAATTTGTTATAAAGTTTTGGTCAAGGCAGTTTAAATTAGGTCGTGAGAGCCTGGAAGGTGATCCCTCTTAGCGGAAGACCAGTTTCGGCCATCACCGATGAAAACGTATCCAGGATGAAAAAAATATTTTAGAGGACCGACGAGTGAAGCAGTGGGAGATAGCTAGAGATGTGGGCGTGGACTTCTCAAGAAAGACCTCAGGCGACGAAGGTTTATGTCCGATGACGAAATGAAGGCTGCGGTTACTGACTTTTTTGACGACAAACCGAAAGTTTTTTTTTTAATGGCTTAAATTCAATATTTGAAAAATGTAATAAGTGCATTTTATTAGCAGGGGACTACATAGAAAAATAAAAAAAGAACTACGGCAGTCTTTTTTTTAAGTTAGGTAGATTACTTATCAGCTGCCCCTAGTAAAGTTATATAACATATAGTCCAAATAAAGTTATGTAACATATAACCTAAACCCACAATTTAAGAGATATTAATTGTTTAAAACAAATCACTAGATAAAAAATCTCAATTCAACACACCCTAAAGGCGTGACGTAGCCACCTAATTACTTTTACACGCAGACGCACTAACTACGTCGTTATTAGCCAGTTTCACTTAATTAAGTTGGGTATCTATGCTACAAAAAGGTTTCACTACCGAAAATTTTTCGTCGTGAGAAAAAGGACGTGACTTGCAACTAAAATACAGGGTAGTGCTTTAAATAAGTATGATATCTTTGTCTTACACACTTTAATCACAAGTAGCTTTCCTCTTTCTCGCTAAGACTAGACTTTCGTTTTGTTCTGTTCTCAATCACGAGAGTGCAAACTATTTACCTTCACTGACAACTGGCTGATAGTTTCAAATTGATGTCACTAAAATGACAATGCTCGCTCTCTGTTTCTCAACTTGAGATTAATTAAACTCGCTCACTCTCTGAAGTAAAGGGTTGTTTACAAAGAAGCGGTCAATTAATATGATTTAATATGTACTGATGTAGTAATTTAATTAAGACACATGATTGGACCCATGTCGACATAGCATTTTTTACTCGTACTGTCGTCAAAAATGCGTGGTTTAAATATTTCGGGTTATTAACGCCCACGGTGCATATGTACCAAACAATCCACAAATGCGAAGAAAACGGCTAACACTTGCAGGGAGGGATGGCATTCATTGTTTATTTTCTGAAGATTATTTTTATGGAGATAATTTTCATGTAAGTATTTTGCACAACATACCTAATCTATGTAAACTAAATGTAACACAAAACGGGTAAATTTTTGTTGAGTATGTTGATGAAACAATGACATAGTTGAGGTTACCTAACCTCCCATAAAACTAAATCAACTTACAAGTTGATTTAGTTTTATGATATGATTTAGAGTCTATTTTAGAGTTAAGTATATTTATTTATTATGAATTATGATAAACACATTTCTTCATGTTCTAGTTGCTAAATGATATGCTTAATTATACCGAATATCATATTATGGGAAAAGTATCACAAGGGCAAATGAAAATATTAAAAAAGCAAAGAATGACGACAAATAGCAGTGTCTGAATGGACCAGATGAAATGTATGTATGTTGGTGCAACCGAGCCTCAGTATTTATGCTTACATGCTTAAATGGCAGCTCTAAACTCCCAGTGGGTTATTTTCTTACAAATGGTGTACCCGCTGAACAAAAAGCTTCTTTAGTAAAAATTTGCGTAGATTTAATAAACGAATGCGGTCTTGAAGTGGCATCGGCTACCTTTGACGGCTACCCATCAAACTTCTAAATGGCCAAGTTATTAGGATGTCAGTTATCAGGTGATATAATCAACCCTGTCTTTACACAGAATGGGCAAAAGGTTGCTATATTACCTGTGCCCTGTCACATGCTGAAGCTAGTAAAGAATACATTGGGAGATAAATTAAAAAAAAACAGAAGGTTCATATGATTTTAACTTAAGAAACGTAAATATTTTTAGTCATTATTGCTACCAACCTATTTTTTATTTATAAGTATATTTTTAAGCTTATTTATAAGTTAATTTTAAGTTTCGTCATTAGGTTTTTTTTTCGTATTAAACTATTATGAAGAAAAAAATTATGTAGTTTCCGAATACTGAATAGTTAATTATATTAGCATATGTATCTAAACGATTTTCTTAAGAAATTTCCGGTTCTCTCCGGAGCAGTACGCCAGCAACTATTTGTTAAAAAAAAGCAAAACAAGAAATTATTACTCTCAAAATATCAAATTTCGGATATCAACCGGCGATTAGCATGAGGCGGCAGGCAACGTTCTCGTCTTCGAGTAAGTTTAGTGTCGGTACGGCATTCCTCTAGTGCGCGATCCTTCAAGTATAGTTATTTTATTTTAAAAATTTGACATCTAATAACTTTTTAATTATATTTTCTTACTCTTTTCAGAATTAAAACCAACCTTACCATCCCTTCCCCAATTCTTCTGAAAACCCTTCGTCTGCTACCCAAACTTCCGGAAGGAGCCCCCAAACCCAATCGGGACTAGTTTTGAATTCTACCGAGTTTGATCTCAACGATAAAGAAAAAAAAAGAAAAAGAAAGAAACATTTATTCACAGACACAGAAGACACACATGTTACAAAAAAAAACAGCAACAGAAGAAAACAAACCACAACATGTGTGTCCCCGCGGCAGTGAAACGGACACTGGCTCAGCATTATGCTGAGGTGTCAGACACCTACAGCGCTGATTTTCAGCCAGTACCGTCGGTGACTCACGGACCGCCATACACTAAATAATAGCCAAAAGAGAAAAAAAAAAATAATATCCAGTTACTACTTACGATATTGAAAATTTTGTCAAAGATCAAAATTTATTTCTCATAATCTTCATTTAACTTCTTTGCTCGCTTCCAAGTATGCAGATATGTTAGTTTGTAAGTTTTCTTCATAATTCGCAATCGCTCCTAAATCATCTGACAATATTTAATGAAGCCAAGATTCTACACTTATTCGTTGAACGAATAGATGTATTGAAAATATTTTTTGATAACAGAATTCAATCAGTCAAATAGAAAGCAATTGAAATTTATTTTCCCCTGTGATAAAATTATTTATTTTAAGCCCTAATTTCTCAATTGGTTATCTCTTATTAAACTAGTTCAAATTTGCCGTTAACTACACTTTTTTCTATTTTTTTTTTCAGTGAACTTTTAATGAATCGAGTAAATTAATGGAAATTATTAATTTATTACTATTTTTTTTACTCCCTAAAAATGTTTTTAATCCCTTTCCTATCTTTTTTCTTTTTGTTTTAGGAAGTAGGTAATGGACACAATTTTTGTTTAACGATTAACTAACATAGCAATATTTGGTGTATGTCAAAATACTCGTCATACTTGTTGAAATAGGAGCGGACTGCTCACATTATCATTTTATTTGTCGCGGTATTCGAAGCGCTGGTAGACTCACTTGTTAGGTAAAACAATATTCGTATGATTGAGTCTCTTTGTCACACTAATTTTATGCCCGAGTACTCCTAAGGATTATCTGATCACGCATTCCGGAACTCATGGGTACAACCAGTCCAGTCTTTCAAGGAAGCACGGAAGTCTTCAGTTAGCAACTGTGGATCTGACTACAAAACGGATCAGATCCACTCTTCTTATTCTTCGGTATCTCTGAAGGGAGTTACCGAACCTTCAACTAAGAACTACAATATGGGTTCTTTCGTCTCTTTACTTCTATGAGTGCTGGAACAATATGATCGGATATACTTGGCCGAGTTCTCCTATAGTTTTAATAATTTAGGTAATTTTAAGGAATCATCTGAAGGAATCCGAGTAATCGCTGCATCATCAGCAAATAAGAAAAAATTGGTTGAAACAAATCGACCTACTGCGTCCTATGAAAATAATCCTAATCCAACTGCAAATTCAATTCCATTAGAAGATAAAATAATAATCATTTATCAAATTAAAAACGTACACTTATAGAAACCTAAGTTTAATGGAAAATCTGATATACACCCAGTAGCCTTTTTGGAAGACTTGGAAACTTATTTGCGGAAAGTTGTAAATGAAGCCTTGGAATTGGACTTGATTCAGGAATGTTTAACGGTCGATTTCAAAAATGACTTCTTAGCTAATTACTGGGGTGAAACGGAATAAAACATTCTCAGAAGGGATATAGTACAAAGTTGTTGGAATACAAAAGAAAATTTGTCGATGCCTTTCACATACTCATTTCCTTCAATTAACCGGAAAAGCTCAAAAAGTGACTGTCGTCATCCCAAAACAACAATTACTTTCGGAAATTATTAGACATTATCCAGCAAAATTGGGTCACGTCGAAGTTAAATTCTGTAATAGATACAGCTGAATTCTTAAGGAATATGGACGATATAAATCAGCACGATAGCCATATCTATACTGGACCACCGAATAATGGTAAAATAAAGAAAGAAGTGCAAGCTAATCAACCAGCTCAAAGAGAACCAGAAAGAGGAAACCATGTTGTCAATCTAACTGAAGAAATTTACGTACAAAATTGTTCAACAAACTGGGCGCAATGTTCCCGAACCTGCTTCAACGTTACAGAACACAGAATTTCTAAAATGGAACCAAACTAAAGGGGTGATAAAGTAACGTTTCGAAGCGTACGTAAGGTAGATCTAAATTTCATTGTCTGTACCAATAATGCTAAATTAGCCGTAACTAATCTAAATCTTTACTGGTGCCATTATACTCTCAGTTATAATTTATTAAGAGTGAAAAATATAGTAAGTAGATAATGAAAAAAACTCATGTCGGGGTTGTGATTAGAATATTACCTAAGTTTTAATTTAGAACATAGCATTTCTATGCAATTACGTGCAATGCTCACGATAATTCAATTTTAAATTGGAAGGTAACTTCAAAGCAGTGACTACATTACAAAGGTTAAAATGGTCCTTATTTGTATTTAGAATTCATCGACTTGATGTCTAGTTGATCGCAATATCTAGTTATATAAAAAAGGTAACAGCTTTTATTTTATATAAAGGTGCTATTATACCACATTTGGTGGAGGTGCTATTATACCACATTTGGTGGAGGTGCTATTATACCACATTTGGTGGAGGTTTAAGTTTTGAAAAGAGAGGGGAGAGAGAGTCATTACATGTGACCAGGAAGTCGCATATCCAAGAAGAGAAGAGATATTATTATAAATAATAATAAGATAAGGAGATGACCAATACGTAAGCGAGTGTTTGATTAAGGTGATATTAGTGAAATACGTTGACATTGGATGCAAAAGTCCAATATATAAACATGGCAGCATCGAAATTCAATGGATTAACAAATGTAGAAGAATTTATACAGGAATTTAGTATCATCTCGAATATAAAGACGTGGAATGATGAACAGCGTAAACATGCGTTAGCTGCTTATTTAGAAGGCCCAGCCTTATCATTCTATAAAGCCGAATTTTCTTTATTTACCTCGTATGACGATGTAGTGGCTAAACTTAAAGCGGAATTTCCAGTACGAGATGATTTTGTCCAAAAATTTTATTATCGCAAACAGCAAGAGAATGAATCGCCACTAGAATATTTTTATGCCCTTAGTGCTTTAGCTAGCAAAGCCAAAATCACAGACAAACCCTTCATTCAACACTACATGAAGTCGGTATTGGATAAATATAAGCCTTGGTTTGCACCCGTCATTTTCCAGCCCAAGAATGATCTGAAGAATACTATATGGCAAAGCATGGAGATATACAGTGATAATACAGACACTTCCTCGGTGAACCTGCCTCTATTAGATCTGAATGTGCCCAACAGCTCACCTGCCGCTAGTTCATGCAGTATTCCGTCGACTGAACATGTTCCTAGCCCTCAGCTAAATGTTCCACAGTCTCCGCAATCTCAATACAATACGCCAGTGACGCCAGTAACTGTGTTTAGGCAGGATAATTACCAGCACACGCCGGGCGCACCACCATATCATTTCAGGCAACGCCCACAACAACCGCCACGTTACAGAGATAATTATAGGGATAATTATCGAAACCAATATACTCCGACGCGGCAACAGTCAAGCAGAAGTGGACCGAATTATGAAGCAAGTACGAGCCGGAGCCAGCAGCAAGTCGAGTCACCCAAACGCGAACCAGCGACACTGAAGGACCGGAGTGCGGTGTTGCAGGGATTACAGGACTCCGATGAAGCTTTATTTAATACAATTCCTTGTGTGCAATGTAATATTATGAATAAAAAAGTGTTAGGAATAGTTGATACAGGTGCATCTGTATCGTGCATCTCACTGCCACTATTTAAATCTTTAGGTCTATCGTATACCGAAAGCACGAAATTACCATTGCGTACGGTTGGCACTGAGATTGTACAGTCGTTAGGTTATGTAAATATTAATCTAGTTGTAGCAGATGGATGTTTTTCTCATCGTTTTGTGGTTTTAGATGTTTCGAGAAGTTTAGTTATCATTGGTGATGACTTTTTGAAAATAAACAAGGCTATGGTGGATTATGGCAATATGAGGTTGGTGCTGAAATGTAATTTTATAGCGCCGTTTTTAAATAAAATGCAGATTGCAGAGCTGGAAAAAGAAAATTCATCAAAGATAAACAAAGAAATGTCAGATGACAGTATTTCATGCGACAACCAAAACGATGTACGTTTGTTGTCAATAACAAAGAAGGATTTATTGTTTTTCACGCAGATGGTTGACCAAAGAGGTGATTCAGTAATGTACCCGTTCAAAGATGAACAAAGCTTTGATATTTGTCAAGAATTGACAGAATGTCAGCAAAGTCAGCTGAATAATTTATTAGATAAAAATAAACAGCGTTTTGCCTTTAATAATACAGAATTAGGGACATATACTGGGTATCCCATTGATATCGTGACAGAAGATGAGGTACCAGTGCATTGCGCCCCATATAGAGTATCACAGAAGCAAAGGGAAATAATTGAGCAGCAAATCGAAGAAATGTTACGAAATGATGTGATAGAAGAGTCAAGAAGCCCTTACGCATCACCGATCGTCATCGTTGAAAAGCCGGACGGTACGCCAGGATTTTGTGTCGATTATAGAGCCTTAAATAAAAAGATAAAAGCAGATTCTTATCCCATACCAAGAGTGGATGATCTATTAGCATGCTTAGAAGGAGCACAATATTTTGCGGATCTGGACATGAATTCAGGATATTGGCAACTAGCTATGGGGGAAGGAAAGGACAAACTCGCGTTCACGAGTCATTATGGTTTATATACGTTTAAGAAGCTCCCGTTTGGATTGCGAACAAGTCAAGCCATGTTCCAGCGCGTAATGGATAAGGTACTTGCAGGGTTGAAATATAAAAATATTATTTTATATGTTGATAATATAGTTGTTTATGCAAAAAGTTTCCCAGAATTCCTTGAAGCATTGGAAGAAGTGTTAAACAGATTCCAGGAGGCGAATTTGACACTGAAACCCTCAAAATGTAAGTTTGGTTATAAACAAATAACTGTGCTAGGTCACACGGTGTCGGCAGAAGGAATTGGACCAGATAAAAATAAAGTAAAGGCAATGGAAGAGGCGAAGCCACCGAAAAATCTTAAGGAGCTAAGGTCTCTTATTGGATTATTTACGTATTATAGAAAATTCATTGATTGTTTTGCAGATTTGGCCTTACCTCTTGCGTCAATGACAAGGAAGAATAAGAAGTTTGAATGGACAAGGGAAGCACAAGGTGCGTTCGAAGAATTAAAGAAACGTATATGTGAGGCGCCGATTCTAACACATTTCTCCACAGATCCAGGTTGCACGACAAGATTGATCATAGATGCAAGTGATAAAGCAATAGGATCGTGTTTATTTCAAGGAAAAGAAGTCTTGAAACCAGTGGCGTACGCTTCCAGAAAATTAAGTTCTGCTGAAGAGAAATATTCAATATCCGAGAAAGAATGTTTAGCACTGATATGGAGCTTAAATTACTATAAGGCATATTTATGGGGCACCCAATTCCAAGTAGTTACAGATCATCGTGCATTACTATGGTTGCGGTCTAGACGAGATATGTCTGGAAGATTGGCAAGATGGGCCTTGGCAATACAACCATGGGATTTTACTATAGTACATTGTGCAGGAAAGACTAATGTTGTTGCAGATTATTTAAGCAGAAATCCGTTAGCAGAGGAGGAGCCAAAGGAAACTGAGCTTAATAGCGAAGAGGATTTAAGTTTGTATATGATAACGGAATCCGATTTGAAATTGAAACAATCACAGGACGAATATTGCAAAAAGATCATGAAAAAATTGGAAGAAAAAGGAAAATATTGCAATTTTTTCACTCAAGATGGAATGTTATATAAAAAAGTCCGCAATCAGCAATCGTATATAAATGTATTAGTATTACCCAATTCTATGTTTACAGAAGTCATGCAGCAATTTCATGATGATCCGTATTCTGGTGGACATTATGGTTTGTATAAAACCTATAGCAAACTGCGTAAACGTTTTTTTATACCTGACGCAGAAAAAAAGGTAAAAATGTATGTGTCATCCTGTGACTTATGTCAGGAGCGCCAAGGAAAATTACAGAAAGCGCCCTTGGTTAATGTAAAGCTACATAATATTATGGAAAAAGTGGGAATTGATGCGCTGGGGCCATTTAAAAAGTCGTTACACGGCAACAGGTATGTGCTTGCAGCGGTGGAATATACAAGTAAATATGTCGTCACAGAATCTGTACCGAAACTTACCTCAGAAATAGTTATACAATTTATTATGAAAAATATTGTTTATAGATTTGGAGGCATTCAGCAGCTCATCACGGACAGAGCCACAATCTTTACCGCCAAGAAGGTGCGACATGCAGTTGAAGAGTTGGGTATAAAACTGACACATAGTTCGCCAATGCATCCAGAAGGAAATTCTTTGATTGAGCGACAATTTAGAACATTGTCAGCAGCACTGTCAAAATATGTCTCCGAAGATCAGAGGAATTGGTGTACATACATCCTACCAGTTACATTTGCGTTAAATTGCAGTGCACAAGCTACGACACGTGAGTCACCGTATTTTGTATTATATGGCCGGGAACCGATGCTCAAGTGTGATTTAGATTTAAACAACATGCAATTGAATCCACCTCAGACATTGCCCGAAAGACTTAACGCTATAGCCTCGGTAACTAAATCAGTTTTGTCCCGAATTAAATGCGCTCAAGCTAAGCAAAAAGCATATTATGACAAGAGAACTAAACTTCTTGAATTTTTACCAGGTGATTTAGTAATGTTGTATGTTCCAAAAAGAATTACTAGTCGAAGTATGAAACTATGTCGAATGTTTAAAGGTCCTTTTATAGTAGAACGACGAGTGGGAAAAGTCAATTACGTCATTAAAAAGGTCTCTCTTAAAGGAAGAGTAATTAAACATAAGGTCCATGTAAATAGATTAAAAAAGTATAATATTCGAATAATCATGTCTTAAATTAATTACAGATTTGCACCACTACTATGGTAAATGTATTAAATGTTTTAAAATAATATGTGTATATAAATAGATAGTATTAGTTTAATAGTTAGGACATAATCATCATATTCAGCCATGATAGTTTTAATACTAATAATTGTTTTATGACAATTGTAATGATAATGACATTGAGTTGTACTTTACAAATATTGTAAACTAAAACCCAATATTGAGTTGTATTTTGCAATATAATGCAAATTAAAATTCAATCCAATTGTTCACAGAAGTTCATGATTATACAGTGTAAATATTAATAAAACATTGTAATGTTAATAAAGTTTAATTAGTTAAATCTAATACAAGTTGAACTTGTAAATATTTTCATGATAATCTATAATAATTGAAGATTTAATAACATTTCTAGAACCATTACTCTTGTGTGACTAATTTCAAGTGTAAACTAACATAGTCTTCTCTAATTTCATGCAAACGAGTATGCTGACTTGCTATGATGACTCTGAAGCAAATTTGGCAGCGAGAGGAGAAGGATGACCAGCTAAGCAGTCTAGAACAAAGAAAGCCAGGCAGTTTGAAAAAAAAGAAGACCACTTCGCAGAGATGGGCACTCGCTGTACTCCATCAGCAGAGGGCGAGGAGGCTCCTATGGGCCTCAGCACCATCATCCTGCGTCGTTGTCATCGGATAGGCGCGAATAATATTAAATGATTTTAGATATATTTGTTTGGTCTTGGCTAATTTTTGAAACAAACTGCTTGCTGGTTCAGTTCTCAACCCGCGTTGTTACCTGTTCTTTTTTGGCATTTGCTTCAAGATCTAGTTAGTTTATAGGGTTAGGCAGGTCCTTGCCTACATTCTTCACCTCGAGCAGGAGGGAGAATGTAGAGGTTGTTACGGTATGAGGCTTGCCGTGTAGGTCCAGAATCATAACGTATACAAATGGAATTTAAACTATGATTCGAGAATGCGTCAAACTGGCATTCTTGTGGAAACAATTGGTTTTCCAGGGACTGATCTTCAGGACACCATCGGAAACACATATTCTGTAAATTATTTTAAGAGCATATTGTGTAATATATTTCAATTCAGTAAGAAATATATAGTTTCATATGTGCTTCCAGTGTTATATTTTAGCTACGATCTCCTCCCAGTACCTCTAAACCCGTACCTCTCGAGCAGCATACCCCAGTAATAATATATATACCACGTATATATACCACATTTGGTGGAGGTGCTATTATACCACATTTGGTGGAGGTGCTATTATACCACATTGACAAAAAAAGTTTGTTTCATTTTCGGTAGCCCTTTTTATGCTGATTTAAATTTTAAAAAAAACCGGTCAAGTGTGAGTCGGACTCGCGCACCGAGGGTTCCGTATACAGATGTGTACCGGTTCCAACCCTGTTAAACCAGGAAAATCTCAACAACATGGTGTGGAAATTGGACGTCATGGGAACAGCGCCACCTATCGTTTACTTTTGTTACAAATTTGAGCGAATGAATAACTTTGTATGTATTCTTTATCAATAAACCGATTTCAATTTTTTTTTATTTCAATGAAGGTATTTTCAGCATAATATCGTAAGAATTTATAAAACAAAAATACATGCAAAGGCGTTTAAATTACAAAGTTATTATAAAAATGTTTTTTGACGATAAAAAAAAGAAATACTAGATAGAGCTACAGTTATATTTTTCCTGTAAAACATACATTGATATCAATGTTATGTAATAATTTTATATTTTTGCCTTGGTAAACTTCGGAGATAAGGGGGGGGGGGGGGCGGGCAACGGTATTTTTTTTACATTTTCCCTCATAAAACAAAAATGGCTCAAAGTAAAAAAAAAATGTACAGAATGTGCAACCCAAGCCCTTTCATATGACACCCCACTCGACATATTAACTAGACTTCAAATTTGAACCACCTATTTATCTGTCATGTTTCACAGAAAATTTAAAATCATATTTAAAATAGTCATGTTCTTTGTACGTAGGTAAGCCTTCTTTATAACTATTCCAAATTTCAAATCGATAGCATAGTAGTTCTTGAGATATTTAGCGATGTGACAGACAGACAGACAAAGTGAAACCATAAGGGTTCCTTTTTTACCATTTTGGTACGGAACTCTAACAAGAGGTTCATTGTTATTTAAAGAAGGTAACAGTTTTTTTTTACTTGTCACTTTTTTTTATAAAAAAATGTAATATTGTTAAATTTTTGATTTACTTTTGTGCACTGATTTTTAATGATAACTTATAAAGAGTTTTAGAAGTTAATTGCTATTATATTATTATTATAGTATTAAATAATTGATTCCAAATACTATTAATATGTGATTTGTAATTTATAACAGAACATTACACGTGCAATGCTTTTTTAATTTTATAAATATTATAAATAAATAAAACTTTATTTTATCTAATAGTAAAATAATTGATTTCAAATATTGTTAATATGTGATTTGTAATTTATAACAGAACATTGCACGTGCAATGCTTTATTAAATTTATAAATATTAATTATTTTCTCTAAAAGTTTTATTTCTAAGTTTAATGCCCCACCAATATGCTTGCAATCAGAAAACTGGGGCAATTAGGATTAAATATATAGTCACTCAACAGTCTACAAACTGAAATTTGAGAACCACACAATGCCATCATCCCATATATTTCTTCGCTAGTTCGGTGATGCGGCATGCCGATTCGGTATTAGGTGCACATTACGTTTCTTCGTTAAACGGGACAAATCAGTGTAATCATTACAAAAATCTTTAAAAATAATTTTAATATATGTCTAAGTATATTATGAATTTCCAAGTACATTTAAATGATGACAAATATTTATCTTACCATTATGCTATTCATCATAACCGCATGACAATCCCAGACTTTATTAAAAAATAAACGTACATCCAGGAATTAAGCGTTCGGAGAAGGGTACCTTTACCTTAGCAAGTTTGTGAAATATTGCGAACTCAAAAAGGCTACTGCTAGTTCAGTTTTATGTAGAGTAAGAATTTTTTTTTAATATAATAAAACCAAAGGCTATAATGTCGACAATGGGTCCCAGTTTTGAAGCAAATTATGGAAGGACAATATGCAAGATGCAGGTGTGTAAGTTATTTACACAACTGTCAGAAATCTAGACCTAATTCCACAGAAAGGGTGAATCGCGTCTGTTAAGAACCTCTTCAAATCCAAATCTTGTGATTAGTTAGCGGACCCCGGGCATACCTCAGGATGCAACTGTACTGGTATCACGCTAAGATGATGATGATGATGATGTACAATAAGTATAAAAGCATAATGAAACATTACATTACATTATATCCAAACCAAAATCCGCCGCTTTTGAGCATCAACTTTGACAGTGAATTTGAGTTTAAAAATTGTATGTTTTGGCAATTTAGTGTTGAAAAAATATGTCTAAATATATAATCAAATTCTGGATTCGCATCCCTACTCCCCCCGCAATCCTTACTCACCCCATTTTATGGTATATACTATTATACCGAAATAAGCTCTATAAATAATCCAGAAAATACTTTGATACAGTAGCTGAATAATTGATTAAATGTACAACCTTATGGGATTTGAAAAGAAATAAAAGCGATTACTCAAAATGAAGCATTTTTATAGAAAATCGCTACGAAACCACTTTATCCACTGTTTGGAAAAGGCAGTATTGGTTTTTCTTACAAAGAAATTGATGATCTTTAATATATAAGGCCAGTCAGAAGGCTTGCAGCACTGCATTATCATATAGTTCTACCCCTCCCCTGTATCAAACTTGGGAGACTTATCATACTATAATTAAATACAGATTTTAAAATCGTTGTTTAGTTTCTTTGAATATTTTTAATTTTGAACAACTATTTAGATTTACGAACAACAGCAGCATAATTCCTACGTTAAAAGTAGGTATATTAGTAATCTTTAGAGAAATTAATTTTGTTTCCTGATTGGTCATTTTAGTAAGCTGTATTCTGGTTGGTTGATACTAAATATTTTTGAAAAGTTAAATTAGTGTTCTGTCATTGGTGGAATTAACAGGTGAAATATTTTGATTGTTCACATTAAAATGTTTTGTTCCAGTACCTATACTAGAAATCTAAAATACGTTGCAATGTGAAAGATAGCTATTTTAAACAGTAAGGACCCGTTTTAATAAATCTGGACTAGCACAATTCTCTCTTAATTATTATTCCTTAAAAGGATCCATCCATTTTTTATTTTATTACAAAATTAGCATCATTTACTTCTGACTATGAACATATTACCTCTATTTGCTTGGTTTATAAATAATGCCTTAATTACACAAACGTCACTTGTTGTAATAGAATAAATCCCAGCAGGCAGTGGCTTCTGGTCCACTTGATAAGCAATGAGCCGAGTCCAATGAAACTTGCACAACTCCCTTAATAAAGACCGCAGATCCGATTTCATGCAGACAGTTTGATCGACGAGTTTAATAACTTTGATAAAAGATAATTATCTTTATAGATTGAGTCATTTGTTTTAATTGAAGATCAAATTTGCTTTGACTACCTCTTCCAATGCTTTTCCTACATATACACACACACACACACACAATATCCACATAGGGAAACATGTAGCGATTTTAGTGAATGGATGTAGTAAAGTATATCATTATTTGTTAGATCTTATGGCGGCTAAGTCACTTATGTTAGAAAATTTACTGTTTTACCAAATATTGAAACTGACTTTTGATCCTACTGATTTAAGACTCCGTTACATACTTACTTACATACTTTTGCACAATCCAAAGTAGGTGTCATCTAGATCTGTTAAATAGTTCCCAACTTTTTATTAAGTCCAGTAAACTTGTTAGCACGGGGTACTACTTTACGTCAAATCCGGTAGTTCTGATTTTTACAGACTTGTTTATGATATTGGCCCAATGTATAATCCAAGTTTGTGACCTCGGGTATCAAACGCAACTTTGTCAAAAATCGAAAAACCGATTATAACCCTAAAGGACTAGTTACTGAAAGTAGTACCTTCTCAGGACGTTTTTAGAGTAGATTGTCTCTGTAGACCCAATACTATCCGAGACAAAGGCTTTCAATATTTGCGAATTTCGAAAAAGTTATAAATTTTGAAAGGACTTATCTCGGTAACTATTGGGCATAGCCCGTCTCGGTAACTGTCCTTTAGGGTTATAATCGGTTCGTTCGATTTTTGACAAAGTTGCGTTCGTTGCGCAACTCATTTTGTAATATTTCACGACCGCTGTTTACAGCAGAAAACATCTGCCGAATTAAGGCTTGTGTTTCAATAGCAACGTGTTTCTTTGTTTTTTTGTCATGGACGTTTAAAGTACTCAAGTGCATGAAGGTCTTAGACTTAGCAGGCTATAGAAATAGAGACGCTTATCAATTATTTTCCGTCAGATCTGCGGGATCGGTTGCAGAGTCGGCGGCCCAGGCAAAACCGATGTACGACTTCGTGCCAGTGGCGGTGGAGATTGCGGGACCGTGGGACACGGAGGCCAGAGACTGTGAGGGATTTGGGTCGACAGCTGAGGATCGTTTTTGGATCAACAAATTTCGTTGGTCATTCAGTGCGGCAACGCCGCCAGTATTATGGGGACTTTTGAGCCATCTACGATCCGAAGCGGTCCTTCATTTGACGAAGCCTGTTGCGGATTTTCATCTCTGGTATCTCTGATTTATTTGTGATTTGTTTCTGTACGCACCTGACGAAGCCTATGTTGCTGATTAGAATTTGTGGACCATGTATCTAAACTTTGTTTTATTGCAACAAATACAATACTATCTATTAAGCGAGACTAAAAAATCCTTTGCAACTTGGATACCGCGCGATCGAGACAGTTAACAAGTCGTTAGTTATTTTTTGGATGCTACTTCTCCGCCGATAATGTTTGCTAATATTGTATTTTTTTCATCGAAAATGGCTACTTTTGTAATGAACTCGCTTACAACAAACAAAGTGTTTTCAAACAGGAGCGAGAGTTTAGGTAAAGTGCTATTTTGTAAATAAAACCTTAGGTAGGTATATACCAAATTCAGCTTGAATGTTATGGTATAAGAGAGTTTCTAGTGATTTACTCCGTTTTTAATAACAAACATAGTTACTTTTATCGTAACATCTCAATGGCGAAAACTTTATGACTTTCACCATCATAAATAAAATCGAACATCTATTTTACGATAGTAATAAAAAAAGCTTTTTATTTTGATAGCCGATAGCAATTTGAAAATAAAAGACTGTTGTTACGATGTCACAATTTTCCGTAAGAAAAATAATTATAATCCGCTTAATTGACTGTAGTTCTGAAAACAATCACACATACATCGGTACATCATTGCTAAACCCGTTCTAATGGAGTGAAATGAATATTATTTTTTTGCAACAGACCAGGTACTTACGTACTTGAATTTAAACTTTCGTGAGTCATGTTTAAATCTATATTTTACTAAATGATTGAACAGGTAGGTATGAAATTATATTTTAATTGGTTTGATTTACCTGTTTTGTACAAACTTAAATTATAATCAAATCAGTGTGTAGCAAAAGCTTGTAGGTTTCAAAAATGTGCATTATGAATAAATAAACATTGATGTACCGATACTAAACTAGAGTCTGGCAAATGAAAGATGAGAATGATAAATCGCGGCAAATTCAAAAATTCTGAGTGGTAGTGGTACTCCTGACGTGTAACGCGAAAAACAGTCTTAACACTTGTAACATATTTAAAGCGATTTTATTTATTTACCTGTACATAGTATTTTACAAACTAATATCAGTAATATCTATACTATATGTGCCTATGCAAATTGCTCCGCATGACACATGTGAACTTGTCCGATTCATGAGTTAAAAAGTACCCTCAATGTTGACCCGTATTATAATCAATCCCCATATCAAATTTCATGCTAAATAAAATTATTAAGTTTAATATTAGTATAAGATAATGAGTAGCGATGAGTAAATTTACAGGATAAACGTATCAAAAATGATATTTCAGAGAACAATGAAGCTTGACAAATCAGATTGTGTTGTCATATAAAAGTTTCATAAAAAAACTAATTCTCACCTTTCATTTGCCAGACTACCAAACCACGAACGAACATTAGCAGCTCCCTCTTTTGACCTTTCAAGGAAATTCACTGGCGAGAGTTAGGGCAAACTGAGCGTTAGATAAGGAAATTCATGAATTAGCATGTTGGAGTCATACAAGTACTTCCTTTGACTACCGCTAGGTGTCAACATAGTTCAGGACCTACCTATTGTCCTGTGGGGGAGTTCGCGTATGGAGAAGTAAGTATTTTAGACTCGGGTGGATAACTATCACCGGGTACATTTTCCAGGTATGTCATTAATTAAATACTTATATGCCGAATGCACCTAATATATCTTAAGATAATTAAAAGGAATTTGGAGAACATAAATGCCTAGTATTTTTATCTTGTAAAAGAGTAGGTTACATATTTCAAAAAGCTACTGACGACTGAACCTTGAGCGCTATTGTGAAATAAGGACTATTACATATCTAATTTTTAGAGAAATGAATTCTGTTTCCCGATTGATCCATTTTAGTAAAGCTTTATTCTGGTTTGTTGATACTCACTAACAAATATTTTTTAAAGAGTTAAATTAGTGTTCTGTGATTGGGGGATTTAAAAGGTGATGTATTTTGATTGGTCAAATTAAAATGTTTTGTAAATCATAAATATGTATTCATAGTTTCCCTAGGGGCTACATGTACTATTTTAGCCCCGCTTGACAAGTCTAATATGACACACTTTTCGTGCATGAGAAGTGAAAAATATTTAATAATTTCAGACATAACACAACATTGTTTCACTGTACATTTCAATAGTTAGTAGTACCTACTACTTTTCAGCAGAAAAAACATTGAATAAGAAGTTTCTGTATTGTTCTTTATTGAGGTTTAGAGCGACCCTGACGTTGGCTTTATCTTTTTCCACGAATTCATTGGTGTTGATGCCACGTTTCTCACCTGAAAGGAAGCGGTTATATTTACTTAGTCGAAACATAAAGATGAAGGAATGTTAGCGTGCATGTGACATCGTAGGATGCTGTAGGTCTCGTCTAAAATAAAGTAATTTTAATTATGTCGGTCGTGACGGTAGGTACTAAAGGTAGGTATAAAAGGCACAGCGTTGATTAAACCGTTTTGAATAGTGGAGATTTGACCCTTAAAGATCGACGAAGATTGAGGCTACAAAAGAAGCCGTTGTAAACCAACCCAGTACCAGCACTCGATTATCGGTCTCACTTGGCCGTTCTAAAGACACTATACATCGCCACTTAAAATCATTAGATAAGACCTAAAAAAGTTGTCGAACCGACATTATGAGACACCCTAATAAATGCGGCCGGCACTTCTGTTGTATTGCCGCAAACACAGCAAGTGTGGGGAATGAACATTTTAGAACCCAGCCTTAAAATTTATCGCGACTCTTGGGGTACCTGGCCATAATATCCATAACCGTGTCCATGTTACATGAGGGAAGGGCATTTAAGCAGCGGCCCCACTCATGTGCGGAGACAGCCAATAGTCGGGCGCGTTCCGAGTCGTCCTGACTACCCCGGACTATTGTCGATAAACCAAGTAATTTCTTGGCATTTATACATACCACAAGATGTTCAGGTTTTGTTTTACCCACGCTTTCGGCAAAGAGTTGCATTCTGAAGTATGACCGGGGTCCACCAAGTTTTATATCAATGTATTTATAATGAATTATTGCGCCGAAACAGCAAAGCTTCTTGTAACTTACCACTCAAAATAATTTTGTTCCTAGAAAAAGCGTATTCATTCACCAAGTCTGGTTTGATTGCTATTGCGATAACTGCAGGGTCGAGTTCTTGCCAACGTTCATTTTTCTTCATTGTAATCTGTTCGTATTTATTCATAGCTCTGACAAAATCATTGTCGATGGCACCTAAGATCTTTTGTCTCCAGTCCTGTAATGGAAATCCACTATTTTTATTACTTATTTATTAGGAAATTAATTGTATGTATAGACTGTATATTAGATAAATTGACCAAAGTGTTTAGATGAATATGCCGAATTGCCTATAGAAATTAAGAAATTGCATTATAGACAAATTTGTTTTCAGGCGGAATCGCCGATACATTTTCACTAATAATAAAAATAGTCTCCCAAATGTTTGTGTCGGTAACCTAACCTAACCCAACATCGCTCGCTCAAAATACGAAAATTTCGAATTACTCAGTACAGTGAGCACTACAATGGGGGCTATCGCGTATGAATTCGCCGCTAGAGGCGCTAGTATAGCGTGAGGTCTTAGAAATGTCAAATGTCACTCTTTGTGGTTGCGCTACGCGGGTTAATATCTAATTGGAACAATATAGCGACTATTATGCAATACCTGAGCTTGATTATGGCAAATATGAATTACGGGTCAATGACTGTCAGTGCTTTGAGATAGTTTTGCTTTCGAAAACTTATATTCCCCTTTTTTCCGAACAAAACGGGACTGCACTACAATGCGGGATGTTCGATATTTTTACGGTACGGTTTTAAGATATTAAATATGATTTAAATGTAAACTTCGTTCTCATGCCCATAATAACCAATAACAATTTTTGACAGCTGGACCTTACACGACAGTGGCGTCAACTGGTGAGTCCAAAAACGATAGCCCTCATTATGAAAGATAGGAAGGTGCATAGATAGAAAATAGTTCTTCAACCAAATAAATACTCTTGATTCAAGATATTTCGTGTTTCCTATATCAGGAAAACATAAATTTCTTGCATTAAGATATAAAATGTCCCAAAGTTTATTATTTAACCTAAAATATTAAATACTTAATCCAAGCTCTAAATAGGTTTTTTTTAAAAAGCTTAATATTCAGACCAAGAGCTTGAACGTTTTGCTTTATCTACTGTATTTTTGAATTGAACCTCAAGTGTCTTAGTCCAATACTTAAAGAAGTTGTACCAAGTAACTTTGTTTCTGGGTTCAAGTGTATATTACTCAATGTAAAATTTGATATTTTTCACTTCAACATCCGAGTTTCTTGGTGCATGAAATCAGTAAATTGAGACAAACTATAGTATTTTTTTAATTGAATCTGAAGTCTCTCAGTGCATTACTTGAACTTGTACGAATAAACTTTGTTTCTTGGGGTTAAATACTCATAAGTCATAATTCAATTGAGAATTGTTTTCTCCACGAAAACAAAAAAACGCATTGGTTCAAGAGTACGTTACTCAATGTAAAATTAAAATTGAAAACAAAAAGGAGAGAAAGTCAAATTGCTCAGAGCTGATTTACCAGGCATGTACCTATAGGACGCATGCATTATATATGGCACACTCATAGAGAAAGAGACAGAGACAGGGAGAAAGGGTTGGCTGCAAGGCAGCGTTAGAATCTGATTCAGTTATGTTTAGGGTTGCCAACTGTACTATATAATATAGTACCTATTGTACTATATTTTGACCCTGTTAAAAAAATATATAGTACGCAAAAGACTATATTTTGAGGTATCCTTACGATGTGCCTCGTGTTGGTAATTTTTTCTCAAAATTTTGAATAACAACATTGCTCAAATGCTCAAAGGAAACGATCTTTGCGATTCTGCATTACAATATGACGCGAAATAAGTTAAAGTTTTTATTTGACTACAATACGATTACAATTTCTGATTTGCTTGTTTAGATCTGCCCCGTGCAGCGGATGACGACTGACGATAGTTGTAATCGGGCCAGTGATGGCATTGATAGTTATTTGGAAACTATTGATAATAACGATGAAAACAAAACCCCACTACCATAATAAGCCACTACTGTATAATAAGTATAATTGAGCAAACTGCAAACTGCAGTTATTTTGAGCCTTCTTCTGTATCGTACTATATTTTCTTTTGGTGTACTATATTTTTTTAGAAGAAAATTCGCAACAACTATATCTGACTCAAAAAAGTTGGCAACCCTAGTTGTCTTGCTTCGATTATCAGTAGATGTGCGCCAGAGTAGAATCATGTACAATGCGGGGTATATATAAAGTTTAACTACAAATTATATGCCTACAATCGACAGGAAACACATGAACAGACCACAATAGAGAGATCTCTCAGCGATCGAAGTCATAGAAGAGTTATTTGGAAGTTGTATTTATGCAACTGATTTAAGAAACTTCGATAGCGCGATGCAGAACAAACTAAAAAGTCTCCTAACTTAACTGTAGATTGAAAACATCAAAACTAGATTTAATCGCTCTCGCCTAAAAACTTAAGTCTAGAAGGAAAGCTTTTGTGCTTCTTCTTAAAAATAGCTTTGGATTTTCTCTGTAGATTGAAAACAACAAGCCAAGAATTAATCACTCTTGCCCAAAAACCAAGTCTCAAATGGAAATCTGGTGATTCTTCTTTGGAATAGCTTTTTTTGCGGCAAAAAATGAATATCTTAACTCAAATCTCTCCCATTTGTTTTAAAAATGTGTAAAATAGAACTAAACAAATTTGATTATTCCATAAAAAATCGTGGAATTTTCAACTCAAGACATATTTATTGGACTAAGGTAAAACCCGGCCTTAGTCCAAATTTCAGATCAAATTTCAGTAACTCAGTACATTTTTTGACATAATAAACCGACATAAGGTCTAACGGATCTTTATAAAACCGAGCCTAAGCAATTTATTATTGTCTTTAAGAAACCGTGTGCAAGAGAGTTTTGCGTTTTGAATGAACATTTCTTTTCTATCTGTGTGTATTAGATATGAACCGCTATATAAAAGTGATGTCAAACTACGAAAAAATATTAAAAAGGGATGTTGAAACCAAATAAGAATATCAATAAGTTCGAATTTTCTCAAAAAGGGATCAATTTCTAAATCAAATGACGATAAAGTAACTCAATAGATTAATAATTACATAATTATAAGTCTTCAAAGTTTTAAAAGGGGCATACTCATAGTCTGTCTCTTTTCCGTAAAACGCACCTTTGTATTGGAACGATCGTCATTTACTATGGCGCTCTTGGTCAATGAGGTCACTGATATGTTGCGCTTTCTCTCTCTACCCATCAACATTAAAACGGCTGTAGCTTCGTTGTTTTTTAAGATATTTGAATAGGATTTTCACCATTTGGCATATTTTTTGCCTTGTTTTTTTTTAAAGTCAATTTTTGAGTCTATATCTAGGGGGCACTCCATACATCCAACCGGGGGGCGAAAAAAATTCTACTATCATTGTACGTACGTACTATCTTTGGATAAGCTTTTAAAAATGATATAGAGGTTTCTTATAATATTTATTCACACCACCTGCTCGACAATGGCTAATTACATATAGATTTGATTCTGTTTCTAGTTACCCTTTCTTTTTCTTTATTGTCTCGCAAGAGGTGAGAAAAGTGGAGTTTACTTGGGATAATGCTGTTTTTATCTTGAGCGTGCTTAAATCCCTCACGACATTCAGGACTCAGTCTTAATTAATTCATAACACCCTTGCTATGCTTGGGAGTAAAATCTGGAGATCTTCGTTACGTTGAGGATTCAATATCGCACTCGTGACATAAAACAGTGCTTTAACCCGTTCGTGTACAATAAATTATCAAAGTAGTTAGTAGTCCCCCTTCTAATTTCCGAACTACAAAGTTTAAAAATCTGAAAATAAATGTGGTGTACATTAATAAATACTTCAATGCATTTTGTTTTGAACAAAATAGGTCTAATGGTTTTTAGGTTATCACTAAAAAACTGTCTTGCCCAAACAAATGTGATGTTCTATGTATTGGATAGTGGTTTTAAATGTAGACTAGTATGTGTCGCTACGAAATCCTTGATTGTGCGTGATCCGACATGCACTTTGCCGGTGTATTGCAATATTGTTGTCTTGTTTACTAAAATTGTTTGATCAAAGCACTGTATATAGCTGCGTAATACCTTGGCGGAAACAGGGTTGCCTGACTTGGCTTTTGGCATGCCTTCGGTAATAATGTAGGTACTATTCACTACTTCTATTTTTCCTATATTTTTTTACCTTGCTGAAGTTCAGGTCCCTTTTCACTTGTGAGAATGGTAAAAGTGTGACTTTGTCAGGTTGTACTTTTTCCAAAACGATGTGGTAAGCCTCAACGTCCATGCGAGCATTAAATTCGGGCGCGGAATTCTCGTCATCTAAAAATCAAATCATCATAATTGAAAATTATGATAAGCAACTCTTTTTTATTTATTATAAACCTACGTTGAAAATAGGAAGTTGATATCTTGTACCTCAGCCTACTCAAACAATACATTATTGAACAACAGATTAAATTTAAATTGGTATTTTACCTCATTTAGGCTTTTATAAAGATCAAACGTCAGATCAAATTTCAGTAACTCAGTACATTTTTTGACATAATAAACCGACATAAGGTCTACCGAATCTTTAAAAAATCGAACCTTCAAATCTCTGATTGAAATCTGAAACATAAAAGTGCCTCTTACACGAGGACATGTCGAGGTATCCCCTTATTATAGACTATCGACGGAAAACGATTTCTACGAATTATTAATCTTGGATTATCCATTAACAGCACTTAAGCTTCAGATAAGAACATACCATGAATATGACCAGCACCAATGTAAAGATGAGCCAGGCGACTAATGAACTCCGGGTCTAACCTTATAGCCAAGGCGATATTCGTTAGAGGCCCTAATGTTATGACAGTAAGTTCTCCTGAAAACAAGAAATATAGGTTATTTAGGATATGAGTCTTTGTTCTGAAACGCGTTTTTAAAACCAATTCGTATGGGTAAGTATGATCATATGTCGACGGTCCCAATTAAAAGAGTCGGATCTGCAAAATTGCCATTTTCGTTTTATTGCGTTATTGTCATTAAAAATAGCTATATTTTATTACTACATTCTCAGTTTTTCAGTTTACCTATTATTTTTTGTGATTTTCACTTTAAAAATGTTGGATCTTCTACAGCGTCCGTTTAATATCGTCGGAAGATACGTTGCGACTGTGTTAAAGGGGCGAGGGGAGGGACGCCGCTGTCGTAAGTGCCAGTACCCACCATGTTGCAGGGACCGACGGTCGTTTCGCGCGCTTCTCATAAAATATTAAAAAAACTGTAGTTCATTGATGCTGTTCACTCACCATGTCTAGTAACCGATCGAAAAGGATTTTACAATCAGTTTTGGATACAAATACTGATAATATTCCGAGCAAAAAGAAGAAAGTACGAGATGTCTTAAACTAAACATTTGAATAGACCCTTGCAAAATGTACCTCGGCAATCCTCACGAATCGAGAACATGACCCACTGTTCACCTCGTACGGTAGAGTATACCACAGAAATCGGTTATACAGATGCAGTCTCAGATTCCCAAAGCACTCGGCAAGGTACATTGGATACACCTCTTCCTTCTCCGATGCACTCTAGTGATGACAATTGCAATAGCGAATTTTGTCCCAATTGTTCTGCTTTTCACACCGAAGCCGCATACTTTGAATCTGAACCTCCAACACCGTCAACAATTACATCTATCGGCAGTTCCTATACTCCTTCTACAAGTGGTCAACACAAAAAAAACATATAAGACTGATAAAGGCAAAAAAAGAAGAGCCCACAAGGAGAATTGGCTAATTACACAAAGAAAAACGTTAAAAAATGCTGATAAAAGTTTTACTAATTCGAAAGGGAAAATAATTGATGAAAAAGTTTTAAAAGAACCCTGTAGTGAAAAATGTCGACAGAAATGTTGTGACATACTTTCCAAGCGGCAACGTTTGAAGATATTCAGCAAATTTTGGTCTCTTGGTGAGCGTGCTCGGATCTATCTCATTAGATCCATTCAGTAGATCCACTATGTATCTAATGAGATTTTTTTTTACCGCTAGATACATTGCAATTCATAATGGATCTATTGGGATGCTTTCTTTCATTAGATACATTTTAGCCGGGGGCTGTGAGGAATGGATCTAGTGAGAGTTTATTTCTCATTAGATTATATAAAATAGATCAGATGAGAAATTTATCCTCTCTAGATACATTTACTGACGAAGCGTGGATCTTATGAGAATTTATTATCATTAGATAAAAAACAATGGATCTTACGAGATTTTTATTTCCAATAGATCTATTTTCCCAGATCCATTAAATATTTAGTGACAATTTTACTGCTAAATATCAGATGATATTTCGTACATAAGTTTATTTTAAAACCGAGAGGGTCGTACATAAGTTTTTTTTGGGAATAATCCCAGCCGAGGTTTGAACCCAAGAGTGTGTAAAAAGTGTGGGGTATAAAAATAAATTATATATTATTGCAAACTATTTAGTCACTTATTTTATATAATAAACGTTTTGTATATGTAATTTTCAAATATTTATTATAACCATAATATGGCATAATTCTCATGTTATATGCATGTTATGTAACACAAAAATGTTCGATTCTTAGTATGCGGCTCGGTTAACACCCGTTGAATAATTAAGTTAATATTGATTAAGGAACGCATACAGAAGTTAACGTTTTTTAAGAAGTGAAAAGAGGAAAATAACTTAATAATCTGTATAGCCCTTGACTGGATTATTATTATTATTATTTTAAGTAGAAAATATCCCACGGTTATTTGAATGGTACTTTTAGTAGACATAATGTTACTTGCAGTTAAGAAAAAAATACATATCCTATTTACGATAGGTACTCTACTCTAATCGACTTATATATTCAATATTTGAAATTCTTCTTACCTGATTAATTAGTCTAAATCTGGCCATTATACTAGCTAGGGTTTAAAAGAAAACGTGTCAGTCAATGTCTGTCATTTCATATAAAAAAGAGAAAACCAGTCAATGGCGGTGCGACAACTATAAGAAAAATAAATTAAAATGTAAGGGTTCGGTGACTCTGTGCAAGGTAATATATATTATTGTTTTACAATTACATATATAGTCATGTCCTAACAATTCCTATAACTTCTGTTTGCCTTTTGCAATACCTATAGGTATCTAGCTGTATGTTTTATATCACACCTACATTAAATCTGATGAAGCTCATCTTTTCACTATTTGTAATTAATTATACATTACAAGAGTCAGTATTTTTGATCAGTCAGAATTATTGTATTGAAGTTCCGTGCAAAGAGTAAACGTTTTTTTCATCGTAAGTGTACATCGAGATTTATAATTATCAATTTTATTATCATAAACTGACTACCTGGTTCTCTTGTTTCAGGACAAAGTAAATATTACAAGAAGTAAACCACACTGCGTGGAGTGTGTACCAGATGTGGCACATAATTTAATGGAATCAACAATAAGTGCCCACTGTGCTGAAGCCTCAACCGGCAGAGAACCAGCACCCCGGGTTTACAAAAGAACCGTAGCTTTAATTACGGAGAAGGGGTGGCATTTGGCATCGAATAAACCAATGCCAACATTTGACGAAAAAAGTCGGCAATATACCGCTTGCGAAATAAAACGGCAGGTGTTACAAAAACTAGGGCAATTGCTGCGGATGATGTAGAAGTGCCTGTGCAGTACCAGGACTTTTTTGTTGGCAGATTATAAAGAACCAGGGATGAGGGTTATCGTGTTTTGTTCAAAAGATGCCAAAAAATATTTAAAAGACGCAAAAGATTTTTTCATGGACGGTACTTACCAGTCTTGCCCCCCACCATTCCGGCAAATTTACAGCATCCATGCCGATATTGGTAGCGATCCCATTCATACCAATATCGTGCCTCTAGTGTTCGCCTTCATGACACACCAGTCTGAGGAGGCGTACACGGTACTATTCAATCTCATACAAAGCCAAGTGCCAAGTTGGCAACCTGTGAAAGTCACTCTTGACTTTGAGCGAGCAGCTTTTCAAGCTTTATCAAAGTTAGGAATGCAGATAATGGGATGCCACTATCATTTCGCAAATTCTCTTTTACGGAAAGCAAAGAAGTTAGGGATCAAAAAAACGCGCCAGAATAACCGCATACTATCTCTAACGAGCAAATTGGCTTTATTACCCGACTATTTCATTCCTGAGGGCTGGGCCTATATCCAACGTGAAATAGGGTCGAGTGTGGAATTAAAGAAATTCTCAGACTACTTTTCATCATGCTGGATGAAAAATGGATTTTACAAAATTTGGTGTGTATACGGGCAGCAACACCGTACAAATAATGGTTGTGAGGGTTGGCATCACAGCCTTAATGTGAATATCAACAAGAATGAAGCAAGATTATTGCAGGTGCTTGCAGTATTATACCAAGAATCTACAATAAGTGCATTTCGGCGACATAGATTAGAAAATTTTAAAAAAAGTACGGCACCACGACGTAACAATGACGTACGTGAAAACGACAAACGCATACTTGCTGCTCAAACAGAATTAATAAATGGCGACATCAGCATTGGACATTTCTTAGAAAAAATGCGATAATCCACTTTTTATGAAAAGTGCCACGACGCATTCATCCATATTTTCATTTTCGGTAGCTAGTGAAACTATTTTCGGTGGCAGTCTTTCTAATTTGCTTGTCTATGGTTTAGCTATTATTTTACATACACACATTTTTTTGTCAATAAAGAAAGGTATATTAATTTGTTTAATTCGATTTGTTTATTTTTGTTGTGCAACTTATGAAATAAAACAGTGTATTCTTCTTTATTGTATATTATTTAAACAGAAGTAAGCAAAAGGCAGGGACATCTATTTGTGTCCGTCGCTCGGGCTCGTTTCCTTGTGAGCCGATCAAACCAATACCAAAAAAAATTATTAAAATGAATTGAAATTATGAAGCGTTCAATGAAATTCATACAAAGCTTGTAATTCTTATGCCGTTCCTAGTTGGAGATTTTCTATAAATCTTATTATAGAATTGTAGATCTAGGATCTAGTTTCTCAGTAAAGGATCTAGTAAGAGTTTATTCTCACTAGATCTCTTTTGTGACATACATGATGGATCTAGTGACAGTGTTTTTCTCATTGTACCTATTGGATTAAAATTTATCAGGGATCGAGTGAGAGTTATTTCTCATTAGATCTATTACTTCTGAAGACTGTGGATCTCGTAAGCATTTATTCTCACTAGATTTCTGGGATACATTACAGATCTAGTGAGTTATTTGTCATTAGATCTATTACTTCCGAAGACTGTGGATCTAGTAAGCGTTTATTCCCACTAGATCTATTTTCCAAGATACTTTACAGATCTAATGAGAGTTATTTCTCATTAGATCTATTATTTCTGAAGACTGTGGATCTCGTAAGCATTTATTCTCACTAGATCTATTTTCCGAGATACATTACAGATCTAATGAGAGTTATTTCTCATTAGATCTATAATTTCTGAAGACTGTGGATCTCGTAAGCATTTATTCTCAATAGATCTATTTTCTGAGATACAATACAGATCTAGTGAGAGTTATTTCTCATTAGATCCATGCCTATTATTATTACAGGATCTGTCGAGAAGTATTTCTCATAAGATCTATATTCTACCCGATTGTTCAATTTATTCTTCCTAAATTCCAAATAAATGAATATGCCTTAATTTCAGTCAGTGAAATCTGTGACTTTATCATTTTCTCGATCGAGTTCCTACGGGGGGGGGTCCTTTTTTACACTGTACATTTATACTATAGGTAAGAATCATAAATGAAAAAGCAAAGTAGAGAGTACGAAGTGGTCAAACTTCATTACATTTTATTTTTTATGCAATATAAAATTGAGATTTAACAGTTTTAGAGAAAAAAAAATAATGTAAAATTGTAGGTACTTACTGCGTATGTTTTAATCTAAACTGTAGGTAAATTGACTGTGTAGTGTGATTGAGGAATAAATATCTACACATACAAACTTTCTCATTAATTTATTATTTTATTTATTAATTTAGTAGAATAATATTAGGAATAAAGTAAAAAATAAAAACAAAAAAATATTAATGCAATGATAAATAATAACAATCTTTTATTAACTTCTCACTAGATCCATTCTAGATTTCAATCTAATGAGAAATAAACTCTCACTAGATCCATTCCTCACAGCCCCCGGCTAAAATGTATCTAATGAAAGGAAACATCCCAATAGATCCATTATGAATTGCAATGTATCTAGCGGTAAAAAAAAATCTCATTACATACATAGTGGATCTACTGAATGGATCTAATGAGATAGATCCGCGTGCTCTCCAATGGAAGTGTGTCATCAAATATACTGAAAGAATCGAAAAAATGAAAGCACTACTAAAGAAAAAAAAAACCCTCGTCAATACACCTACATGTATTATCTTCCTAATGAGGAAAAAAGGAGGGTAAAAGTGTGCAAAACTATGTTTCGGAACACAATTTCCTCAAGTGAAAGAATTGTAAGTACTGCTTGGAAGAAAGATAAAGGATATGATATCGTTGAGCCTGACAGACGTGGGAAGTATGATCACAAGAAAGCCGTGATAGACGACGAGATGGTCAGAAGCGTGTGCGATCATGTAAAGTCTTTTCCCTTGGTGGAATCTCACCGCATTCGAAAAGATTCTACTAAACTATACTTGGAAGGCATCGACAGTGTCTCCAGAATGTTCAAACTGTATCTTGAATGGGAAGATCTAAATAAATATTCTAACAAAGCACGGACAAAGAGACAGTACCGAGATATTGTAAATGAAAATTTTAATATAGCTATCCATCGCCCGAAAAAAGAAGTTTGTGATATCTGTCATGCTTTTGCGGGAATTAAGAACCCTACAGATGCTGAAATAAAGGAGCAGGAAACACACTTACAAAGAAAAGAAGCAGCACGTGTACAAAAAAGTGAAGATAAAAAAGAGGCCTTAAAAAATGAAAAATTGGTGGTGGCTACATTTGACTTCCAAAAAGTTTTAACAACTCCCCATGGAGAGGTGAGTATTTTATACTACAAACGTAAATTACCAACCCTTAATTTTACTGTGTACAATGCAGGAGATGATAAGTCAGCTAAATGCTATATGTGGCACGAAGGAATTGCAAAACGTGGAGCTAATGAGGTATCTAGTTGCTTATACAGTTTCATAAAAGAACACGCTGAGAAAGGTGTCGAAGAATTTCGTTTCTGGTCAGACAATTGTAGCGGGCAAAACCGAAATCGTATTGTTTTTATGTTGTACATGCTGGCAGCCAAAGAATTCAACGTGACTATTACTCATAAATTTTTAGAAAAAGGTCACGCTCAAAACGAGGGCGACAGCGTCCACTCTGTTATAGAAAGAGCTTCTGCCCGGAAAATGATTTACGTTCCAGAAGAGTGGTACTGCTTAGTTCGTTGGGCAAAAGCAGAAGGAGACCTTACATTGTGCATGAAATGGTAACTCAAGACTTTTACAATGTGAAGGAGTTATTAAAAAATAAAAACTGGTTGAACAATACATTCAATGAGAGAGTGCAATGGAAAATACTACGAGAAGTCAAAGTGGATAAAGAGCTTGAATATAAATATGAATTCAGTCAACCTTCAAAAACGATTGTGGTTCTTAGATGTGCGAGGCGCACAAACACACAAAGGTCTCCCAGAGAGTTTCAACTCGTAAATGCCTATAATGGACCACTTCCCGTCAGCTATGACAAGCACAAAGATCTTATAGATATGTGCAGTAGCGGTATTATCCCAGAAAAATATCACAAATTCTACGAGGATCTCCCACATCTAGAAAAGGCACAAAAGAAAAAGAATGTTCCAAAAAAAAAAGAATGTGTCAAAAAGAAAACCTAATGTATCTGTCGATACAGACACAGATACAGATACAAATAGTGACAGTGAGTAATATTTACGTCTAGTACCTAAACTAATGAAAGTTAGTAGTCAGTTAGGTAGTTAATGCTATTTTGAACTGGTATAGCTCTAAGAAAATGTAAACAATAACGACTGAGAAGTGATATTTTGATAGCGAATTTATAGTTTTTAATAAACGATCTCTATTAAAATAGTACCTATGATTCGAGACTGATTCGATTGTGACAGTCAAAAAAATAACTATTGTTTTACTTTACGGTTTGTTACTCGAGAGGTTTTGTTTTTATTAAGAATGTTTTATGTTTTATTAAGTGTTTCTAAAGTGACAAGTGTTTTTTAATAAAGTTCTTTTTAAATGCCCTGTAAAAGTGGGTATTGTTATTTTGTATATTCCAGCTTTTCTAGATTCTTATTTTCATATTTTAGTTTAAATATTACTCAAAAAAATAAAGAGTAGGTACTTAACGAAAAAAAATCTTTTTTATTTCATAACTTATGAAACCTATTCAACTAGATGACCTGACATGTAAAATTGACACTTGCGACAGACATAGGAAATGATAAAATGTATCAAATCATAGTCATTAGTGACACATACAACATGCGAAAGTGACCCATGTCCAGAAAAAAAAGTCGCATGTGTCGCTTCCGACAAGCGACATTGGCACATATCCGGACAAAAAAGTCGCATGTGGTACTTCCGACAAGCAACAGTGACACATATCCAGACAAAAAAGTCTTATGTGGTACTTCCGACATATTATATGTATCAGACTCCGGTTAAATACGTGTCAACTCTAATATTCACTATTTCTAATGATTTTTTTCTGTATTCGTTTATACACAATTTAAGGATACTTAAAAATAACACACGACTCCAAATTTCATAACTATATTGTGAATATTTTCAAAGTTATGCACAAAAACTTCTTTGGAAAACTTTGATCGCCTCTCCTGTAAAGTAGCCGTTTTGCAGATCCGACTCTTTTAATGTCTGTGATGTCTTTTTTCATTTTAATTTTAATTTTATAATGCTATTTATCTATGGACTTGTTCTGGAATAAATTATTTTCATTTCATTTCATTTTCATTTAATTGGGACCGTCGATATTCTCAATGTATCAGTTTAGTGTTGTGAAATTAAGGCCGTGGATATTTAAGTAATAAACTAATTTTAATCTGCGCCTTACATATCATTGACATCCCTATTTTTACTTTTACATATGCCTTATAACTATGTATCTCGGCGGACCTAAGTATTTGAACCATCACATCCCTCAGAAGTACGTACTCAAAAGTAAAATATTCATCGACATTAATGTATCTTAGGCGATGTTAACTGCGGGCGGAATTAGACCTAGAGCCTATGCAAACTGAACGTTTACAGGCTGTACCTGGATGGGTCTTGGCCAGGTCAATGAGCGCTGCGACTGCGTTCTTCTCTTGCGCCGGCACCAAGTCAGTCACTTGTTCGCCGCTGTCTCCGAGCCCGTCATCTCCGTAATAATTACTTCGTTCAAAATCTTTCAACAGAGAGTCTTTAGTTCCTCTGTAAATAGGAATCTAAAAAACATATATATCGTTTAAGAATCTATGCGTGAGTCATTTTTGCAATTAACAAATAGACTTATTCGTTAGACATAATTATACAATACAATACAAACACTATTGCACAGCTGAATAAATATACAAAACAGTTCACTTCAGAAACATAACATAGCCGGTACATTTAAGAGAAGATAAAGTTTATGCATATCCTACAATTGTATAGTGGGTTATTTTTAGTAACTACACGGTACAAACTTATAACTCCACACTCTACAAAAAAGTTTGTATGACACAAAGTTCAATAAAGAACATAAGTAATAAAAAAGTAGAACATTTACAGCTCAACAAGTGACTCCGTAAATCAACATGACACGTTAATATAATACGAAACGTATTACATTCAAATAGTGCGAGGACAAGTTAATAGTATATTATGCAACTGGTGTATAAGAAGGGTATAAAAAGGCGAGTGGTGTGGGTTGCGATATGAGCCTTGGCGAACATCGCAAGTAAAGACACCACGAGCCTTTTTATACCAGTTATACACCGTTGCATACAATACTTTTTCTACGACTCATTTCAGATACAAAGAAAACTACCTATTTTTCAGACTTCATGCGCCATATTTTCTCTTAGTAATTGTGCAACTTACCTACGCAATTTCTTCAGTAATGCTATATAACTTCTTCGTGGATTTTTAAAAGAATCAACGTGCCTACACATTTTCTTCATAAACACAAAAAAATGTTTTATTTAAGTAACATAATCATTTATCAGCTTGAATGTTTTCGTTTTCAATTAAGAATTTGGTGGGAAATCAAAAATATGACACTTTGTTTATGGTTTGTTTTTTTTTTTTAATTTGCTAGACTTGGCATCCGCTCTAAACTGAATTCAAATCTGGATCAAATCTTAACTGTTTCGTTTTCACAAATATATCCGAAAATAGATAAAACTTGTTAAAAAATATATAAATGTATGTATTTATATTAGTAAATATTATATTATGCATTAATACATAAAAATTATAGCAAAGTTGCGTTAAGTTGGCAGCACTGATTTTAATCATAAAAGTTTCACTTGAACGCACCAAAGAATGACTACTAAACATAGTATTTGTAGTAGTCTGTGGCACCCAACTCTGCTTTAATTTTTCATTAAAGTAGGGTAAGGAGTGTTTTTGGGCAATAGACTAGATAGACTTTTTACAGAATAAATAAAGGATGTATTTATATTAGAGTTCATGATTGCTTAAGTCGCGAAAAAAAGTACAGCAGTAGAAAAACTAATTTTATAAGTTAATGTCGATAAAAATGTCGTACCACTATTATTAGGTAGTTCTAAGATATTATATAATCACAGACACAAGAAATAAGTAGGTGAGGAAATAACTTATTTAATATTTTCGTTATATACAATGAACATGTTTTCTATCCATCCATGAAGACAAACGATCTTTTTTATAAACAAAAAGAAGGAGTGTCTCAATATCTCGAAATACTAAGGAATATTGTTGCATTGAATTATTATTAAATGGAATTTCAGCGATAAAGTAGTTAAAACGACAATGAAATTTGGGAGGAACGTGTATTCTTTGAACCGCTACATAAAAGTGATTTAAAATTACAGAAAAATATTAATCGGGGGCTGAAAAAAAAATTCAATGCACATAGATGTGTGTAGTATCTCTGGATAGGCCTTTAAAAATGATATAGAGGTTTCTAAAAAACTTTTCCATTCAAATCAACCGTTCGTGAGATATTAGTTGTCAAAGTCATAAAAAGTATTTCACCCCCGGCCCCCTCTAATTTGCAAACCATTAAACTGACAATTCTAAAGAAAATGCCTTGCTCAAACAAACGGACTTAAGTGCCGTGAGTTTCCTACGAAGATACGCCCTTTTTTAATTAACAGCATAAGATAGAGGATTTTAATGTAGTCCTCCACATCAAAAAAGATCTGTTGGGCCAAGGTCCTCGAAGTACCCTGGCCTCAGACCTGGTGATATGGCTCGAATGGGACCGGAAAAATCCTTTTATACCACAAAAGTTGACATTGTTTAATAGAGGCAATCGTTCAACTCCAATTTGGCTGAGCCGGCTCGATCCACCAGGATATAGTGAAATGCAGCCGGATTGAGAATCATAGCGGATTGAAATACCTAGTTACATTGTTTATATGTCTAGAAAAAATGGCCCACTGATACTTTATTTGACGATTTTCATACGTCTATAAAAGTTTCAGTTTCGGTTTCGGCCGAAATTAGAACCAAAGCCGAACCTTCGGTTTTGGAAAAAAAACGTGATTCGGTCGGACACTAAAAGTATTATTTGTCTGCGAAAATAGAATTGGAGTTGAGGGTAAAACTGGTCATTTTTAGGGTTCCGTAGCCAAAATGGCAAAAACGGAACCCTTATAGTTTCGTCATGTCCGTCTGTCCGTCTGTCCGTCTGTCCGTCTGTCCGTCTGTCACAGCCGATTTACTCGGAAACTATAAGTACTACAGTGATGAAATTTGATGGGAATATGTGTTGTATGAACCGCTACAAAATTATGACACTAAATAGTAAAAAAAAGAATTGGGGGTGGGGCCCCCCATACATGTAACTGAGGGATGAAAATTTTTTTTTCGATGTACATACCCGTGTGGGGTATCAATGGAAAGGTCTTTTAAAATGATATAAAGTTTTCTAAAAAATATTTTTCTTAAAGTGAACGGTTTTTGAGATATCAGCTCTCAAAGTCGTAAAAAGTATGTCCCCCCCCCCTCTATTTTTATAACTACGGGGTATAAAATTCTAAAAAAAATAGAGGTGATGCATGCTAATTAACTCTTTCAACGATTTTTGGTTTGATCAAAGTATCTCTTATAGTTTTTGAGATAGGTTGATTTAACTGTAATTTTGGTTAAGTTATTTTTGCTGTTTTATAGATACTAGTACGGAACCCTTCGTGCGCGAGTCCAACTCGCCCTTGGCCGGTTTTTTATGCTTATTGTTGTAAATTTGTTTTTTATACAGTTGTTTAATATCATTTATATATCCGATTTTACTAATCGATGTAACCCAATTGCCATACCTGACGCAGTATATTATTGTATCATGACTTTTTCCATAACTTTTGAAATATGAATTTCGCTTTACATATATTTTTTTACGATAATAATGGCGTCATTCATACAAGAGGGATACCCTTCCTCTTCTAGTTAAAATAAATTCCATTTTCGATGAAGTCGAAAATATATTTGATGTAGACATCGCAATCGATTCACTTGCATGAAATAAATGAGCCGGCTTGTCTTGAAAAGCAATGATGCAATAACCTATGATTTAATACGTATAATTATGGAACATAACCTAATTCACCGATAGTGAAACGTTAGCAGCACGAAAATCGTGTAATAACTTCAGTTGGTATTATTCATAAACAAAATGTTGAAAACCTAAATATCGAGCAGACGCACTTGCGTCTTATGTCAGATTATCAAGGACTGCATTTTTTTTCTTTTCATGACGGTACATCTTGCCATAACTACATTATTGTAATAGTTTGAATATCGATTGACCAATTACGAAAGTTGCATACCAAGAATAAAAAATCCTCCACCGCAACTGGTTGCGAAACTCAGTATAGCCATACTAGTTGCGTAGAAAGAAAAAAAATTTGTATGGCAACTAGTTGCGGAAAAAGAATAAAAAATCCTCCATCACAACTGGTTGCTAAACTAAGTTATCAAGGGTATATTCCCAATTATAATTTGAGTCTACTTACATCCTGCCTTTTTGCGACTTTAAGAATTTTCTGGTTGTTTATACACACGTTACTCTCCTTTGTATTACCGTGTACAGTAGTGAGTCCGATAAGTTGCGGCCTAAAAGTTTAATAACATGAGTCTCTTATTAATAAAGTCTCAGTACATTTGTACCTTACGCATCTTCTATAAACAATGAAGCAGGCTTAATACTTATCATACTAAACTGGGTTCATGCATGTTATCTCTATCAAAGTAGTAACATTGTATGCTGTACACTGAGTTACTATCGTTAAGAGTCACTAGGTGGTTATTTCGTAAATATAACATATTTTAAGCATTACTAAACTTGAATTTAGAATCATTTAGAAATTTTGTATATTGGAATTGTGAATTTAGACTTTTGCTACGCACCCTATATTGGGCGACTAAAAATATTTGAAAAGCTAATATGATATAAAACATCTTACCCATTAAAATGCTGCTCATGAAGAAGCGCGAGGAATATAGCCACTGCATCATCAGCGCCGGCGTCATTGTCAATTATCAATTTCCCTTGTTTTATTGCCGAGCTGAAATGTGTCGTAATTAAAAAAATATTAGCAGTGCTATAACTTTGAGATCATTAACTTCGACAAATGCACTACACTAACTTTCGTAATAAAATACATTTTGATGACTAGCGAAGTTTACCTTTCATTAGTAGCCACAAATGAGATGATCAGAAAGATAGATACTACGCGTAATATCATTTTAAATTAAGAATAATTAAAACACATGTATCACATTCGACCCGTCGTAGATAAACTAAATGGATACGACCCGAACTGACACTTGTAATTTGTAACAAGCTTCTTTGTCATACATTAGCGATAACTTATTGCAGAATCGTAACAGGTTGTGTCACTACATTCATACTTAATACGTTCACATTTATATTGTTAAATATATGAATCTTGAATCCTATTTCAAGATGTTGCAGAATTATAGTTGAATCCCGTGATATAGTTACACCCCTAGGAATAATATAATTCTGTATTTAGTTCTTTCCGCTATCCCAAATGTTGTCTGGAAGAGATCACTCTTTAGTGATAAGACCGCCTGTTGTCTACCTCTGCTTATATCTCGCTATGTTATGTTTCTGAACTTCTTTGTATTTTTTATTGAGGTGTTCAATACAGAGTATTTTGTGTTGTTGTTGTTGTATTGCAATGCTTACCCCATGTAAGAAGACTTACCCCATGTAACTGGTAATAATATAGCCATATATGTCAACAGGAATTTACCAATTCATCCTCTAAAGTGGAAGTAGGTCAAACATTTGGGACGCGGTGGAATGACAAGCTAAGGTAGTTAAAAAGATGGCGCGTTCGGATAGGCTCAGGCTCGTTCAGTCCGTTTCCTAACATGTCTGCTTCTCAAACAGGTGTGCTTCCAAGGAATGACTCTTTCTTGTAATGTCAGCCTATGATGTCACTGTCCTAGAATGTTCGTTTCCTATTATGTCCGTTTCGAAACTTGTCCTGCTGCCAATAATGTCTGCTTATTATGAAGTCTGTTTTCAATAATTGCCGTTTGTTAGGTACTAGGGAAACACCTATAATGTGTATAAAATCACTGTATACAATATTCTGTAGTTGTTCCCAAAAACTTGCACAACAAAAAGGGTCCACTGTATTTTGAACTCCGGTAAAGTCAAATTTACGCCATTTCGAAACAAAGCGAGGTCTACAGCTACACTACACCTCACAGAGCCACTAGTACTAAACTAAAACTACAACTAGTGGCTCTCTGTGAGCTGTAGACCTCGCTTTTTTTCGAGGTGTAGTGTAGCTGTAGACCTCGCTTTGTTTCGAAATGGCGTAAATTTGACTTTACTGTGTAGTACTGTATGCAGCTGTACATAATTAGGCCTTGAAACACTCGTGTGATCCTATATTATTAAACTCGTGTTTTAAGGCCTCTCATGTATCAATTGCATTAACTACTATTTCTTTTTTTGTTCCCGACACCTGTACTTACCGTAAAGTTGTATGAAATTTCCTAACGACTCAATATGTATTATAAAGTAATTATGTAATTAGCCAGTATTGAAAAACTGGTAAATACCAATGGTTTTTGAATGTGTTGTTGGTTTACACAAGACTCACGATTTACACATTGCCACAACGATGTTCCGTTTTTATTTGCGTGTCTCCAGTTGAATGAAATAGTAGATTATATGACAAGGGTCTAAAATGAGCCATATTACCACGAGATAGTTATTTTCCCGAACGAAGTGAGGGAAAATAGTTCGAGGGGTAATATGGCTTTTAGACCAGAGTTATATACTCTATTTTTCACTTCGATTGCGAGAAAATAAATAAACAAAGTAACCTTTTAACCCACCCAAAATTAACAATAAATTGCACGGCGAATATACTTTTGCAGCATGATTTTTTTTCTATACTCGTTTGACACACAAAACATAGACACTGCGGTTCGCGCGCAACATTCACGCGCGAAAAAAGCTAACTGACCATCTATTGAGCGCTTCAAAGTGTTGCTCGAACGATTTAACCACTTTTTTAATTATTGTGAAATAGGGACTACTACAAACTTAATCTTTAGACTCTTTAGAAAAATTAATTATGTTTCCAGATTGGTCGATTTTAGTAAAGCTGTATTCTGGTTGGTTAATATCCAATACCAAATATTTTTTTAAGAGTTAAATTAGTGTTCTGTGATTGGTGGATTTAATAGGCGAAGTATTTTGATTGGTCAAATTCAAATGTTTTGTAAATCATAAATATGTATTCATATTTTCCCTAGGGGTTAAATGTACTACTTTAGCCCCGCTTGACAAGTCTAATATGACACACTTTTCGAGCATGAGAAGTGAAAAATAAATTAATTGTTTTTCCTCCATTTCAATAAAATACACTAATTTTAATTGTGAAAGGAAATGACATAAAGAAAAGTCAGTAATTACATTTTATCAGTGACAAGTATGATTCCTAAGCTGCCAAGTGGTATCAAGGAGTTATTTTATCAAGAACCACTTCTTATAACAAAAACTCCTTATATAATATTAACTTATCATTTCCTTTATTGTACATTTTGTCGCAGGCACATTATGGCATAGACACGTTTTGCTCCATGCGGTTTTTGTCATGTACCTAATTTGCCATCAGTTCTTTATAACAAATTCTAATTAATAAACTTTTTGACTATTGTACATTTTGACGATGTAGCGTTTTAACCCAAGTACAATAAGACTTCTCCTCATTTAAATTCCGGGGGGGTTTTTCCCCCCGGAACTTAAATGCGTAGAAGTCTAATTGTACTTTGGTTAAAACGCTATATAGTCAAAATGTACAATATTCTATGGTCATAATGTTCTCGCGACCTGAACGATCCAATGACAGAATACTACAGTGCCAAAATGTGCAATCATAATTTTTTTGTACTGAACGTAGGGCGTGGCACGGCCTGTTTAATGTCGTATATCATACGTCTTATTTTTAATTGTTCTACATCCGGGTCGCACGTGTGGCTTTTTGTCGCAAAATTGTAGCTGTATGTACGTCGGTGGTTAACGTAGCTGTACATATGTCGCGGCTAGTGCACCGCCATATTATATGCCAAGTATATTTAATAAGTAAATCATTACCTTTTCGATAAGATTATCACAAACAGTGCCATTTTCCGTGGCATGTCAAAGAATTGAATTGAAGGATGTCACAGTATTTTTTTTTTTTTATGTCAAAAGAATTAAGCCAGTAACCGAAAAACTCACAAGGGACGTGGACCTGAGTACATAGTTTTGATTTCCACGCATTCTCGCGATAAAGGGTCTTGACAAACAGACAGACCGACGGACGGACAACAAATGGTTCCAATTTTAGGGTTCCTTACCTCAATCGGAAAAAAACGGAACCCTTATAGGATCACTTTGTTGTCCGTCCGTCTTCTGTCTGTCTGTCCCTCTGTCTGTCAAGACCCTTTATCTCGAGAATGCGTGGAGGTATCAAGATGAAATTAACACCATATACTCAGGCCTACGGCCCCTTGAAGCTGTGACAAATTAAACTTCTACATTAATGTAAAAAAGGGTGTCTATTATTTTATCGAAATATCTTACATCGATTTTCATTTCACCGAAAACTGTTCGACGAATTTCATTAGGTTTTTTTTTTCTAACACATAATCATCAATTCATTGCATTTTATATAATCGAACCACTTTTCATAGTTAATCGTTTCGTATCCGTCTCTAGTCGTAGCGTAACGGTACATCGAATTTACCTTTCATAGAAATATTCGTTATTCATAGTATTAATTTAACGAAACATGATTCACAGATAGTACGTTCCATATAGTATTCTTTCCACGAACAATGTTTCATCGCAGTAACGTTTCAACGAACAACCAAGCAAGCATGATTTTTCAAGGCGCATAATCTTTCTGGACTTACATAAAAAAATAATCTCGCAACGCTCCCGTCTTAATCTTCTAACTTATCCGCATTACATTCGGTTTTGCCCTAACAGGTCTTTTGTACATTTTAAGTCTTGGATATTTTTGTTATTGAGTATTTTTGTTTTTGAGTACTTTTACACATTACAACAAGAATCTGGGAAATTTTTAATTTTAGACGTATTATCAAGAATAGTAAACAGTGGTGAAATGATGTTCTAGGTAATAAGAATTTTGGGAACTGAAACCTTCGTTAAGCCAAAATTATACTAAAGGTCATTCGATGAACGACCACGTCGATGAACAAATAAAATGTGTCAGTGCATCTGGAAAGGTACCTAGTCACGACATTTAGTTACCGAGTTACATGAGTTTTTGTGGAAGCTGGTGAAAAAGTGCCAAAATGGGTTTGTGTTATAATTGGGTTATTTACATCCTAAGGAACACGTGTGTACAAGAATATCAGTAAAATTATGTTTTTTTAGTATATTTCTCCGACTATAAAGTTTAGTAGTCAGGGTACCTTGTCACGCCATGTCTTAAAAGCCTTTAAATTTTGAATAATTTTGACAGTATTTCCATCGCGGGTAGTCAAATACCTCTTTCTAAGATAGGGTATAGGATCGGTTAATAGAAAAATGATTTTTTAAATAAAAAAAAATACTTAATGTTTGCACCTTCACATCGTGTGTCGTGGTTGTGACGCGACCATGCTGAGGATAGAATGAGGGAAAATACCGATTAGGTATATTTCTCCTACTAAAACCACACCAAGGTCGCGTCACGAGGTGTTTCTGTATTAATAAAAATTTGTTGGTCTCGAATTTAGTCAATGAAAAATTGAGCTGTGATTTTAGTTGTTTGACGTATATAATTAGTATTATAATATTGATTGAAAGACTGATAATTTAGGTGCAGTTATGTACACAATTGAGTTATTAATTTTTCTAGTTTTACTCCATTTATGTAAGATAATGACTTGGCGTGACAAGGTACCCAGTTTAGTAAAATGCTAAACTTTATGTCTTACACGACTAAAACAGAAATTTTTATAAATAAGAATACATTGATTTCCGCTATAATTATCCTAAATAACATTTTGTTTCAGATATTTCTTGGATTATAGGTACTAAAATAGTGATCTACGAGTTTAAGTTACTAAAGTTTAGTAAATGTCGTGACAAGGTACTCTAGTTACGTTTCCATACAAAAGTTTCGACCGAGTCACTAAACTTAATGTTAAAAAAACTGCTTTAACACCATTTCTATTATACCATTGTGGTACACCACGCTAAATACCATTTGATCTTGTGATATAGCATGAATATACAATTTATTTTGTTGATTTTTAATATTATAAGTGATCTTTTTTGTAATTGTTAAAAATGCGGTAATTATTAAATTTCTTTATGATTATGGACTTTTCTTTCATTCAATTGTCCCAAAATGCCATAGAATATGTAACTATGATGAGAAACTAACAGTTTTAATCTCATTATTTTATGAATTGGGTATAATTAACACTTTCGTGTTTCTTCCACCCTGGCATGTTCAACCTAAAAAATCAGAATAATTAACATGTATTTTTAGACAAATTACCTTTATTATAATTCTTTAACATCCAAAGATTATAATTATACCCTTCACTATGTAACTTCGAAGTAGAAGTGTGTTTTTTACCACTATAAACTTTAAATGCAATTTTCTCAACTTGTGCATTTCGGAAGTCGAAAATTCAAAAATTTATATAAAAATAGTGGTTCCACCTTCAGTCATTATTCTTTTTTGTATTGATAGCAAATTTAATCTACTTTTTGGAACTATGCATAACTCAATACCTGCAACAAGGTACCTTTCCAGATGCACTGACACAAATACTGAATTAAAATTCGATGAGTTGATTCTTGTGTAAAAGGTAATTCGAGCAAATGTTTGTTCGATCTAACGAAGTTCGATGAATGATTTCTAAGTGATAATAAAATTCTGCGAATAGTGTTATAGGAAACGATAATCGATGTAACGATTTTTGGTAAAATTATGGATTTCCAAAAAAAGCCTTTGGTACCGTTTAGTAGCCAATTTATGTAACTGGCTACGAACAGGGATTTTCGGATTCCCATTTTGTAGCTGGCTACCGGGTGGGCCTGCGTAGTACCGTTTGGTAGCCAAGTTTTGTAACTGGCTACAAAATGGGAATCCGAAATTCCCTGTTCATAGCCAGTTACGTAATGGTTTTTTTCTTTCTATATTTGAAAACCTAACATGACGTTGTCACCTAGTTACAATTCTATTTTATCTTGTCATTATAACAAGTCCTTCATAATTTAAGTATTCCTGTAACATCATGTCTGATTAGATTAATTAGTAGTGCAATAGTTAAATGAGAACATGCATTATTCCGAGGAATATTGTGATACAAATAGTTCAACCAGCTCGAATAAAGTAAGGTTCAAGTTAAGTGTCTGATAATTGCAGGCCGTAAATTTCATAGGAGAAAAACATACAGTGATGAGAAAACATTTTGGCTTTGTGCTAAATCGGGATGTCGTGGAAATATCACTTTAAGCCCTGACCGTAAATTAATTACAAACATGACAGAACATAAGCCAGATTGTCTGACTAATCCTGGAAAACATGCTATAATGATAGCATTAGATCGTCTTAAAAGAAAAACTTCTGAAAACCCTAGCCCAATCCAAAAACAATACCAAGACATGGTCTGTAATCTTGAGCAGAACAACGTTCATTTACATCATGCTATACCAAAGTTCGCAAGCATCAAATCGAGCATTTATCGTAATAAAAGGAAAAACTTGGGAGTTTCAAGCATACGCAACAATGATCCAGCCGAAACAGAGATTCCGACACAATTCCAACAATTTTTGCTTGCGGATTATAATTACGATGGGAACAAATTTTTTGTATGTTTTGACAAAAAGAATATACTTCGCATTACTGAAATTGGACACTACTTAGCCGATGGCACTTTTAAATCATGCCCACGTCCATTTAACTAAATTTACACGATTCATGGATACCATGAGGAGTCGAATTGCGTCATCCCTCTGATTTTTGCTTTTTTGGTCAGAAACGATCAGAACACATCATTGAGATATTATTAAATCTTATAAAATCACAACTGCCATCCTGGAATCCGAAAAAGATAACTGTCGACTTTGAAACGGCCGCAATTAATGCCTTTTCACACGTTTTTCCAGGCATCGATGTTAAGGGTTGTTTTTACCATTTTGGTAATAGTCTGTGGAGAAAAGTTCAGAAGCTGAAATTAAAACTGAGAACTGAGGGTAAACACGTGTCGCGTTGCATCGCTTTAGCTTTGTTACCAATCAGCAGAGTTGCAGAAGGAGTACAGTACATATCAAGCCAACAATGCAATTACGGAAAAAATATGGTTGAGTTTAATGCGTACTTTTCAAAACAATGGCTCACGACCATTTCATTCAAATATGGAATTGTGAAGGTGAGACTTTTAAAACCAACAACAATTTAGAAGGTTGGAATGCAAAACTAAACCGATTTGTAGGACGTAAAAACCCAACTATGCCAGAAATTTTGAAAACATTGCAAAATGAAGCAAGATTTTATAATATTTTAATGTCTGATCTGAACAAGAACTTCAATGAGACGAAAAGAGCCAAAGAATATGAACAAATAGCGGCAGAAATTAGCAGAGCGGTTAGAGACCTACAAGACGGTGATATAAGTGTGGGACATTGCATCGAGATAATAAGCCCATTTGCTGTGTAGAATTAAAATCCCAATAATTAGAGTAATACAAGAGTTATATTTTCGTTAATTTACGTCGTAATCGTTATGTTAAGTGGCAATTTAGTTATGTTATTATATTATTATGGCGAATAAAGGTTATTTTTTACCTCCCTATGCAGTATTTTTACAAAAGAAAAGTATTTATAAACTACATGTTACTAATCGGTAATTTAAAATTCCTGTATTGTAACCAGTTACAATACGGGTTTTTTTTCCTCTTTCGAAGCTGGTTCATAACCGCGGTTACGAATCGGTAATAGAAAAGTCCCGTTTTGAAGCCAGTTACCGAACGAAATTTTTTTCCCGTTTCAAAGCTGGTTTGTAACTGCGGTTACGAATCGGTAATTTAAAATTCCAGTATTGTAACCAGTCACAATACGGGTTTTTTTTCCTCTTTCGAAGCTGGTTCGTAACCGCGGTTACGAATCGGTAATAGAAAAGTCCTGTTTTGAAGCCAGTTACCGAACGGGATTTTTTTCCCGTTTCGAAGTAGGTTACGAACTTTTAGTAACCAAACGGTACCAAAGGAAAAAAAGATACGGCGGTTTATGTCGAAATAAACGTGTATTTCGATACTCTCAAGGGGATCAAAATGATAGGGTACTTCCCGTTGGCCTAGAACTATGAAACTTGGCAAGTAATATCGTAAGTAGTTTTCAGATTTTTATAAACAAATACTTATAAAAATCTGAAAACTATACAGTTGTAATTAAATCATAAAAAATTTAGTCTATTTCGAAAAACATTTCGACAGTCCGGTTGCGTTAAGTTTGTCTCTCATTTGTATACGGCGCCATACATGCCAGGAGCAAACTCAACCTGGCCCGGCCAGTTAAGATGGCAGATGTGAAAGTTTGTGCGGTTTTTTCCTTTTGAGGTACGGAACCCTAAAAATAGACCAGTCCGAAGGTACGACCTTTCGAATAAAACACGCTCACATTCAACATATTTATACATACATAAAATAGATGCGAATTGAAAACAGACACTTTTAAAAGTAGACAGCATAGGAAACAGACAATGTGGGAAGAAGGCCATTTTAAGAAGCAGACATTTTAGGAAACAGACAGTATGAGAAGTAGACATTATATAAAGCAACAATGTGGGAAGAAGGCAATTTTGAGAAGCAGACATTTTAGGAAACAGACATCATAGGAAACTGACAATGTGGGAAGAAGGCCATTTTAAGAAGCTGACATTTTAGGAAACGGCCTGAACGACCCTGAGCCTTCGGATAGTCGATACTTTATGTTATTTGTAGTGTATAGCAATAGGGCTTACAGTTGTTGCAGTTAAGTATAGATTTCATATCAATGAGTAAATAATGCAATAGAGTTGATAAAAAGCTATTAATTTGTTTTTACACGAATATTATCTGAAACTATAACGTCAAACCGTTAATTTTGTCATCGCGAGTTAATAAAAAACTGCTGATTGAATTACGGTTATCAAATCATTGTTGGTATTATTAATCTCGGCAGTCAAATTTACACTTCATTTACATGGGTATACAGAAAAGGTAAATATGTACATGGCTTATACTGGTATATAAAACTGCACTTACATTTGTGAAGTCATTGATTCTAATATTCAATATAGTATTCTGCGAATGTATAAAATACTTTCTTTGTATTTATTATACTTAATTGTATACGAGTATGATGAGGCGTGGATGTTATTAACACACTTTATATTAACACGTCTGGCGATGCGTGCATCACTACCAAATGTGCTAGCAGCTATCGGAAAACAATGAAGCAGACAGGGATAGCAACCTTCCGCCAGATTACCTTCCTTGTCTGGTAGGCAAGACACGTGATCCGTGATGGTATCGAACCGGCTGGGGAGTTTATTTTATTTGATACTCCTTAACTTGTTTACATAGGTACATTTAGATGTTTGGATGTTTGTTACTCAATCACGAAAAAACGGCTGAACGAATTATGATGAAACTTGGTACACAACAAAGAGTTTATAGGCTGGTCTGGATTAACATACAGTTTACTTTTAAAAATGCATTTTTTTTTGCCGTTTATATAGATAATGGTACGGAACCCTTCGTGCGCGAATCTAAATTGCGGACACCGCGGAGGCGCACTTGGCCGGTTTTTATTAAATGCAACACAATAATACTTACTTAATTATTTAAAAGGAACCAATTAGGCATCACTTACCTAATTATAAGACACACTGATATAAACACAATTAGATAACGCATTACATATACCTACCTAACATGACAAATCATAGATATAAATACGGTTAGATACACAAATATGTACACGAAACGTCTACGTAGTTAAATGTTTATTATTTGAGACAGGGAATCAATAAATAATAGCTTATTCTCAAATATGCAATGAAATATTGAGGTTATGTTCCTTATAATAAATAGGCTGCGAAGTGTCACGTTTCTGGTTCACGGTTTAGCTAGACGAGAGGTTTTAAAAGAAAGCCTGCAAGATGCTCTTTTTTAATTTCCATTCCACATTTATTTGTGACACAAGCATCACGGCGTTCAGCCATAAGCAATTATTTGCTTTTTGGTACATCATGACATTCTGCCACTACGATTATTAAAAAAAAGATGATTGATATGTTTTGCTGTTTTATTTATATAAAATCGACATGAACATAATAAATAAGTTACGTTTATCTACCCACTCTCCTCCAGAGTTAAGCGTTCATAAAAAAATTAAAAGAGGTTATAATTTGTCAGTGTCGTTCCATAGGATAGGTTGATCCTAGGTATAATTACCGCTTTTTACCTTTCCAAATTAAAATATAATAGAAGTGACTAATGTGGCCCCTTTGGTGCTTTAACATATTGCTTTGTCTCTATGTATGTATATTTACCAACACTCTTCGTCTCGAGGAATATTTTATAGTAGCACCAGTTTAGTTTCTCTCCACCATACACCAAATATGCACTTACTCGTGCCGGTTACGTTATTTAACTTCTACTATCTATCTTCTATTATCTTTGACTATCGGCTCTGACCTCTAATAAAAGGGTATCCTTTGTCAATAAAGAGCCCACTAGATTTAATTATTAATGATGCTTGTCTCTGTATTTGTTGCAAGACATGTTTCTCGTTCTCAATACGTGACGTTCACGGATGTAATATTTTTTATAAACGTTTTTACTAACGTGGCGCTGTATCTTGAAATTTGTCTTTTACATACTCTACTGAAGTTTGAGGCGGTAACTTTTATTTTTTAATGTCAACCCAATATTTCGATATTTTCATTCTGCAATAAGTACCTTCATATTTGTTAAAGCTTATTTAGTCTTTGTCTATTCCGTTGGAAATTGGAGATTATGTTCGGAACGGCACTCACGGGTCCGTTAACATTTTTTTAAATAAGTTAACATGATTTCTTGATAGGGTGCTCTCTGTTCAGTTTCCTTTATAAAGGTCTTCTTTTTTCTACTTCTTCAACTTTTCCTCTCGGACTTTCACCTAAAATCTCTTTTATTACCCTTGAAATACTTATCTTAGTATTAGATGCAACCAGAACTGCTAAATCGTGCCTAATGTCATGAACTGCTCTAAATCGGCTTTATACGTGGCAAAAAATGAGCTGCATCATCTCTTGATGAGCCAGGTGCTGGTGCTGTGGATTTTAGAAACGAGCTTTCCACTGTTCCTAGCGCGTGTGGGACCGTTCGTACTCGTAGCAGACTTACCGCTTTGTATTTCCATGTATCCCAATTAGATTTTAACTCTAGCAAACCAATTTGCAGTTTTGTCAAATTCTCCATACCTAACCGATGGAGACTGAAAGCTTGACGTGAAGAATAAAGTTTTATTATAAAAAACAAAACAACTTAAAATAATCAGTTGTGCTTGTTTTTTTACAGATTCTTTGAATGCAGTTGATAATCAGTCCAAGCATAAAGACGTAGCTGTTCAAGTAACACCTAACCAGAATCACAAAGTAACTCAAGTTGTACAAGCTCAATTAAAAAACCACATTGCCGACATTGCCGTCCAAGTTTCTTTGAAACACCAGTCTAGCAGCAAACAAGTTCAGAGTTCCATTAAATGCAAAGACACTCATACATCACCATTAAGATCTAGTGTTTCAACTGTTACAAGTGCTACATCACCTGTAAATATCACTCTACATCCAAGCAGTCAATGTCAAAAAGGAAACGCAATTTTGTACTTGAAAAATAATATGACAGTGACTGTTCATACACACCATCCTTAACAGGTTCGACTCACCCCCTGCAGCATCAGTTTAATCTAAGACCACATCCAACAGTTCAAATGAAGAATACAGGAATGAGAAGATAAACTTACACAGCACTATGACCAAAATATATAAAAAATCAAAATCGTACATTGGAATACCGACAGAAAGTATAATTCCTAAAGGTTTGTTAGAAAAATATACCAACATACCTAAGCCAGAAATCTTATTATGCTTGATTAAATTAAGATTAAATAAGACTTGAGCATCTGGGCGACGACTTTGACGTGTCAACCTCAAAAGATATATTTCATAACAGAATGCCCCATATTGTAAAGGTACTTTCGCCATAGTTAAATTAAAAAGTTTACAAAATCGTCAATTAAAAAGCGAACACTTTAAAATATCTGACCGCATGCACACCTGATGGCTGGTCGGCTTTGTGTCTGGTGGTTATGCAGGTAGAAGTAGTGATGTAAATTTATTGGAACACTGTAATTTTACAGAAAGCTTGCTACCGGGGGTTTAAGCATGTAGAAAAATATTTACCTCAGAAAGGTGGTGAGACCTCCAAGTATGCGTGCAAAAAAACTAACAAAAAAATGAAACACGGCAGACAAAACAGATCGCCAGTCTACGAATTCATGTTGAAAGAATGATTCTAAGGCTGAGAGAGTTTGGACTATTGAAACTGAATGCAGTTATGAACACAAATTTAATCGCTTCAGTTGATTTATGTGTAGCCACAGCTTGTGCCTTGATCAATTCGCAAGATGCTCTCATTAGATAGATGTTAATTAGTGTCAGTGTTAATTAATGATAAACCGATAAGACAATTTTCTATACGTGTTCCAGCTGGTGCACTTGGCTCCACTGAGAATATTACTGTGTAATGAAAAAGGCACATAATGTTAAACCGATGTGGGAAGAGGCTTCCCCATTACACAAATTACAGAGGAAGTGGGCGTAATGGTAAGTGAGTGATTATTATGGATTCATTAAAAATGTGTTTCAATGTCCCTTCTGTTCTCACTGACAGCTCATTGATTAATTTATATTTACTGTTAATTGTTTTAGAGGAGCACTATATATCTATGGGTGAAAAGGTGGATAGATGAAGGTAAAGTAGTAACCACACATCCAGAGGTAGACTGCGGAAAACAACGCAACTTCAAAATGATCAATTGAGTATTTGACACGTGCTAAAATTTACACCATAGTGTGGAATATAAAGATAGAAAACCATCCATCACAATTATCCAATTAATTAAAATCAAAAAGAGATATGGTACTTTAAAGATTCGCAAAAAATTTGGTTTTATAATAGTCAAAAAATGTAAATTGAAATTTACCAATAGAAATCTCATGTTTCAATAAAAAAGAAACTGTTCTTCCACTCGGATCAATTAAACTGATCAACTGAAACCGGTCAACTATTTTTCTATCCTTATGACTCAACTATTTAGTTGGTTCGAAGCGAATATTATCTAACTTATTTTTTTGTCCTGTCTATCCAACTTTATATACTTACGGTTGGTTTGGACATTTGCAATAATTAAATAATGTCATTATTCTTTGAGTCATGCCTATTTAAGTTGCAGGACTATTTTTAGGTAGATAACATTATATTTTGCCTAGTATTCATTTAAAGTCTGTGGGGAAACTTAAACATGGAGGTGTGAGAAAAACGGTGGAAAAATAATCCTTTATGAACATTATCAGTATACTAAAGTTCGGGTTTATAAGAGTGGAGCATGCTATTGTAGGTGCATGAACTACAAGAAATTTAAATGCAAGGGAAGCATAACTTTTACGCTCGGTTTTATAAAGATCCGTTAGACCTTATGTCGGTTTGTTATATCAAAAAATGTACTGAATTACTGAAATTTGATCTGACATTTGGTCTAACGGATCTTTATAAAACCCGGTCTTAAAGTAAATATCTAGCCGTACCGTAATCATTGTAACTATTGTAACTGTTGTTGTGCTCCTTTTCAATTAGAAATAATCCTAAAAAAGGTACATTATATACCTTAAGCAACATGTTTCGTCTTGTTTTCAGGACAACGATGTACGGGTTAAAAAGAACATCAATGTGCACTGGATACCTCTAAAAATAAACTAATTAAAGACAAAAGTTCTTTGAAAATGAAAAGGATGGTAACAGAAACTGATATTCCGATCCCTACAATATACAAAAAAAACTAAAATAGATATGCAAGACCAAGGGCTCAATTTTGTTACTGAATTACCAAGCTTCTCAAACCTAAAAAGTGGACTCTATAATGTAAGAAATAAGGTAGTAGGTACAAAAAAAACAGTTTTTACTAATTAGAATGAATGACAAGTACCTAAAATATTTAGCGACTTAGTATTAAGCGACTACGGTGATGAACAAACCCGTATTATCATATTCTGTTTTAAAAAATGAAGAAAACTAATAAAGAAAACAAGAGTTTTTTGTTGATGGCACTTTCAAGACCTTTTCTTTACGTTCTGATACCAAATAAGAAACAAGTTATGACGTCGTTTTCGAAATGAACTAGTCACGGTTACCAGAAATGGATATTAATATAATGCATTGTGACTTATAGATCGCCCTGTGGAACGCTGTACTCAAAGCGTACCCAAAAACAAATATAAAGGGTTGCTATTACCATTGGGTGAGAAACATGTGGCATAAGGGAAAAAATCTCGAGCATAGACGCAAGGACGAAAAACGAATTGTGGGACTATGTACGACTTTGCCACTTTTTCCATTAGAGTGGATATTTAAAGGGTGGCTAATATACAATAATTAAATCAGAACACAAAAATATTAATTTGAATATGCCTAAATTTATGGCATACGTAGGACGCTTACTTAAAAAGCCACTAAATTTTATTAGCGTTTTTGTTCTTAGGCATAAGACGAACAACGTTTTGGAATCATTTCACGCCGCACTAAATAATAAACAATAACGTAACATTGCTGCGTTTATTAAATGTTATTTCTGACGCTCCAGAGTAGCTGAATAGATTCTCAAGTGGACAGATTTGCAGATGGATAGATTCGTAGATGGACAAATTCTCAAGTGGACAGATTCGTAAATGGACATATTTTCAAGTGGACAGATTCGCAGTTGGACAGATTCTCGAGTGGACATATTCGGAAGTGGACAGATTCTCAAGTGGACACATTAGCAGCTGGACAGGTTCTCAAGTGGACAGATCAGCAGCTGGACAAAATCTCAAGTGGGCAGATTAGAAGCTGGACAAATTCTAAAGTGGACAGATTAAAAGCTGGACAGATTCTCAAGTGGAAGATTTGCAAATAGAATGGTTCTGAAGTGGACAGATTAGCATGTGAATCCAGCAAATTAATAGTTTCTTAAATAGACGAATTCGCAATTCTAGGAAGTAGAATCAGGAGAATTAAAAACCATTTATTTAATGAATATTTTTATTTCAAAGTGAATAAAAGGCGAACTTCTGTCTAAATAAAATACCAACAACTTTATTTCCTAGTTTCTTCTAGATAATAAATATATTATATTAAAATTTAAAACAAAAATGATCCAGGAACTCTGCACTGTCTGTGCACAAAAAAAATGTACTCGACCTTTTTTCAAAATTCCAGTCGGCTGTAGTAATCCATGTACGGGGCACAGACTTGTGGAGATAGTTAGTCGTGACCCATGTATGGGGCACTGGACTGTGAACTTGTTAATAAATTTCATGGCGTTTTGCTGCCAAAAATAATAATTAGACAGGTGCAGTTATATTGTTGTAACTGCACCTGTCTACACCAAGAAACTTTTAGCGACATCGGTATAATGTATCCTTTTTGGAGCTGAATGATGGTAATAAATGATTAGATTCAGGATTACTGTTTTCTTAAAAATGCTTTTCAAATATTCTTTAAACGAGATCCATGCTACTACACACTTCTTGCTTACAACCATGCAAAAGTTTTTCCATTTTGTTTAGATCAAAATTTGGAGCACATGAATGTTTCCTTTCTTTTATTATCTCATTGTCCTTATTTAATGTGATAGATGTACTGCATAGCGATTGCAAATCCGTGAACATTTTTTCAAATCCGGATTTCGGATTCAATCCGGATTTTAAGAAAGGAATATGTGGCACAAAATCAAAGTGAAACAAACAATCAAATTAAGTTGTTTTTATTAAAAATATAAAAAAAAACAGAATGCGTACACTGCTACGCCAATAACAAAATCTTTAAAAAATAATAAAAACAAAATACATACGTACACTGCTACGTCTGCTAAGCCAATAACAAAATATATAAAAAATAATAAAAACAAAATACGTACGCTGCTACGCTAAGTACGCTATTTAATAACAAAATCATCTATTGGTTGGTAAACATGATCGCAAAATACAAATTTTATATTCTGTTTCCACGTTTTGATAAAAAATTAAAACGAAGAAACATCATCGCATCAAGAGATTCGTCACTTAACCTCGTCCTCATACGGTTACAGAACACCCCAGCTGCCGAAATTGCCTTTCCGACTCCACATTTGTTGGTGGTATTGATAATAGCTGGTTGTATACGGAGGATAAAATGCTACCGATTTTTCCTCCGCCCTTGTGGACGGCCATTTCTATGTGGATTAGGGTAGCTAATTCTGGGGCATCTGGTGAGGCAATCTGGGCAACTCCTGGATTATTTTGGTCGATCAAAGACAGCTGCTGATTTGATTGCTCTTTAAAACTTAGCTCTGGTTAGTCTTGTCGCTGTCCCGCGTTACCGCTTCATGTGCACCGCTTTTTATTTCGCATTAGCATTAATTTTGAGCAAATTAGACTGGTGGGAAAAATCCGAAAAAACAGGTTTTTTCTTTTCAAAATCCGGATTATAAAATGGATTTTCAAACGCTCCGAAATCCGGATTTTTGAACTTCGAATAATCCGGATTACAATCACTAGTACTGCACTCACTTTTGTTGCTGCATCTCCAGTTAGTATCGTCTTAAAGATTCCGTCTTGGGAAAATATAACGATGTCCAGCATGTAATAACACTTTACCATGACACGGGTATTTTTCTCTTTTCCTTTGTTCGTCTATGAACATTAATAGGGGTTTTATTTTACTAGTTAAGGGAATATCCATTTTTACTTAATATCAGATAACCAGCAGCGTCAACAATGATATAAGTAAATAAGACATTCAATGACCTCTGTCATGATTTTTATCATGGTTTTTGTTTTTGGTTAATTATAGATTCAAGTTTAGAAGTAGCAACAGATTTCGAAATTTTTTTTAGTGAGATACCAGTATCCACAACACAGTATTTAAATTCATCACCTTCGTCTGCCGTTGCGTTATTAAAAGACAACGCCCCAGAATGTAGTAGAGATTTTCATTTTGTACATGTTAGTGCCTCAGACGTAGTAAAGGCATTTAAAACAATTAATGTCAAAAAAACTAGTGACCTCAGGGGAGTCTCTGTCCATTCTGTGAAATTTCTAATAGAAGTCATAGCGCCTGATTTAGTGGTTGTATTTAATAACATTGTTGATTGTGGTGAGTTTCCTGATCTAATGAAACACAGTAAACTAACTCCTTTATTCAAGTCTGGTAGCACTTTTGACTCCACTAATTTTAGACCAATATCTGTGCTATCTATATTTAGCAAAATTTTTGAAAAAGTAGTTTTGACCCAATTAATAAAACATTTTAATGCATCATAAGCAGTTTGGTTTTACGCGGGGTCGCTCGACAACCGACGCTGCTGTCGAGCTAACAAAACATATATTCGATGCCTGGGAGGAGTCACATGATGCCTTAAGTATCTTCTGTGATTCGTCCAAGGCCTCCGACTGCGTATGTCATGAAACTTTGATCAGGAAACTACACTACTATGGAGTTCGAGGATCGGCACTGAATTCGCTAAAGTCTTACTTACATGATAGAATACAAAGGGTCGACGTGAATGGACAGCGATCGCCGGGTTCATTGGTCTCTATGGGTGTACCGCAGGGATCAATATTGGGACCTTTCCTATTCCTTATCTACATAAATGACTTGCCATACCTCGTAAAGACCCACCATGATATAATATTGTTTGCTGACGATACCTCACTCATATTCAAAGTCACATGGCAACAACAAGCTGGAAATTATGTAAACAATGCCATTTCTAAAATAGTTAATTGGTTTAATGTCAACAATTTATTGTTAAATGAGAAAAAGACTAAATGTATTAAGTTCGTCACGAGTAACGTAAATAACATGAAAACTAATGTCACTGTGAAAGATGAGGAATTGGAACTAGTTGATAGTGCTGTTTTTCTTGGTTTGACATTAGATTCAAAACTCCAATGGGGTCCCCATATTGCTAATCTCTCGAATAGACTGAGTTCTGCGGCATTTGCAGTGAGCAAGATCCGTCAATTAACAGACGTGAAGACAGCTCGATTAGTATATTTTAGTTACTTTCATAGTATCATGTCGTATGGTGTTTTTTACTCTGGGGCAGTGCTGCAGAGATAAATACTGTCTTTATTCTGCAGAAGAGGGCTATTCGAGCAATGTATAAGATGAAACATAGAGACTCACTTAGAGATAAGTTCAAGGACATTAATATAATGACAATGCATATTGTGTATGTACACAAAAATATTGTAAGTTTTAGACATAACTGTGACATACATAATATTAATACTAGAAACAAATATAAGCTTGCGTTACCCTCCACTCGGCTCCAAAAAATAAGAAAATCATTCATGTGTAATTGTGTAAAGTTTTATAATAAACTACCTACAAACGTGACTAATTTATCCATTAATAAATTCAAGACTTATGTAAAGCGTAAACTCATATCGAAAGCATATTATAGCACAAAAGACTACATGAATGATAAAGCACCGTGGGTATAATTGTGGTTGAAATACTAATTATATTTTAATAATTATGACATTACATCTTAATGACTATTTTCATAACTATGACATTAGATGTTGACGTTAAATTTTTCTCTTGACATTCAGATTTTATTCTAGAAACTGTCTAGATTATACAATTTTTTATGTTTTTAATTTACATATTGACGATCTTTTTGTGAATTTATTTATACTCTCTTTTGACATAAATTATAGTAATTCATGTCTTTTTTTAAATTTCATATGCATCAATAAATTGCTCTGAATAATTAGATTCAATTTATGTAATATATAACTGACGATTCAAAAGTGCTTGTTGCTAGGCCTATTTGAATAAAGAATATTTTGAGTTTGAGTTTTGAGTTTATCGGAGGTTGTATTATGTAGTTTGCACGTAAAAGGAATTTCGAAAAGATATTTAAGACTTTTGTGAAGTAGGAATCCTACATTATTTTATTACTCTAATCACGATCAGGCCGTCATCCTCCTAATAAAGTCATATGTTGAAAATCGCACACAATCAGTGGTAGTCGCAGGGTTTGCCTCTCAAAGTAAATATATCAGCTCAGGCGTCCCCCAAGGCTCCCACCTAGGGCCCCTATTGTTTACTTTATATATAAACGATATCGTAAAATCTATCTCTTACTCATGTGTTCTTCTTTATGCAGATGACGCAAAAATTTATAAAGTTATTCGTAATCCTACAGATTGTGAACTATTACAAAATGATCTATATAGCTTTGAGATTTTCTGTAGAAAGAATAATTTGTTTTTAAACACAGATAAGTGTAATACAATTAGTTTTTCTAGAAAAAAAACATCGTCTAACTTTAATTACACATTATGTAACCAGGATCTGGTAAGAGTAAAGGAGATTCGTGATCTCGGAGTCGTGATGGATGACAAATTATCATTTGTACCTCATATCGATTCCATCTTATCTAAGTCTTTTAAACAATTAGGTATGATATTGCGAATTGGTAAACCTTTCAGGAACACCTTAACTCTTAAAATTCTTTATAATAGTTATGTACGAAGTCGGCTTGAGTTTGCATGCGCGGTTTGGAAACCCCATTACAGCATTCATATTGACAGGATAGAGAAATTGCAAAAAAAGTTCCTAAAGTCCCTTGATTTCAAGTGCGGTATTGAATACAAAGACTATGTGGAATCTTTAAACCGTCATAAAATGCAGTCCCTTGAGTGTCGGAGAGACTGTGTTGATTCTGTTCTGTTATTTAAAATAATAAATTGTCATATTGACGCCCCCAGCTTGTTAAAAGAGATCTGTATAAGAGTTCCAGGTAATAAAGAACGCCGATGTCGTCTCGGATACAAACATTTATTCTCCATCCCACGTAGTAGAACAAACTATTCCAAAAATATGTTTATTAAGCGTGCATGTGCACTCTATAATGATAATGACAAAGTAAAAAATGTAGACATATTTAACTGTACCATATGCTCGTTAAAAAATGTATTCAAAACTTGGAATGATGTTTCACGTTTGTAAGTCATCAGTATTGTTAAAATTTAGATCAAACCTTGCCTTTCACAGTAGGTATTTTTCGTAAACTTGATTTCGCAAATTATGTGTAGTCACTAAATTCCGTATTTAGCTTAACCTAGATAGGTACTTTCTTCGTGCTATATTGTTTGAGATATATGTTTAATAAAAATGGAAACTATAGGTCTACATTAAGATAAAAATCTGTAACAATATTTTTTGTATGACCGTTTGTTTCATATTTAAATAAATAAATAAATAAAGTTTACGCGGTTGTGTTCTAAGGAGCCCGGAGTCCGCTTTGTCATTTAATTTCAAAATTTGGTAACCTAAACAGTTTTATGAAAGCGATTCAGAGGCCACCCTGAACTGCCTTCAACCCTAAAAAAACTAGGTCATATTGGGATTAGGCCGGGTTGCTCACGATGTTTTCATTCATGGAAAAGCCACTTTTAAATATTAACTTCTATTTCGTAGGGTTCGAACCCGAGATGTTGCTCCGCTACAGCTACCTAAAACGATCTACCTCTACCATACCTTTAATATACAAGGTGTTAGGCACGGTTCCCCTCCGTTTGCCATAAGAATTTCTGACCTAATTTCACTAGCCCTAATGTTGTGAACCCTAAAATCGCACACCCGAATTTTAATTTTTCCGAACTATTCATTAGCCATTATGTCACTATCCCCAATTTTCATAATGTTTAATTTCTCATAACCGAACTCTCAGTAATACTAATTTTACTAAACGAATTCTTTTAATAGGCTCGGTTTTATAAAGATCCGATAGACCTATGTCGGTTTGTTATGTCAAAAAATGTACTGAGTTACTGAAATTTTATCTGAAATTTGGTCTAACGGATCTTTATAAAACCCGGCCTTAATAGGCCTTATATAACGAAGTCTAAAAATGATTAAACTTATTAAATTAACTATTATCTAATACCTCTAAAATCACAAACCCGAATGTTCATTTTGCCTAACTATTCATTAGGCTTAATGTCAGTACCCCAAATATTCATCTGGGGAAAACAACTGTGACGTCAGCAATTCTGACCTGCCAGCGTGTCGAGCCCCGCTTCGCATTAGGTCTAATGAAACATTAGGGCAAAAGTTAGTAGTATTTGCGAGTACTACTTGAGTTGAATGAGTCTGTCCAGCTGCTCTGGAGGGATTTCTGATACTGAGAAATATATGGAAACTACGATTCCAAACAAGCGTTGAAGTCAATATGTTCAACGAGACGAGTTTATACAACGTACTATGATACAATTAATAACTCAAGAAATTTCAATCGGACACGCCTTTGAAAAGTTAAGATAAGTTTTTATTTTGGTACTTTGTTTTACTGATAGTTATAAAAAAGTGACCAATTAAAGCCATTTTATTTATACAACTTTTATTTAAGGCTCAAGATATTGGACACAATTCACCAAGAATTGGACCCAAGCTTTTCAGGAATTTATTACGTTTCTAAAAATGCGAAGCACATCATTTGTGTACTCCTGTCCAAAATCGCTAAGAGTGTCTTCAGCTTGTGTTAGTAGAACCCAATTCTTTTCTTCTAAGTGCTACTGATAAATACGACATTTCGGAGGCAAATAAAAATTATGCCCAAGTAATATTTTGCCTTCTCCATGTCCGGCATTTCCAATAAATTTATATTATCACACGCACTAAAAAAAATAAAAATATACGTATTAACACATCGCGTCGGGTCATCGTAAGCACGCCGCAGTGTTTCAGTGAACTCAGACATTTTTTGTTAGTATTTTAAGACAACTTGGTTAAAAACAACGTTAGGTCATTGTCATTTGGCATAGCATAATGTCAACACCAACAAAAAAGGTTTAACTGAATAGTTTTTAAATTATTAATTTGAGCCGATATTTTTCTTTAATTGTCCCGTTGGTAATATTTTTTTACAAAATATTTACCTGATCGACCTATTAGTTCGATAGGAATAAGTGGCTACATGGAGTTCCATTTTGTACAGCTGGTTGATCGATTTAGTCGATCGGTGTGGAAGAACAGAAAAGAAATTGTACAGCAACTATGTCCTTAAACGCTATATTTCACGACTAAAATGACCAATTTCTATTTTTTCTATACAACGGGATTACGAGGCCATTGCACTGTGACGTCACATTTTAATGCCTATCAGCATGGAGCGTTTTCAGTGCTCGTCAGTTATGCTGTACTTTACCTCTCGTTTTCGTCTCTTGAGTTACCCTAATTGTAGTTGATTTATGTATGGATCAACTACAATTAGGGTAACTCGTTTGATCGTCATTAAAAAGTGGTATGAATGCCACTAAAATTTTTTTTAGTCTAGCCAATTAATTCAAAACAATAAATCGACGTTTCATTAGCACAACAAGCATAACAGCTCCTCTCCTCTAGGAGTGTCTGAGGCGAAGATCGCGTGAGGCTGGCCTTAGGCATCATACGACAAAGCCTTTGTGGACTCGCAGAATAGAGAAGAGAGGGCAGAGATAAAGAATTGCGTTTCGCCAACCGCTATTTAAATTTCGAAAATGTGGCATGTATGGATGAAAAAGTTTTTGTGTCCTCTGCTGATGGACGACAGTGCCTTTGGTACACTCCAAGAACGAGATGCGGGGAACGAAACCAAACCGAAGTAGTGGCCGGATTTCAATTGGGTTTTGTTTTTATATGAATGCTGGTGGTCCAATGGAGTCATGTGAAACTAATGGTCGTTTTAATAGCCATGGATATTTAGACTTATTGCGGGATATATTTCTGCCTAGTGATAGAATAGCGTCACCTGGTGGCGAGTTGATGATCCACAATTCAAAATACCTCGTAAGTTTAATAAAAATGCCCCCACGAAGCCCAGACTTAAACCCTATAGAGAATCTATGGAATTCAGTGGTACAAGAGTGGGATGCAACTAAAGCTCGAACAATTAACACCTTTAAAGTACACGTCTCGAAATTTGGTACACAGAGACACAGGAGTGTGTGAAGCTATGCTAAATTCGATGAAAAACCTTCTGCAAGCGGTGATAGATGCAGACGGAGGACACCAGAAAGAAGGAAGATAACTTTATCATTAAGATAAGCGCAGCAAGTAATTAGATTTTATTTAATTTCAGTTTTAACGGGAGAAAATGCGTTCATTTCGATCAAGAAAATTCTTAACCTTTTGTTTAACCCTTTGACTGCATTTCTTTTTCATTCCTAAAAAATCCTAATGGCGTAATAAATACGAGAAAAATATATAAAAAAAGTCTATGGACATTTTTTGGGTGAAATTTGTCCTACTATTGATGAAAACGTCACAACTTACATTCGATTGTGCATTCCCCGCAAAATCAAATAGCCTATGACAGAATCGACATCCAAAATGTTTGTAGGTGTGAATTAAACATTTTCGGAAATATATGCTTGTAATACACGTAGTTAACATAACATAATACAATATCACGCCGTTTCCCTCACGGAGTGGCACAGAGGTTCAATAGTTGTAGCTCAACACCACGTTTCTCATTAATTTATTGGGCTAAGTTATTATATGTGATGAAAACACAGTGGCAGGTTACTACCCCATGGCGTACATAATTTCCGCAAGTATCCTGTCCTTCGATACCCTTTTTCCCTGAATGGCAGATTTTTGAAATGGCAGATTCTTAAAACGGCAGATGAACAGTTAAGTAATATAATAATTGAATTCGGTTCAAATTCTTTGACAATTATGTTAGTTCATTTATTTGGAATAAATGAATTAACATAACTAAGTACAAACTTACAACAAATCTCTCTTCTTTTAACAAATCTAACTTCAGTCGTTTGCAGACTGTCGCTGGATTTTCTATTTTTTTTATTTGGTTATTTAAGTATCTACTTTGATTACACGACATAATCTTTTTAAACACTCTATTGTTGATATGTCGCCTTGTAATGTAATTTATGTAACTTAAATTTTATGATCTTTTTCTATTTCTATTCTCCTGCGTTTTTTTCCGCTCAGAACGACTTCGACATTTTCCTAAACTTGGCACTTTCCTATCTTGTCACTTTTTTAACTTGCCATTTTCTTGCCATGTTTTTAGCGTCTAAAGTGATAGAGTTGTTACATTCATATTTTTTGTTGCATCGATAATTCGAGGTACCGCCAATGTTATTTTTTACAAAATTGTACCGGTAACCGGCATGTAACAGAATCACTTTACCTTTTAAACTAGTGATAAATTTTACTCCACTACTAGGTCCAGCTCTTGCCGACTTCATATTGAACCATTTAACTGGGGATATCAATTATTACTTATTTATTAGCTAGCAAGATAAAGTAACACAGATATTGACAGTGACTGAGTAATTGTGACATAAGAAAAGACATACATATAGATCCAGGAAAAGACATACATATGGCCAGGACATATCAATGGTTCTCACCTCATTAAACTTATTATCGTTCGATCGAGTAATTGTCATATTTTCTTCGGTCGCCTACGTAACCGTAGTTTGAAAGTATTTACAAACTTAGCACTTATCCCAAGATACAAGCCGAGCTTAGTTTGGAGTCCTATGGAGTTTCCTTATTTTTTTTTTAATTTTTAGATATAATCCTTATTAAATATTGATGTCTTTGGTAGGTATTTGTTAAATAAATAGCATGACTATCGCTGTCATTTGGCTGTTACATAGGGGAAATCGAGAGCAAAATGTCGACATTTGAAATTAATGGAGAAATACGCAATACTAACTGTGATACTAACATTGAAACGTCTAACCAACTGTTGCGAACACCGGAAAACGAAGGCGTGTGTATATTTCCAGGTTGCTCCCGAACCGACTTCCGGGCAGTACCGAACGTTGTAAAGATAATTTTTTTGTGTAAATTAAACTTTTTGATATCATCCGGGACCCGTGTCTGCAGTAAACATTGTGGAGTAGGGGAACAAGCTTGGACGGAAGTATTTCTATTACCTACCCAACAACCACACGGATTTCGACGCCCGATGCACAGCACATCGCTGATCTTCTGAGAATCTCCCTAAATAGAGTGCACGATGTGGTGTCAGAAATGGTATCTAATGTTGTAGATTAAAAATATTTTCTCAAACATGCAATGAAATAAATTAAAAAAAAAACTAAGAAATCAAACTTAAATTTCTAAAGAAACTAATAGTAAATAAGACAAAAAATACAACTAACACATAATATTTTGTTCAATTTCTAACTCGAATTGAATATAAAACACTAGTACAAAAATATACTAATATGTACGAAAGCACGTTTCTGAACGAAACGTTAGTATCGACCTATCCTATGGAACGACACTGACAGCTTGTCATTCTTGTTAATTATCAAAAACTATAACCTTTTTCTTCATCGCTGAGGGGCTACCGCGAACCCAAAACGAACGCAGTTCGAATGTCTCCCTATCTGTCGCACGAATTTGCAAGTGCGACAGAGAGGGAGATATTCGAACTTCGTTTGCGTTTCGCGGTAGCCTCTCTGTTGTCATCGGCGTCGGAACTCATATATATAATATGAACTCACATACATAATTAGGTAAGAAATTCAACAATGCATAAATCCAATTACAGAATGAAAAAAAATAATTTTGCCTCCAAAATGATTTAAAAAATACCTTCACGGTTTGAGTAGACATTTTTACCACTAATATTTAGATGAAATATTTTAAATGTGTATTTTTGTAGATAAATTTGCAATTAAAATTATTGGACCGTGTTAATAATGTGTTATTTATTATGTTCATGTCGATTTTATATAAATAAAATAGCAAAATATAGGAAACATCGTTTATTTTATTTTTTTAATAATCCTAATGGCAGGCAGAATGTCATGAGGAACCAAAAAGCACATAATTGCTTATGGCTGAACGCCGTGATGCTGTGTAACAAATAAATATGGAATGGAAATTAAAAAAGAGCATCTTGCAGGCCTAGCATCCAACTTTGTATGAAATTCCTTTAAAGGCCTCTCGTCTTGCCGCACCCGAAACGTGACACTTCGCAGCCTATTATAAGGAACATAACCTTAATATTTCATTGCATGTTTGAGAAAAAATATTTACGCTCGGCCGATAGTTACGAGGTTGGCAACCCCTTTTCACGCCGAGGTATGTATAGTGCTTTTCTCAAATATGAAATGAAATAAATAAAAAAAAATTCACAGAAATCAAACTTTAATTTCTAAAGAAACTTACAGTAAATAAGACAAAAAATATAACTAACACATATATTACTATTTATTTCATTCAATTTCCAACTCGAATTGAATATAAAACACTACTACTACAAAAATATACGAAAAGCACGTTTCTGAACGAAACGTTAGGATCGATCTATCCTATGGAACGACACTGACTGACAGCTTGTTGTTCTTGTTAATTGTCAAAAACTATATATCTCTTTTCTTCATCGCTGAGGGGCTACCGCGAACCGAAAACGAACGAAGTTCGAATGTCTCCCTCTCTGTCGCACTTGCAAATTCGTACGACAGAGAGGGAGATATTCGAACTTCGTTCGTTTTCGGTTCGCGGTAGCCTCTCTGTTGTCACCGGCGTCGAAGTCATATTTAAATAGGTAACAAATTCAACAATGCATAAATCCAATTACAGAATGAAAAAATCAATTTTGCCTCCAAAATGATTTAAAAAATACTTTCACGGTTTGAGTAGACATTTTTACAGCTAATATTTAGATGAAATATTTTAAATGTGTATTTTTGTAGTTAAATTTGCAATTAAAATTATTCGACTGTGTTATGTGTTATTTATTATGTTCATGTCGATTTTATATAAATAAAACAGCAAAATATAGAAAACATCGGTTATTTTATTTTTTAAATAATCGTAGTGGCAGAATGTCATGACGAACCAAAAACCAAATAATTGCTTATGGCTGAACGCCGTGATGCTGTGTCACAAAAAAATGTGGAATGGAAATTAAAAAAGAGCACCTTGCAGGCCTAGCCTCCAACTTTGTATGAAATTCCTTTAAAGGCCTGTCGTCTAGCCGCACCCGAAACGTGGAACATATACATAAGGAACGTAACCTAAATATTTCATTGCATGTTTGAGAAAATGCACATTTTTATTTCAGTTAAAATAAGTGAAGTGTCAGTTCGCTGCTGTTGATCTTGATACCTACTAATTCCAATATACTTTATAGGTAACTGTACAATATCTACCGTTTAAAGAATCTGTCATTTCAGGAATCTGCCATTCAGGGAACAAGGGCTTCGATAGACTTACTATCTGTACGGGAAGATATGCAGCTAGCACATTCTATGTTTTCTCTTCGCTCATAGACTAGTATGGGAGTCCACGTAATTAACACTTAAAGATGACCTGGAACCATTGTAGCTATAGTAGTTTTTTTCGAAGTATATTGTGAATAGTTACAGTTATATGTGGAGAGATATTTAATTCCCTGTATGAAGTATACTTTCCGCAAAGTCCATGTGAAAGAATAATACAGCCACTAAAACCCCGTTATCGAAGAAAAAGGGTAGCACCCTATTACTAGGGTCACAACACACTCTAGCAAAGAAACACATCTCCATTTTGTTTATTAATTTATATTTACATTAAAAATAATAAACTACAAGCAGTTTTTTCTTTTATTATAACACAGAGACACCCTAAATTCCTCACAAGTAGTTTGAGTGACGCCTGTCGTAAGGCTAGGATCAATAATCAGACCCAGGTTTTTCACTTTAGGTGACATGGTAATAATTTTACCTTCGAACTGGATCGGTGCAATGTGAGTGAAATCGACCGATGAAAGCATACGGGGACTCCCCAGCAGGATGGCTTAACATTTAGAGGGGTTAACAGAGACTCCAAAAGAGGGCGGCCACGTGGAGAGATAATTAAGATCTTTGTTAATTTTGTCAATCGCCTAATACATGTTGTTAACACTCGTCTGGGTGCAAAGTTGCAAGTCATCACCGTACAAATGGTAAGAGCAGTTGATGTTCGAAGTAGCCTGGTTAATAAAAATATAAAAAAGAAGAGGGGAGCAAATGCTGCCCTGGGGAACCCCAGAAGTGAGGTCACACCAGTCCGAGAACGATTGATCAGCACGAACCGATTGACGGCAATCTTGAAGATAGGAAGTGAACTACTTCATCACTAACCATGAGATATTATGGTGTACAAGGCAAGTCAATAACAGGTCATAATTAACGGCATTAAAAGCGTTAGAGAAATCAACCAGGATACTGTGTAGCATACCTTGTGCTTGCTCGTGTTGTGAGCATCTGCCTGACCCTCGACTGCAGTTTGATGCAAAGCGCCTCTCCTCGTATATCTCCTTGTTATCCATATTAATCATTTATTGGTTCCGCTAAACTTCTCACACCCGCTGTAACGACGAATTGCTTAGTTTTGTTCAACTTATGACATTTCCACATTGCTCACAATATGGGACGCATTAAAATGCGCCTCCCACTTACCCCACTTGATTTAGTTTACAATTTATTAGGTATTTTATACATAATTCTGTATTTTTCTTTTACTTGACAAATGTATTGATTGTCTATTGTCATAGCAACGAAAATTGTCAATCGTGATTTAGGGTGAGGTTAGATTAATTTTTGAGCTAAAATAGGTTACTGGTATTTTATAAATTTGAAATTAGAACTTAATATTCTGGAACAACTACGGGCATAGATATAAAAGGCGTACATCGCTTACTAAATGCAGTTTTCGTCTAGACTTGAAAGAGTCATTTCGAAATTGGTCTGTGCGGGGCCAAGCCAGGCCCCGCACTTCAAGAAGACCCCGGCTTAACCACGCTACTCCGAGGCACTGAGCCGCTTTTACTATGCTGCTCCGAGGCCCTGAGCCGCCTCTGATACGCTGCACCGCGGTCCTGAGCCGCCTCTACTACGCTGTTCCGCGGCCCTGAACCGCCTCTACGGGTGCTGACTTGCGCCCCCTAAGCCGCCTCTGCTGGCGCTGCCTGCGGCCCCTCGAACCGTCTTTGCTGACGCTGCCCTGCGTCACCCCGAGCCACCTCCACCGATCCTGCCAGACGTCCTTGGGTGCTCGTCACCTACGCCACCCACCGGATTCTACATATCGTCGCCGTTGACGTACCATTAATTCCCGACCTTTATAAATTTTTTTTGTTAACCCGTGTCAAGATAAAATCTAAATATTTTTAGTGACAAATAAATTAACATTTACCCCGACCCTGACTTATTTTATTTTTTTTGTACACAACTAGTCCGTTATTTTTTTGTTACTTTTACTCAATTACCTCGCCTCCCAACCTATCGGGGGGCGGCGTAACGTGACAACTGATCCTGGTTCAAATATTATTACTTATGGGCAACCGCTTCTAAAACATTGTATAAGAATGGGAGAATCGAAATCGGGCGTAACCTGGGGTTGGAAAGTTTGGGTAATGGTAAGATATAGACATTACGCCAAGCAGAAGGAAAGACCGCAGTAGACAATGAAAATGTTTCATATTTTGGTCCTTATATTTTTATTTGGAATATTATTGTTGCAATGACTATTTACTTGAATGAAACATATTTCACAGAAACAAAATTCAATGAATTTAATAACATATTTTTATTTAACAATAGAATTTGAATGTTTAGTGTTTCATCGTTTCGCAGACAGAAATTTCGTTTTACAGAAACTTATATTAAATAATATTTGGCCTATTTATTTTTATTACGAATATTATTGTATCAACGCTTATTCACTTCAATGAACGTATTTTCTATCAACGAGAATGTTAAAAAACATATAATCGATAATCTTCGAGGTTATTTTTTCGCTTAGGTTATATTTTTTATAAAAGCCTTGTCGGGACAAAACGCGCGCGATCCTGTCCCCTTCGGAGCAAAATGCACAAAACGCAAAAAGTACACTATACGCAAAATGTAACTAATAGCAAAATGTACAATTCGCACAATGTACCCTACGCACATTGTGAAACACGCGGAACGTACACGTAGCAAAAAGTACCTTCGCAAAATGTACAAATCGCAAAATGCACAATACTCGCAAAATGCACATTACGCGAAACGCATACGAATACGCAATTAGCCACACACGCAAAATGTACAAAAAGTGAGGATTGCGTGAAATATTTTCCATTGGTTAAGTCCGAACTTTGTTTCATAAAATTTGTTTAGTTTTGGTCGAACAGAGGTTTTACTTTATTTATATTTTATTTTATTTAGAGTAATCCATACAAATATTATTAATGGGAAAATTATCATCCCGGGATATTACAAGGTCCCCGTGGAAATCGCGATAAGCGACTTTCACGCGGACGGAGTCGCGGGCAAAAGCTAGTCTGTATTAAGAACTCATTCCTTATCGTCTAACGTTTATATGAATTAATACTGGCATTTGAGAATACTACAATGCCAATGTCAAGTCAAGATTAAATTCCGTTGACACTGTCACCGTAATTCTGCTTCGATTTCGGTATTGTTCAGATAATGAATAATATTCCTGTTATTCAAAAGAACCAAAAAGGTAATCCAACTTTACTTCTTAATGGCTATCGCTATAACAGAAGAAACAGGCGTGAAAACGTAAATGGTACTATTCTATGGCAGTGCGTAAACAGAGGTATGTGTACTGCATCGTTAACAACTGATAGTTACAGCGTTTTACGGCAGTCACCACATGTTTGTGATGCTGATGAGGATGCTAATGAAATATTTATCACAATGAACAAAGTTAAGAAAGAAGTATGCGAACATTTGGGTCCTGTTCAGCAAATATTTGAGGACAATTTTTCTAATCTGCATCCAGCCACTGCACCGACCTTTGCTTCCAAAAGGGACACTTTGTACAGAGCAATCAAAAAATACCTAAACGCGAAGAAATTGGTACTTAGACACACAAACGATGTATCTATACCGGAATCATTATCCGGGGGATTTGTAGTGAATGATGATAATGGACGAAACGAAATAATAGTGTGTGCTACAGAAATATCCCGGGTGTTCATGGTCTCCCAAGAATCTGGCACCTATTTTGGTGATGCCACTTTTAAATGCGTTCCTAAGCCGTATTACCAATTATATTCCATCCATTTAGATGTAGATTCAGATGGGTATTCTACAAATATTGGTCCGTTGTGTCCAAGGTGGAGTGATGACCTGGTGAAGGTCGCGGGAATAATAATAATAATAATATACTTTATTGTGCACTATACAAAATGGAAATGGGAATCCGGTGGAAACGAACGGCAAAGGACCGGTCTGAATGGCGAGCCTTGGGGGAGGCCTATGTTCAGCAGTGGACGTCTTTCGGCTGAAATGATGATGATGATGATTGGTCCCGTGGCTTATGCACTAATGGCCAATAAAAACCAGGACAGCTATATGCGATTATTTCGTATATTGAAACAACAATTGGGGGTCCAGATAAAAAACTTCAAATGCGACTGGGAAATTGCACAAATAAATGCGTTTCGAGTAGTCTATCCAGAAGCAGTCTTTAGTGGCTGTTTCCACCATTTCAACGCAGCAATTCATAAGAAAGCGAATAAACTGAAAGCAAATTCAACGAGTTCGGAAAGAATGGCAGTTCAAAAATGCTCAATTTTACCATTACTGCCGGCAAACCGCATTCCGGAAGGATGGTTTGAAATTTTAGAGTCTGCGACAAATACTCCGGCTATGATCGCTTTTCGAAGTTATTTCGAAAGAACATGGTATCTTAAATTCCATCCGAGTGCATTAAACTGTGCGAATCAACGTCATCGCACCACGAACGCCGTTGAAGGATGGCATCGCAGACTACAAACTAAAATCCCAAAAAAATTTAGTTTGTTTTGCTTTCTTCACAAATTGAAAAAGGAGGCGAAGTTTGCGGAGCGTAAAATTACAAGGAGTCTATTTCAATTACCAACAAGAAATCGCAGACGTCGGGACACTGTATTTGACAGAAAATATAAATCAACGTTACTGCAGCTTCAACGTAACGAATTAACCACCAGCCAGTTTTTGACAAAAATGATTTACATTAGGCTATCAGTCTAATATAAGAAGTTGGTATAGTGTGGTATTGTTTTTTTGTTTAAACGAGAGTTAGGTCAAAACAGCTTAATTAATTTGTAACTGCAAGTTAATGTTTTTTTTTATTGTAAGTAAAGGAGATTTTGTACTATTTAGTTTATATATTTCAGGAATTCAATGGAGCTGTACTCGTAGCTCAGTAAATAAAAGCATTTTAAGAAAAAAATGGTTTAATTAAGGGAACAAACTGCTTACTACTTAGTTGATGATTCATATGTACATCAGACTAGGTTGACGCACTGAAATAATAGCTAACATGCGTGAAAAAAAAAACATTAAATGTTACTAAGTGCCATAATTTAGGGAAAAAGATCCCAACCCACACATGTATAAAATATGACTTTGGAACCTACTGTCAAAAGCAAAAGTCACAAATTTCAACGGTATTGTCTCGTGGATTGGATCCTTTTTCATAAACGTATAATCAGTAGCAGATATATCTCAGCGGGCAAGGTGTCCAAGAAAACATAAACATTTCAATAGTCATAAAATTATTGACAGCTAAGTTGTCATTTTGACGTATAGGTTTTCAGTTCGTTACTTATATCTCAGCTATTCAGTTTCTCTTTAATACGAACACCCTTATTTAATCATAATGACAATTACATCTAGATAGTCAGTAGACACTGGTAACTAAGCACTTAAATTTGAGCTTCTGTCATTAATACCTACACTCACTGCCAATCACGTACGTCAATAGCCAGGGTGCCACCAGTTGCTAAGCAGTTGTTATTGCAATGGTAACTAAGCATCAATATACATATTTTTACTTTACATATAATAAAAATGAGTTGTGAAATAGACATCTGGCTTTCTCACGGTCACGGAGCTAGCACTCAGCGTCCGATCCGATGCAAACTTCTACCTGTCCACACTATACGTAACAAGTCCGCGACAATGTCACGGTGTTCGGTTCGGCGATTACTTCTGTTTGACCACCTGGAGCGTATAGCTACTTCTGCTGATGACTGTACATCAATAGATCATAGATAACCACTTGAAAAGCACAGTTTTTCGCTTTTTGTACATTTTGCGTGTGTGGCTAATTGCGTATTGCACGTTTCGCGTAATGTGCATTTTGCGAGTATTGTGCATTTTGCGATTTGTACATTTTGCGAATGTACTTTTTGCTACGTGTAGGTACGTTCCGCGTGTTTCACAATGTGTGTAGGGTACATTGTGCGAATTGTACACTTTGCTATTAGTTACATTTTGCGTATAGTGTACTTTTTGCGTTTTGTGCATTTTGCTCCGAAGGGATCCTGTCTGGCCATAGCCATCCTGACAGCCCTGGTAATCGACCGCGTTTTAAATTAACCATCCGAACAGGGGCATGGTGTCAAGTAGCTGTAACACCATCGAGTTTAATGATTTTACGACTTCGTCATCTGTCGGTGCTGAATATGTTGGCATGCAGTCCTCCATATTTGTATCGCGCTTTAAAGCCTTGAGGTCTAACCTAGTGAAACTACGAAGTTGAATGGTTATGCGCTGAGGTTTAGGAGGTTTAATACGGTAGTTCAAATAAATAAGATCATGGTATGAAAAACCAGGGGCCGAAAATTGACCTACTGTGTCAACAAGATGCGTTGAGGAAACAATAATTATATCTGAAGTGTCTAAATTGCAATGAGTAGGTTCAAGCGGTAAAACAGTAAGGTCGGCAGATTATCGAATCTGCCGACCTTACTGTTTTACGCGTTCTAAGTAGACATGGGGATGTTATTCCCGTTCCAAAAAAATCACCTTGATTTTGTCCCATCCGTTGTTTCGTATCACGACATTTACTTTTCACCGTACCCTGCGCTATTACTGATATTTCTGTAACGTCAATAACAACTAATGTAACTCTATTACTAGTGTTACTGCTACGTCTGCTTCTACGTCACAAAATACATTAACGCTTTGACAATGAAGGCGTTTAATAATAGCTTTGAAAAAGTATAACAATACATACACAGTGCCTAAGTCGTGCTCCAACTGCAGTAGGAGTCTAAACTCACAAATGAATGAAACTAGTACAATAATGTTAATACAGTTAATAAGTTAACTACTTAAAATAAAATCTCTTTATTTCAGACCTGCAAGACCCATAGACTGTTATTAATACTTCTGCAATTATTTCACTATACCTGTGAGTGATATCGTAACGCTAACGTTGTTACTCTGTGACAAGTCACACTGTTACATTTTACCGGCGGATCACCGTGATTTTTTCATCGCGAAGTTATTTAACACCCACCTTTAGTTCAAAATTATCCTTAATAAGATCAGTAAAGTCGCCCATGATTATCTGATGCGCATACTCGATGCTAAGCGGTGCTAAAATTGCCTCAAAAATCTACAAAGTATAGTCAATGGTGGGGGGACAATATACTATTCCAAGAGCAGCCTTCGACCAGCCAATTAATATTACATTTATATATATACTAGTAGTGTACGAGAATAATACAGGTTTGTAACATTATAACAAGAAACATTTAATAATAACACATATTCAACAAGAAGATAAGTCGCCCACTTTTGACAATCTTTCTTGACGACGTGTTTGTTTTTGCGTCAGACCATATTGTATTAAATTCGGTCTGAGTCATATTAGGCTTTTAGTAAAAAGTGTAGGAACTAATCTGTGAATACAAATTTGGTAAAAACTTTTTACCAAATTTGTACTCACAGAATAGTTCCTGATAACGGTCTCCTTTATTAGACATTACGTATTATACTCGTAATTATAATTTAACTGAGCACTAAACAAACCACTGCACAATTTAAAAATGTACATTCTACATTCGCAGCAAAATTCACAAAACTTGTGTAAGTACTTAATGTAGTGGCGAGTCGGACCGGGCACCGGCACGACCGTGCGAGCGCGAGCGGACTAGCGGGCGGCCGGGGTCAAGCGCGATCCAAAATTTCGAAAAAGGTAAATGGACTCGATGTTTTTGACGTGCGAAATGATGATTTATAATTTCCTGCATGAGTAGATATTATTTATCGGTTTTGTAGGTGCAGGAAAAAAGTACACGTGAGGTCACCTTGTACCCCCCACCCCAACGTGATCAGTCGTGAGGTTTTCGTGACCCCCCTTTGGAGCCTCGCGAGAGTTCTGGATAAACTCTAAACAAATAAACTCAGATACGATTTTTTTTGTTAGTGAAACTATGTGTTTGATACGATATTCTTGAACTAACGTAACGATTATTTTCGTATTATAAGGATTTATTTATCGACGTTGGAGTTTGTGCAGCATACGAGACGTATTTTTATGAGTATTAACGCACAAATAAACGAAAAAACGGGAAAAACAGCTAACGAGTTTTTTCAAAAGTAGCGACGAACGGCGTTTCCAGATTACACTGATACATAGCTCATTTTATTTATGAAGTTTACAAAGAAACTAACAAAGGCGCCGATAAATAAGCGCCATCTATTGCAAAATGTGTGCATTAAGCAGGGGGGCAACCAAACAACACATGAAATGGCACTCCGCCGCTGCTCATAAGCAAAGTAGCTGACTCGAATATTCCTAGATGTCGTTAAACTGCTTGTGTTAGCCAGGCTCGCGCAACTAGGAACAAAATTTACAAAATTACACTTTTGTATGGAATTTGGTCAAAAAATAATGGCGGATACTGCTATCTCGCTCCCTCAGTTAATCCATCTCAGTTACATGTCAATGTCTCCTCTGGTCACTTTCGTTCAACTTGAGTGATCGCCATATTGTTTCTTTGTTAATCAGTTCGTAGTTTGGTTTGTAGTTTGTTATTTTGGTATTTATCAATGGTAGAAACCATAATTTAAAGTGAAAAAGTATGTAGTAAGAAGGCAGTGTGTCACGCAAGATCACGACCGGTAAGCAATTAATTGGAGATTATCTATTAATATGTACCACAGCAAGTTACATGTAAGCAAAATAAGTAGCGTTATTTGCAATTTAGTTTTATTCGTATGCATACTAGTGTTGGCAGTAACATATCGATAACTAGCTTATCATATATAATTCATATAGAACTCATGGTATTTTTCAGTTGCAGACAGTGGGTGAAATTATTGGCAATGAAGACCTAGCCTACGTTCCGATTGAGATTTTTTTATTTATTCATTAATTTATTTTATTTTTTGTTTTATTTATTAAATATATATATCACTTACAGATAAATCCAACACGTGATACATAATACACACACAAAAAATAAAAGAAGAAAAATACAAATAGAAATATAACTTACTAAAAACAACTACATACATACAATTATACATATAGCTACATTTAGTCTTAACTAACAAGTTGAATCAATTAAAATTTCTTTGTGGTGACCACTTTCAACCCAAAGATTTTAACCGAAAGAAAAGCCGTCTAAAGAGATGTTTAATATATTTTTTCTACTCCTGTACTTTTTTTCGCGACTCGTTAATTAAAATTTCTTTGTGGTGACCACTTTCAACCCAAAGATTTTAACCGAAAGAAAAGCCGTCTAAAGAGATGTTTAATATATTTTTTCTACTCCTGTACTTTTTTTCGCGACTTAAGCAATTATGAACTCTAATATAAATACATACTTTATTTATTCTATAAAAAGTCTATCTAGTCTATTGCCCAAAAACACACTCCTTACCCTTCTTTAATGAAAAATTAAAGCAGAGTTGGGTGCCACAGACTACTACAAATACTATGTTTAGTAGTCATTCTTTGGTGCGTTCAAGTGAAACTTTTATGATTAAAATCAGTGCTGCCAACTTAACGCAACTTTGCTACAATTTTTATGTATTAATTAATGCATAATACATTATTTACTAATATAAATACATACATTTATCATCTTTTTTTTGTTGATTAACAAGTTTTATCTATTTTAGGATATATTTATGAAAACGAAACAAGATTCGATCCCGATTTGAATTCAGTTTAGGTTGGATGCCAAGTCTAGCAAATTAAAAAAAAAACAAACCATAAACTAAATGTCATATTTTCGATTTCCCACCAAATTTCGTATTAAAAAAGAAAAACATTCTATTAGTACTTGTTTTCCGCCGCTTTTAGTTTTCTATGAACAGTAAAAAGGAGTAAAAAGTGATAATTCGGGGTAATTTTCATGTAAAAAGTAATCCAGCAATGGAAGACGACGAAACTCAATGTACGCCGGAACAAATATCCACAGTGGCGCAAGAAGTGACAAAAACCTGTTACCAGAAAAATCTCGGCACCTGTACAACAAGACTTATGATCATTTTATATCGTGGAAATTAGAAAATAAAGCATCTTCGTTTTCTGAGAACGTACTATTGGCATATTTTCATAATTTCCATGCCAAATTGAAGCCATCATCGCTATGGACCGAGTACTCCAAATTAAAGTCGACTATAAGTATATACCACCAAACCGACATATCGAAGTATTCCAAGTTGATGGCTTTCTTGAAACGAAAATCTGAAGGTTTCAGACCTAAGAAAGCTCAAAAATTCTCGCCGGATGAATTAAAAATATTTATAAATGATGCACCTAACCATACCTACCTATTAACCAAGGTAATTACATCTACTTTTTCATGTATCTGTTACTCCAACTTATTCAACTTATATGTACTTATTTTAACATTTTAAGAATATATATGATTGAAATAAATTGAATTGTTTTTATTATACTTTAATTGTGCAATAAATAAAACTGGTTTCTATTGTTATAGGTTGCTGTTATATTTGGCATAATGGGTGCATGCAGGAGACAGGAGATACATAAATTAAAATTAAATGATGTGATTGACGCGAATGATACACTAGTAGTCCACATCATGAACACAAAAAATAGAATAGACCGTACATTTACGGTTACGGGGAACTATTACCAAATATGTAAAAAATATATGAATCTGCGGCCGCAACCATGTAATAATCAAGACTTCTTCATACGATATGTTAATGGAAAATGCTACAGTCAAAATGTTGGCATCAATACATTTGGAGAGATGGGAAAAGCTGTAGCAGCGCAACTTGAATTACCACATCCAGAAACATACACTGGGCATTGTTTTCGAAGGACGTCAGCAACAATATTGGTTGATGCTGGTGGGGATATGACTTCATTAAAACGGCATGGTGGCTGGAGATCTACCGCAGTAGCAGAGGGCTATATAGAGAATTCTATGAGGAGTAGAATGGCAGTGTCAAAATTAATAATGTCATCTATAAACAAGACCGAACAGACCAATATGCCTTCCACATTAGTGGGTTATTTAGTGTCGTATTTGTATGGAGCACCTTGCAGATTTTCAACAAAGGACGCCACTTGGCAAAGTTGTACCTAATGGTCATCTGAGCAGATTTAGCCCTGTACCCACGAAATTCGTCCATGGTGGTGGGGGCTGGAGGGGGGTGAAAACCCCATCTACCGCGCTGCACTCTGAGCTCGATTTCTTCATAAGTTTAGTGAATAGGTCATGTTTGGTATCGTTTTCGTATAACTCAAGGATGAGGAATTCATATCTGAAACAAAATTTTCACTCGTCCGTAGAAAAAAACAGAGTTCTGCACAAAACTTGAAAATTTTTTTTTAAGAAATTATACACAATCGTGCACTACAATTAAACCGCGAGGTAATGCACCATAAAAAAAATATGAGTTAATAGCCCATTTTATGTGAAATGTATGAGCATAAACTGTATTGACAGATTTAACCTGCAAATGTGTAAAAAAAAAATAATTCATGTAGCGGCGGAGCTGCGTACTGACGAGAAGCTATTTTATTTCTACATGAGTTTAGAAAATAGGTCATGTTTGGTATCGTTTTTTGTATAACTCAAGGAAGAGTAATTAACTTTTGGAATATAATTTTCACTCGTTCGCAGAAAAAAAACAGTTCTGCACAAAACTTGAAAAACATTATATGAAATAGTACAAAATCTTGCCTTACAATTAAACCGCGAGGTAATACACTATAAAAAAATTAATTAATATAGAATGTACAGACATAAACTATATTGAAAGATTTAACTTTTAAATGTGTTAAAAATACAATACAATACAAATATTCTTTATTGCATACCTCACACAAATGAATCAGTAGGTTAGGTCAGGTAGGTAGACAACAATATAGAAATGAATAATTAATGAAGAATTATTTCTATTTAGCAGCGGAGCTGCGTACTGGTGAGAAGCTATAGGGTTTTTAATTTTACTGTTTGCTAATGACTTTGAATTAGGTGTATCTTAATCTAGAAGTAATTTTTTATGATATTCTTAACTTCTCAACATTAAAACAGATTGAGACTTGGTCCCATTGGTTTGCACAATTTTACTTGGAATTTTACTTTTGGTTACTCTTTTTAAGGGATCTACTGGGGATACTACTATATAATTACTGAAAATAAGGGATACATTACTGAAAATTAAAGCGAAACTACTTAAAGTAAAATATGTTTAAAAAATTGGGCCATTAAGAAGCTGGCAGCGTTTCCTTGATTAATAACTATGCTGATGTGTTGAGCGAGCTTGTAATCCACCAACATTTTGAATAGGTCCTTGAATAGTTGACGGGCACTGGGATGGGCCGAGGGTCTCGACACCGAACGGTATAAAAGTGTAACCAGTGCCGAGGTCCCTATATTTGTGCTTTTTAAGCTTTTCCGCCGTTTCGGCCTCCACGGCAGGGTGATTGCTAGTCCCGTGGAGGTGAGAAGGAGCCAGAGTGACTGTACAGCTTGCGTCTCACAGTCTAGGGGATGAGGGACATGCCGTCCGGCCACTTGCCATCGATTCTAGCGATGCCAATTGGTTCAAGAAGAGATGGCACGTTGACTAGAGAGCGGCGGATGATGTCATTCAGAGCGGCCTATTTGGAAAAGCGGCCAACGGTTTCTGTGAATATCTTTCCATGGCTATCACCAGTGAGACCCGTCAACCAAACTGCCGCTAGGATACACCGGTGTGGAATACAGATAGGGAGCCCGAGTCGTAAACAATTCGCGATTCGGAGGGATTCAAACTACAATAAGGTGCCAGTGTTTGGCGATGGGTTCCTTGGTGCTTGAGGCCAATAGCCTGGCTCGTTTTCCTCCTATGCTGTGGCTCAGAAGAAAATTAAAAGAAATCCTTGACACATCGTCGTCGTAGCTCCTCTGGCAGAATGGATGGTACCTAAATCATTACCCGTGCAAGCAGACTATCAAGTGTTTTTGGTCTCCAAGCCAGTAATCTCATAGTTTGAGGGGAGACCCCGTAGGATTTTGCCTATTAGATTAATTGAGCTGTGGACAGGCACGCCTTTTCTGGATGTATTTAATACAGTTTCTTTTTTTGTCGGTAAAGGAAAGAAAAGCGCGTTTCATGATTCCGATAAAGACTAAAGCAGGAAATTTATACGAGGATTTGCCGTTTTTTTACAGATTTGTTATTATTGCTTTATATTACATGTGAAGTTGAGATGATCTTCGGCATTTAAAGTTATTTAATTATTTGTTAAATGTCTAACTCTTGTCTTTATTTTATATCAACTATTTGCACTGATATCAACATACGGTTTCCAGGTAAAATTGTGAGGATACCAATATAACCAAATATACAAAAATTCGGAATTATGGTTATCTCAATATGTTTTAATATTAAGAATATCATAAAATATTACTTCTTCATTTAGAAGCACCTAATCAGTTTCATTATCTAACAATAAAATTAAGAATTCTATAGAATCTTACCAGTACGGAACTCCACCGCTAAATATAAATTATTTTTAATACATTTCAAGGTTCAATCTGTCAATAAATATAGTTTATGTTTATACATCCTACATAAAATGGGCTATTAACTCATATTTGTATACTGCATTACCTCATGGTTTAGTTGTAGGGCAAGATTTTGTAGATTTTTTTGAAATTTTTTTTTCAGGTTTTGTGCAGAACTATTAAATAATTCTTCATTAATTATTCATTTCTATATTGTTGTCTACCTCTACCTACTGATTCATTTGTGTGAGGTATGCAATAAGGAGTATTTGTATTGTATTGTATTTTTAGAACATTTAAAAGTTAAATCTGTCAATATAGTTTATGTCTGTACATTCTATATTAATTCATTTTTTATAGTGTATTACCTCGCGGTTTAATTGTAAGGCAAGATTTTGTAGTATTTCATATATTTTTTTTTCATGTTTTGTGCAGAACTGTTTTTTTTTTCTGCGAACGAGTGAAAATATGTTCCAAAAATTAATTACTCGTCCTTGAGTTTCACAAAAACGATACCAAACATGACCTATTTTCTAAACTCATGTAGAAATAAAATAGCTCCTCGCCAGTACGCAGCACCGCCGCTACATGAATTTTTTTTTTTTACACATTTGCAGGTTAAATCTGTCAATACAGTTTATGCTCACACATTTCACATAAAATGGGCTATTAACTCATATTTTTTTTACAGTGCATTACCTCATGGTTTAATTGTAGTGCAAGATTTTGTATAATTTATTTAAAAAAAAAATTCGAGTTTTGTGCAGAACTCTGTTTTTTTCTACGGACGAGTGAAAATTTTGTTTCAGAAATGAATTCCTCATCCTTGAATTATACAAAAACGATACCAAACATGACCTATTCACTAAACTTATGAAGAAATCGAGCTCAGAGTGCAGCGCGGTAGATGGGGTTTTCACCCCCCTCCAACCCCCACCACCATGGACGAATTTCGTGGGTACAGGACTAAATCTGCTCAGATGACCATTAGGTACAACTGTGCCAAGTGGCGTCCTTTGTTGAAAATCTGCAAGGTTGATGACACTAAATAACCAGCTACATCTATGTTGGAGCCTAAAGATAAACAAACTCCCTGTCACATGAACGCATCTCCAGCTAATGCCAATTCTCCACTTACAAGCAACGTCCATTCTCCATCTCCTGCCAGGATCAGTACTCCATCTCCAACATTTACTGCTGATATTGATAATGCTACGTTGTCCCAGATCATTCATCAAAATGCTGATGTGCACATAAATAGTGAAACATCAAACACCAGTCAACCATCTATTACCATTTCGCACAACACTATACAAAATTTTCACTTACACTTTCATAAATAAAATTTTATTTGTTATATTTTGTATTTCATTGTAGTCTAGTCGTAGAAAAAGTATTATATGCAACGTTGAATAAGTAGGTCAAAAAACGCTCGTGGCGTCTCCCTTTGCGATACTCGCTAAAGCTCGTATCGCAACCCACGCCACTCGCATTTTTTGACCCCTGTTATTCAACTGTTGCATAATATGAAGCAACACAACTTTATACTTTTTTATTTTATTTAACTCTAGCCCTATCCACTGCGGAATAAGCGCATGGACCTCGTAGTGACCCGTAGGGACCCCAATTGTTAATAAAGGAGCATCCATTCTTAATGTGTGGTGTTTAGGCCATAAACATCTCACGTAATTAATGGACGCCCTCTAACTGAGATTTTAATAAACATGGAACCCACGACGTCATTAATCATATTTATCGATATCGTTAACCGTACTACATCAAAATTACATCCCTATCGCGCTGTTATGTTGGCATTACCTATTTCCTTTTTTATTTTATTGTGGTACAGAATGTTTGCCAAACTCTACGTCAATGTCATGCAATGACAATGTCACTGTCATCCAAAACTTAGTTCGAAGTCCCGTCTCTTAGAACGTAGTGGTTATATTCTCTTTGGTTAATATGTACACTCTTGGTAAACGGTCACTGCCGCTTCAGGTCATTCAGAATCGTTTTCTCCGTAGGGCGACTGGTGCTCCGTGGTACCAGTCGAACCTCAGTCTGCACCACGACATGGGGATTAGCACTATGTATGGTTTCTTTAAGCAGACTGCCAGACGTTACTTTGACAACGCTCCCCGTCATAGGAATCCGTTAGTTAGGAAGGCTGTCGACTACGTTCCCATCCCTCCCCCCTCTGTCGTTACTCGGCGATCACTGATTAGGGGCCGCACGGTCCGGCGTCCTAGGCACACACTTACGGACCCGGACGACGTAATCACAGCGTCTATCGAAAGATGGAACGCTGCGCTTGCGGCGTCCAACTCTGACACGACGCGTACACTTAGGCATTCCCGCCGGCGGGGACGTCCACCGCGCGATCGCGACAACAGTGACACATATAGTCCCTATTCGTCCCGGTACCGCCGCACACCGGGTAGAGTCAGTCCGACCCAGGTCGGGCCTAGCTGAGTTTCTTGCTGGACTCTTCTCAGCTAGGCTAGGTTTAGTGAACCAGCGACAAAACTCCCAGTAGCTCGATTCCACTTACACCTCAGATTCGGTTGAAACCGCTCAACCAATCTCACTAGAGCGCAAACTCTTAGAGTATTCCAGTGTTCCAAACCACACGCGTGGTCGTGCCGGAGGTTTACCCCTGGATTTTCCCCAGGCTACTCTCCAACCGCGCACTCCTATCGCTTTATTGGGCCCGGCCCAATAAAGCGATAGGAGTGCGCCTCCGAAAAAACGGTCACTGGCTTGACATGATGTAACAAATATTTTCAGTTTAATTTGTTATAATAAACATTTTTTTCTATTTCTATAGGAGTGCGCTTCCGAAAAAACGGTCACTGGCTTGACATGATGTAACAAATATTTTCAGTTTAATTTGTTATAATAAACATTTTTTTCTATTTCTATATTTGCAGTGTTTTCAACTTACGTATTTTAAATTACGTTTGAATTGACGTAATTTTTAATTAACACGTTTCGCAAAAAATATACAATTTCCGAATAAATCTTCCAACAATACACTTATGACATGGCTAAGACACGACTAATTAATGGATTAATAATGTAATTTCTCGATGTTAAATTGCGTACCCCATTAGACTTCTTTCAGGCGGGACAGGAAAAAGATGGACTGCAAACGCGTGGAGGAGCTATTGGTCCATGAAAGGAGACCTATACCACTGTTACTCACACTTGTCATGGACATGTGCATACTTCCAGTTCTCACCTACGATGCACAGACTTGTCGGTTCACAACATCTCAAAAGTCTAAACTAGGGGTTTGCCAGGCGGGCCTTGAACAATTTCAATCCGATTTTCTGTTTTAAATCTATTTTAACACAATTTTTGACACATCCTGGCAGTATCTCATTATGTCTGGTACACCGTTTAAAATGCTCGGTATTAAGTATCTTCCGGCACGCTTCCCGTAATAGTTACATACCCTTAGCACTACCAGTTTCTTCAGATATACTTACTTGGCAACGCTTCGTTGTTCAGTGCTGCGTCGCTGCGTGATTCAGTGGTTTATAAATAGTCACTACGTCTATATCCTTCTATGGCCATCAATAGCGCACACTTTTCCTGTACTGGAAATATATTGCAAATTGAGAATAGTCTATCGTAGATAATTATGACATCATCTTTTTTAATGTTTTTATTTACTAAGTATTCTAGGAATCCTGATGTATACGTTTTTAATACTATCAGTATAGGTAGCGAAAGTGCGGCCGTAGCTGCTCAAACGATAAGACAATATCGAGTCAACAAGGGCATTTATATGAGGTCATAACACTAATACTAGGAATTATTTTAGCCCATACTAAAATTTCTATCCTGTAGCCTCTAGCCGAAATAACATTATTCATTTTTAACAATATCGGATATTCCACCTAAAGCTGCATCTGCATTAAATGGAATATCGGATATTGTTTTTTCTTGCCTTTTTAAATAGTTTTCCAGTAGTTCCGTTCTACTACTATATACTGACATATCGACTTCCGAAAAAAGTTCGCCTTCATCGACTTTTGTTGTTAATGAAGATGATGCTTGATCAACGACGACAGTAGATGAACGCGACTTGGTCACGTTCTTTTTTTTTAATTTTGTTGTAATTTTTCCGCTTTGGCTTTACGAGCATTGTGAGTGTGGGAAAACAAGGTTTCTAGCCCGCATATCCGACCGGTTTAGCCTAGTGGGTAGTGCACCTGCCTGTGAAGCTGACGGTCCTGGGTTCGAATCCCGGTCAGGGCAAATATTTGTGTGATGAGCATGGATATTTGTTTCTGAGTCTTGGATGTTTTCTATGTATTTAAGTATTTATATCTATTAAATATATCGTCGTCTAGTACCCATATCACAAGCCTTCTTGAGCTTACTGTGGGGCTAGTTCGATTTGTGTAAGATTGTCCTCTAATATTTATTTATTATTATTTATTATATTTCACAATAGTTAAAGTTGTCCAAGATTAAGGAGTCGCACACCGTAGTGTACTGCACATCTTGCACTGAAGCTGTTTTTTGTTAGGTATATATTCCGGCATATGTCTCGCGGCGGTTCCAGTTAGGATGTGCTTAGGTATTTGACTAGTATTCCCGACTGCGACGGTACTATCATGCAAAGTGCATTCAATTGACTTATACTTTATAATGAATTGCCGAATAACTTCCAATTGAAATTTTTTTTTAATCTTTCTTTTTGATTGTTTTTCAAAACACGGTAAATGAAAAATGCATTTAGCAAATGCATGTCGAAAATGTCAAATGATAGTTTTTTGTACCATTTCACTGATTTTATTATGCATTCCATTGTACCCATCATCATATCGGCGGTGTCGACCGATCCCATATTTTGTGTGTAATCGTTAACACATTCCGGCTTCACTACTGGTAAAGTGGTAGCTCTATCCAATTTATTAGACGGTCCCATTGACGCATCGTGAATTGTAGATAACATGTAAACATCCTTCTTATCTTTCCATTTTAATGCCATCGTGAATATTGTGCTTCAACCTCACCTTTTCGCAATTTACGCCTAAAAGTAGGCATTCCTTGTCTGTTTTTTTTTCACGGTTCCGTAGGCGTAAATGTTGTTATCCAACAAATGCTTGAACTAACTTGATGCCAGTTATCTGTATAAAGTTTTCTTTGACTACCGTAATAGTCAGTCATCACCACCAACCCCTAAACCTGAGTCAATTACCTCTGTTTCAGTTCCGGCGTACACGATGAAATCAATTATAATGTTTGTTTTGACATCGCATAAGACAAACATTTTTATACCGAATCGATGCCGTTTATTCGGCAAATATTGTTTTAATATTAAGCGTCCCTTAAAAGGTACCATGCTTTCATCAATACAAACCTTACTACCTGGTGTATAAGGCCTCTTTGTGTTTTTTGCGAGCATGATCTATCAAAAATCGGGTTTTATGCAATCTATCATCAGCACCATTCGACGGCCCTGGTTTGCAAAAGTGCAGCATATCCAAAATCATGCAGTAACGATTACGCGTCATAACTTTACCGAAAATCGTTGAGAAGAGCAAATTATCCTTAGACCAGTGCTCCTCTATGGTTAAATGCTTGTTTCGGGTCATCAACATTGCTACAGCAATGAAACAATACATTTCTTTAACGGTTACATCTTTCCATTTTTGAAGCCTTGCATGTGTCCTTAGATCAACGTTTAACACATAATATCTATAGTTTCAGTTGGTTAAATCACAGATTTCTTGGACTAGCTGTTCATCCAAGAAATTAACAAAAAAATCTAACTCTGGTGATTCTGTGGTCAAATTCAGGCCCGGCGATACACCAGCAGTGAAATAATCAAATTTTCGCAGCATATCCGATTGAGATGATGATTGTGACGTCCAATAAAATGTCGCTGGTTTTTTTTTTATTCTGACATTTTCGTGAATGACAAGCACCGCCATTGTTATTGATAAATTGAGCGATAGGTTCCAGTTCCTCGTCATCATGTTGTAACTGTAGAACATTATACTATGGTAATATAAAAACATAGGTTTCTACTTGCAAAATTAGAAAACCGAATTATAAAAATACTAGCAGGTAGCCATGTTCTATTCTGATGTCTAAGCTACAATACTGGAAAGTTTCATAGAGATCCGTTCAGTAGTTTTTGAGATTAAGCGGAACGTACATCCATACATCAGCACAAACTCTCACGTTTATAATATTATTAGGATTAGGCTTAGGATAGGATGAAATTGGGTAGACAGACTTCCTAAGACGCAGGCAACAGCCAATATTCGCTCCCTATTTATTTGCATAGGAGTAAACGAGATACAGTCTATACATGAATGTATGGCCGGTTAGTTATAAAATCAGGATTCTGATGATTATATTAAAAACATGACACAACATGCATAATATATTATTATGATTATTTAAGTATGATTGTGATGTACTTGTGTTATGAATTTTAGTCACCTTTCTTAAAAATATGTAAATAAATAAAACCGTATGAAAAGAAATTGAAAAAAGAGGTAACTTTACACTACTTTTTCATCGAGCCGAATGTTGAAAATCGTGTTTTAAGCCAAATTTTACATTTATTATATATGTAAATTAATATATGTCGATTTCGTTTCACAAATTTATATACTTTTGGCTAAAAAACTGTTTGATTGGGTCTTACTTAGGTCTCTCCAAGGCCTCAAGCACACGGGAATAACAAAGGCTCGTAGCGTAGCCAATATTGAAGTCTAGTAAACAGAGACAAAAGGGAATGATGTACTATATCATATACAGTGTGTGTCTACGACCCGGGCTTTTATAAAGACTGATGATAATATGCTTCGTTAACAATTGTTTGCACGTATTAGTAAATCATAATTATGTTAATTAACGCCACAATTAAATTTTCTAAATCCGCAACTTAAATGTAGTAGACGTACTGTGTAATTGTCGTAATTCATGTCGTTTATTCACTGTCACAAGGCATGTCGTGGTACGGGGGTGAAAAACTGTGATAGCTAGCGTAGAATGTATTGTCGTCCTTGTCAATGCGTTTATGTATGGAGGTTTTAAATTAGTTGACCAGTTTTTTTATTAATTATTGACATAACAATTTCAAAAGTCTTTACGTCGGGTTGTCAAACTACAAAAGTAAATTATGTCAAATATGATATTCGTTTTTCTGCAAAATGGTTTACGATGCACGGGAATTGTCCGATATGCTTCTAATTTACGGCGAAACACGCGGAAATGCAGCTCACGCCTTAAGACTTTATCGCGAACGCTTCCCAAACAGACAACATCCACACAATGCTCGAGTGATAACAGCGGCACTACAGCGAGTGCCTGATAATAAGCCGATAGTCCCTGGTCAGCCTGAAGGGGCTATGAACGCAATTGTGCCAGTGCAACTTGAAGAAAGGATTCTCAGGCACTTTAGGCAAGTCCCAACGTCAAGTACTCGTGTTGCGGGCCGAATGTTCCGTAAGAGCAACAAAACTGTGCACAGGGTTTTAAAAAGGAATCGCAAACATCCTTTCAAGTTTTTAAAGGTACAAAAATTACTCCCTAGGGATTTGCCAATAAGGCAACATTACTGCGATTGGTTTTTACAAAAATGTGTCGATGAAAATGACTTTCAACAAAAAATAATATGGACCGACGAAAGTACTTTTTCTCGAAACGGAATGTGGAACCGCAGAAACACACATTACTGGGAAGATAAAGAAAATAATCCCCATGTGTTCCGAGAGACTTCTCATCAGTACCGATGGACAGTTAACGTGTGGGCAGCTATTCATAACAACAGGATCATCGGGCCTATTTTTATTGATGGGACTCTAAACAGGCGGAGGTTCTTAGATTTGATAAATGGTCCACTCTTAGACTATTTAAATACTCTTCCCGAAGAGAATCGCAATGAAACGTGGTATCAGCTGGACGGTGCTCCTGCACATTCAACCATAGTTGTGCGGGATAGGTTGAATGAGATTTTTGGCCAACGACGGACCGGACCGGGTTGGATCGGACGCTTTGGACACAGGCACTGGCCGCCCAGGAGCCCTGATCTAACCCCTTTGGATTTTTTTTTGTGGGGTGCTGTCAAAAATGAAGTGTTTGCTACCGACAGTGAAACTGTAGACATTATGAAAGACAAAATAACAGCAGCTTTTCAGCAACTGCAAGAAAGTATCGACTTTCAAACAATTCATAATTCAATTACAAGACGTTTTGAATTGTGTCGTAATCAGGGTGGCCGACACATTGAACACAGAATAAACAGAGTTTAGCTGAATTAAATTTAAATGATAGGTTCGTATTTAAGTTTTATTGAATTTGTAGATAATAAAGTTTTTATCAAACGTGTACAAGTGCTATTTCTTTGCCGTAGTTATCTTAGTGCAGTTAGACTTGTATCGCTAACTCTTGAAATAGGTACTCTTCATAATGATCAAAGTTTCTGTTGACTGATATTTACACCTAGGTATTTGTCAAATTACTGTGCTTTACATTGCTGGCAATTAAAATTTTGTTAGAAAATTAACAAAGTCTGAAATTTAGTTTATAAATTAAATTAATATCATGGTTACATTATAAATATACGTTATATTAACTTCCTTTAAAAAAAACCCAGGGTTGTAGACACACACAGTATATATTTACAAAAAAAAATCTCACCTGGATATGCTCGATATCCTCGAAAATATTCAATTCTTCGTTTTGTTCAAACTCGTAGTCATCGCAGTCTTCGCTTTCCAAAATACGAATTAATTCTTCTGCAGTAGACATTTTTTTGTAAATATCGAGAGCGAAAAATGTCCATGACAGAGTACATGACAATTACCCACTTACTGACATAATAGTTAACAATCAGAATGATAGACAATTGCGTTGATAAGGTTTTGTTATAAGTACTTCTTTTAAGAAGTTTTGACGCCTCTATTGTAAAGCCGAATTTACAACTGTAAGTTATTGGCGCAAGTTTTAAGACAAACTCTTATGCAAGACAAAGATGCAGACAACTGCCACTCACTCATAGCTGCAGTACAGTAATAACTTGCAGGTGTAAATCTTGCTTTTATCTTCCTATACTGTTTTACAGAAATGTAGTGAATCTCATACGTAACAAAACGGGTCAGACCTTTCCATTTTACGAATTTTGTTTCTTATTTACACCACTACGCCATCACTAGTACAGACTATTTACCGTCAATGACGTTATAGGCAAGCCTCTAAAGTGGTTGTTGGCGTATAAGGAACTATGATTTCCCGCGACCATAGAGAAGTGACTGTTACGCTATACACATATATATTTTATATCGACAGATCAATGTCAGTAAATCGTAATTAGACTTAAATTTTGTTTCAGTAGGTATTAATGCTAAGACGATGATTTTATTAATGTTATAAAATAGACTAGGGTTACAAATATTGGAAAAGACACCTTCGTAACAATATTTTCACAATAAACAAATGTAAATTAAACAGATCCGGCAACAGCACTAGCGACCACTTTATGGGCTATTGGCGTATGGGACACTTACATTTGCGTCAAATTATATCCGAAGAATAATCCCGAAATTTTCACATTTTGACCTGTCGAGCATTCGTCAATTCTTATAAGGAACAAAACATGAATTGATGTAAAGTTTAAGCCAGTAAAAACAAAAGAAAGCCGTTCATAATAGATTTTATTCATGATCAAAGTACACCTTCACTCCGACCTTTTTATGGGTTGTTGGCGTGGTGGGCATGACAGCACTCGACCACTTTAGTGGCTCTCGGCGTTGAAAGGGTTAACGTACAAGAAAGTTACGGGCATTTATGTCGCAAAAAACGTATATTTCAACACTCTCAAGGGAATCAAAATTTATATTTTCCCGTTGACCTAGAACTATGAAATTTGGCAGTAATATCGTCATGGTACTACAAGTACAGGAAAAAATCTAAAAACTGTAAATTTGTAATGAAATCATATAAAATATCCTCTTAATGTTATACATACGTAAGTTTGTATAACATTAATACTTAATGTTTGAATCTTTGGATGTTTGTTACTCAATCACGCAAAAACGGCTGAATGGATTATGATGAAACATTGTATACATAGAGTTTTTAGCCTGGATTAACCTGTAAGATACTATTTATCCCTTAAATCATCCCTCAAATTGATGAATTTGGGGGTGAGAGTTAGACCTATGAAGTAGACCAAAGTCATGTAGATATTTACAATGCCTGCTGACATACGGAAAATTCGATTAAGATGAACCAGTATAAGGTTGACCTCCGAATACGCACGTATTTGTTACGAATCTCAGGGTCAAGATATAATAAGGACGTATGGTGAGGCGACTCTATAGACAGTTGTCAATATCACAATATTTGACAACGTCATTGGCATTGACGTGTCATTTTATACCATATTAATCATTGACTGAAAGTCGCGGCGCGACTATCGGTGTTGCCTTCTACATTCCAAGTATAAAAATGACGATAGTTGCGTATGCCAACACTGAATCGGTAATAGGGCTGCGCTATTTCATTCATTCTTTTGTGGTTAAAATCTAAAAGTATGTCTATGGTTCAAGCGATAGCCCGTGGTCAGCAAGTTATAAGGCTGTGGCAGTTTTTTAAGAATCGGGGTTTGAAAGTTATGCGCCCCCGCTACTTCAATTCAGACCCTATTGAAAACTTTTTTGGGCAGGTTAGGGCGTATAGCTTTCGTTACAACGATCCAGACTGCCACAGCTTCATTGGTACTTTCAGATCGTTATTAATAACGAGAAAAAGAAATTTCCACAGTAACAGTTTTAATTGTGAGAGTGACCAGGCGGACCAGCTCTGGAGCTTAGCAGAGATTCTAAGAGTTGCACCGGGCAAGAATACCAGCCAGTCTGCCGAACAAGAACCAACTCAATCTAATCAGAACCTGCCTGATCGCTCACAAAATATTAACGATATGGTCACTCAAGCCCGGGCACATCGCCTTCAAATTCATTCCCGGGCTTATACTTGTGGATGAGTAGTGAAAAAAGTTTTAATACAAAATCCATGTAATGCTTGTAAAAAAAAAATAACATGTGAAAAAGAACTCCCAATCCACGTGTACGTGAGTCATAGGGAGTTCAAGGATGCTCGTAAACTGACATTTCCATCTGAGAAAGCAGTTCGGTGTTTCGGCACAATTATGAAGCAAACGAACACGTTATTAGAAACTAGCCCGCATGTGGAAGATATTCCTAAAAACGTGTTGGTTGCCATCAAAAGTAATGATTCAGAATTAACATGTCCGACACACAAAACTAGTGGCTTATTCGAGGAGTGCGTAGTATAACTCGCTATCTTCAATTGGGTCAGAATTATAAATAAAATATTAAAAGGCACTGACACCGAAAGGTTACGCAGTAAACCTTACTACCCATGCAAAAAAAAGCATTTGAAAAAAATAAAAAAATAAAAACACAAAAAGGTAAATGATATTCTGGTTTTGACAAGAGATTATTTAACATGCATTGTTTATCAGTATGTTGCTGCAACCAAAATTGCGGTTAGACACATCAAATCAAAATAACAGTTTCTTTTCGAACCAGTGCAGTTAGGTTTTGGCTCAAAAGGTGGGTGCGAGGCAGCCGTCCATGCCTTAAGGAATTACCTTATATGCGATGATTGTGAAATTGTAGTCAAAATTGATGTGAAAAATGCTTTCGATTCGGTAAAAAGGGACAGTTTGCTGACGGAAGTAAAATACAAAATTCCAGAACTTTACAACTATCTTCTCCTCTGCTATGCAGACCCTTCTAAATTAATGTATTAGTCTCATGTATTACCTTCTGAGGTTGGTTATCAGCAAGGCGATCCTCTCGGGCCAGCTATATTTGGCTTGGCTATAAACCCAATAATAATGACGGAACCCTAGGAAGCGATGTGGATACTGTGCTCTCTGATTTGTCTTTTATCAAAACTAGTTTCGAAAATATAGGTTTAGAACTAAATTTTAACAAATGTGAACTCTTTATTCAAAAGACTTCTTATAGTTTGGCCGCTTTAATAAATAAATAAATATTTTTTGGACAATCTTACACAAATCAACCCAGTCCCAAACTAAGCAAAGCTTGTACTATGGGTACCAAGTGACGATATACATAAATAAATACTTAAATACATAGAAAACATCCAAGACTCAGGAACAAATATTCGTGTTCATCACACAAATACATGCCCTGACCGGGATTCGAACCCGGGACCTCCAGCTTCGAAGGCAGGGTCACTACCAACTAGGCTAAAGCGGTCGTCATTTAAAACCCAAATTTGATTATCTCCCTCCTACCATCAAAATAATCGACAAATATTCATTCACTTTACTTCCTGGGTTCTCCTATTTTTGAAGAATCCATCCCCTATTATATTTCTAACTGTAGTATATATATTTAGTTTATGGTTGTGCTCTATATTGTCTATGTTTAAGAAAGTAATAAACATTCTTAGACCAAGCAAGTAATGGTTGCTGTTTGATTTTATACAGATTCTTATATTACATAGGCAAACATGGAAACTATAGCATCAAAATTAATAGATTATTTCCAAAACGGGTGGCCAAATTCATTATCCAAGATACCAAAAGAATTGGTATATTATTACAACATTAAAACAAGCTGTCTGTTTTGAAGATGATCTGATATTCATAGACCACAGGCTATATGTTCCAAAATCACTACAAAACTTAATAATGACCAAACTGCATGAATGTCATTTTGGAATGGCAAAGACAAAAGCTCGGGCAAAGACGTTATTTTATTGGAAAAACATGTGTACTGACATTGACAATTTTATTGCGGGCTGTAGTGTTTGCATCAAACATTCCAATAACAACATAAAAGAACCAATGTTCATAAGAGAACAACCTGAACTCCCATTTCAGCACGTGACCATAGATATTTTACAATATGGTAATGATGATTATTTGACTCTAGTTGATCACTATTCAAAATGGATTGAGCTATGTAACATTCGAAACAAAACAGCTGAAGCAACAATTTCTGTTTTAAAGGGTATATTCTCAACTCATGGCATACCTGAATTAATATACTCTGATAACATGCCATTCAACTCATTGGCATTCCGAGAATTTGGGATCGAATGGGGATTCAATAGCAAATTCTCAAGTTCCCATTACCACCAAAGTAATGGAGCTGCAGAAAGGGCAGTGCAGACTTGTAAAAGTTTTCTAAAAAAAGCTGCTGAGACAAAAGCTGACTTTGAATTTTTTCTATTTTTTTTTTTTAATTAATTATGGCCTGGATGCGAGTCCTTTAAGATATAGAAATACTCCAATAGTCAGTCTTCAAAAATCTCCAGCTGAGTTGTTGTTTAACAGACTTTGCAGAACTAAACTTCCAATAAAAAAGGATTTACTTAAACCAAAGTTACATTCGGATATACAAAACTTACTATTGAAAAATAGTTACAAAAATAAAGCGTATTATGATCAACACTCAAGAATTAGTAATGAGATTTTAAAAGAAGGGCAAAAGGTAGTTTATAAAGAAAATGAAAACAGTAACATTTGGAAACCGGCGACAGTCTATAAGGTCACTGACAACCCACGTTCTGTAATAATAAAGGACAACCATGGGAACTTAAAAACTAGAAACTGCTGGTTCATCAAGGTGGACCGGAGCAAAGAGTGTGCGCAGCCAACCGTGCAGTCTGCTTGGTCTCAGATTGCTGTCCAACAGCCATCTGAGACGGAGTCGACACCCACAACTCCCGAGTCCAAAGAAACAGGTTGTTCTCCAGCAGTTTCACTTAGGAGATCTAATGCTCAGGAGCTCCATGAGCTCATACCGCCTTCCCCCTTCTTCCATCGGACATCCAGACGTACGGCTGGATACCATCCTTACTTGGTCGAAATTCCTCTTATTCGAACCAAGCGCTTTGCATCATCTTTTATAATGCGCACTTCTAAGGTTTGGAATTCTCTGCCGGCGTTTGTGTTTCCGAGCTCATATAACCTAGACCTTTTTAAGGCACGAGTGAATAGGCACCTTCTGGGTGAGCTCGCTTCATCGTCGGCCTCATCTTTGCCCCCTGGCTAGATGCTGGCCAAGAGCGATCCCATTTTTAATAAAAAAAAAAATAATAATAATAAAAAAATAATAATAGAGATGTTAGACCTAGACATCTGTATGATTACGTTTGTAGTACTATGTAATACATTGATAAGGTTCAGTTTTATTTAGTTTGTTTTCATTTTTGTTTGAAAAAGGAAGATGTAGTATATATATTTAGTTTATGGTTATGCTCTATATTGTCTATGTTTAAGAAAGTAATAAACATTCTTAGACCAAGCAAGTAATGGTTGCTGTTTAATTTTATACAGATTCTTATATTACACTAACACTATTCCCAAATCCCAAAGTCACGCGAATCGTTTACACCCACATTATGCACTTGCGATTCTTAAATGTCTTTTGTCCCTAAATTTACATATGTGCTTCGTTGCTGTTATGGTAACCGAGACATCCTGGTCCCAAGCGTCCTTCCCTATTCGATACGGAGGCCTAGGAATCCGCAAAATTTCCAGTGTGGCCTCCTCCGCCTTTTTGGCGTCCAACCATAGCACGTCTGTTCTCATAGGAAATATCCTAAAGGATTTGCCCACATGCCGTGAGATTGCGGGCTTGGAACATGCCAAGAATGCTTGCCCAATAGAAAAGAGGCCGAAGAGCTGGCGACTTCCTCGCACAACGTATCAGCATTGCGATACAGCGAGGAAATGCTGCCAGCATCCTCATTACAATGCCCAAGGGCCTGTTTTAGATTTAAGTTGGTTGTAATATTATTTAAGTTATTTAACTATTATTACCGCCTGTAAATCAATAAATGTTTGAAATTACGTAAGTTAATTTAAAAACATTAAATTTATCCTGAAGCTGAGGCATGTAAGTGTATGTAAGTTCGGCTACAATGCAATATTATGGTATTACCGACCTGATCTGATGATGGAGATACAAGGTAGCCATAGCCACTGCTTAACCACACAAGATAAACAACTTTTCAGTGTGGGCACTGATACCTTCGTACCTGATGACGCGTCAATGAATATTAACCTTTCTAATTTTTTAATCGCCTAATATTCTGGCTAGCTACCAGAAATATACCCTGAAGGATGGTACCAACGGTCAACATTTGTCGAGCATGCCGCCGTCCCGGAGAGTCACTCAGACATGTCATTTCCGGTTGTGGTCATTTTGCTAACGGCGCAAACTTGCACGGACATAATTTGGTAGACAGGATCGTTCATCAGCAACTTGCTCTTTTATGCCGTCTTGTGGACCTTCACACCTGGGTCAAGGGTCAAATATTGAAGGCGGTATTGTTGGAGATGGTAGCGGATAGTCAGGGTCAAGAGGTGCCTCTGTCTGTCGCTCTAAGGGCCCTAACCTAACCTAACCACCGGTTGCTATAAGGACCCGCCTCGATGCCATTAGATTGTGAAAAACCTAACCTAAGAATGAAAATAAATAAAGGAATAGAAATAATACTTTATTTCTCTCATGTTAATATGCATAGCAGGTCTTAAATATGCTAGGTTAAGTTACGCCACGAAACCCTGTACGGGTATTGCAAGTTTACCGATATAAATACACTAGCGGGGGCCCGCGACTTCGTCCGCGTAGATTTTAAATCGTAACAAAGATATAATTGAGGTTATTTTGTTTCTGACAGTTGTCTGATGCTATTAATCTTTTGTGAAAAATTTCTTTAAAGCAAAAAAAATATGACCGCCATCTTGGATTTGAAAATGGATGTCATTTTCGTAATCGGCACCCCGAGGAAACACAAAGATGACGCCCATGTCGATTTTTAAGGAAGATTTGCTCCCCGTACAAAGTTGGAACCCCTTTTCACCCCTTTAGGGGACCAATTTTGAAAAACGCTGAAATATGTTCTGTTGAATTTAAACATACAGTCTATTTACGAAGCATCAAATCTCTAACTTCAAAAAAGATTTGCTCCCCTTACAAACTTTGAAGCCCCTTTTCACCCCTTTAGAGGAGCAATTTCAAAAAACGCTGAAATAAGTTTTTTTTGTAGTAAAACAGAGAGTCTATATACGAAGTTTTAAATCTCCCGTCTTTAAAAAAGATTTGCTCCTATACAAACTTGGAACCCTCTTTTGACCCCTTTAGGGGAGCAATTTTGAAAAACGCTGAAATAAGTTTTGTTGTATTTAAACATGGAGTCTATTTACGAAGTTTCAAATCTCTAACTTCAAAAAAAATTTGCTCCCCGTACAAAGTTAGAACCCCCTTTTCACCCCTTTAGAGGAGCAATTTCAATAAACGCTGAAATATATGAAGTTTTAAATCTCCCGTCTTCAAAAAAGATTTGCTCTTATACAAACTTGGAACCCTCTTTTGACCCCTTTAGGGGAGCAATTTTGAAAAACGCTGAAATAAATTTTGTTGTATTTGAACATAAAGTTTATTTACGAAGTTTCAAATCTCTAACTTCAAAAAAGGTTTGCTCCCGTACAAAGTCGGAACCCCCTTTTCATCCCTTTAGAGGAGCAATTTCAAACCACGCAGAAATACGTATTTTTGTAGTTAAACAGAGAGTCTATATACGAAGTTTTAAATTTCCCACTTCAAAAAAGATTTTCGCCTATACAACCTTGGAACCCTCTTTTGATCCCTTTAGGGGAGCAATTTTGAAAAACGCTGAAATAAGTTTTGTTGTATTTAAACATAGAGTCTATTTACGAAGTTTGAAATCTCTAACTTCAAAAAAGATTTGCTCCCCGTACAACGTTGGAACCCCCTTTTCACCCCTTTAGAGGAGCAATTTCAAAAAACGCTGAAATAAGTTTTGTTGTATGTAAACAGAGTCTATATACGAAGTTTTAAATCTCTCACTTCAAAAAAGATTTGCTCCCCGTACAAAGTTGGAACCCCTTTTCACCCCTTTAGGGGACCAATTTTGAAAAACGCTGAAATATGTTTTGTTGAATTTAAACATACAGTATATTTACGAAGCATCAAGTCTCTAACTTCAAAAAAGATTTGCTCCCCTTACAAACTTTGAAGCCCCTTTTCACCCCTTTAAAGGAGCAATTTCAAAAAACGCTGAAATAAGTTTTTTTTGTAGTTAAACAGAGAGTCTATATACGAAGTTTTAAATTTCCCGTCTTCAAAAAAGATTTGCTCCTATACAAACTTGGAACCCTCTTTTGACCCCTTTAGGGGAGCAAATTTGAAAAACGCTGAAATAAGTTTTGTTGTATTTAAACATGGAGTCTATTTACGAAGTTTCAAATCTGTAACTTAAAAAAAGATTTGCTCCCCTTACAAACTTTGAAGCCCCTGTTCACTCCTTTAGAGGAGCAATTTCAATAAACGCTGAAATATGATGAAGTTTTAAATCTCCCGTCTTCAAAAAAGATTTGCTCTTATACAAACTTGGAACCCTCTTTTGACCCGTTTAGGGGAGCAATTTTGAAAATCGTTGAAATAAATTTTGTTGTTTTTAAACATGGAGTCTATGTACGAAGTTTTAAATCTAACTCAAAAAAGATTTGCTCCCCGTACAAAGTTCGAACCCCCTTTTCACCCGTTTAGAGGAGCAATTTCTAAAAACGCTGAAATAAGTTTAGTTGTAAGTAAACAGAGAGTCTATATACGAAGTATTAAATCTCTCACTTCAAAAAAGATTTGCTCCTATACAAACTCGGAACTCTCTTTTAACCGCTTTAGGGGAGCAATTTTGAAAAACGCTGAAATACGTTTTGTTGTATTTAAACATGGAGTCTATTTACAAAGTTTCAAATCTCTAACTTCAAAAAAGATTTGCTCCCCTTACAAACTTTGAAGCCCCTTATCATCCCTTTAGGGGACGAATTTAGAAAATCGCTGAATTTAGTTCTGTTATATTTAAACAGAAAGTCTAAATACGAAATGTCAAGTTTCTAAGTCCAAAAAAATTATGTTTCCCATACAAACTTTCATCGCTTGTTTTACTCCCTTAGGGGATGAATTTCGAAAAATCCTTTCTTATGCCTTGCATACGTCATGAAAGTAAGCTCTGGACCAAATTTGAAGTTTCTAGTTCCAGTAGTTTCGGCTGTGCGTTGATGGTAGATCAGGACTTCTTCTTTTATATATTTAGTTTATATATTTAGATAGAAGATAGATTAAGATTACAAAAGTAAAGTAGTTCATCTATAACTTACATATACATATTTTAATATCTAGACTCGAAAACAAAGTGTCTCCCTCTCTCTCGCCCGAATATGCAAGTGCGACAGAGAGGGAGATACTTCGGTTTCGGTTCGCAGTAGTCCCTCTGTATCGTGTCCTTTAATGAGATGTGCAATAAATAGTGTTTGTATAATATTTGTTGTATAAAGTTTCGTATGACTTACAACGTCCGCCATGTTCAGACATTTGAACGCACGTTATCACTCGATACACTCATATCACAATATGTATTGCGTGGCTATTGATGAATACTGAAGCAAAATCCATACTATTTTTAATACCACGATAACATTGATACCCCAGCAGTAATTGTGAGTTATAATGATCAAGGTCATGCCGCAGAGTATCTGGTCCAAAAGTTCCGCCACCGGGCATAACAGCATGCCCGGTGGCGGGACTTTGGGCTCACTCGCATCACCGTGGCACAACATCTTTAACGTAGAACTGGAATCACATGGTATGGCGGTGTATTGAACAGATTCGCGTAGGGTAGCTAACAAATGATGAGTCATTAGCAAATATTCCATCTACCTCAGCCTAGCCGAAATCTCTAAACATACTTTCCCTGTTAAAGCATTTCTTCGTACCATGGTGACGTAGTCGAGCCCTTGACTAGTTCTGAGGACGCCAAGCAAAATATTTTGTCGAGCAGAAATCTGTATATATACCTAAGTTACACTAGATGCATAGAAATAATTTTCTCAAACTAGCTAAGTACAACCTTGCTTCTCCAAATAGGTACGCATCTATTACATTGTTAAAACGGCTATATTTGGTAGCGGTATAATTTATATACAAATGATTTAATATATAAAACTTCGACTTATTTTATATATTAAATAATTTAGTAAGTAATTACAGAAGAATTTTATAAACTATAAATTACAGCAACATTAAACTCAAAAGTTGCCGAGGTATTTATATTATTTCACTAAGTATATTAATTTGTTATAGTATTGCAAAGATTAAAATGTAATGTGGGATAGAGAACAAATTATATACCTAGTTTGTGCTTACAGCAGCCCTAATTTCTAACGAGTAAATTGTAAAATAAATCACAAAATATCTATCTGTGAACGCAAATTAAAGTGTGTATACAGGGTGGAAGAAAGTTATGGGCCTTTAGTTAGCTCATTTTACTGAAAGGAAACATTCCTTTATTTTTAAAAAGAAACAATACTGCATTCAAAGATTTTTAAAATATCATATTTCAACAAGACGGTGGACGGGCAGATGGCCCACAATAGCAGAATTTCCAGGGCTTACCTTAATGAAAATTTCAATGTCTGGATAGGTACAAACGGGACGATTAAATGGCCAGCGAGAAGTCCAGACCTGACGCCTCTGGATTACTTTTTATGGGGTCATGTAAAAAATGAAGTTTACAAAACGTGTTATAATACTGTACAAGACTTAAAGGTTGGGGTAGAAAATGTTATTAGGAGCATACACCACAACACTATCCAGAGGGTTACACGAAATGAATTTCAACGTAGACTAAATTTGTGTAACCGGAACAAGGGGGGTCATTTCGAGCAACTTATCAGTTAAATTATTAACATTGTTTTTTTTTAATGTCCGTCTACGTTAAAAATTTGTTTCATGTTTGTGTTCTTTTTATTGATAATAAAATAAAAACAATTGTAGTTTTCACTTTTTTATTTCAATGACCAAATAAACGTTTCTTAGACAAAGTTTATCCCAAACAATAATCCTACCGATTCGTATAATAAACTAGGGAGGGTAAATTTTTAATTTTTAGTCGGTTCGATTCCCGGTTGAGACTGGCAAAATTTTAAAAATCTTTGTATGCAGTTATGTTTCTTTTTAAAAATAAAGGAATGTTTCCTTTCAGTAAAATGAGCTAACTAAAGGATTTAAAGCAGTTTCCCTCCAGGGCCCATAACTTTTTTCCACCCTGTATATGAATATATGTATATTACAACAATAAACCTAGTTTGATCCGATCTGTTTGTTGTCAATTTGGCACTCTTTTTTATGTCCCCAGCACATTTTTGAATAATGATATACTCCTGGACGACTAAATAGTGTCAACTTAATAATTACCTTTGCTTTATTTACCTAATATTTAATTAATTATCTAGGTGTACACAAACTTCAGCGGATTTGCAAGTGCGCGAGTATATTTCAAAATACTGCTTCCTATTTTAATACCAATCGTGAATTGAACTTATGTATACCTATTTATAAATAAATCTTTAATAATAACAGCTGATTGTGTAAAATTATATACACCTGTTGGAGGCGCTTTCAATTTTCGATTTATAGGCATTGTGAATATAAAAAACTTGATAAAAAAAGAAGTAATTGTTTGGATCCCAAATACTAGATGGCAGCATAGTAGTCACAGTTATACAACCTTGGCTGCATAAAACATTCCCTTCGTTCAGTTACGACGAAAAATATTCAATGTCAGTTTCTATATTTCCCTGCCACAGATAACACAATTCATAAAAAAAACCTAAAGAAGTAGGTCGTCTGATACGTAGTATCTCCTAAGTAGTCTGTGGTGGTCAGCCTTGCTGTCAATGTCAATAATATTTCAAAACATGGCGTCAACGACTCACAAAATAATCTAAATACAAGGTTTGGCAAAGTGCCTAAGCAGCAAAAGGCTATCAACAACGAAAAAAAAATACAACTTGCACAACAACTTGAGCTGGCTAATTCTGTTTTTTTTTTCCTAAGTGGTTTAATTCCTTACTTCGTAGTTAATTTATCCCTTCACTGACTCTGGAAAAGGCCCTCGAGGCTGCGATTTCTCTTTTATAATAATAAAACATGGCGCCACAAGGAAAAATGCAAGTGTTAATAATATTATGTTGAATTAGCTCAGCATGTTCAGTTCATCAACATATTAACTAACACAAATAATTAATGTTTTATACTCAGTGATCAACACATAATTGTTGATAGACTACATGTCCACCAACCTATGTTTCGCATGCGGCGAATTTTCGGGCCGCTCGGCGCACAGCGCTTGGAGGCCGAGTCGGTCCGGGTCAAATTGCTCCTAGCGGAACACGAGCCTGACAAGTCTGTCAAGCAATGGAACCATGTAAGTACTGGTCACAATTTTTGCATGTTTTGATCGTCCTATGTTATTAGACAAAACACAAAAATATTCGACACAACACAGAAGGTCCGATGTCTAAAATGGAAGTAGGCAGGTCACAACTAATAGAGGTAAAGAAAAATGGGGCAAGCTTACAATGGATTGCTACCCAAGAGAAGGCCATAGAAAGAGAGGCAGACCACAGAAGAGATGGGCAGGCAACATAAGCCATGTTGCTGGAAAACTGGAATAGAGTAGCAAGAAATAGACAGGAGTGGAAAAGGCTAGAGGAGGCCCTTGCCGAGGGGCCATCGGACATCCGATAGAAGAGCAAGACCTAATTAATAGAATATTAATTATCTTCATGAGTCTGAATAACAGACCAATAATAATAATAAAATAATTTTAATGTTTAAAATTACTGTAGACTATAACCTACCTAATACTGATGACATTTAATAGTGTATTATGCAACTGGTGTATAAGAAGGGTATAAAAAGGCGAGTGGTGTGGGTTAAGTAGTAAAGACACCACGAGCCTTTTTATACCAGTTAGACACCGTTCCATACAATACTTTTTCTACGACTCGTTTCAAATAAAAAGTAAGTATTTTTCAGACTTTTCATGCGCCATATTTCCTCTTAGTAAGTGTGCAACTTACCTACGCAGTTTCTTCACTAATGCTATATAACTTCTACATGGATTTTTAAAAGAATCAACGTACCTACACATTTTCTTCATGAACAATAAAAAATCGTTTTATTTAAGTAGTATATTCATTTATCAGCTTGAATGTTTTCGTTTTCAATTAAGAATTTGGTGGGAAACCAAAATATGACACTTTGTTTATGCTTTCTTTTTTTTAATTTGCTAGACTCGGCCGATCCGACCTAAACTGAATTCAAATCCGAATCGAATCTTAGATAAAACTTGTTAAACAACTGATATACTTATATGTACATGTTTCTACGTAGTTATAAGGCGCTTGCGCCGTTTCGTCCGACAGTAATAAACTAGCTCGCAAGCAAGACGGTTGTTTCACTCTAAATTCCTCAGTGGCGAACGAGGATTTAAAAGTACCCGCCCCTAAAAAGTAAAAATAAAAATATGGCTTTTTACGGGAATATATCAAATTTTGACTATAAAACCAGTGAGTGGCAAATATTTTATAGTAAATTAAATCAGTTCTTTGTGGTGAACAAGGTAGAAGATGAAGCGAATAAGCGCGCCCTTTTATTCACACACATTACGGACACAAAAAAATGATAAATGTATGTATTCATATTAGTAAATAATATATTATGCATTAATTAATTCATAATAATTATAGCAAAGTTGCGTTAAGTTGGCAGCATTGAGTTTAATCATGAAAGTTTCACTTGAACGCTCCGAGGAATGACTACTAAACATAGTCATAGTCATCTTAATCTCCACTCAATTGCTCAAAGGTTAGCTGGAAGAAATCCCTTACAGGGATAAGCTCGCCTTTGTACATATATGTCAACTGTTCTTGTAATTTATGTTATGTTTTACTCATGTACAATAAAGAATTTTACATACATACATACATAGTATTTGTAGTAGTTTGTGGCACCCAACTCTGCTTTTATTTTTCATTACAGTAGGTTTTACAGAATGAATAAAGTATGTTCATGATTGCGTAAGTCACGAAAAAAGTACAGGAGTAGAAAAATTAGTTTATGTTTCAGACATGGCGCGAAAAAAGCTAGGGACGAGGCAGGGCGGGCCCGCCAAGCCCGTAACCGGACCGGTAATGAGGTCACACAATACCAGAGTTAAATGACCAAGCAATAAAAAGCTTAAATACAATCGGCGCAAGTAAAGCAAGAAACGGGCGTCGGCGTAGGCTTCGTAAGTATCCGAAGTTCAATACAGATTTATGGAAAATGTATATCGATAAAAATCATTAGCTCCATGACAATACTTAGGTTATTATATTTATATTGAAATACAAGTACTAGGTGATATTATAATAATTACATAAATAGAAAGATGTCCGTCAGAAAACACAATGTAGGGAAGTCTATTTAGTTAAGAAAGTATTCTTCTCTCATGTCACAGGTCGATGCTGATCCAACCAACGCCAGCAGACACGCAGGCCTCCGCAGAACCTGACACAGAGCAGGTTCTAGAATTTCAATTTGAACCCGTAGAGGCAGAAATTGAAACTATAGAGCCTGCTGCAATACCTGAGCCTTCGCGGCGCCAGCGCTGGTGCTCGCAGCGCCACTCCACGCCGGAGTGGCGGCGCCCATGATGCTGCCCGACGCCGCACCGCCACACAACAGCACTCGCGAGGCATTTGTCCGCGCCCTAACTCCACTAGCCGAATTTTACAGGTTTGTTTTAGTATGCATTTATTTGTTTACGGGAATATCACCTAAATTATGTTTCATTATTTATATAATTGTATTATTACGCGAGTGATAGCACACTAAAAAAAAGCACTGCAGCCCAATATCTAATTCTAGAGTACCTTCAAACAATAAATCTTTTTTCAGGACATTGCCGTCGAGTTTCGAATGGCCACGCGGCTAAAACGGAAAATATTGATGGAAATGGCGCTATTATTTTTTTAAAGTTTTAAGTCTTACTTAAATTATTATTATAGATGTTACACGTTAAGGGGGAGAGAGGGGGTCGACGAAGCGTGACGAGGGAAAGGTCCTAAATTTATGAAATGTTTAGTCTGATGTTGATTATAATAAAAATATTTGAACTAGGGTTTAAATGGTTTTTTGGGCGATAATTTATTGTTTTGTTGTTTTCTCAAATGTTTATTTTGATAAAAATATATTTAAATGCAAATAAAACTAATTCCGGAACGGCTGTTATAATTTAGTAATTTCTAGATGTAAAATTGCAAAATACGTGACGTCAAACTAGGGCGGGGGAGAGTTCAAGAAATGGATGACCCCTAAATAGATTTATGTTCACGTGTGTGGTGTGTGTGTTTTTGTTCACTAGGTTCCTATACACCTTACTCTATTTATTTACTACTCATTGTGTAGCGAGGTCATAGGTAGTTTATATACTGAAGGGCCCAGCATATTGCAATTCCAGGGTGGCCACTTTCTGGAAAACCGGGAAAACCGGGAAAAGTCAGGGAATTTCGCTAGTCATGGAAAAGTCAGGGAATTGTCAGGGAAATTTAATGGAGGTCAGGGAAAAAAATTGTCTCTCTATGTAAATCAAATAAATGAACTTTATTCTGCAAGTAGGCTCCAATGGCACTTTTGCAAATCAAAAATTACTAGCGTTTCTCATGAAACCACTGCTGAGAAGAAATGCCGAAAAAAATCTCGACTGTCAGTCATTTTCTCCAATATATGCTTATTATAATGATACTGCTTAACCTACTTAAGTAAATCTGAGTGGTAAACAACGAAAGAGAATTTAAAAAAATGAGGGAAAAAGAACAATAGGTATTTACAATGCGTAGTTCCACAAGAAAACATGTCGAAACTGCATACGTATTACATGGTATTACCAAATACGAAATAAAGAAAATAATAATTGTAAAAGTGCCCTTGAGGCCTATTTGCAAAATAAATGTTTTGATTTTGAATAATAATTGAAAATACTTCTCCTAGACATTAAATTAAATCATGTTTTCCTGCAATAACTGTGTCAACTTGATACAATGAAAATTAGAGTAATTTTTAAGAGCTGGAAAGGGTAAATTCAAAATTTCATCTCGTAACTTATTATAAAAACGGACATATTGTCCTACTTGTATATTTTACGTACACGGAACTTTTAAGCGGCAGTTTTATTTTTATTCCTGGTATTGAAATTATGGATATATGGGACGCTACAGTTAAAATGTTGATTTCTTTAAAGAGTTCTCTCAGAGATTCCCACTTTCGTATGCTTTGACTAAGGGAATATCTTGTTTCGATCAATTCGATCCCACAATCACAGTCAATGCAGAATTCCGACGACGGTCTCATCTCGTCGTCGGGTAGCCTCTCTAGGCTCGATAAATTGTTGGACATATTTGTCCAAAATAACCGGCTTTCAGGATATGACATAGATAACGTCATAAGTGCCTTCAATGATATTTGTAAATCACCTGAATTTGAAAAATCAAAGAAACAATTTTCCGTAAGGATAGTCACCGACTGGATGATCTTTGGCTCGGTTTGATATAAAATGAAAATAAAGACTTGCAATCTTTAATAAAATTGGTCATGGTGTTATCCCACGGAAACGCAAATAGTGAGCGAGGCTTTTCCATCAATAAGCAGATATTAGTGGAAAATCTTTCGCAAGTCCATAATTGCGTAAATACGCGTTTATGACGCTATATCTTACAACGGCGGTTAAGACAACATAAATATTGAAAAAAAAAAAATATCCACGCGGCTCGTAATGCTCACTCCATGTACACGGAGGATCTATACAAAAAGAAGGAAAATTTGAGTTCAGAGGCGAAAATCAGAGCAGAAAAAAGAAAAACTGCGGAAATGGTTAAAGAACTAGAAGCAAAAAGACAAAATTTCTCGAAGGAGCTTCCAAAGAAGCTGCGTTGTTGGAAAAACAGATTACCAAAGGAAAAAGAGATTGTAAATCACCTGAATTTGAAAAATCAAAGAAAGAATTTTCCGTAAGCATAGTCACCGACTGGATGATCTTTGGCTCGGTTTGATATAAAATGAAAATAAAGACTTGCAATCTTTAATAAAAATGGTCATGGTGTTATCCCACGGAAACGCATATAGTGAGCGTGGCTTTTCCATCAATAAGCAGATATTAGTGGAAAATCTTTCGCAAGTCTATAATTGCGCAAATACGCGTTTATGACGCTATATCTTACAACGGCGGTTAAGACAACATAAATATTGGAAAAAAAAATATCCACGCGGCTCGTAATGCTCACTCCTTGTACACGGAGGATCTATAGAGAAAGAAGGAAAATTTGAGTTCAGAGGCGAAAATCAGAGCAGAAAAAAGTAAAACTACGGAAATGGTTAAAGAACTAGAAGCAAAAAGACAAAATTTCTCGAAGGAGCTGCCCAAGAAGCTGCGTTGTTGGAAAAACAGATTACCAAGTTGCAATATATTTTTAACCGACTTCAAAAAAGGAGGACGTTCTCAATTCGGTTGTATGTTCTTTTTTTAACGTGTGTTACCTCTGAACTCCGTTGGTCATAAACCGACTTGGATTTTTTTTCTTTGTTTGAAAGCATATGCTCCTGTTTTCGCTCTTACCAACTGAGCTATTCGGATACTACTTCTTATTATTTCCGTTTATGTATTAATTTTATTGTATTTATAAATTGTAATTTGCTGATAATTCTGAAAAAACGTGTTCAAATTACATATTTTTATTTTTTACTTGTAAGATTATGGTCAGGGAAAAACTTGAAAAGACGCCTGGAAAACCGGGAAAAGTCAGGGAATTTTGGTCGTAGTAATTAGTGGTCACCCTGAATTCTAAATCATAAAACCTTAATTGTGAAACTACACCTTAAACCAGATTATCTACCAAGAGCTCGAGCACTAATTAGGGTGGTTAAAACAATTTGCCGCTAAATGACTTTTCCTGATTCCGTTACTAACTCTGAAAGCGCCCTGCAAGAGTCGTGTGGCGAAATAATTAAATTTGTACGCCGTCCATCCATCGATCTTTGGCCGACTTCATAAACAAGCAGAGCTGTTCAATCACATGGCATAATTTGGTCCGACCTTCCTGTGTGTCGAGGAGGTTGGCGAGCTTGTTGATGCGTTGACGCCTCGCTGGCGAAACACAACAAAGTTGTTGTGTGTGAATAGGGCCACTTGGTAAATGAGGCCACAGGGAGAGGAGCATCATATCTAATCTCTTAATTATAGCTGTCTGCATAACACATTGTCGGGTACGCCCATAATAACGCACACGGCGCGTTTTTGCATTCTGAAGGCTCACTCGGCGTCCGATGCTCGCACCCACAGCTCCACACCGTATGTGAATGTACGTTGCTTAATTATACGCTTCTATAGAGACCCCACACTAGCGTCTTTTGCGCGTCGGCTTCCGCCAGCGCACATGCAGCGGCGGACCAACTTTTGCACAGCGTCGGCGCGGTGCCAGCGGCGTTTATTGAGGGTCGGTGTCTCAACGTCGATTTGCCGAACAGTATTTTTTTATGCGTGATTTTGTTAATGATTGATTGGCCTGCAGTTTGCGTAACCAAAATGACAACCTTGCTCAAAAATGGGCTTAAATCAGCTCGGAAAGCGGCTAAGTTTCAATGGGACCAGTCAGTCCCATGGCTGGTCATGTCTAATGTCTGCCGCATGCCGAATGGGCTGTGGGTCAAGATGGTCACTGACTGCTAGCCCGACAGCTAGAAACCGAGACGAGGCAGACCTCACATAACACCAACAATAATAAAACTAATTTTGTTAAAGGAGCTTCTTGAAGTTGTTATCGCTACAATCTGCATAAAATACGCTATATCAGAGTATTTTTAGTTGGTTGACTTTCTCCGTTATTCGAAAGTATTTACACTAAATTACGATCAGTTCGAAAAAATACTACGAGTATACATATAATTGTTTAAAATGAATATCAGGAATGAAATCTACATCTTCAATTTATACGAAAATGATACCAAACTTGGACACAGTAAGGTCGGTAGGTGAGTCTACGGCCTGTTAATTTGATGCGCCAGTTTGCGGCCACGGTTGATGAACTGAAAGGATATTTTCTTACTTTTTAGGGTTCCGTACCAAAATGGTAAAAAAGGGACCCTTATGGTTTCACTTTGTCTGTCTGTCTGTCACATCGCTAAATATCTCAAGAACTACTTATGCTATCGATTTGAAATTTGGAATAGTTATAAATAACGCTTACCTACATCTATAAAACATGACGTTTTTAAATATTTTTTTATTATCTGTGAAAAATGCTAGATAACAGGTGGTTCAAAATTTAAAAGTCTAGTTAATATGTCGAGTGGGTGAGTTCATATTATGAAAGAACATCGGTTGCACATTCTGAAACAATTTCTTTTTATGTTGAGTTATTTTTGTTTTATGAGGGAAAATGTAAAAAAAATACCGTCCCCCCCGTATCTCCGAAGTTTACCAAGGAGAATATATAAAATTATTACATAACATTGATATCAATGTATATTTTACAGGAAAAATATAACTGTAGCTCTATCTAGTTTTTCTTTTTTTTATCGTCAAATAACATTTCTATATATTTTCTATCGTGTGTGGTATTATATTATGAAAGGGCGTTTTGAGGTGATTCTAAAAATATACCACATCGTTACATTTCAGTAATTTTATTTTAAATTAAAACATAAATAATTTTCAAAACATACATGTGATTTTTTTTTGTACAATATATCACAAATGATACTTGATATCCTCATATCCTAAAAAAGAAATTTAGAAAATAATTTAATTTAGTATTTTTTTAAATTTTTCAATATTACAAAGTGACAGTTCTACTTTAGTGCCTATTTTACTGTACTGTAGTACTGTGTCATTTTGTAATAATGAAAATTTTTAAAAAAACGAAATGAAGTAGTCTTCTTAACCTAACAACATTAGAGTCGGATTTGCCATTTTCAAGAGTGTGAAAATTTTTATACGGCATACTTATAAAGTGTCTGAAAAAAAACTTTATATATGCGAATGAAGTAGCTAAAAGAGTGTACGATGATGAGACTACTAAATTTTATTATTCTTATGACAGCTAATTCAAACAATATTTATGTCACACCTGGCTATAAAGTAGCAATTACCGCACGCTGCGCACTATAAATCCCACTTCCTGGCCAGGGGGAACTATAAAATTTTGTACTCACCATGGGCGGCAATAAAGGAAGCCTCAGATCGCATATTTATCTGAGACATTATTTGTATTACCGCCCTAGGTAAGTAATATACTATTACAATGCATATGCTCAGAAAGTGTCTCTTTGCATGGGCCAACATAGACACGTAAAGTGGGACTTACCGCACACGTGCGGTAAAGTAATTTTTAAATTTTTCTAAAATCTGACATTCTACATGGTCTAAACTAAGATAAAATCTCAGGGTGTCAATATAATTTGAGTCAAAGTAGGTTTCAAATTAATGGACAAAAGTAGGAATGTCTCGATCATAATATTTTGAGTTGTACAAAAACAGATAATATTTGTAATCTTCCAGTAAGATTTATAATACTTATGTATAATATTTTTACACAAAAATTTCTCAACTCTCGTTTGGACAACGCGCTACACAACAAGTATTAACTTTTTTTAGTATGCCAGTGTCTTCATAAAAGAGGTTTCATATCTTGAATAAATAATTAAAATATATAAGATATCATATGAATTTACTTTAGTTTTATCTTCAAAACCATTTTAACCATAAAGTTAGACTATTATTAATATTATTTTACTAATAAAGTTTAAAAATTGGTATTCAATTTTACACAAAATTTGGCTGTTCGAATACAGCTATTGCCTTAAAAAATGCTACTGCTGGATATGCGCGCGCACGCTGCGCTATTAGTTGCTTGTTTCCCGCCGACTTAAAAAACCCGCCATCACAGTTTACATCCTCACTTCCTAATGCATTTTCGTATTTGTTTTGAGTTTTATAGTCACAAATATCGGATAATATGTCAAGCTCAAGTGATGAATTAGATTTAACCCCGCCTGATATTCTGCAAGAAGCACAAGCTGCAACTGACAGCCTCTTGCCGGCGAAATCAAAAGATAGATATTTAAATACATATGACAATTTTCTTAAGTGGAAGAAAAATAAACAAGCTTCTTCATTCTCTGAAAATGTGCTGATGGCGTATTTTAATGAATTAGCTGCGAATTATAAACCATCCAGCCTATGGTCAATATATTCAATGTTGAAAACTACTATCAAAACTAAAAATAACGTAGATATAGCTAATTATACAAAACTAACAGCATTTTTGAAACGCCGAAATAGTGGCTACAAGCCAAAAAAATCTAAAGTCTTGTCCGCTACCGAAATTTCAATAATTGAATATGAATTAAAAAGTACTTTCATAAATATTTTTTTATTTCCTCGCATTATGCATTGTAAAACGTTGTACGATACACGTGCTATAGGTTATTCCCAACTCGTGTCGGTATAAAACACTCACTTCGTTCGTGTTTTACATCACCGTCACTCGTTGGGAATAACCTACTCACCGCACTTGTATCGTAAATAACTATTTTGTATGCCACGGTTTATAAAAGGAAACCTAAATTGAATTAAATGGCTGCAAGTATTTACCTTATACAAGTGTTCAATAAGATCAAAGGGTTAACTGAGGCAGTGTGAAATAAGACATTTTAGTCTTGAGCTTATCTTAATAGATACTAATGGGTTATTCAATCATTTAATGGCGTTCAGTTTTTATTTTTGCAAATAATTAATAAGTTGTTACGAATATTCTAAATACATTACGAAGTAGGCACGAGAAAATATTACAATTTACTTTACAAAACATTCGAAGAAATGTACTCCGCAAGTTGTTTAAGTTTATAAAAACATAACTATCAAGTAAATGAACGAAACAATTACAGAAAATAATAAGTATTACTAAGATAATAATTAATACTTACATTTAATGACTTAGTCCCCTTGTAGTTTTTTATAACAGCAGCGCTGGCGATCCGACCGTTTTGAGATAAATACCCTTATAATGAGCTTCCAGAGAGCAATATAAGGGGAATCACACTTAAAAGAGCAGTCGTAAGAGCGCTCTAAGTCTTATTGCCCTTAAGAGGGGGTACCACGCCAAATTGTAGATTTTAGATTGAATATTTACCTATCACAATCAAGTGCAAATACCACGAAAAAATTCACACGAAAACTAGATCATATTTTCTGTGTTTGAGTCTGAACAAAACCATACTGGAATAAAGTTGGCTCGATAGAAAAAAATCGCCAAAACATGTCCTTTATTCGTCTATTTTCAATTGTGTGACGTTATCTTGAATACCATTGAAGTGAAAAAACAGTGTAAAATAACTTTTGACACAACCTATGATTGTGACGAGCGATTTATCAAAAAGAAGTAAATTTTCGGAGTTATTGAGCAAAACGTATTTGACACATAGACCCTTTTTATTTCGCGCGATACCCTCTCTTCCATCGCACGTTACGCGCGGCGCGGTATATCTGCTGTTACTGTCCGCCAGTGCGGCCAGTCGCGACCGCTCCATTGAGACGAGAGGACTGTGTTCGTTGCGCTCACGTCAGTGAAGTGAATATTATCTTATCAACCAGAGTGTGTCTCAAATTAAACGTAAAGTTTACAGTATGGGTAAAAAAACCAACTCGTATAAACGGCTAAACAAACGAAAACTCAAACTATTAAAAAAGGAATCAATAGCTAACTGTCGAAGCTATGTACTTGTTAAAATTACTTTATATTATTTATTAATTGCAAGTAAATGTTCCCCGAAAACTATTTTACCAAAAAATCTAATATCGACCTTACGCCTTTAAGAGTGCGTTCACCAAAAGCGCTTGCTCAAATTCGGCATTTAGACAGCGATCGCGCGGCAAAGTGCGCTTGTGTGTGTAGACACGTTTCTACTTGACCCTACAAACACACTCACGCCTAGAGCCAAGCGCGCCATCCTCTTCTAACATTCTAACATTAATATAGGTACAAAAGGGTTAGCGTGCACGGTAGGGTTGGAGTAGCGGTGGCGCACAGGAGTGAACGCGTTTGATACTTACGTCAATGAACACCAAACCAACAACATATTTTATTTACTTCGCTTAAGTGAGGCACTTATTGTCTTATTTTAGTGCTCATATTTTCTTTCAATACTTTAATAGATAGTTTCTTCATTGTAATAATAATAAAAAGGTGGTTTTTGATAATAGACAGTAGCAAGGGGGTTTTCTGAGAGGTAATTACAGCCAATCAATACGATGCTTGACAATACTTTGAACAGAGTCTTACCTACATTGTTAATAATTGTTTTATTAGATTTTTCCGAGACCAATTAAAGCCCAAAAGTATAATTTAAAATTTAATTATTCACGAACTGTATATATAATAATAATAATAAAAAGGAAGGTGGTTTATGATAATAGGCAGTAAGTAGCAAGGGGTTTTCTAGCAGTTGATTACAGCCAATTAACGCGCTGCTTGACAATACTTTGGACAGGTTCTTACATTGTTAATATTTCTTTTATTCGATTTTTCAGAGACCAATTAAAGCCCAAAAGTATAATTTAAAATTTAATTATTGACGAATTCTACGAAAACGCTTTCCACCATGATGGTAAAATTAAATTATTCACGAATTCACCGAAAACGCTTTCCACCATGATGGCAAAATTTAATTATTCACGAATTTAGCGAAAACGCTTTCCAACATGATGGTCTAGCTAGACCGTGACGTCACGCGGGGTGTAAGCAAACCGGGCAGAAATCGGAGACAATTATCATCATCATCCTAGCGTTATCCCGGTACAGTTGCATCCCGAAGGATGCCCGGGGTCAGCTACCTAATCCCAAGATTTGGCGTAGGCACTAGTTTTTAAGAAAGTGACTGCCAACTGACCTTTCAACTCGAGGGCAAACCAGACCTTATTGGAATTGAGCTTGTCAAGTGAGTGGGCAACTTGATTGTTAGAAGTTCTCAAGCCGCCCGAAGGCCTCCAACTTGGCTTAAAGACTGCTATCATAGACAGCAGCCGGTATCAACGGCTTAACGTGCCTTCCAAAGCACGGGAGCGCTCAGTTAATAACCACTCAAAGGTCACCCATGCAATAACTGACCTAGGCCGACGTTGCTTAATCTCGCATACCGCACGCGGTACGCGGGCGCCGCTGGGCCACGAGCGCTGCAGAAATGGGAGACAATGTTATACCTATAATAGAACAGTCGTATAGGTGGTGTATTCTGACATGTGAAAGACGTTGATTTACTTACAACTTGTATGACAAATGACAACACGGCATTCGCGATCATGGCGGGTAGCGTGTTTGTTGTTTGAAAATTAATAATTTTAGGGTTCCGTACCAAAATGGTAAAAAGGGACCCTTATGGTTTCACTTTGTCTGTCTGTCTGTCTATCTGTCTCTCTGTCCGTCACGTCACTAAATATCTCAAGAACTACATATGCTATCGATTTGAAATTTGGAATAGAACATGACTTTTTAATTATTCTTTTTTTTTTTCTCTGAAAAATTACAGATATTGATTGGTGTGATAGTGATTGGTGATTCAAAATTTGAAAGTCTAGTTAATATGTCAAGTGGAGTGTCATGAAAGGGCTTGGTTTGCACATTCTGAAACATAAATGTAAAAAAACACCGTCCCCCCCCCTTATCTCCGAAGTTTACCAAGGAAAAAATATAAAATTATTAAATAACATTGTTTTACAGAAAATAAATATAAATGTAGCTCTATCTAGTTTTTTTTTTATCGTCAAAAAACATTTCTATACTAAGTTTGTAATTCAATCACCTTCGCATTTATTTATTTTTTATAAATTCCTACGAGATTATCCTGAAAGTACCTACTTTCAAATAAAGAAAAAAAAAATCGGTTTACGTGATAAAGAATTATCCTTGAAAACCTACCATAAATACAAAGTTATTCAGTCGCTCAAATTTGTAACAAAAGTCGCCTATAGATGGCGCTCCCGTGGCGTCCAATTTCAACACCATTTTGTTAAGATTTTCCTAATTTAATAGGGTTGGAACCGATACACATCTGTATACGGAACCCACGGTTGGCGAGTCCGACTCGCACGTGACCGGTTTTTAAATCCATCTTCTACTTCGAGATTTAAATGTGTGTATGTATTTGTAAGGCTACAATATACTAAGGGAAATAAAGATTTAGACTGAAATGTCTTTAAAATCCGAATAGCACAATAAATCTGTCTAATACATATTAATTATTTACGCCAATTTTACATTTAAATAACTTGGGTGTAACTTAACTTACCTTGCCTCTTTTAGCCTTGAAGTATATTTTTTCTTCCTAACACAAGTATAGACCGACTGTTTGCGACTCATGCTAAAATCAACATGAAATAAGTAATTGGTAGTTTGCTGAAAATACATTATGATTCAGTCTATAAGAAAACTACTTAAATTTAAAAACCATACTTAGCTACGATCAAATGTGGTTGATCGTGGTATAATCACATTCAGAGCGTTCGCGCTACAAAAATAGCGGTTGGGACGAAATTAACACAGGTCCTGCCTTGACAAGCGCTCGCGCCGTACTGAGGATTCTTCCCGCGCGCAAACAAATATATACAACTTTTGAATCTTTTTTGACAGTATAATTTTTAGACTTATTATATATTTTTTTACTGAAATATATTTCCAAATACATGAATTTTAATGTGTAATATAAATAATTGTAATAATCTTTCAATAATACTGAGAAAAACCGTGTGTTTTGAGCGTAATTTTGTTGAGAAATTAGCGTAAGAAATATTTTTGTGTAAGACTATTTATAGAAAATAATACAAAATTGAGGCCGCAGCGTAAATTAACAACATATTACGGCTGTAACACAATTTTTTAACAATTAGGTTACCTAATAATATCATCACTCAAAACGTGATCAAACTTATACCTCCGCGCCCTTTTCAGAAATCGACTGTCGGTAATCGGGTAAATAAAACTAAAATATTGAGTTAAACTAAAATTTGAAGCCGCTGCGTAAAATATAAAGAATTGACCTCTCTAAATCCACCGCCGGTTTCTACTGCGCCACTCTCCCAGTCACCCCCTGACCCCCCTCATCCCAATTTTTGTGACACAACTGATCTTTCTAATGTGATACAAAATGTTCTACGTATTTCGGAATATTGATGCAGTAATAAAGTTGATACTTAATGTTGATGGGCTTGCATGTTTATTTGAAGTAAAAATCTATTACAATGCTTCGAAGACACGAGGTTCCGGTGCTATCCTAATAATATTATAAATATAAAGTGCGGATGTTCGGATGTTTGTTACTCAAACAGTCACGCAAAATCGTTTAGATGAATTTTTTAGAGATATAGTGTATAACTTGGATTGGATTGGGATCCACCCCCAAGGGGGAAGCCAAAATCTCAATTATAAAAAGATATGGGAATATAAAAATGTTTTTTTTTTAATAGTCCATATGTAAATTGGAAGTTAGCAATAAAATTCTCATGTTTCAGCAAAGAAGAAATTGTATTTCAACTATGTCCATAAACGCAATATTTCACGACCAAAACGGCAAAGTACTCGTTTTCCCATTCAAAAGTAGTACGAGGCTATGCTATAGAGATGTGACGTCATATTTCGCTGTCAATCAGTATGGAGCGTTTTACTGTTCAAAAACTTTGCCTCTCATTTTCGTCTTTTGTGTTGCTCTAATTGTAGTTACGTGCAAACATTTGATCGTTTCTAAAACTGGTTCGAATGGCATCATAAAAGCGAATTAGTCAAATAGCGAATTGCTTAAAATAGGCACCCACCGCAATTCAAACGACGTACGATCGCTCCCTTTTAAAAGTACCACTTGATTTCAATTCACGAGAACGGTACGATGTCCCTTACACCCTGTATACAATCGCCGTCTTGTGAAACTGTCACTGCCGCCTATTTCGGAGGCTCGATATCGTTCTAGACATATTTATACTGTTTCACGCCTTAATCTTTGGACACTCTTAATTTCCAAATGGCTCCGTAGCCTATGGACGTTTTAAATTTAGTTGAGTAGGTACCTACGTAGTATATGGACGCTCTTAATTTCCAATTGACTCCGTAGTCAATGGACGCTCTTAATTTAGATTTGACGCCGTAGCCTATGGACGTTCGTCATTTCCAATGAACACCGTAGTCTAAGGAGACTTAATTTCGACACTTCATTTCAAATCGACACCGTAGTCTATGGACGCTCTTAATTTCTAATGGACACCGTAGTCTATGGACACTCTTAATTTACAGTTCACATCGTAGTCTATGGACGCTCTTAATTTCCAATGGACACCTTAGTCTATGGACACTCTTAATTTCCATTTGATGCCATAGCCAACGTAGTCTATGGACGTCCTTAATTTGTAATTGAGACCGTAATGTACGGATGTTCTTAATCGTTTATAATATGTACGTATATACGTGTATTGTGTATGTATACATGTAAATACTTTATTGTACACAAAATACAGACAAATTCAACGATATTGGTTATATTATCAATATTATCATGTTTCATCTGCCTAGATGGGCATGTACTGTGCGAGAGTGGGCGAGGCAGCAACATACGCATCGTCTTTCCAACAGCGGGGCAGGCGCGGGGCGCGCGGGTGATTTCTAGTTTTTTCCTGGCGTTATGCCCCCTCTTAATCCATGCCATTATAAGACCCTTGTAAGTTATTTTGGTATTACAATAGTAGTAACAAAATTATTGTAAGTGTTAAGTAATCCTCAATAAGAGCGTTATAAGTTGACTATAAGTGACAATTCTCTTATAAAGTGTGCCTAAATCGACACTGGTATAAGATTAAAAAAATATAGTCTTGGGACACCTGTAAGTTAAAATTTTGCTAGTTGGGGCTACTTTGCACCCCTCTCATCCGCGGAAACGGCCTTTTTTAATGAGGCCCGGACTACATACAGGAATAAAAAGTCTAAACAGGAAGGTTTTTTTTGTTGTAGTTGACTGAAATCACATTCAAACTACCACCGGGAGAACATTTGCAATGAAGAACTAAGGAATATACAATTGTATGGCTACTATCTATCTAAACACAATATTTCTAGACCAAAACAGCAAATTATTCGTTTTTCATATAACGGGAGGAGCACGTAGTATGGAATTATGCGATCGATTACACAAACGCGATTCTTCCTATTTGTGTTGCCCATACAATATGGATTCCACACGACTGCAGTTTCATTCGTAATTCTACACAGTCTATATTTTGACACAATCGGGATTCTTCCTATTCGCGATACTACAAAATATACGTTCAACGCAACCGCAGTTCACTCCGTAATTTTACACTCTCTCTATTGTCCCGAATGATAATTTGCGTATTTTGTTTTGATACGATCCGCCAAAACAAAACTAATAAAATTAACTACTGCATTAGGTGTATATTCTGGACCTACATAATTAAGGAGATCAAAAACCTTTACCAACTTAAACAAGCATTTTAAAGATTGAAGTAATTGGTAATTTTAGAAATGAAAAAGATGTGTTCACATTAACATTTTTTTAATCTATAAATATAGTGCGGAGTCATTGTGTAGACTTTTTCTCAGTGCGGCTTCGAGTTGACTTAAGTCATCCTGTAAGATTTTTTTGAATTAAGTCATGTATAAACCATATGCTTCCCCTTTATGAAAGACATCATATTTTACCCTTGTTCCACCTATCCCTACCAGGTTGTCTCCACTGGTAGGGATGCATGGTTTTTTTTTTCATCTATCCCTACCGGTGATGAGAGGTGGAACCTATTTAGACGCTCTTATTTTAGTGGGGATAGGTGGAAATTTTGTGGCTTTCTATTTCTACTGGTTGGGATAGTTACACAAAATATTCCCACTCATCGGTACTAAACATGAAGTGTTTTCTTGAGTGTCTAGATATGATAAAAAAACTCTTTAAATGTCGTAGGATGATTTTGATTACTGGCTGTCTATTTTAATGCCATTTCTGTGCTAACGACAAGTCATACATCTAGCCGCGAGTCATATAATAATCATAAAAATGTCGGAAGAAATTGTTATTATAAAAAGAGGTCTGGAAAAACTACTTTACGATGGTTACCAATACAATTGCAAAAAAGAAATATGCAAATGGTAATGAATATTGGAATTGGAAGTGTGCATATACCAAAAAAACAAAGTGTGTCGGATCTCTCACATTACGAGTAAATGTAAGCATCTGTGGACCTTCAATATTGTTACAGTTATTATGTAAAACGGGGTATTTACCATGTATATAGTTACTCCGTGCATATGGCGAATGCAACTGTGCCAATCGGGAGCTCAAAAACAAATATATACATGGTAAAAACCCCGTTTTTCATAATAACTTAATAGATCCAATAATCTTCAATATTGTGATTTTTTGGTTTTGAACGTCTCTTGCATATTCCCTGGATTCAGTTTTTTTTTTGTTTGGCGTTACAGGATAACCGTAGTGTTCAAAAAACAGTTGCTCATTTGGAACCTTGTGTGCGTGATGTAGCGAAAAATGAAGTGGCCATCAGATTATATAATTGTAAACAACAAGTTGTTGCTAATATTACGGTACCGATACCTAAAATTTTCGAAGAGAGTGAGTGGAATTGAAAACGATGTAGTTTGGACTTGCTAACAGCAACGCCGAACTTTCTGAATATAAAGTCTGAATTGTATAAGTGCAGAAATAATGAAGTAGGAACAAGTAAAATGTTTTACATAAAAGGTGAACGGGTAAAGGTACCACCTAAATACCAAACATTTTTGATCGCTGATTATGATCCGGGATATAAAAATAACCGTATATTAATATTTTGTAACGAGTGGGCAAAGGATTTATTGTAAAAAGGTAATGATTTCTTCATTGATGGTACGTTTAAAGTGTGTCCTAAGTCTTTCGTGCAATTAGTAACGATACACTGTGACGTTGGTAGCACTATAGATCACACTAATATTTTTCCTGTGCTTTACGCATTGCTTCCAAATAAGAAGACTAAAACATACATTACAATGTTTCACCTTATCCAGTCACAAATTAAGCAGTGGTTCAAAAATGAGTCCGGAATGAAATGGAATCCGTCGAATATAATGGCCGATTTTGAGATGAGTCTTATTAAAGCTATTAGGATTGTATTTCCGAAAATTAAGAAAGCTTGGTTTAGGAAGGTTTCTACCTCCTGTTCAGTAAAAACCTTCGATTTTTTACATATGTAGCCATCCGACGTCCTTTTTAAGAATGACGTTAAGTTCGTATAATTTTTCAAATTGACGTCATGTTTTGTATGAACTGTGTTTGTCTTCAGCATCGAATAGATACTCCATAGTGTCGAAGGCTGATATTTCTTAGACAGCTCACTAAAATATGCAAGAAACACGGTTTCTGACAACGATTTAACTTTATTGTCGGACCGCCACTTTATAAAATCGTTGTACGATTTTAAGTATCTCTCCTTTGAAACTGCCGGTAAAAGATTTCCCAAAACAGCCTCAGCCTCTTGTCTTATTATATCCGGCGTTAAATCCATATCTGAATCGCTAGCTGAACTCATTTTCACAGAAAACAATTACTAGTAAGTTTATTAACTACGTTTTCACTGATCGCGCTTTCCCGCCTTTTTTACGCACAACTTTTTTTCAAGCGCCTGATATCGGCGGTGTTCCATCGGTGTTTTAAAAGTAAATGATAAATTGCGTTTTTTTATAATTCATGTAAAATTCTCAGTAATTAATGTTATTTAAACTAAATAATAGTGTAAATGATTATCTTGTTCATGTTTGTATTAAACCATTTTCTGTATTAAGTGACATCCTATTGAACCTATTATAAAAGCGTTTGTGTATGGACCATTTCAGCGGGAAAATTTTAACTGACGTTGATAGTATTAATGTATGGATCATTTCAAGTGCTGTTATGTTGTAAAAATACCGATTAATATCATGTTATAATAATTTAGATTGTTTAATTTACTTAATTCTCACAATAATTTGACAAATTAACTCGTTATAATTTTCAACAAACTTAAACATTTTGTTGGGTATATGGCTGTATAGATTGCTACCATTGATCTTTTTTTATTACTTACTATTAGGGTTGATAACCCTAGGGGCGATATGACTCACTTTCACCCCGCATCTGAGGTCAAATATGACCTACTTTCAGAGTATGAGATATGAAAACATCTTAAACATCCGTACATCTAAACTTTCGCATTTATAATATTAGTAAGGATACTTTCAATATAAATTAAACAGCGTGTTGGTTACCATTATTTCACCGTTGTTATGATAGGTACTCGTCTTGTACTGCTACTATAATAGAGATACAATATGACCTACTTTCAGAGTATGAGAAATGAAAAACAATTGAAACTTACGAAAAACAGAGACACAAGACGAATACTCCAATTGTCCGCGATATTGCCTTTGTTGCTTATTGACAGAATACAAGAAAGGGTGATCATATATATATTGGCTCAAACCTTAGATGCATTCAAAATGGGTAAATATTTAGAATGTTTTGAGAAATTCTGGTTAAAAAACGAGAAATTCAAGGAACATTGGTGCGTATTCGGAAGAAAACACCGAACACATAATTATGCAGAGGCTTGGTATTTCTCTATCAATAGTAAAACCAATACAGTTATGGGTTTATATGGGTTATTGATCCTGCTACATAAGAATTCGACGATACAACGAAATCTCTACAACTCGATCGCAAATAGATGTAAACCGCAAAAAAGAGAGAACAAAAATATGTCTCGCGTGATTATGTAATACAAAATACCCAAATACAATTGATTATAGGCGATATCACAGTAGGTCATTTTTTAGATATGCTAAGGTGAAATAAACCTCCTTGTACTACATTCAAACTTGTAGGAATCTTTAGGTAGTATTTAAAAAAATGCAACAACTGTCATTGTTTTATTGTGCTTATGATTCAGCTATTATATTCATGGAATAAACCCAAAAAATAAAAATTTATATGGAGAAAGTTCCTAATCGCTATTTTACGCGAGCATCTGTAGAGCCAGCAGAATGTCTTTACAGTGGGTGCAGCAATGTACCGCTGTGATGACAATACTAGCGGTTTTAAAGGTGAACTTGCTGTGTAGATATTATTACTACATACCTCCTTGTAATCGGTTGTGTCAAGAACACTGACAGGGACATTGGGATGAAATGGTGCATGCTCCAGAAAATGTAAACAATGTTAATGTTGACTTGACCGAAGATATTATTAATTTATTTAGGCAGGTGCTTTGTTTTTTTAATTTTTCTGTTTCGTCTGTATTAGAACCGCTATAGATAAATATAACAGATCCACCTATCTTAAGTAATTTTTTTTTCAGTACTTTCACGCCTCATACAAGAAAATATGTGTCCCAAATCTAAACTTCAGATCGTCACATTTTTGTATTGACTTTTTTCTATGAACGTGACGCACTGGGAAAAAAACATAACAACATTTTGGGACATTTTTTCATGTATAAGGCTCGAAAGTACAAATGACTCTGAGTAAAATGAGCCCTATATGCCAATATTTTGGGTACATGAAAGAAATACAATTTAATTGAAAATTGCTGACCCGGTACACTCAACATATCCAATAGTACATAGCGACAGCCAAAGTAACAACAATAGATAGATAAACTTTTTATTTGCTTGCTAACATACACACAAATATTTACAATACAGATTTAAGTCGATAATGAACAAATACAGATACAAACAAATTAAGCATGAAAGGTAAAAAGAGCATTTTTGTGTGCGTTGCAGTAGGAGGATAAAATATATCGTAATCGTAACACGCCTTTTTTACCATATGATGTGTCTCTATTATTTGATTTGGCTATACTTAAAATAATCAAATCAACCCCGGTGGCCAATCTCCCATCACCACCAAGAAATGACAAGGTACGCAATGTCGAATTTTTTGTAACATTTTTCACACATAATAGTCACTTAATTTAATAAAAAAATAATAACTTCGTGAAGAAATTTCATTTTTACAGCCTGTAGTGTTGATTAGATGGCACCATCAATATCAATCAGGTAGTAGAGATTGATGTAGTAAAAGGTCCACTTAGCCCTACTAGTAGCGACTAATGGAGAATAAGTCCATCTATTCCTACCAGGGGGGATAGCTTAGTAGGGGCAGGGGGGACACATAGACCTTTTTTCCACCTATCACCGATAGATGGAAAAAAAATCCATGCATCTCTACCAGTGGAAACAACCCGGTAGGGATAGGTGGAACAGGGGATATTTTATGATATAGAAACACGTGATACACACTGGCGAGTAGGTTAGTAAGGTAATTACATAGTGGATGGAAGGCTAACAAAACAAAAATATTCGTACCTCATTGAAATACCACCAGTTCCGCTTTACTTTATTAGGATCCGTTGGTATTAAATCCTTCAGTTCTGGTTTATTTGAATCTATTTTTATGTGATCAAACATATTCTGAAACAAACGACAAGATGGTGTTCTGGACAGCTACGCATTGTAAATAGTGATAAGTAGCGTCAGAACAGTTTTTCGTGTGTATTATTAAATAATAATTGTATTTATTATTACAGGTTCTTGACGTAATTGGCGTTTTTAGGGTTCGTACCAAAATGTTAAAAAAGGAACCCTTATGGTTTCACTTTGTCTGTCTGTTTGTCTGCCTGTCTGTCACGTCTCTAATTATCTCAGGAACAACTTATGCTATCGATTTAAAATTTAGAATAGTTATAAAGAAGGGTAACCCAGATGTATAGAACCTGATTATTTAAATATTTTGTGTTAATTTTCCGCGGAAAATGACAGTCAATATTTGAAAGTATAGTGATTATGTCAAGCGGGGTGTCATATGAAAAGCTTGAGCACATTCTGAAACAATTTTTTTTTTATGTCGAGTCATTTTTGATTGAACAAGGAAAATGTAAAACAAAACGACGTTCCCGCCCCTTTTCTCCGAAGTTTACTAAGGAAAAAATATGAAATTCTTACATTGCATTGATATTTTACAGGATATGTATAACTATAGCTCTCGCTAGTTTTTCTTTTTTCATTATCAAAAACATTTTTATACTAAGTTTGTCATTTCGTCATCTCTGCATTTATTTTTGTTTTATAATAAGGTGCTTTCAGCATAATCACGTAGTTATGCTGAAAGCACCTTCTTTCAAATAAAAAAAAAAATTGAAATCAGTTCACGTGCTAAAAATTATCCTTAAAAAACCACCATACATACTAAGTTGTTCAGTCGCTCGAACAAGAGTCGCTGTAACAAAATTTGCCGATAGATAACCGATTGTTCAGGTTTTCCTGAATTAATTTGGTTGGAACCCGTACACATCTGTGTACGGAGCCCTCGGTGCGCGAGTCGGACTCGCACTTGACCGTTTTTAGGGTTCCGTACCAAAACGGTAAAAAGGAACCCTTATGGTTTCACTTTGTCTGTCTGTCACATCGCTAAATATATCAAGAACTACTTATGCTATCGATTTGAAATTTGGAATAGTTATAAAGAAGGCTTACCTACATACATAGACCATGACTTTTTAAAATATTTTTTTATTTTCTGTGAAAAAAGACACATAACAGGTGGTTCAACATTTGAAAGTCTAGTTAATATGTCGAGTCGAGTGTCATATTAAAGGGCTTGGGTTGTACATTCTGAAACAATTTTTTAGGGTTCCGTAGCCAAAATGGCAAAAACGGAACCCTTATAGTTTCGTCATGTCCGTCTGTCCGTCTGTCCGTCTGTCACAGCCGATTTACTCGGAAACTATAAGTACTACAGTGATGAAATTTGATGGGAATATGTGTTGTATGAACCGCTACAAAATTATGACACTAAATAGTAAAAAAAAGAATTGGGGGTGGGGCCCCCCATACATGTAACTGAGGGATGAAAATTTTTTTTTCGATGTACATACCCGTGTGGGGTATCAATGGAAAGGTCTTTTAAAATGATATAAAGTTTTCTAAAAAACATTTTTCTTAAAGTGAACGGTTTTTGAGATATCAGCTCTCAAAGTCGTAAAAAGTATGTCCCCCCCCCTCTATTTTTATAACTACGGGGTATAAAATTCTAAAAAAAATAGAGGTGATGCATGCTAATTAACTCTTTCAACGATTTTTGGTTTGATCAAAGTATCTCTTATAGTTTTTGAGATAGGTTGATTTAACTGTAATTTTGGTTAAGTTATTTTTGCTGTTTTATAGATACTAGTACGGAACCCTTCGTGCGCGAGTCCAACTCGCCCTTGGCCGGTTTTTTTTACTTTGAGTCATTTTTGTTTTATGAGGGAAAATGTAAAAAAAGATACCGGTTCCCCCTTATCTCCGAAGACTACCAAGGAAAAATTATAACATTTTTACATAACATTGATATCAATGTATATTTTACAGGAAAAATATAACTAGTTAGTAGCTCTATCTAGTTTTTCTTTTTTTATCGTCAAAAAACATTTCTATAGTAAGTTTGTAATTTAATCACCTTAGCATGTATTTTAGTTCTATAAATTCCTACGAGATTATGCTGAAAGTACCTTCTTACAAATAAAGAAAAAAAAATGAAATCGGTTTAAGCGATAAAGAATATTCCTTGAAAAATTACCATACATACAAAGTTATTCAGTCGCTCAAATTTGTAACAAAAGTCGCCGATAGATAGCGCTGTACCCATGGCGTCCAATTTCCACACCATGTTGTTGAGATTTTCCTGATTTAATAGGGTAGGAACCGGTACACATCTGTATACGGAACCCTCGGTGCGCGAGTCCGACTCGCACTTGACCAGTTTTTATTTTAAGAGTGAGTTTAAGATTAGCCTTATATGGGGCAGCATCTTTTAATCTGTAAATCTCTCAACTTGGCCTTTGGGGCCTAGATTACAGAATAGAAAAGTCAATCCTAATTCAAAATTATCCTATCGTATTTATCGTAATAATATTATAAACTTGAAAGTTTGTGCGCATGGATGGATACACGTTCCTCTTAATCTCAAAAACTACAAAACTGATATCTATGAAATTATCCAGTATTGTAGCTTAGACATCAGAATAACACGTGGGCTATAAATTATTCCAAAATTTATCTCATAAGGGTGTAAAAAAGGGGTTGACTATTTGCACGGAAAACATGTAAAATCCGGAGTGTGGGACTAGAAAAAAACTGGACTACCCGTTCGAAGTCCGGGCGGGTCGCTGGTATAATAATATTAATAATATAATTGATAGAAAATTGTGGAAGAATGTTTGTGATTATTTTCATATTTTGGTCATATTTTAAGTGTCGTATGGTGGTGTACTTTTTGACGAGTTATTTGTGGGCAGATCCGTGGGGCCCGGGGGATCTAGTGGGTCCGGGGGAGCTGGCGGATCCGGGGGGTTAGGATAAAATTGGCAGAGCCGTGTTCCAGTCATATTTATGGACGTGTTAGAAAGAGATAGCAGAACTATATAATCAAATCATGGGAGCCGAAATCGGTACATATTCGGCGTTGCGCTCGTAACAGACGCATCAAGGTGAATGTTATGAATGAGATCAGGTGGATTTAGTCCCCTTTTAACCGTGGTCCCACCAACATGTCCCCTGGTGGGTCCACATGTAATTTTTTTTACCCGTTGTCCTACCGTTCTAAACAGTGGGTCTACGGGTCATTTATTTTTACCATGGTTCCACCGCACTAAGTGGTCAACGTGCAAGTTACCTTACCTTAGGTATGTCATGAAAACAAAATTTTAATAAAATAAAAAATCGATTCCTATCCAGATCAAGTTTAAGTAAACAATTTCAACATAAGTAACAATTTGTAATTATCTTCATTTTCCCAGTGCCACGCCAACTGAAATCTCACCAGTAACTAGCTCTATTTGAATATCTAATGAAATCATCATTAAAAATAAATGATTTTGGCCTTGATCGAAATCGTGTTTTGTAGTCAATGCTCGGTAATTTTGCTAATCAATTTAACAATCGTAACATACTTATGTTCGACTTTTTAATATGTTTATTTATTTTACCATGTAATGACTCTGCCACATTGTTGATTCTGTGTCGTTCGCCACATTGTTGATTCTGTGTCGTTCTGCAAAAGCACTCATAACCTTCCAGGTATCCGTAACAAGCCATTACTCTTCAACGTCATTCAGAAATATTTTAATATTTTTATTTCCAGTGCAGGTATACTGCGACTTAATATATTTCCAGCCACCCCGAAAATTATCTTAGGGCAATAAAGATAATACTGAACATAAACCAACTAATCTCTTGGCCGGTTTAGTTTTTTTAAGACCAAATATTCTTTTTGCACTCCGACACATGGCTTGCGACCAACGGTAATAACAACCAACCACGGTTGTATCTGAGTAAACTACTAAAACAGCATTTAAAGCTGCAAGTTCAGAGTCACAATGATACGTTTGTGGTTTCCAATTTGACAGCTGCGATTGTAATAATCTAAATAGTGTCACATAGGTTTCCGTTTTTTGTCACTGAGCAGAGCAAAAATTATAGTATTAGTGGTAGCCTTCGTAAAGTAAAACCCCTTTTCGGTCAATTATTTTGACCCCGTTTTCCATTTCTCAGACACATCCAAATAGTTGTAAACGTTACAACTATAACGTGAATAATTAAAATTTCATATTTAAACATGACACATTTTTAGAAAATGACTTGGCAATGACGCATAATGTAGAAAAATATATAAACAACGAAATCTCAGCAATAAGGTTTTAATTTTACTGTAAAGTATTTATTTTTCCCAGAGCCCTGTCTCGTGTCATAAAACTACATTACAGATGTAGTGCAAAATGATTTTCCTTCGTACTTTATCGGAAAGGTTCGTATTTATTGTGCTCTCTCAATTAGCTTCAGTACATCTATATATATATACATATATATATATATATATATATATATATAGAATGCCTAACACGCAATTCAAATATTCGCTATAGTTTTGATTATATCTACAGTTTACTTATAAAAAGGTTGTATTACCATGCCGAAACCTCAAAAACTGTTTAAAAATCCAGTCCAAGGAATTATATTTAATATATACCTGTACTTCATGTCAGAAAATAGCAAATTCAAAAATAGCAGTAACTCAGAGTATTTTGGCAAAGTTCAACAGCGAATTTCGGACGCAACGGGCATACCTAAACCTACAATAAGAAAATTTTTGAACCAGGAAGAAGAATATTTCCCAATAAGATTCATTTTGTTGTACTTTATGTTTTAAAGTGAAGATAATGTTTCGTTTACTAATGACAATAAAACCGAGTATTTTCAAAGTTATTGAAGGTGATTGTAACATTTCAATATTATACAATAACATTTTCCACTGTGACATTTGAAACTAAACAATAAAGTTCCATTATAATGGATATGAAAACGTCACTCATTTAATACAATCATTGATTGACAGTTCGGGTGCCATAGTATTCCGATTGAGATCCGAGTTTTTCCGAAGGAAAATAATTTTGCAATACTTCTGTAGGTTGTATACTTGACGCATATTGAACCAATGATATTGAACACCCTTCTAATTATTATTTTCACATTTCCCTATTGTCCTCAAATGTCAAATGACACTAGATAACTAGCCCTGTATAATTTTTGTACATATAGTAATAAGTTTAGCATAATTGAAACTAACTAATTATGTTGGTAAACACTATTTTTTGACTAAAGGTAAGTTTTACCTTTCTAATTATTATAAAAAACAAATAGCTTTGTCGCTATCATATTTAATTGACATTTCTGCCAAGAATTTGGAAGCACATAACTCTGCTCCTATTGAGCAGTCCGATGTGGACCTCAAATTGGTTCCAGTTATAACCAATCATTTAAATTAGATGTTCAGAGGAAGGAGTACTCTTACTCTGTCAATTTAGTGTTTAATAAATTGAATGAAAAATGGAAATTATATCCATCTGGTTCATCAAAATATTCAGTGTATCAGAGGTAAAGACTTACAGATTCAACTCTTTTTGAATACTTATAATATTGATTTTCTATGTGTAACTGAACAAATAAAAATGATATGTCATAAGATTCGTCTCATGCTTTGCGAGTTGCATAAAACTCTTATTTTTTCATATTTTTTGAGAAAATGGATTAAAAAATTGATTTTAAAAATGACTGTGCGCTGACCACGTGACTTTGGCCGCGTGACGTCACGCGACGTGGCTCCCGTTTTGAATTTACATAACACAGTAAAAAAATAAACAATAACTGAACTCAAACCTGTAGTAAGTTCTTCAGCATGAGAAAATATAAGTTTTGAGTTGGCGACATTTATCCACAACCCCAACAAAATACAAAATAAACGATCTTTTTGCAATGTTTACAATTAACATGAATGACAGACGTATTGTATCGTCATTTAATTCAACGTCAACATTTAATATTTTTTTCTTTTATGCCAGTATTAAATTCTCATGACCTTTTTACTTCAATAAAAATTACAATTATACAAACTCTACGCATATTCAAAATATTGAGAGAAAACTTCTTTAGGTTTAAGCCATTCATTGTCGTGGACGTCCATATCTGTTATAGTCTTTTGGCATTTTTGTTGACCTAAACAGTGCTTTGAGCGCCGATAGGAGTACAAATCCTATTGGCGATTTAGCCTTTAGAAGACTTTTCTATCCTCGGGATGGCAAATCGCCCAACGGACTCCCCTTCCGGGCCCATGGTATTGCTGGATGGATAGCCAGTAGAAAAATATTATGACGGGAAAAGTTGAGGGCCACAGGTTCCGGGGCAGACTACCCGCTAGATAGAGCACCCAAATCACTGGTGCCCTGCAACTATATCTGCACGAGGCCATCCATAAGGTGATAGGTGATAGGAGCCTATGGAGGAGTCTGGTCAGTAATAATTGGACATTATGTCCCCAGCGTGGAGGGAACGACTGATGATGATGATGATGTGCCGCATCCAGGCTGTCCGGATAACTTAGCTAGCAGTCTAGTTTAGGCTTGGCTTTTATCCGGCATAATCTTTTGGTGTTGGAAGGGATGTCGGATTACATCAAGCCAACGGCTGAAACTACAGTAAAACCAATAGATGACGCAAAAACCAAGGCAAAGCTAATTATGACAATAGACTCCGCATTGTACGTGCACATCAAGAATGCCAAGAGCTCGGAAGCATTATGGACTAAGCTTAAGAACATGTTCGATGACTCTGGATTCTCAAGAAAAATAACCTTGCTTCGTCATTTAATCTCTATAAGATTGGAAAACTGTGAGTCGATGACCTCATACGTTACGCAAATGGTTGAAGCCGCACAAAGGTTGAACGGCACGGGATTTACAATAACGGACGAATGGGTCGCATCATTGTTATTAGCCGGATTGTCTGAACGATATTTTCCAATGATCATGGCAATAGAACACTCGGGTATTACAATAACGGCCGATGCCATCAAGTCGAAATTACTTGATATGGAAGGATCGAACGAGGCCGAAAACAGTGGCACTGCCTTCGCGGCGAGAAAATTTTCTTCTGGCAACACTAAACTTCAGAAAAAACAAGTCGTGCCGTCAACGTCAAATTTAAAACCGGCGACTTTGACAGCGACGAAAACAAAAGTCTGTTACAAATGTAAAGAAGAAGGACATTTTCGTAAAAATTGCCCATTGTTGAAGAAAAATACCAACAATTGTGTTTTTAATGTTGTATTCTTGAACGGAAAGTTCAACAAACACGAGTATTACGTCGATTCGGGAGCTAGTAAACATATGACGGCGAATAAAGACTAGTTGAAGAACATAAACCCAACCCCGTGTTTACCAGAGATTATAGTTGCAAACGAGTCAAAAGTTTCTGTGTTGTGCTCCGGAGATGTGGAGATTGTATCAGATACAGGGCGCTGTATAACCGTGAAAGATGTGCTTTGTGTGCCAAGTCTAACAACAAACTTACTATCGGTAAGTGAGCTCGTCAAAAACGGAAATCATGTTACTTTTGACGATAAACATTGCTACATTCATGACAAAAACAATGTTTTGGCTGCAACAGCTGACTTGACCGACGGCGTATATAAGTTGAGACTGCAAACAAATAGTTTGATGGCTGCACCAGCAGTGGTCAGCGGTGAGTTGTGGCACAGACGTTTGGCGCACATCAATAGCCAGGATCTGAACAAAATGCGAGACATAGTGAATGAATTGGATTACCCTAAAGCTTTGGACATGACAAAAGCTGATTGCAAGACATGCTGTGAAGGTAAACAAACCAGATTACCTTTCTCTAATGTGGCCGAGCGTAGTACTGAAACGCTACAGATAGCACACGCCGATGTGGTCGGTCCAATGGAGGTAAAATCACTTGGAGGTGCTCGATATTTTCTCTTGATAGTCGATGACTATACCAGGATGACATTTATAAGTTTCTTGAAATACAAGAGTGAAGTCTTCAGCAAATTTAAAGATTTCAAGGCGATTGTTGAGAACCAACAGAAGAAATGTATCAAGGTACTTCGCTCAGACAATGGAACAGAATTTTGTAGCAACGAATTTGAAAAGTTTCTTAGAGAAGCTGGGATATTGCATCAGAAAACGAACCCATATACCCCAGAACAAAACGGTCTTTGTGAAAGACACAATAGAACAGTTGTAGAAAAGGCTAAGTGCATGCTATATGATGCTAAATTGGATAAAAAATTTTGGGCAGAAGCGTGTCACACAGCAGTCTATCTGAAAAATAGATCAATTGCATCTGGACTTAGCAAGACACCTTACGAACTGTGGTATGGTGTGAAACCTGATTTGAGCCATATTCGATTGTTTGGAAGTACAGTGATGGTACATGTGCCTAAAGAAAAGCGCTTAAAATGGGATAAAAAAGCAAAGAAGCACATTTTAGTTGGATACGCAGATAACGTCAAAGGCTATAGACTTTACAACCCCGGCAATAACACAATTACCACCAGCAGGGATGTCATTGTGATGGAAGAAGAGCAAATCATAGAAAAGACAGTTAAAGAAGATACATCAGTTTGGTTACTGAATGATGACAAGTCTGAGAACAAAGAGAGCATTGATGCAGTGGGGGAATCATCCCAGAATATTCCCAGCACTACGATCGACTCTGACGACTCTTCAAGCTCTTCAGTATACATTGATGGTGACGAATTCTCAACTGACAGCTATTCTCATGAAGTTCCAGTAGAGAGCGCAGTGGAAGAACCTCCAGCTCCTGAACAACCTACTGTTGAGAGCAAGAGAGTGCGGAAGCCACTTCAACGATATGGTTGGAGCAACATTTGTGTTTCAGGTACTGTTCCTGAACCTGAAGATATTACCTTTTCTGACGCTGTTGAAGGACCTGAAAAGGAACAGTGGAAGCAGGCGATAAAGGAGGAGCTTCAATCATTTGAGGACAATGGCGCATGGGAACTGACTGACAACCCAGGTGACGTCAACATTGTGAAGTGCAGGTGGGTTTTTAGAAAAAAGATAGAAGTAGACAATAGCGTGCGTTACCGTGCTAGGCTTGTGGCTAAGGGCTTTACACAGAAGCCTGGAATTGACTTTACCGATACATTTAGTCCTGTAATAAGGCATTCTACCTTAAGACTTATTTGCTCTTAGTGTAAAGTTGAAAATGGACATTACTCATTTAGATGTAAAGACGGCTTTTCTAAATGGATATCTAAATGAAGACATATATATGACTATTCCTGAAGGTTTTGTAAACAAAAGTGGGGGAAAAGTATTGAAATTAAAACGCGCAATTTACGGGTTGAAACAATCATCGTTGGCATGGTACGAAAGAGTTCGAGATTGTTTATGTAAATTTGGTTTTAAGAACTGTCAATATGAGCCTTGTTTGTTTACAAAAATGGATGGTAACTCGAAAGTAATCATAGGATTATATGTTGATGATTTCTTGATCTTTTCAGACAGTGATTGTGAAACAAAGAAACTTAAAGATGCACTAGGTTCAGTATTTAAGTTAAAGGACTTAGGACCAGTGAGACAGTACCTAGGAATGAGAATTAATGTTACCAAAAACAAAACTGTCATCACTGTGGATCAGCAGCAGTACATAGAAAAATTATTACAGAAATTTGAGATGTCAGACTGTAAACCTAAAGGTACTCCGATTGAGCCAAAGTTGAATATTCCGAAGTCTGAGAAATGTGTTGCTGGTATTCCTTATCAAAAACTTATTGGTAGCCTTATGTACTTAGCAGTACTGACGAGACCCGACATCGCTTACGCAGTAAGTTATCTTAGTCAATTTAATAATTGCTACAGCGAATTACATTTGAGTTATGCTAAGCGAGTGTTAAGATATTTACAGTGTACTAAACATTATTGTTTACAATATAAGAACGATAATTCTGAGCTGACAGGTTTTGTCGATAGTGACTGGGCTAGTGATGCACTAGATCGTAAGTCATATACTGGCTTTTGCTTTATTATGTCAGGATCTGCTATTTCCTGGCAAAGCCGGAAGCAAAAAACAGTGAGCTTGTCCAGTATGGAGAGTGAGTACACAGCCCTCTCAGAAGCTTCCAGAGAAGCTGTACACTTAAGAAATTTATTGATGGAGATCAATGGAAAGTTAGATTGCATAACTTTACATTGTGACAGTCAAAGTGCAATCAAGTTGGCGTCAAGTCACCAGTGCCATAACAGGTCAAAACACATTAACGTTCGCTATCATTATATACGAGACGTTGTGAGAAACAAGATAGTTAAAGTAGAATATGTTCCGACCGAGGCTATGCCTGCAGACTTGATGACCAAAGGGTTAAATTCCGTCAAGCACTATAAGTTTATGAATCTTTTACGAGATTATTTCTAAATAAAATGTATTGTTTATTTTAATAAGTGGGGGTGTTAGAATATATTAAAATAGGCTGGTTTTATTGTCTATGGATATATTTAACTGTATTTGAATTTATGAATATACTTAGATGTCACTCATGCGAATGTCGTTGTTTAAATTTTAATACAATGCATTGTCAATACATCTATGACAATATTGTGTATGTACATAAAAATATTGTAAATTTTAGACAGAACTATGACATACATAATATTAATACTAGAAACAAATATAAGCTTGCGGTACCCTCCACTCGGCTCCGAAAAATAAGAAAATCATTCATGTATAATTGTGTAAAGTTTTATAATAAACTATCAACAAACGTGACTAATTTATCTATTAATAAATTCAAGACTTATGTAAATCGTAAACTCATATCGAATGCATATTATAGCACAAAAGATTACATGAATGATAAAACACCGTGAATATAATTGTGGTTGAAATACTAATGATATTTTAATAATTATTACTTTACATCTTAATGAATATATATGACATTAGATGTTGACGTTAAATTTTCCTCTTGACATTCAAATTTTATTCTAGAAACTGTCTTATACTAAGTCAAAAACTTCAGTTTAAACTAAAAAGCACGCTTTAATACTAAAAAATAGAAAATAATTTTGAAGTGTAGGAGAGTTTGCATACTGCGATAAAAAATTCAACAACCAATTCTGACTAATTAATTTAGAACAAATTCAGTATAAAAATTCAAAAATTAACAATAAAATGAAATATAGTAAAAAGCATGGGGTGTAATCGTAACCGTAATATTTCTCCATTTCTCTCATAATGTAGGAAAGTGTTAAGGCGCGGACCTTAGCCTTTTGGACGCCAACGACGGATATATCCGTCACTGCACTATAATGTAATATGATATCAATTTACACGCATTTTATAAGGAACTAGGCGTTTGATATTCCCATGCCAAGGCGCGTGAGCGTCACCTTTTTGTATTTGACAGAGCCGTAGGTTAATCGGGGCGTGAGCGTTATGGTGAATCCACTCGAGCCTCCCCGCGCCGTTCGCACGCACACCTACAACAGCCTGCACGTCGCGACAACAACGCGAAATCTCTTTTAGATTCCATATAAGTAACAAAGCCGGGCCGACGATACCGCGACAAATAAGTTGGAAAGAGACAGCCAGCCATCCTTCAATCATCTGGGGTCGGTTACATGGTGATTATTATCACAATACTTGAGGTGACACGTCAATAATATCGTGTTATTTTAAATTGATTTCGCTGTTAATACAAAACGCAGATCGAATTCGGTATTAGAATCTTCGTCTGATGAAAATTCAATTAAATCTAATTCTATTATAGTTTTTAAATCCACAAGATTCTGTATTTGGCCACTTTTACAACATCCTGTTTTAGGCCTTTAAGTATAGAATGCGTCCGCTCGCTAGGACAGCAACGAGTTTAATGACGGCAAAAATATATATTTTGGTATATTTTTATTCGCCCTGGAATTTATTATTAATTTTGGGTGGATAACCTCTGTTTACTTATTTCTCGCAATCGAAGTGAAAAGTAGAGTTTAGACCAGAGTCATACACTCTGGTCTAAAAGCCATAATAAATATTACCCCTCGAAATATTTTTCCGAACTAAGTGAGGTAGAACTATCTCATGTTAATATGGCTCATTCTCTTTTCATTCAATCGACTATTAAATAAGGCCATTTCCAACTACCGCTTAAACTGCCGCCGTCGCCGTGTTTTCAAATTCGCTACTACTTCAAAACTTTAAGTGATATGTAACGGTTTTATTTCAAAAAGATTGGTATCTAATTTATCCAAAATGATAAACGTTTGATATCGAGCATTAGCTCGATCGATAGTGATTACACTATCGAGCGAGTAAGATAAAAATTACTCCCAAATTCCGCCACGCGCTTTATGCCTTACGGTAGTAAAAGTAAAGTCGTGATTTCATGAATAGGGATGTTGACTCTAAATTTATTGGTATCCAAATTATTATCCAAAAGAAAGAAGACATAAAACTATGCCAAATGGTGAAAATCCCATTAAAATATCTCAAAAAATAACGAAGCTACAACCGTTAGAATGTTGTTAATAAGAGTGAGAAAGCGCTACTAGTCAGTGACGTCACTGACTTAAAGCGCCATAGTAAATGAAGATCGTTCCATACAGAGGTGCGTTTTGCGAAAAAGGGACAGAACATGCCCCCACTTAAAACTTTGATGACTTGTAATGATGTAATTATTTATACTTTTGAGTTACTTTTTTCGCTATTTGATTGAGAATTTGATCCTTTTTCGAGAAAATTTGAAGTAATTGAGTTTCTTACTTAGTGTCAACATCCCTATTGTTTCACCTACATACAAGTTTAAAACATACTGTGTGTATTCAAAGTACACAAATAAACAGATATAAAAGCAAATGCTTTACCCAGGAGTTATAAATTGGTATTAGACATATTCTATTAGGGCATGTATCTCATGATCTCTACAAAATACAACACATGACAGCCTAAAATTAGCCGCCATTAGTACTTACACGAAATGATAATCTTTATTTTTGACCTCGGATTCGTGTTTAGATTCAGATTCTCAATATTATCGGAGTAAAAAAAGTTACTCAAGTTGTATATTATGATTAACAAAAATGTAAATATAATCTAAACTGAAAATAATTTCAACTACAATAGGACGTTTACCTAATTTTTAGGGTTCCGTAGCCAAAATGGCAAAAACGGAACCCTTATAGATTCGTCATGTCTGTCCGTCCTTATGTCACAGCCGATTTACTCGGAGACTATAAACACTACAATTATGAAATTTGGTAGGAAGGTGTATTCTATGAACCGCTACATAAAAGTGATATGAAATTACAACAAAAAAAAATTAGGGGGGACACTTTCATTTCATTTTTCATTTATTATTTCTATAACAATATTACATTGTGTCAAAAAATCTTATAAACTACATACATGCTTAAAAATATAATTAAATAACAATCAGGACACTATACATGTAACCGGTGAAACAAAAAAAATTTCAACACTCATAGTCGTGTGGGGTATCGATGGATAGGCCTTTAAAAATGATATGGAGGTTTCTATAAAACTTGTCCATTTAAGTCAACCATCGGTGAGATATTAGCTGTCAAAGTGTGCCCCCCCCCTCTAATTTCCAAAGTATAAATTTAAAAATTTTGAAAAGAATTACGGTGTGCATTAGTAAATACTTTCAACGATTTTTAGTTTGAACAATATAGGTTTTACGGTTTTTGAGTTTTCGCTTAAAAAACTGTCTTGCCCAAATAAACGGTCGTAAGTGCCATGAGTTCACTATGAAGATACGACTGTTTTAGATTCAATGTATTGGATAGTGATTTTAAATGTGGACTAGTAGGTGTTGGTACGGAACCCTTCATTGTGCGTGGCCCGACACGCACTTGGCCGGTTTTTTATTTAAATGAGCATATCAATTACAGGAGTTTCGTGATGCTATACTTTACTTTCGTATTCCAAAATTGCTTGTTATTGACTTCTTCAGATGATACTTTCGGGGTCCTTCTGATAGTCTTTTTGATTATTTCTTCATTATCACGGGATTTGTTACGAATGTGGGTTTTAAACATGTCATAATTTTTACCCGGCTGCCAAAAAGGGTGATACTTAAAGTTCTGAAATTAAATAATGATAAGATTTAATATTTAGGCCCAAAAATATTCCGTAAATATTGTTAGATGAATGTACGAGTAACATACTCGTATATAATTATAAATACAAACATAATACAATACAAAATTACTAAAACAAATATCGAAGGGTAAAACATATCAGTTAAATCATCCTTGCAATGTCGCAAGCATTTAGTATTTAATATAGACAAAATATCAATATACGTTTGAGTGGTTGACAAAAGATTAATAAAAAAAGAACAAATAACACTGCAGATGAAAGAAATTCAACACGAGCGGTTTCACTATTCTATTGTACTCTGAATCCCTATGACGAGAGTCGTGTGAGTCTATTACTAGATTAAGTTGAATACGGAATGCTGATTTACAATGTTTTCTAAGATCCTGTCTCACAAAGTTGTAGGGGTTAAAACATCGGTTTCCTCGAATTACGAGCCCTACTATATATAATAAGTCCTCCTTTCATCAGCATGACAAGTAGTTATGGTATAATTCTGGTGTTTATACCTACTATAATTTAATTACGTTTGTAATATTACCATTAGGTAGGTACATGTAACTTACTAAGCTTTGCGAAGACCTGAAATATTATTATATGGCAATCAATATCAATGTATAAATATTCAGAATAATTAAACGAAGTAACTGCAACACAAGTTTCATTTTCATTCGAGGAAGTGAGACGCCCTCTGTAGTAGCTTGGGGGTAATTCGTTATTTGCACCGTGGAAATGGTTACGTGGCATATATGCATGATTGGTATAGGGATGTAGAATCAAAATTTTACTACTCCGTTAGACTACTCCAAAAGAAACAAGGCAAGAAAATATGCCAAATGGTGAAAACTTATTCCAATATCTCAAAAAAATACGAAGCTACAACCGTTTTAAGTATGCTGGTTAGACAGAGAAAAGGCCAGGCCACAGAGCAGTGACGTCACTGAACACGAGCGCCATATTAAATGACGATCGTTCCAATAAAAAGGTGCATTTTGCGGAAAAGGGACAGAATATGCACCCTCTTAAAACTTTGAAGATTTATAATTATATAATTATTTATTCTTTTGAGTTACTTTTTTCGCCATTTGATTAAGAATTTGATCATATTTCGAGAAAATTCGAACTTATTGACTTTCTTATTTGGTGTTAACAACCCTATTAATGTACTAGAAAGGTCGCTTGATTGGGCCCGGCCTATAAAGCCAGTCAGGTTCAAAAAAACTGCTAGATAGGATGTTTCCACTTAAATTTAACAAATGAATCCGGTTAAAGTAATTTAAGTAATTCTTGTATTTATCGTTAGCACATTAGGAACTGAAATTTTCCACTTGAGTGCTTACATCATCTTCGGGGACTATATTGCACTTTTAGAATATACATATTTTTTTACCTGTCTCGGTAGTTACGATGTGAGCTTAATGTTTGTAATATGTTTCCGATTAGATTCTTCGATTCGTCGTCTCTAACCTAAATAAAAATAGTGTTTTGATGTCACAGTTGCAGTAATTGTCTATTTGGGCATGCTTTTGGCATTAAAATAATCTAAAACACTATAGTAACACCTTTCGGATAAAGCGTTAAAAAGTTTTCGTTTAAAATTATTAGTGTTGCATTTTGCCAATCCTCAGATAGTTTGTTAAATATTTTAGGAGCCAAAACTAAAATATTCAAGAGCTGCGCTAGATTTAACGGCGCATATTTCAAGTTTCCTATATCGAAAATTTAGTCTCGTTGCTATTTTTGTCATCTCAAACAAATTGGGATTGCTTTTAACATAAACGCAACATTCAAATACATACAAGCAAGGGAAAGTATGTACGTGTGTAAGCTATTTACTGTACACAATAGCAGGTTAAAACAAATCGCAAATCAAAACATTCAATAATTTAAAATGTGGTTGGCAGCATTGTGAGAGAGTCAGTCCAACGATGGCTCTATTACACCGTTTCTGAACTTTAAGCACCATATCTCCGTATGTAGAGTTACCCCATAATATTATCCTATAACGATATTGATTCATATTTACCGAGTCTAAAGATATAGGCCGTAAGTAGTACCTGCAATAAAATCGAAATGTTATGCTATGCGTGTTTCTAATTATCGTATGAAATGTACTTTCTAACGTAGTTTTAGAACACATCTGGAAACCGTTCCCAGGTAAACAGTTCCAAGAAAGTGAAAAAACTTTTTCACTTCTCATGCTCGAAAAGTGTGTCGTATTAGTCTTGTCAAGCGGGGCTAAATTATTACATTTAGCCCATAAGGAAAATATGAATACATATATATGATTTACAAGGCATTTTAATAAAATTTGACCTACCATAATACTTCACCTATTAAATCCACTTATCTCAGAACACTAATTTGCCACTAAATAATATTTGGTATTGGGTATCAACCAACCAGAATACAGCTTTACTAAAATCGACCAATCAGGAAATAATTGATAGAGCTATAGTTATATTTTTTCCATAAAATTTACAGTAATATTAATGTTATGTAATATTTTCATATTTTTTTCCTTGGTAAACTTCGGTGATAAGAGGGTGGGGGGGCGTATTTTTATTACATTTTTCTTCATAAATTGAAAATTACTCAACGTAAAAAGAAATAAAAAATTGTTTCAGAATGTGCAACTCGAGCCCTTTCATATGACACCTCAGGAAACAATTAATTTCTCTAAAGAGTAAGTTCCTAGTAGTCCTTATTGCACAATAATTAAAAAATGATTAAATCGTTTGAAGCAACGCTAACGCGATTGAACCGCTCAATGGGCAAGGTCTGTAATGAACCGCGGTGTCTATGTCTTGTGTTTCAAATCAGTTTAAAAAAAAAAGCATGGAGCCAGGCGCCAAATTATACATATGTTCGTAGTGGAATTTACTGACCTTTGCTGTCAAGGGTCGTCTATACTTATTAGTTGTTTTTCCGATGATTACATATAGGCGATTATGGTACGCGTCCTCTAACTGCCCTAGCTGTTGTTGCTGCGTCCTCATCGTCCACAGTAACAGCATCCTCGAACCTTATTTTCCTACCCAATATCCTTGTATCCTTCCCCTCCTAGTCCCTATCCTTTATCCTTCTTCATGCCAATCCCAGGTTGCCACGCTGATGGATGCATGGCTGGGGGCGAGCCTAGTCACGAGTGTGCTAAATAAGTCCTGGAACCGGGCAAGTCCAATGTACTTCTATCGCCTTACCTTGGCAAGCGGGGCTCTGCCAAGGAGGACAATTTGTTCCCTTGCTGCTCGTGGGATCACTATGATGAACAATAATAATTTCATTAAAAATGACTGCGACGTGGTTTGCCCCCGTCACGCCCTGGCTCACGGGTAGGCAAAATATGGTCCGAGGAATGTCGATTGGCTACGTTGAATGTTCAAGGAGGTATGAATGGCAAGATAGATGAGATATGTAATATGATGAATGAAAGACTAATTGATTTAGTGTGTGTGAGTGAAACTAAGTGGAACGGGTGTGATACCACCAAACATGGCCCTTACTCTGCCTACTGGTCGGGTCAAAGATACCGAACGTGCAAAGGCGGAGGTTTCATACTCTCTCCGAGATTGAGTGAGTGTGTGAACGAATTTGAGTGTAATGACCCAAGACTCATGTGGATCAGGCTCAAAGTAGGTTAACCCGCCTTTTCGTAGTATGAGCTTATGCTGCAGTCGATGATTGCGGGTCACAGAAAAGAAAAACAGAGCGTTTTGAGTTTTGGGAGAGTGTAAGAGATGCGTTAAGAACGTGTAAAAATAATGAGAAAATAGTTACGTTAGGCGATTTTAATGGATGGGTTGGCGTGAGGAGAGATGTTTACGAAAGTGTCTAGGAAAGTTTGGCGATAAAAAGTTAACGAAAATGGATAATGTTTACTTGAGGTATGTTTGGACTGGAATCTCAGTGTGTCTAATACTCTGTTTAGTCACAAGTACCCAGAGTATTGCAAGAACGGATTTGAATGAAAGGAAAGAAGAACTCAAACGTGTGTACGGGACATTAAAGCAAAAGGTAAAGAATTTGATCAGGAGATAAAAGAAGAGATGGAAGAGAGGTTGGATAAAAGGTTCTCTAATGATTTTAAAACCAAATTGTTCTGGAAAGCAGTTAAAACGGCTGGAGTTTCAACAAAATCATCTGGACTTAGAATAGTTAGAGACGAGAATGATGAACAGAATGTACTAAGACGATGGAATTAATATTTTGAGGATTTGTTTGAGAGGGAGGAGAGAATTACATCAGAGTCACAAGACAAGACTCAGACATGATTCCCGGTGCGGAAGGTGATGAAAATGAGATTAGCATGACAGAAATAATGGATGCGATAAAAAGTATGAAGTTAGGTAAGGCAGCGGGGTATGATAGGGTAACTGCTGAGATGATTCGCAGAGGTGACGGAGTTGTTACAACCTTGCTGCACTGACTTTTTAACTTGTGTTGGAAATGTGGCAAGGTACCGGACGATGGTACTAAAGCAGTCATTGTTCCAATTTACAAAGGTAAGGGTTCGCGGCAGGATTGTAGAAACTATCGTGGTATTAGTCTTCTCAGTGTAGTTGGGACAGTGTAAGCAAAATACTGATTGAAAGAATCAGAGAGGAGAATGTGGGATGTGCAAGAAAGTTTCAGAAAGGGCATGGGGTGTGTGGATCATGTTTTATTTTTGCGATGCATCACCGAAAATGCCTGGCCAAAAACCAGAAGATATTTTGTGCATTTGTCGATTTGGAGAAAGCCTATGATAGAGTGTTAAGGAATGATTTGTGGTCAACCCTGTCCATGTATGGGGTAAACAACCAATTGGTCCAGGTGACAAACAACTGTCCATAAATAAGTTAAACAACCATTTAACAACCATTATGAGGCCACACAACCCTGCCTTACACCTCGCTGGATGCTAAACCAGTCTGTGTAGCCTCGATACGAGTAAGTATCGAGGCTACACAGACTGGTTTAGCATCCAGCGAGGTGTAAGGCAGGGTTGTGTGGCCTCATAATGGTTGTTTAACTTATTTATGGACAGTTGTTTGTCACCTTTGAAAGAGAGCGAATTTGGTTTAAAAATGGGTGAATTATTCATCAAATGCCTCCTATACGCTGATGACCAAGTGTTGATTGCGTCATCAGAGAAGGAGGTTCAGGAGATGGTAACTTGTATGAATGATTCATTGAAGCGGAAGGGTATGAAAAAGAATATGAGTAAGAAAAAAGTGATGGTGTTTAAGAAAAAAAATGCCCGACTTTGTACAGTATTCTGATTGACGATGAAAGAATGAGATGGAAAGTGTGATGGTGATATTGAAAGAAGAGTAAAAGCGAGAAATCAGATGAATGGAGCATTACACGCGTTTGTGAGCAGCCAAAATATATCACAAAAGGCTCGTTTATCAGTTCACAATGGAGTGCTTGTTCCTACACTGATGTATGTAAGTGAGACTTTGGTATGGTAGAAAAAGCTCGAGAGTAGAGTAAGTACGGTAGAAATGAGAGCGTTAAGATGCATGTGTGGAGTACGTTTGTGTGATAGAATAAAAAATAGTGTTATAAGAGAACGTTGCGGAATAGAGGAGGATGTAGTGACTAAGATTGAAAAAGGTATGCTTCGGTGGTATGGGCATGTTGAGAAGTCATGTGAAAGCAGAATGACTAAGAAGATTTGTGGTCATGACACCTGTGTATAAGAGTGGAGAGAGAGTTGACGTAAGCAACTATCGACCTATTTCTGTGTTGACTGCCATCTCCAAAGTTATAGAAAAAATAATAAACAATCGACTTGTAGCTTACCTTAATCAATTCAATATACTATCTGACAAACAGTTTGGCTTTCGGCAATCCAGATCCACTGAAGATGCAATACTATCATTAACATCTCTAATTACTGACAAAATTGATAATGGCAAGAAATGCCTCGCCATATTTTTAGATCTAAAAAAGGCTTTCGATACGGTCTCTCTCCCCATTCTTATACAAAAAATGGAACGAGTTGGCATACGGGGTTTACCTCTCCAATTGTTGGGTGACTACTTACAGGGGCGAACACAAAAAGTGAAAATAGGAGACTTTATAAGTAACGTAGCGAATACAACGTATGGTGTCCCCCAGGGGAGCGTTCTAGGGCCCACGTTGTTTCTTATCTATATTAATGACTTGACGAATCTCAAACTACAACGTGGACACATCGGCTCTTACGCTGATGATACTGCCATAGTGTTCGAAGGGGACTCCTGGGAGTCGGTATACAGAGGTGCAGAATCTGGCCTTTGTAGAGTGACTGCATGGCTTAGAAGTAACCTTCTGACGCTTAATGCCAGCAAAACTAATTACATATGCTTCACTAAGTACGATAGTACGCAACCTAATGATAACTTAAAACTAAAAATACATACCTGTAATCAACATGACCATCCCCCTTGTAAATGTATAGAACTTGTTAAAGTTAAATCTATTAAATACCTAGGTGTACTACTGGACCAACGCCTCTCATGGCATATGCAAATTGAACATGTAAACAATAGAATTAGAAAACTTAATTGGATTTTTAAGATATTTAGACATATTACCACTGAAGAACTTTTAATTCAACTTTATATAACATTAGCACAACCTGTCATGAGCTACTGTATTACTGTCTGGGGTGGCGCTGCCAAAACAAAATTTTTAGAGGTTGAGAGAGGGCAACGCTGCTTGCTCAAGGTGATGTACTCAAAACCATATAGATTTCCTACAAAAGAACTTTATGAAATCAGTGACCAACTAACTATGAGGAAGCTGTATGTTTTGAGTACAACACTCAGGCTACACAAGACCATAGATTTCAACCCCATATTAGAAACACGTCGACGTAAAAAAAACGTGGCCCCCCTATCTACCTGTAAATCGATGTTTGCTAAAAGGCAGTATAAAGCACAATCAGCATATATTTACAACAATGTAAACAAAATTGTCAATATCCATAAACTACCACTGTATGAATGTAAGATCGAACTAACGAAATGGCTGAAACACCAAAGTTATATATATATGTTAAGTATAGCTAACATGTGGCACACACACACGCACACGCACACGCACACGCACACACACACACACACAATATAGTATTAAATTAAATTAGAATAGAATAAAACTAAAAAAAAAATTAAAAAAAAATTATAGCGCATGCACCTAATATATTGTTAAATAGTACTGTAATATTTCCTAAAAAGATATTTAGCTATGGAAGAGCGGGACAACCTAACACAGGTTCACTCACCTACATGGAAGTCCCACCCACTGATGGCAATTGTACACAAGTATACAGGAAAATAAACATTTTTTCATTTTCATTTTCATTTTTTCATAACTTTGAGACATTTTATATCTCAACGCAAGAATTTTATTGGTTCCTTATACAGTGTGTTACCAGTACCCCAGAGGGCCTTACTCCGAACTTCGAAATCCGAACTTCGTATAGTGCCGTACCCTTCACTCATATATAGTGTTTATCACTATGATGTTTATCAGAGCAAAAGGGACAGCACGATACGAAATTCGGATTACGAAGTTCGGAGTACGAAGTTCGGAGTAGGCCCTCTGCATTTATTAAAACTTGTAATAATATGTTCCATTCACTATTATTTCCATGATTATTATTATTTATTTATTAAACACACGAACGTTTTAGGGTGTGTGCTGAAGGATGCCCGGGGTTCGCTATCGCGAAGCGACTGCCATCTGACCTTCCAACTCGAGGGGAAACTAGACCTTATTGGATTTAGGCTTGTCAAGAGATTAGGCAACTTGACTGTTACAAGTTCTCTAGCCGCACGGAGCCGAGACCAACGACTTAGCGTCCCGTCCAAAGCACGGGAGCGCTCATTTAATAACCACTCAAAGCGGGTCACAGGTACCTATTCACATGCGCGTTCAATGCTGCACCAGCGCCTGCTTCTAGCAGCGCCGCGATGGAAAAAAAAATTAAGACGTCGTAACTGTCGTAAGTGAGTATGTATTAAGGGTAGGTATGCATAATTGAACAGTGCTCTAGGCGAAGTTAGCATAAATCAATTCTGATTGGGAATTAATCATTAACGAGTTAATAGTTAATACTGCCCGATCAACGATTAATTAAGTGCTAATCATCCATCGTGATAATTGATTGATTAATTTCGTCAATGTTAAATCCTAACAATATTTTTTTGAACTAAACATATGCTGGCAACACGCACATGTGTGGTTGAGCTACTAACCACTTCCATAGAAATGTTCACCCATATTTCTTACCTTTATGGGATGATTCCTTCCTAGTGATTGAAACTATCTTAATACCTAATTTCATGACAATTTGTTCCACTAATTAAGCGTGAAGAGATAATGTACATACATACAGGCGTAGTTATAGTTCCATTTAGAATATTAGTACGAAAAGTAAGAATTAACAAATGAATACTTATATTTCGAAGACCTCGGCATCGATCCTGTAGAATTTTGATTCACCTGAAATGAAATTATTTGTATTTTTATAAGCTTTTATATAAATACGCATTTATGAAGGTTTAGTGTATTGTATGTTTAGGTCACATTTTGCAAGTCAAAGGGTATAACGCCGGCTAAGTATGGTCAAACTGGGGGATGCGTCCGGTGCGCCTCACTCGCTTTATATCTGCATATCTGTAGCCACTATATCAAGTTTGGTGTCGTTTTCGTATAATTCGAGGACGTGAAATTCATTTCTGTTCTTAAAAATTTTCACTCACCCATACAAAAAAAAACGAGAAACTCAAAATTAAAAATATATATATATTTAGTTTTTTCCGAAAATCCTCTACAGAAAAATTATGAGGATTTCCTCAATAAAAAAAACACGTGTTTAGCTTAGTTATCGTACTATATAAAACTAACTTTTCAGACATTTTTGATTTATAATTCTGTAAAAAAAAGATTATGTCGCGCGGCGGACCCGCAATGTAAGAGCGGTATGTATCTGTTTTTTTTATACCACGTCGGTGGCAAACAAACTGACAGCTCACCTGATGGTAAGTGATTACCGTCGCCTATAGACGCTTGCAACACCAGAGGCATTACTCGCCCGTTGCTGACCCGTAAGAAACCTTTTCACGCCTAAAGCTAGTACTCAGCAACAGTAGCAGAAACAAACAAAATCTTGAACCATGCAACCATGAGGAAGCAGACACGCGCATGATGGTTCATGTGGCTGATGCCGTAGCCCAAGGTCACACAAAAAAAGTGTGTGTCAGCTCCGACGCACAACTTGAGTTTACTCTTTATGAACGATTATAAAATATATTAGTAAAGATTAGTAAACAATTATATAGATTAGTGAATGAGGATAAATGAACTCGTTTTTTATATTACCACAAAGTGGGGCTATTTGAGACTCAATTTCAGTACTGTAAAGTGGAGCCCCACTTTACAGTACTGAAATCATGCATTACATTTATTTATATGAATAAAAACTTAGCGCGTAGACGTTATCGATATCGATAAATATTGACCAGTGCCTTTACCATGAGTTTGCATGACCGTACTCGCTAGCGACTGCGTAAACGATTTAGTATGCCGATTCTTAGTTCTATTGCGTACCCGCCAGAGGCGCTGTACTTTTGCTCATACGAATTTTTACGCAGTCGCTAGCGAGTACGGTCATGCAAACTCATGGTAAAGGCACTGGGCCTTTCCATGACCGTACTCGCTAACGACTGCGTAAACGATTTAGTATGCCGATTCTTAGTTCTATTGCGTAATCGCTAGAGGCGCTATACTTTTGCCCATACAATTTTTTACGCAGTCGCTATCGAGTACGGTCATGTAAACTCATGGTAAAGGCACAGGGACGTCCGTCGCCAGATCGCGACAACACAGACACTTGTAGCATCTATCCGTCCCGGTACCGCCGCATATCGGGTAGAGTTAGTCCGACCCAGGTCGGGCCTAGCCAAGTTTCATGCTGGACTCTTCTCAGCTAGGCTAGGTTTAGTGAACCAGCGACAAAACTCCCAGTAGCTCGATTCCACTCACACCTCAGGACCTGTACTCCGATGTTGGAAATCCGACTTCGTATAGTACCGTCCCTTTCATTCTCGTGTTATATGATTGAAAGGGACGCCACGATACGAAATTCGGATTTCGAATTTTGGAGTAGCCCCTCAAATTTGGTTTAAGCCGATGAACCAATCTCACTGGAGCGCAAACTCTTAGAGTATTCCAATGTTTAAACCGCCCGCGTGGTCGTGTCGGAGGTTTCCCCTTAATTTTCCTCAGCCAAATCTCCAACCGCGCACTCCTATTGCTTTATCGTGCCCGGTCTATAAAGCCACAGGCAGGTTCAAAAAAACAAAAAAAAATGATCAGGGTTATCGTGCATCTACACGGAGAAAGAAAAAATACAAAAAATAACGTAATAGGCGGCGTGCTGTCTCCCTAGTTATTTTCTATTTTTATAAATTCAATCACAAATAATCTCTCTTCTCACTATCACCTCTATGCCGATGATCTTCAGATTTATTCGCAGGGTGTACTTAATGATCTGCCATCTGGTATCAGCACTGTAAATAATGACCTTGTGCGTATCCTAAATTGGAGTCATAGTTTTGGTCTTAAGGTTAACCCTTCGAAAACCCAGGCTATCATAATTGGGAACTCAAAATTTGTCCCAAGAATCGATTTCAATAGTGTTTCACCGATTTACTTCGATAACGTCTTAATCCCTTTTTCTTCGCAAGTAAAAAAATTAGGCATTATTATGGATACGACTTTATCTTGGGTACCTCAAGTGAACGAGGTCAGCAGGAAGATGTTTTCGCCAGTAGCTTCTCTGAGAAGGCTACGTAATTTCCTGCCCATTGCTACTAAAATTGCGCTTACTCAAACACTATACTCCTCCCCCATCTTGGATTATGCTGATGTTTCCTATATTGACCTCAATGAGGAGCAATTTCAGGGACGAGCTTTCCACTATTTCTAGCGCGTGCCGGACCTTTAGTATTCGTAGCTTAGTACCTATTTCCATGTATCCCAGTTAGATTTTACTCTAGCAAACCAATCCGCAGTTTTGTCAAATTCTCCATACCTAACCAATGTGTCCAAGGTTTGCACCCTTTTGGACTCTGAATGAATATTTCACTAACTTTATACCAATTAAATAGCACATTCATCATCATAATCATCATCATTTCAGCCGAAAGACGTCCACTGCTGAACATAGGCCTCCCCCAAGGCTCGCCATTTAGACCGGTCCTGTGCCGTTCGTTTCCACCGGATTCCCGCGACCTTCACCAGGTCATCACTCCACCTTGTCGGAGGCCTACCGACAGCTCGTCTTCCGGTGCGTGGACGCCACTCAAGCAGTTTCTGGCCCCATCGACCGTCAGTCCTGCGAGCAATGTGCCCTGCCCACTGCCACTTAAGGCTCGCAATTTTGAAGGCTATGTCGGTGACCCCAGTTCTGCTACGGATAGCTTCATTCCTAATTCTATCACGCAGAGAAACCCCGAGCATAGCTCTTTCCATTGCTCTTTGGGTGACCTTGAGCTTTCTTATGAGGCCCATCGTTAGCGCCCATGTCTCGGATCCATATGTCATCACTGGCAACACACACTGGTCAAAGACTTTTGACTTGAGGCACTGCGGTAAACTGGACGAGAATACACTGCGAAGCTTCCCGAACGCTGCCCAGCCGAGTCGAATAGCACATTATAAAATATTTACACGTTGTTTTATTATTTTCGATCTTGACAGACACACTTGACAATTCAACAACTGAGAGCTGCCCAAGATAAGTTGCGCACGAACGTAACGCATAACGTGCTAAATTATAAAAAGTCGATCTTTACCCTGATCGTATACTGAGATACGACTTTTTAAATTAGCACAGCAGATTACGGTTGATTTTATACCCCATGAATTTTCATACCCCGGGCTTATATATGAAAATCGATTCTTAAGGAGTAAACTTCAAAAATTATGCTGCGCACAGTGGATACTGATGTTGTTGTTCTCGCAGTTGCATGTGTATATGTGTGTGTGTGTGTGTGTATATGAACTCCAAGGACGACGACTCTATCAACTGACTGTAGCGTTATGGGTACATATTGGCACAGGAAAGAATCACCAGTTCATCTCGTGCCATGCTACTGCAGCTTCTTTAGGTAAATTTTGTAGTTTGTCCATTAATTGTATGTAAAATAAATATATCACTGCAGTACAAGACAGGTCATCTGAGCAATTGTTCACGTGCTGCTAACTTTTTTAAATGCTTTTATTTGTAACGGGTGGATATATGATTTATTTTACAGGACCGGAAAAGACCGAAGTCTTGCCCTTCTTCCACGCCTTTTCAGGTTGCGACACTTTTTTGTATAGAAAGGGGAGTAAAAGCCTATTTCAAGCTTGGAGCGCATATCCTGCATTAACGGAGGGATTTAAATACGGCAAACAAGGCAATATTGAGCAGGCGTTGCCAATATTGGAAAAAATTGTTATTGTATTGTATGACAAGAGAGAACCTTTCCTACAGTATTAAGTCTGAACAAATTTGAATTATGAGGGTGGTCCCTTGACACTATTTTAACATTATGAATTTTGTTACTAATTTCAGATTAGGCACAAGTACGAGTACATAGTGTAAACAAGTGCCGCCAAAGTTACTATTTACAAAAAAAAATCCTATTAGAAAATCTGCCTCCACTGAAGACGCGCTTGCTAAACATATTCTCCGTGCCATTTACCAAGGAGGCTATGTCTGGGGACAATTATAGCCCCTCAGCAACTGCTGTCATGTCTGGCTGACTGGGGCTGGACTAAAGAAAATGGCTATTGGGAATCCATATGGACAAGCCTACCTGCGGCTGCTACTGCTTGTTCGTTGCCGGTGAAAAACAAAATGCGCAGGCAGGTGCAACTGCGTTAAAAGAAAATTGAAATGCACAGACCTATGTGCATGTAGTGGCAATTGCGAAAAATAAAGTTCTTATTTTAAAACGCATTTTTAGTCAAACATCCTCTTACAACATTAACTTTATCACATTTATGTTTATTTAATTTATATTTGTATATACATCACGTCCAGAAGTAATTAATGTTATCTACAACCAGAACAATAATACCTTATCAGAATTTATCTAAACATGCCAAAAAATCCTAAAAGATACATACCGCTCTTACAATGCGGATCCGCCGCGCGACTTAATCTTTTTGTTACAGAATTATAAATCAAAAATGTCTAAAAAGTTTATAGTTTTATATAGTACGATAACTAAGCTATTCACAAGTATTTTTTTTGTTGAGGAAATCCTCATAATCTTAATTTTGTAGAGGATTTTCGGAAAAAACCTGTATATATATTTGTTTGAATTTTGAATTTCTCGATTTTTTTGTATGGGTGAGTGAAAACTTAGCAACAAAAATAAATTCTACGTCCTCGAATTATTCGAAAACGACACCAAATTTGTCTACAAATATAGTAGCTACAGGTATGCAGATATAAAGCTTAGAGTGAGACGCGTCGGACGCACTTCCCCCCCTGCCCACCTGCGGGGGGGACCACGTGGCAACCGGGCTAAACCTTTATGGCACCTTACCTATTACATTTCTTATCAGCCTCGACTTGTTTTTTTAAAAAGTACCTGGGGAAAGCGAGCTTTGCTTGGCGTTTTTTCCGTAAATGAGACCTAGGTAGGTCGATTGATGGCCCGAAAACCCCCCGCAAATTTAATCGAAATCGAGTACACTCACACGATCCCTGATATAAATAAATAAATCTACAATAATTGCTCGTTTAAACCTATTACATATTGTAGCTGTATGGTGAACGAAAAGATCGGGTCCTGTGACCTCAGGTCGTCCCAGGCTAGCGCGGTAACTCCATCAGTTCCATTTCGTTTGCCATGGGCCAGTTATGGGTTTTGCCGATAAGACGAGATCCTTTTTAGTAACAGTGAAACGTAATGGGTAAAGGAAATAGTTTTGAAAATTTTATTAGAATTTAGTCATACTCACTCACTGAATTGATTCAGTGCTATCCCTGAATCCTTTATTGACAGAAAATTGTCATTTGGCTAGTTTAAGGCGGTATTGTATAACGCGAAAACCCGTATAAATAAGTATTGTTGGTGTGAATGAATATTTTGATCAATTGCATATGTAAAATTAATATTTTATGTATATTTACCGAAAAACCGTCGTGTAACATTCGTCTATTGTTGCTATAAAGTATTCTACCACTTCTAATACCATATCTGTGAAATAAACAAAAATATTATTTCTAAATGTTCACAGGATCCCTTCCACTATTACGAGTTAAATAATTCGCTCGTTGCAACGGATTATTCAGTCTCAAAGGATGCAATTTGAGCTAAATAAGTCATGCAAATCCTGTTGCTGATTATGCCTGCCAGTATTTACACTGTCGGGTTTCAACAAATGTATAACTAACATATATCTTGAGTGATATGTATAGTACTTAGTAAGCCCATTAACGATAATAAGATATTTGACTTTTCGATTGCAGACGGACAATTAAGTCTATATCTATCTAATGTTTATACTATTGCACCTTAGATTTTGACTTAACGAAGGTTCTCACCGAATCCCTAAATTATCTGCATTTCCGTAAATGTGCGCTCCTTTTTCTGAGTGCGGGAATGTCACTGCTGATTTCAGCATCCCCAGCGTGGGTCTGACTAGCGTGTGCCCGGGTAGGATCGGTTCTGCAGCGGGTAGTTGCCACTTGTTCGTCGGAACACCAATCACACTTTCGCCATCATAACGTTGGAATTGAAATGAGCGTCTAGTACCCTGTAATATACCCACATATCCATTAAACAACTAACAAAAATTAAAAAATAAATGACGAATATCAACTAGTCTCCTTCAGATAAAAAATAGTTTAGTCAGTCATGAGAAAGTATCGCATTCCTTAGTGCACTATAATACATATCTATCAGGTTGTAATCGTTAAATGTAACATGGAGATTATGTAAATATAACAGATATCATAAAATTTTAAACTGATATCGTAAAAATGAGTAAAATTACATAAAAATAGTAATAATAATATTCAACGCTCCGCTACTTTTAGTACGACGTTCATTAAGTGGTTTCAGTTTAAGAGGGCTAGTAATTTAACCGTATCACCTGGTTAAAGTTAACGATTACACCCTGTTGTGTGTTAGTTTCTGTTTGTCTGTACGAATGAATTTATATTACGTCTTTATGATTTGTATAAAAAACACGTTTTCCGTCACAACCACGATCATAGCTAGTTCAATTTATTGGCATATTTATTTATATTTATACATGCTGCCGTTTCCTTCCATCGTCATATATTATGTTTCAGTTAGTTGTTATACAATTCGTATTTAATTGGTGAGGCATAAATGAAATAAATCCGCTATTAATGTGTAGATGGTAATGTACATCACATATCAAATACTTCTAACCGAAATCACGTTATCTATCGGCCTAATATCTTACTACTTCAGTTAGTTGTGTCCTAATAATTCAAAAATACTGCAGGTACTTACTAACTTACCGTTAGGTTCATGTACTTACGCCAATGGGAACTACGTGAATGAAATAACCGAATTTTGCTTCCTTGTCCATTTGATTTGTATCCTCAAATTCCTTAAAAAACGTGGAAACATGATATTAGAAATACGAAATAACAGGACCTTGATTAACTAAGTCCATTTCCACTAGGAGTTGATCGAATCTGTTAAAGAAGGATGGGCCATGATTTTTCTGAATCGGAACTTTGGTTCTGGCAACACAATCTTTGATTGCACTAATCCTAACTTATGAAATTTTTCATTCAGTCTAATCCTGATCCTTAAGTATACTAAGTAATAATAACAATCATTATAAAGCCATACCAACCTTGTAAATTTTATTTTTTAAATCATACCACATTGGCTTGACGGGCATATCCTTCGTTCTATCAAACCGCTGCAAAAAAGCTATCAATGCTTCAACAAATACATATTATCGAGATGAGTTTGCATTGCTTCAAAAACCTACCTTCGCAATCTCTTGGTGAAATAAAGAAAATAAATCCTCTGCGTTGACTTGCACGACTATCTGGAATAAGTGTGCAATTTTATATTGAACTATGTGCAGAGTTTGTGAGTAAAATTAAAATTAAACGGATTTGACTAACATGTATCAAAATGATGATTTCAGTACCCCTAACCATTTTTCGTTAGGCGTCTGTAGCGTCTGCCGTTCTTTTACGATTCGAATTCAAGGAGCAATCTAAGTTTACCCATTATTTTTCTCATGGTATGATAACAAAATTAAAAGCCCGTGAAATTGATTGCGTAAGACCCGGTTTTATAAAGATCCGTTAGACCTTATGTCGGTTTGTTATGTCAAAAAATGTACTGAGTTACTGAAATTTGATCTGACATTTGGTCTAACGGATCTTTATAAAACCCGGCCTAAGTAAACTAGGTTACCAAGGGACGATAAGACAATTTTAATTTTAAATAGAAATTACAATATACTGCCGGTTGAAGGTATTACTGTTATTTGTATGGTTTTGCGAGCCATACCCGTGCTCATCAGAGAAAGTTGTAAGGGTCGCCGTCGTCGGATACGACAAGGAGGACTATATATAGTTATTTATGCTCAATCTAAAAAATACCAGAAATTTGGCAGTGGCATTTCGGGTCACTAATGATTAAAAAAATCGGTTCACTTGATGAAGTTTTATCCTTGAAAAACCGACATACATGCAACGTTTTAATTGCTCCAATTAGCCACAAAATGCGCGATGGCGCGGTAGCCATGGCGTTCAATTACTACATCGCGCTGTTAATGTTTTTCTTGAATAAATGGGGTCGGGAGGAGTACACGATTTATGTACGGAACTCACACTTGACCGGTTTTTTTTTTACTAAGTATTTGCCGGAGACTTAATATTTAATTAAGCCTTTAACAATACTCTTACGTTGCTCGGTTCTATATATTTATTTATCCTTATATGGATTAGGATTAGGAATGCCGGTACCCATTAAAGGAAAGGTCTACAAATCCGCAGTTCGACCAGCCATGGTGTATGGCGCCGAATGCTGGCCCCTCAAGAAGCAACTAGAAGACAAACTCCATGCCGCAGAAATGAGGATGTTGCGCTGGGCAGGCGGTGTCACCTTACTGGACCGTGTTCGTAACACCTATATCCGAGGAAGTTTCAAAGTGCGACCGATTCCCGAAAAATTAACAGAGGGACGATTGAGATGGTATGGACATGTCATGCGCCGAGAACCTGAACACATGACGCGAAAGGTGCTAGACATGCTCCCTCCACCAAAGAGACGAGGAAGACCCCGCCTGACATGGATGGCCACTTTAAGGAGGGATATGCAAGAAGCCCAAATCCCATCAGAGACGACCCAGGACCGACAATCCTGGCGAAAAATAACTAGGAGAGCCGACCCCAAATAATGGGAACAGGACAAGGAGAAGAAGAAGAAGATGGATTAGGAATTCCTATTATAAGGAAATATTTGCGCGCTGCTTTTGCCGGACTCTCAGCTGTCTATCTATGAGAGTCGGGACAAGTAGTACGAAATTGCGAAATCTTCACTTTTACTTTTTCGTTATAAGTGTTTAATTGAACGTTTTATACTAAATAAGTCAAAAAATTAAATCAACAGGCAATGTTTGTATTGTTTATTAATAGGCTTGTAACTGAACTAGTAAATAGTAGAAATTGCTTCAGCCGATTCTTCGAACGCGTCCACTTGGAGGCCAATTTAGCCGAAAGGAATGTAGTCGTCCTGAAAACGAGGGAATAGATGAGTTGTCTCTTTTTCACTGGAGACCTTGATTTACATATTAAGCCGTCGTCCCCCGGCGAAAAAAAATAAACAATAGCATTATTTTGTTATCAGCCCTGAGATCCGAGGGTCCGGTAGACAACGGATTGATAATAATTTTTACCCTCAAAAATAACATGTTAAATTCTAGTTAATCATTGTTCATTTTAAACGAAAAGTACTTGAATTTTCGAATTTAAAAAATGTTACATAAGTTCCCTGATACGTATTATGAGGAAATTTTGTACGTAATACTCATTGGTATGGGCAGACCTGTGCTTTTTGCCATCGTGGCTAAACTCAGCTCAAACACACCTCCTGAGTGTTTATTCAAGCGGAAGGTGATTACCATTACTAGTTTCGGTGTTTTTAGCTGTCAAACATCGGTCATCCGTGTCTTAGACAGAAAACCTTCTGTACCTATTATTGTATGTAGGTGTACTATTCATTATTCTGTTGTATGAGCCGGGATTCGAACACACTGTTTGAAAGTCACATGAAAGTACCTTATTTCTACTTGCTAAAATTTATGAGATGGTGTCACTATATATATAATAAATAATCAAAACATCACAAAACCCATTAACTATATAAAAAATATCGAAGTCATGAAAATAGACTTCAACCATTCAAAAATTATGATTTCTTTTTCGTCCAAGAGAAAATGAAAAGCTAAGACTAGAATCCGTTTCCCGAACAGCTGGTTTGAATAATTCGTTGAGACGTCATAATGCTATTACACTAGTATGAGCCGTTTATAAAGTCTCTAGCGACCAGCTGCTTTTCACTCTCGGCTTTGCTTTTTGTTGTTCTCTAATAGTAGTTAGTTTAACAATAGTTTTTCATTGTATGAAAAATTTACAATAAAATTGTAAAAATATGATATATTTTGGTATAGGAAGTCGAAGTTAGTTGATATAAATTCATGATCATGTAAAATTAGTTTTATAATTACTTGTAAAATTCATGCATATTTTATTTGTGCTAAAAACTAGCAATATGGTAGTCGCCATTACGAACGTCAACTGTAACACCAGACGGCACTAAGGTAACGGCGCCTACTACCGGGGGTATCAAAATCTGCGCCCATCACCGCGGCATTTTCAAATACGCGTTTTATAAGCAAACCGATCGATTTTCTAAAAAATATATTTTACACGATCAATGCTTATTTAGTTCACTCATGGACCTATTAGCGCTAGTATGTGTGAATTTAACAAAGTGCTCGACTTTCGGCAGTTTCCTCCATGTGAGCGCACGAAACGGTCGTGCCATACTAACGCGTGAGGCCGAGTGTAAGCGGACTCGAATCTTAATTAGTATTTTACGTGATAGATAATGCAATTTAACTAATATCATGGTTTTTAAATGGTTGTTTATTGTTTTCTGCGCAACTTCTGAGTACTCTTTATATATTTTTGGCCTGGAAATATGTTTAAAGTGGAAAATAAAATACAGCGGTGATAGGCGCCATTTTTTCTGTGGATTATATTACCGTGGTATACCACGGTAATAGTGAATGTGGTGAGTTTGATTTTTTACGTTTTATTTTTGGTATAGGTGATCGGTTATACACTTTCTTGCGGTTATTCGAATCTTGGTTTATTCACGCCATTAAAGAACTATTTCCATGGTATGGAAAGTATATAACAAACTCTTAATTTTTAAATAATATACAGAATCAAAGCCATTATTTTATTTTTTTAACCCTCGGTATTAATTCCGAATCGTGAGTCGGGTTTCTATTACCGATGGTAAAAAAGCTTCCTAAACAGTTTTAATATCTATGGAATATCGTTTTAATATGTCAAATCCGTATTACCAATGTTTATAAGCATACGTATAACTTTGTTTAGAATGGTTTAAGAGCAAAATGTAACAAAATCCAACCAACATATTTTTTTCATTTTGACACTGTTGCTTTTCGATTTTAGCGGTGAAACTAATATGACTGACAGATCATTACATAAGGTTTTTATAGCAATACCACTTAGAGTGGTCACGCCTTCAGAAGTAAAAAAAAAATTAAGAAATTTTGACTTACGTGTTTTTTACAGAAATTTTAAAGATGGAGACTCAGTAATTTTTGAGAAAATATTTACTTTTCAGTTGACTAAAATGAAGTAAAGATAGTATGATAAAGTTCAATACTTATAGAGAAATATTTTTTTTTTAGAAATTCGGATTTTATTTTTTTCCAGCTGAACCACTTGAATTTTTTTAACAGAACTTTGCACAATTGTACAATATAGAAAAAAAACCAGCGTTTAATTACAAAAGGGCATATTTTGTTCCCTTATCCTGCTACGGCCTTTGTTTTGAATTGCAGTTACGGTTTGCCAAACTACATTCATAGTTTCTCGTCGTAAAAAAATCACGTAAAATAATGTACATGTGCAATTTGCTGAGACAACTCGTTTTATATGCGCGACGTAATGGATTGTTCTAGTCGTTTGAATATGTCCTCGAACGTGCTAGTGCTAGCAATAGCTACTTGTGACGTCCCAGGGGCGACATCCATTATTTGATCCGCCAGTATCGCGATATCTTCCAAAGTTGTCGACTGGTAACCGGACCGCGACGCGTTCCACCGACGCATCGGAATCTTCTCGAACATTCTCGACCGGCGCGGTAGGTTTCCTCGGTTGTCCGCCAGCGTTTTCATTGTCGGACATCATCGGTGCGTAAACTAGCTAGCCACTAGGTAATATAAGTAATTAGGTAACACAAGCGGTGTCACCAGCTATAGCACTACTTATAGTTTAGTCTTTAATTAAAAAGGCAAAAGTCTCTTTTACACAACATTTAAAAACAGAAGAAAGATAGAATTGACAGACACGAAACAGTTAGGAAACGGAAAGAAGAGATGGAGAAAGTTTAAGCGGAAACGAATTTTATGCGCGCGCGGGCGAGAGCGACGTACGTCTTGCTCTGAGTTGGAATGGTGTCTGCTGTGCGTGGGCGCCGCAGCGCCGCTAGACTGGGAGCCGGTCTTGCTACCGCGCCGCCCCGCGCATCTGCCCGCGGCGTAGTGATGGGGAAGCAGTGCGCTAGTGTTTCGCCACATCAAGGATAGATTCTCTTCTCTTTCGTCGATAGCATTTTGAAAATCAAATTTCATAAGCAACATTCAGTTTCAAGACGACTCAAGTTTCGGATGATCTTTACTCACTTGGTTAAAATACCACCATTTGCGTGAGAGCAGTAGTTCGGGCCCCGTAGCCCCTCCTATGCCTAATAACCGAGGCGCGTAAGGGTTAAGATTCATGTGATCACCAGTCATCTGTAAATGTTAAATAGTCAATTTAGAAGGATAGTTTCCAGTTTTTATGTAGAACTGAGAAATTCCTAAGCAAAAGTGCGAGTAACACTACTGGGAAACCAGTTCTAGTATATATACATAATACGTAGTCTTGTTGTAAATTTAGACATAAAATTGTGTGTCTTCTTTTGACCGGCGAAACTTGCTTGATTTATTTTATTAATGTCAATTGTTAAAATCGGGTTTTGAAATTCGTCTCAATTACTTTGAATGACTTAGGAGTAGCCGAAGGGAATACATAAATTCAGTTACAAATACTCTGTGTTTTACCTCATGGTTCCAAAGGTAATTTTGAAAGTATCGGTTTTTGTGGACAGTGTAAGGATTCTTAGGATTGAATTCATACTCCGAAGATCCCAATTCGTCAGAACTAGAATCTGAATCTGTGTCGTTTATGTCTGGTGCTCGTCGAGTATTGAGTGACATCGGTGGGTCATTCAACTTGCCAGAAGATGCATCTCTCTGAAACTTCATACGTATAAATACCGCTTAAAACAGAATGCTAGATGCACCAAGATTCATCATTGAATATCATGTTGATACCTATCTGGCAAGGCATAGCCATAGCAAAACGTTATCTCGCTCATATTTGGAGCAGCCCAATAGCAGGTCGCCGCTTCTGCTAATCTCAAGTAACACACACCATCTAGATGAAAATGATCCCGAACGCAGTTGGCAGTGAAATGACAATGGCAATCTTTTTAGGGTTCCGTACCTCAAAAGGAAAAAAAACCTTGTAGGATCACTTTGTTGTCCGTCTGTCTGTCTGTCTGTCTGTCTGTCTGTCACGACCCTTTATCTCGTGAAGGCGTGGAGGTATCGAGTTGGAATTAACCTTATACTAAGGTCTAAAGTCCCTTGAAGCTGTGAAAAAAACATTTTTCTAAGTTAACGTAAAATAAAGATGCGGGCGTTTATGTCGCAAAAAAAACGTATGTTTCGACACTCTCAAGGGAATCAAAATTTATAAGGTACTTCCCGTTGTCCTGGAACTATGAAATTTCACAAGCAATATCGTTATATACTACAAGTACAGGGAAAAATCTAAAAACGATATATTTGTAATGAAATCATATAAAATATCCTACTTAATATTATACGTACGAAAGTTTGGATATTTGAATATTTGGTTGTTTGCTACTCAATCACGCAAAAACGGCTGAACGGATTATGATGAAACTTTGTATATATAGAGTTTTTAGCCTGTATTAACATGAGTAATACTTTTTGTCCCTTAAATCATCCCTCAAATTGATGAATTTCGGGCTGGGAGTTAAAGTTGTGAACCAGACCAGAGTCATGTACCTCTATATTTACAATGCCTGCTGACGCACGGAAAATTTGATTCAGAAAAACCAGTATAAGGCTGAGCTCCGAATATGCACATATTTGTCACGAATCTTAGGGTCAAGATATAATAAGGACGTATGGCGAGGCGACTCTATAGACAGTTGTCAATATCACGCCATTTGACAACGTCATTGGCATAGACGTGTCATTTTATACCGATGATATTAGGTGAAGTTGAAGCTAATATTAATGAACATATTTTACACAATTCTTCTTTTTCTGTAGAAATAATTACACCAGTACATAAATCGTTTATAGAATGTGATGTTGTGTTCCTGATGATGGGTAAGGTCGCCAGAGCTGGAGAGGATGCTGACCTTCCAACCCAAGAGCGAAACTAGACCTAATTGGGATTAGGCTTGTCAAGTGAGTGCTGGGCAAATTGGCTGTTAGAAGTTTTCAAGCCGCCCGGAGGCCTCTAATTTGGCCTTAAGACTGCTGTTAAATATCAGCAGCAGGGATCAATGGCTTAAAGTGCCCTCCAAAGCACGAGAGCGCTCAGTTAATCACTTAAAGCGGACAACCATTGAGCTGACCACGGCCGAGCGCGATACGCGTGCCACTGGGCCACGATAGCTCCTGGGAAGAAGCGTTAATTGAACTTTAATCTTGTCGACTTGTTTCAAAATATAAATTAGAACACAACCGGAACAGGTCAACAGAAATTAAGCTGGCCTATTTTTCAAGTAATAAATACCTATGCGCTGTGCGAGTAATAACTAAAATAAAATACCATCTCCCGATGCCTGGATTGTATATTTACTCAACGAAAAAAAAAAATGTAGTTCAGATTTAAAAGACAGAATGGCTTGGCTATAAAAAAATGATGGATGTAGGTAAGTATTACAAACACCAAAGCCTGATTTTTATAAAGATAAAACCTACGGTCATTTGATGTGCAATAAATATTCAGACTAAACTGAAATAATAGCTAGTATATACAATATTTTCATTAATAAATTAGCGGACGATTTTACCTAAATAGAAGTATTTGTTAAACCCCATCTATATGCCGGGTCCATTAAAGCGATAGGAATTCGAGGTGTGCAAATGAATATCCAGGAGAAACCTCCTACACGAGCATGCGAGCGAAATTAACGCTGTAATACCTAGTCTACTGAACCCCCTTATTCATTAAACTTAACACGTTCCCCGTCCCCATACAAAACGATCTGACAATGTTACAAGTTCAACGTGGGCATTTAGTATGGGAACATGACTCCATAGTGGGAGCATGGACTCCTGAAAAAAATTTGCGTGACCCCACATTGGGGGCACCTGGACAGGGAACGTCTTAACAAACTAAATGGTTTTTTTTTCACTGTCCCACAAGCACACGTGTCAAAGTGACAGATAAGGACAAACTTTTAGCGGCTATTTAACTAAAATAGGTTTGATGGATGTTTATGAATAAGGGGGTAAGATTTTGCGCTCGAATGAGTTTGGTTGAGCAGTTTTAAGCGAATATAGATTGTAGAAGTAGCGTCAGAGTAAGTTCAATAAGGCATGTGTCGCTAGACAATGATATGTTTTATATATCTAGACACAGGGCAATGTGTCAGCCAAATTAGTGAAGGAAAAAAGGCTACAAAACGGCCGTGGGTTTACATTACACCAACCATTTCGAGTCATTTTGACCATACGGAGAGCTGCCTTTTAAGTTGTGTCGTTTGAAATAAGTATAGACAATCTATTAGATTATTATCATTTATTGTTTTTCAAAGAATTCTCCGCGTTGTTTACTACTATACTATACTTTTCCATCCGTTCGAACCAGTTTTTAAAACATTTATTCCACTCCGAAGTGGGGGTAGTCAAAATGACCGATTTGTATGCGTCAACGGCTCCTTCTGATGTGTTGAAACGTTGACCACGAAGACTTTGCTTAATTTTGGGGAACGTAAAAAATCGTTAGGGCTCAAGTCAAGGCTGTAAGGTGGGGGGTGATCTATAATTTCGACATTTTGACTACTCAAAAAGTCTTTGTTTGGCGCGCGGTGTGCGAGCTTGCATTGTCATGGTGCAGTATCATACGACGTCTTGAGTTGTTTTTTCGAAACTCTGTGATGACTTGTGGCAAACAAACAGTGGTATACCAATCAGCATTAACCGTCTCGCGATCTTCTAGAATAATAGTGGCGACGTGACCACCCTTTGCCACAAACAAGGCAACCATTTTTTTAGAAGTGCGCCATGAGCGTATGACTGGTCAGTTTTGGCTCATCTTGGAAGACCGAAGTTGACTGCTGCTTGGAATCTGGGTCTTAAGTATATATCCAAGACTAGTCACCACCAACCACATAAACATGTTTTGACTCTCCTCGGTTGAATCGCTGCAGAGTTTTGCGACGCCATCGAACACGGGCTGTTTTTTGGTCTTCGCTAAGCAAATGTGGTATCCAACGAGAGATCAACTTTTTCACGCAGAGTCCTTCGTGTTGGATTGGATAGTAGTCCCTGAAATGCCCACGGATGCCTCTATTTCACGGTATGTCACATGACGACCTTCGACGATTCTCTTGCGTCATGGCCGTTTTTGGCCGACCTTCACATGGCTTGTCACTGAGGCTAGAGTACCCACGTTGAAATTCTAAATACCAGCGTTCTACATAACAGTCCTAAGACATGGTGCTGAATCACTAAATACAGAAGTGATCTCCTCAAAGCACTGGAGTCGAGTTAAATCCCTTTGAAAGTTGTAGAAAATTATCGCACGCATATTTTCCTTTGATATTTACGTTTTTACAACCCACTTGTTACCTTTGAACAGACGCTACAATAAAACTATTCGACCAATCAAATATATTCTTTTGCTTTTGAATTCTAAATCATAAAGATGAATACGACATATGTTTTTTTTAATAATCGCGGGAGGTTTGCAAACGACACAATTTAAAAGGCAGCCCTCGTATAACTTAACTACACTCGGGTAACACTTTACATTTAACTATCTTTTGCTTTTCGCATTAGACAAATAATTGCTTTTAATTTATTATTGGCGCAAGCTTAATTATCGCTTTCCAAAACAAGCTTCCATCCCCATTTTTCTTTTAAGAAATTATTTCCGGTATCAATATACGGGCGGGCGCGCCTGTTGGTCGTAATGATGCAATTTAGTTTTTATCAAACATAAGAATCCTATTGGTAACTTTTTATTTTTTCTTGGACGATTAAAAAAACATTGTTTTCGAATCTTTGTAGTCTATGGAGTCGTTTTAGAAACAAAAACACTTACCTGCTTTGCACTTGCATAATTAGGGTTTATACTGTAAAACGAAAAAAATAATTGCCACCACTCTTTCAACGTTTTCAACTTACCTACATTTTTTGTACCAATAGCTATTTTCGACTTTAATGATGCGTTTACATTATGCAATATATTTCATTATATTTATATGGCATTAATATTATCAATAATATGTACTAACTATGAAACGATAGATTTGCCAACTATCGTTTGCCTTCGACTTCGTCAAGTAATTTTAGGTATAAAAACTATCATATGTCGTTCCCGGGGTCGCAAAGTATCTTCTATATGCCAAATTCCATTAAGATCCGTTCAGCGCTTTAAGCGTGAAGAGGAACAGATGGCCAGAGTTACTTTCGCATTTATATATTAATAAAGTTTGTTCTGTTTTCGTTATTTTAACCAATATATTACGTCTACTCACATCGGTTTATTTTCAAATGGATAAATCGCCACCTAGAAATGCAGCAGGTTCTTAATTACTAATAGTACTTATTAAATTTAAGGTTGGGTACGCTGTAAGTATTGCATTTGGTGCTCACATATTGAAGTACCGCTCACAAGTCTTTAAGCAGCAATACATAATAATAATATTTTTAATTCCAAAAATGGTACATACAATTTTGTGAAGTCCCTGATTTTTGAGCTAGGCAAATGTCTGTGTTACAAAAGTCAGTGTCCTCTCCCAGTAGTATATTAAAAGTTACATTTTTGAATTACGCAAGTACTAGTACAGTCAAGGGCATAAATATATATACGTTCCCAAAGCGACAGAAATATCTGTACTATCTGTTAGCCAAAAATATCCATACAACAATTTCGATCAGAAATATGTGAACATTAATCGAGTCATTAAATTGAGTACGCTAATACGTTCATAAATATATGTACAATGACAGTCAAATAAATGTAGACAAACATACAGACAAAAGTATATATGCACATGTTTTTCATATATATGTGAACAAAGCAGAGGTCAAAAATGTCTAGACACACGTATGTCATACAATAAGTATGTGAATAAAACAGGGGTCCAAAATATCTACACACATATCTGCGACATATATATGAGCAAAGGGCTAGACAAAAATATCTATACATATAACGTGTATGACAGTCGAGCCCGTATATACCATATCTACAATTATGGGTTTTATACCACTGATATAAGTAAATGAACTAATTGAATGTAAGTATTACACATAATTGACCGAGTGAAACGTCTCTGATCTCTGCTTCAGCCTTAACCTAACTATTAATCCCTTCAAGGTAACCTTTTAGGTTACCTTGAAGGGATTAATGTTGTGAATAAAGGTAAGTTTTTTTTATTTTACTAAGAATAAAGCTCTTTTCTTTCTTTGATAATCAGATTTTCGGCTTCAAATGTCTAAAAGCAGAAAATCTGATTATCAACCAAATCAGAATATAAATATAGGCTATTATTTCATAACTATTATATTCATGGGACACAACGAGGGTTCGCCTATATTGGCTATGTGTATACACCATAAATTTACGAGATATTATACCGTATTATCGTAAAAGATATAAAACTTTAAATAACCCTTTGAACGCCAAGAGCCTATAAAGTGGTCGTGTGTCGTCGTGCCCACCACGCCAAAAACCACTAAATAGCTCGGAGTAAAGGTGCACTTTGATCATGAATAAAATCTATTAAGAATTGTTTTTATTGGTTTAAACGTTACATCAAATTCATGTTTTGTTCCTAATAATAATTGATGAATGTCTGGATAGGTCAAAATGTGAAAATTTATTTTCGGATATAATCTGACACAATAATGTCAGTGTCCCATACGCCAATTGCTCAAAAAGTGGTCGCTAGTGCTGTCGCCTGATCTGTATTGATTATTGTTAAAATATTGCGACAAAGTTGTGTTTGTCCAATATTTGTTGCCCTAATCTATTTTATAACATTTATTTAATCATCGTCTTTGCCTGCCTACTACATAAAAACTACTGTAACAAAATATAATTTAAGTCTAATTACGATTTGCTGGCATTGATCTGTCGATATAAAAAAATATATCTGTATAGCGTAACAGTCACTTCTGTATGATCGCGAGAAATCATAGTTCCTTCTTATACGTCATTTTTTATAACGCAACAGTGCTTGGCGCGTGAGTGATCACTTCATTCAAATATGAAAGCGTTCAAAGGGTTAAAAGATTTAAAAGCCCCTAAGCATGCCCTGTGCATTTTTCAACCGATTCTCGTGAAATTGTGTGAGCAATTTCGATAATTATTCAAAAGATTTTTGTCGTGTCAGTTTTTTTTAATTATACAAAAAACACCCACATTGTGCAGCTCACAGAGCCACTACTGTATATTGTTTACGTACTCTTACCGTAAATTTTTAGGATTAGTACATGCGATACTTACAATCAGAGGCTGTCTGAAATTAAATGATTTACTGTAGCAATTTATTTGATCAGAATCATCCTATAAGTTTTGAGATTCGCAGAAGTTAATCAAAACATTCTGATGTTAAATACCTATTTGCAAAATACTTTTCATCGTGTTCTAATGGATCTGTGTATGCCTATTGCCATTAGTCAGTACCAACTCTTAAAAGATCTGTGCGAAATACGTAACTATTTCTCAAGCCGAATCCGCTGCGCCAAAATGTTTTCGTGTTTTTCTTTAGACATCTAAGATGTTTTCCATCCAATTCGGCAAACAAATTTTGTTAAAATAAATTTCAGATGTTTTAAAACCACGAAAACATGGCGCACAAGATAGGTAACAACATTGTAGGACAAAAATGATACTATAATTATAACAATTATTCAATGCATTATAAACATAAAATAAAAACAACTATATCTAATTACAAACTAAACATTAAAAATTAGGTCCTCTCGAGATGGTGCCCATTACGCAGGCAGCATTTCCGCGCTGGATTGTATTAGGTAATAATATTGTCAGTGCAATAACGTAGTAGTTTAATCACTACATAGTATAAAACAAAGTCGCTTTCTCTGTCCCTATGTCCCTATATCCCTATGTATGCTTAAATCTTTAAAACTACGCAACGGATTTTGATGCGGTTTTTTTAAATAGATAGAGTGACCCAAGGGGAAGGTTTATATGTATAATACATGGGGCGGGTCGCTAGTTATTCAGAAATTAGTCTACAGAATAGTGACTATTAATCTTAGATTAAGCTCTTAATCTTGAATATCTAACTTTGTGAAGTTTTGTTTATTTTTCCTCCTATGAGCTTGTAGGTGAGGTAAAATAACATCATTTACACTAATCCATGAACTAAGAGTACCACTATTTTCAAAATAGGTATTATTTCTATTTTGCATTCATAATCTACATCAATCCAAATAGTATTTTTCCAATTTTCACTTAGACAGGTTTAAAAAAAACCTCTTGTTCCCCGTTCAATGGTTTAAAAAACTGGTAACAAAAGAATAAGGTGTTTGTATTATTATTATTTAATAAATATATTTTTGATGTGACCTAATTTACGACAATAGAAGAAAGCCTGCTAATATATTTATTTAAATTAACGATTATAAAAAACAATATTATAAATGCGCTCCAACTTTTATACTATTTAGTTAATTATAAATGTACATGTACGTACCTAACAAAAGTAAATTTTACCTAAATCACCTAATGGTGATTATGGTAGTCCATAAGACCAGACATAGCAACCAGTTTTTCCACGCCAATGTAATGGCACGAGGTAACGCATGTAACCTGGACGAGGTGAACTTCCAAAATAAGCTTAAATTATCTTCTGGGATAAATGCACGATGACACATAATAAAATCGGCCATTTAGGGTCCCGAACCAACCGCAAAATTAAGTTGGTTTTAATAGGAAAAACAAGGAAATTTCAACGAAAATATCTGATTTATCAACACTTTACTATTTGTTGGTAAAATATACGTAATAATAAAATTATCAACAAATTTGAAGACTGTAGCTCCAACCGATTGGCTGTAAACCCATATGACTGACGACGGAGGGACGGACGCGTGAGTGACAACAATGGGGTTCCGTTTGGATCCTTGCGAGGAAACTCTGAACTATTGGAAGGGGCTCTACTCATACTCTCCGGAGATTTTCAACAAACAGACGAATTCAATGCATCCTTAAAAAAATAAAATCTCTGCAACACATATAAATACACGGAGAGAAAAACATAACTAGATTTTACAAAGCCGTTTTGTTACTGCCCTAATTACTAAATTTTAGTCATTAATACTAAAGTTTAGCTGGTATTACTAGCAAAAGCTATGTTTTACACCACCCTAGTATTACGTTTTTGTTATCCTTACAAACTAGCTTTACTCAAATGCAAAAATACAAAGTTATGTAATTAATACTAAAGTTTAGCTGGCATTACTAGCAAAAGCTATGTTTTACACCACCATAGTATTACGTTTTTGTTATCCCTACAAACTAGCTTTACTCAAATGCAAAAATACAAAATTTTGTATTTTCCATGAAAATATTGTAAATTTTACAATACTCTAGTAAACTCCAAATGCACCCTAGTAAACAGAATTGTGATATCGAGTAATCAGTTTTAGTAAATGATGCAATCACAAAACACTAGTAAATATTGCGATTGTTGAGTTATTCCTACATATATCTGTTTGTAATTTCAATGAGATACATTATATTAATTTCAAGAACATGTTTTAGTTATTAATAGTGGACTTTTTGTCGTAAATACAAACACGTTTTGCTGCATCTGAAATTGATTTGGTAATTCAACTGAACAAAATTTATTAATCGCTACAACATATTGTATTAACTCTTAGTAAACTTTTTGTTTTAAATACAAGCATGTTTTGCTACAACAAAAATTTATTGATAAATTCAAGTATACACATTTTATTAATATCAACAAAATAATATATTTATTCTTAGTAAACTTTTTGTTTTCAATACAAGAATGTTTTGCTGTAAATGGAAATTGGTTAGTGAATTCAAGTAAACACATTTTATTAATTTCAACAATGCAATGTATCAATTCTTAGTAAACTTTTTGTTTTGAATACAAGAATGTTTTGCTGTAAACGGAAATTGGTTAGTGAATTCAAGTAAACACATTTTATTAATTTCAACAATGCAATGTATCAATTCTTAGTAAACTTTTTGTTTTCAATACAAGAACATTTTGCTGCAAACGGAAATTGGTTAGTGAATTCAAGTAAACACATTTTATTAATTTCAACAATGCAATGTATCAATTCTTAGTAAACTTTTTGTTTTGGATACAAAAATGTTTTGCTGCAAACGGAAATTGGTTAGTGAATTCAAGTAAACACATTTTATTAATTTCAACAATACAGTGCATCAATTCTTAGTAAACTTTTTGTTTTCAATACAAGAATGTTTTGCTGCAAACGGAATTTTTTTAGTGAATTCAAGTAAACACATTTTATTAATTTCAACAATACAATTTATCAATTCTTAGTAAACTTTTTGTTTTCAATACAAGAATGTTTTGCTGCAAACGGAAATTGGTTAGTGAATTCAAGTAAACACATTTTATTAATTTCAACAATACAATGTATCAATTCTTAGTAAACTTTATCTGTGGTCAGGGTTGTCATCTTATGAAAAAAATGGTTATCTGTAAAGTCGGTTTACGGACGATAATTTTACGTGATAACGGAGCAACACCGCCAAGAGCGAGTTTGCCAAAAAGGGCTTAAGTACGGCTAATGTCCGTGCGCTTACGCGTTTTTACCCTTTGAGGAGAGAAACCGGTTTGATCGTCAACTGTTTAGGTATAACTTGAAATCATTCAGTTCGCCGAGTCGCATCAAAGTAGTTCGTTCAAAAAGCTATTTTACGATTCGAACAATAAGGTTCAAAATCCAATAACATTTTAAAGAAATTCGCTTAACAAGGCTCAGGTTATTCAGACATTACGTCACACTTTTTCGTGTTGGCATCCGTTCATCGATTTAGAAGACGTTATCACTTTAAAAAATCTAGTATTTCGAGAAAAAGTCAGGTACTTAGTTTCCAAAATTTGGAAACAAAATCCAAATGTTGTTTAAATTACCGCCGACGACCACTGCCCATGTGATGACACCACCTCACAAACAATCGACCACCTCCTGAAAAACTGCCCAAAATTCACCAACCCTAGACTCAACCACGAACTCGCCTGTCATAATCTCAACATAGAACCATATAATTTACAGGACCTCATTAGAAGAGAAACCACAATAGCCTCATTTTGTAAATTCTCCACCACTATCATAAATAGCCTAAAAAAGTTCAACAATACATAGTCCGACCCATAGTTCACTGATTTTCATCATCGAATTCAACTTCCATTCCTACATATACATATAGAAGTATCACATACATTAGAAATCATTCATTACTATAGGAATAGTGAATTCAGCCGCCCATATCCTTCGCGGGGACTGTTTTTCTTATAACATAGAATGAAAAAAAAAAAAAAAAAATGTTGTTTGTGTCGGGAATAGCTCGAACTTAATTAGCTTCTAATGTTTTACATTTATATTTTACACCATTGTATGTTCGTTTACCGTTGGACGCATTAGGTGTTCTTCGGCACTATTGCTGTAATTCATTACGCTTGCCAACCACGTCGCTTAATATTGATAAATGTAAGTCAGACCACCGATTAGGCATAACTGTTTAGAATCTCTGTATCAAGTTATACCGGAGACTTATTGGGAAGGTGATAACAACCAAGACGAAATGTTTTCTTTGTGAATAATAGATTACGAGTGACGGCGCGGGTTGAACTTGGATTCATTTTTCCCGCGCCCTTTTATGTTTAAATCATCACGTAATAAATAATTTTTGGAAGCACCCCTAATAAATTTCAAAATCCCAGAATTCTATCTTTTAATTTGTTTCAACTACGGAACCTTACATTGCGCTTGGCCCGACACGCACTTGGCCTGGGCCGATTGTATACTTACCGGTTACCTACGTGAGATAGACTAAATAAATAAAGTTTCATACTCGTAAATCTATTCATAATTCATAATTTCATTATGCTGACTGAAGTGAGTGATAGAAGGGCGCCCCCCTACTTAAATCCGCGAACTTACTCGCCGTCTATCATGGGCACCTCCCGCTTTTTAAATTTCCGCATCTGGCAACACTGTCCGGCACGCCCATCACTTGTCTTTTTTTTTGTAATCTCCAGTAGAATCCTTGTTCTCGATACAAAACGTTTTGTAATATTAACAGAGTGTTTTTTAGAAATGACTGAATCTCTTACTAGTTAATGTAATGTTTTGCAGAATTTATTAACTTTAACAAATTCTACAATTCCGTACGCCCCCTCCGCCCCGCGTGTCCTCCGCTCGCGCGGCGCGCGTCTAGAGTTACCTGCCATTTTCGATTTAGCAGCGGCAGCGTGTGCGCGTGTGTCACGGCCGATGTTTAGAAGACTTGTGCTAAGGGGGCGGAGCGTACAGTTAAAGAACTACATTATCTACGTTGCGATTGAGCATTTTAAAGTAAGTATTTTACCTTTAGCAGACCCGTATGGTCTGCTCTTACTCGATAACAATGGCGTCCATTTTGTGGAACATCATACTTACCGAATTTTAATGCATCATTTCGGTGATAACCTACTTTTCTTTGACTTGCTTTTATATCTTTCATGACGTAGTGTGCTGGTAAAGTAAATAAATATCCCGGTAGTAAAAATTGGAGGCACATCTACAAATAGGTTGGTTGGTTGGGGATGATGCTGTTGATATTATCATTTATCGTAATGTGTCGTTTCAGAACCGGAATCATCTGATGCGCTAAATAACGGCTGTCTGCTACATCTACCTTACTTGACGTCTAGTGTGCCCTTGAAGGACAAGAAAAAGTCGCAGTGGAGACCTTCTAAGAGTCAAGTAAGAGACGGATTTATTACACTGATTGCGTCAGACGCCGATCTAACCACTACTATTACTAGCCGTAGGTCGAAGCTCGAAAGGTACGGCAGGACTCTATAGCCATTTGTAGTCTTCGTCGGTCGTACTATAGCCGAAATTTCGCATTGCTATGTTGTCGTAGGAGACACTTATTATAAATTTGACAAGTTGTTAAATGCCGTAGATGCTTGTTTTAAAATTATTCATGCCACAGGTGCTCAATCTTAACCTAGATGTCTAATTAGGCATGTTGAATATAATGTAAAAAACATTATACATCATGTATACATAAAGACTCATACTCATTTATTCATAATGTAGAAATATTACATGTCAGATATAAAGATTAATGTAGGATGTGTTAAGTTAGGAGTACACCATTAACAAAAAGTTACTTTTTATACATCAAAAACTTTATTTTATTTGCGCACTAGTTCCCTTTTTATTACAAATCGCTTATCCGCCATATCTGCGCTCTCTCCCACAATCATCCACCCCTTTCAATCTGTCCTTACTACGTTCCTTTCACGCTAAAAAGTACACAAGTATTAACATAAAATCCTACATTAATAATTATGTCAGTTCTATTAATTCATACAATATTTAATATATTGTGCTAATCAGAATAATTAGCATTGTATTCATTATGAACCGAAATGTATTTAGATATAAGAGATATTAATCATAAAAATAAACTTTTCAATTAGGATTCTTAGTTTCAATCAAACTATTCCTTTACCTGTTATGATTTTGTACAAGTTATTAGCAAGTTCACAGTACATGTAATAAAATATTTTTAAAAAAAGTTCCGACACGCACTTTAGTGCGATTGGTACACTGGACCAGCCAGCATGTTAAGAACGTACTTGCGATTGTCTCGACTGTGAACGTGTTAAACTTTAGTGATTTAAAATACTAAACTGAAGTGTGTATTTTAGAAAAACGTCTTGTAATAAGCCTAGATTTAGTACTAGATATTACTAAACTTCAATGTATAATTCAGAAAGCACCTTCGTAATATTATAATATCGTTTGTTATAACAACAGAAAAGAAGTGTTTTTATTACAAGTCATTCTATTAGGTATTATTGTTTTGTTTGGTGTTTCTTCTGAATATACGCGCTTGTATGATTACTGGCAACTTAGAAGTTTGACGTCCCTTAATATAATGTATAGTTTGTTAACAAAGTTAAACGCCATACATACAAGCAAGCAAGATAACTATGTATATAAATTATATTTAAAGGGCAAACTAAGTCAGACGGGGTCTACCCATAAAATATAATTTGTTGATATAATTATCTTGCTTGCTTTTATGTACGGTGTTTGACTTTGTTAACAAATTATACATTAAATTAAGGGGCGTCTAATTTCTGACCAAGTTGCCGGTAATCATACAAGCGCGTATATTCAGAAGAAACACTAAACAAAACAATAATACCTAATAGAATGACTTGTAATAAAAACACTTCTTTTCTGTTGTTATAACAAACGATATTATAATATTACGAAGGTGGTTTCTGAATTATACATTGAAGTTTAGTAATATCTGTATTGTTATTAAATAAAAGATGTTGTGAGGTCTTCAGAGTTTGTATTTCTTCAAAGTACAATTATTTAGTTAATATTTAATGCGGAGCTACATGTTTCCGTGTCGAGCTATGGTGGCAAAGAGGCAGCTGTCAAAGTGACATTATCAAACATAGATGCAGTAATAAGGTACATGCAAACACTACTACATGATCCCCTTTTTAAAGAAAATTTAACATTTGTACAAACAGATATATTACTATAAGCCACACTTTTATGTTTACTATATTGAATTTACATTATATTGCTCTTCATCCCCTTTTAACAAGAAACTTATTACTAATATATAGTAAGTTATGTACTTAATACTATCATATCACATACTCAGTCTATACAGGTACCATTAGACAAGTATATATCTTACAACTACGACATTCGACCAGTGCTGAGGCCCCTACAGGGCCCGATGAAACACAAAGTACAGCTAAGGAGATCTTATGTGAAAAGAGGTTCTTTTATATATTACATTATGTTTGTCAGCTACCCTATATGCTCTATAACCATTGCTGCTTACAATCTTGCCTTCAATCCATACATTTTTACTAGGATCTTTTTTAAACCACACATCCTGACCCACATAAAATGGTGCCTTAACACGTGCCTTTTTATTATAATTAACAATATTCCTATTTCTAATTTTTTCAAATTGCACATATACATTGTTATTTATCTTTGGTGCAAGATATTCCGTGTTTACAATCAGTTTAGTTTTTAAGTTCCTATTAAACATTAATTGGCTGGGTGACAAGCTTGTGCCCGAGACGGGTGAAGCCCTGTACTGCAGTAATGCCAACCTAAAATCAGTCTTATCTTCATTGCATTTAAGTAAAATTTTTTTAGCTACCTGCACCCCTCTTTCTGCCATTCCATTCGATTGTGCATATCTGGGACTTGTGTAATTAAAGGAAAATCCATTTTCCCTGGCAAAATCTCTACATTCTTTTGAATCAAACGGCACATGGTCTGAAACTATTTCTTTAGGAAAGCCAAAATTGGAAAAAATATCTGTTAAAACTTCAATAATAGATTTAGCACTTTTATTGCGCAGCAGTTTAATATCTAGCCACTTCGAGAAATAATCATATACTACAAGATAACTTTTCCCTTTGAAATCCATAATGTCGGTTGCAATTTTGGCAAAGGGTAAGTTTGGTATACTGTGAGACATTAATGGCTCTTTAATATTATTATTTTGATACATCTGACATGGAAAACACCGCTTCACATATTCTTCTATATGCGAATCTATATGAGGCCAATAATATAATTTTCTACACAATTGCTTCATTTTGGACATGCCGATGTGGCCTTCATGTAATGTTTTAATGAATGTTGATCTTAGATTTTTAGGTACTATTAATCTGTCATTAAAAAATACTAAACTGCTGTCTACTGAAAGTTGACCTCTTATTTTATGAAAATCATGCAAGCCATTAGGAATATCTTTATTATTGATAGGCCACCCATTTTTTATGAAATTTCGTAACAATTCTAACTCATTGTCTACAGAGCTTTCTGTTATAAGCAAAGTTTTTTGTTCTTCTGTACATTCTAGGCTTTGTGCTAAACCTATGCAATGAATAACCTCATACATATATGACTCATCAATGTCATTGCTATCCGTCTGATAAGAGCGTGACAACAAGTCCGCAATAAACATTAACTTTCCCTGCAAGTATTTAAAATTTAGATCATATTTTAATAACTTAAGTTTCAATCTTTGTAATCTAGGTGACGGGACTTCATGAAGATGCTTTTTTAACAAGCTTTCTAGCGGCTTGTGGTCATTTAAAACTGTGACAGAACGCCCATATATGTAATAATGAAATTTTCGCGTTGACCAGACGACACTTAACAATTCCTTTTCTATTTGTGAAAAATTACGTTCAGCTGGGGTAAGGCTTCTTGATGCGAAACAAACTGGTTTGCCTTCTTGCAGCAAACAGCATCCAAGGCCATCTTTTGATGCGTCACATTGGATGGTAATGGGCAGTTTTGCGTCAAAATTCTGTAATACTGGGGCTTCACTAATTTTATTTTTAATATTAACATACACATTTTCATGAATTTCCGTCCAAAGCCAATCAACATCCTTTTTTAACAATAATTGCAGGGGCGATGCAATGTCAGCCAAGTGAGGTATGAATTTTCTTAGATAATTAACCATTCCTAAAAAGATTTGCAGTTCTTTTTTATTATTAGGACTTTTCATATTAACAATAGCCGAAACTCTATCGGGATCAATTTGCATGCCTTTTTCGGAGAAAATATGACCGAAATACTTCACTTGCTTTAATTTATATTGAAATTTATCCTTATTGAAGCGAACATTATGCTCTCTGGCTCTACTAAAGACCTTGTCTAAAATTGCATCGTGTTCCTGCTCAGTGTCCGCACATATCATTAGATCGTCACAATAAACAATAACACCCGGGATGTCCCCGAAAGCTCTCTCGCTATATTTCTGGAAGATTTCTGGAGCTATGGACAACCCAAATGGTAATCTCAGAAACTTATAGCAGCCTAACGGACTGTTAAATGTACATAAGTTGGTTGACTCTTCATCTAACTTAATATTATAAAATCCGTCTGATAAATCGAGAACAGAAAAATATCTCTTATTACATAATTTTGTCACTATTTCATCTAGTGTGGGTATTAAATGATGTTCTCTTATCAATGCTTGATTAAGATCTTTAGGATCAAGGCAAATTCTTAATGAACCATTTTTCTTTTCAATTATTACCAGATTACTAACAAAACTATCAGGGTGATCTACCTTAGCTATGACTTCATGCCTCACCAGAGCCTCCAACTTGTCTGCGAGGCGGGTCAGGAGCGCGTTGGGCACTCTGCGCGGGGGTCTCACTACAGGCTCCGCACCAGGTCGAATGCGCAGCTGCAACGGCTTACTAAATTCCCCAACACCCTGGAATAGTTCAATGTTCTTATTAATAACACAATCTTTGCTTTTAGTATCAGTCTTTAATGTATCAATATTAATGTTATTTAGTAATTTAAGTTTCACTAATGAGGGTAAACCCAGAATTGGTCTGACTTTTTCTTTAATAATTAAAAACTCAGTATTAATTCCTTCACTGTTTTCATTACTATTATTATTATCAAATACCTTTAATGTGGTTTTACCAACTGGGATTAACTTCCCACCTCCGAAGACCTCTATTAATGTTTTTGTCTCAGACATTTTAATATTAGAATCATCATCGACAATCATCTTCAGAGTACTTAAACTGATCACATTAATCTGAGCTCCCGTGTCACATTTAAATTGTACCCTCTTATTTTCTACCCGTAGCGACTCAATCCACTCATTATTACTTAAATTTATAGAATATACTAGTCACAAGTCCTGTACATTGTTGCAAGCCTCATTGCCATCATCAATGTCTATGGAATGCACCTGGCCTTTCCTGAAAGTGCAGCCTACACTGAAATGATTGAAGCGCTTACACTTGGAGCATACCTTTCCATAAGCCGGACACTGCCTTGGCCCATGTTCAGTGTTACATTTTTTACAATTATAGAATGTTTTATTGTAATGTACAACATTATTATTTTGGCCACTTGAGGAGTGAACCTGTCCAAATTTGTTATTATTATTGTTATAATACTTAGCTTTTGCAGATGGCTGTCCAGGCTGCATTGACCTCACCGACTGCACCGCATGCACCTCTGGGTTGTTGAGCGTCTTCACAAACTCTCTTGACAGTTCCGCAGACCGGCAGATGTCGACAGCCCTCTCAATTGTCAGGTCCTTCACCTCCAACAGTTTCTGCTGCACTCTCTGATCCCGAACTCCGATGACAATTTTGTCCCTGATCATCCGGTCCTTCTGGTCACCAAAGTTGCAGTTCTCCGCTAGCTTCCTAATGACTGTGTAGTATGCGTCAAAAGATTCTCCCTCCTCTTGGTTACGTTTGTTAAGATTATAGCTGTTAATGACTTCATTTTGCTTCGGCTTAAAGTAGTCGTCGAATATCTTGATCACATCTTCTAATTTATCTTTGTCATTTTCGTCTTCAGATTTAAGAACATTAAAATACAATTCTTGTGCTTGTTGTCCAATGCAGTTTATTAAAATTGCCGCTTTTCTAACTTCTGACAGTTTTTCCAAGCCGGCCGCCAACACGAAGTTTCTGAATGATAACTTGAAACGCTGCCATTGCGGCCAGCAATTTTCAATATCGTCTAAGTTCAAACCATGTGGCATTTTATACTCAACAGCGCACATGTTGTCGACTTTCACTTCAGATTTAGTTTCAGTTTCATCCATACCTTATATTTTTCTGCATTAAATGGATCTTCTTCGTATTTAGTATCAAAATTGATGCCACGCCGGGTTGGTGAAAAATGTGTTTTTGGAGGTTACCTTTTGAATCTTCACGGATCTTCGAGATTTCGGTTCTGTTCCGGCTGCGCCATGTATTGTTATTAAATAAAAGATGTTGTGAGGTCTTCAGAGTTTGTATTTCTTCAAAGTACAATTATTTAGTTAATATTTAATGCGGAGCTACATGTTTCCGTGTCGAGCTATGGTGGCAAAGAGGCAGCTGTCAAAGTGACATTATCAAACATAGATGCAGTAATAAGGTACATGCAAACACTACTACAATATCTAGTACTAAATCATTGCTATTACATAACCTTTTTCTAAATTGCACACTTCAGTTTAGTGATATCAAGTAACGAATCATGGATATTACAAAAGTAGGTTCTTAAACATACATTAAAGGTTAGTAATATTTAGGCCTAAATCATTGCTATTACAAACCGTTTTTCTAAAACACACACTATACTTTAGTAATATCAAGTGACGAATCATTGATATTACAGAAGTAGGTTCTTAGACATACATTAAAGTTAGTAATATTTAATATTGCATCCTTGCTACTACAAAACGTTTTTCTAAAGTATACGCTATACTTTAGTAATATCAAGTAACGAATCATTGATATTAAAAAAGTAGGTTCTTAGACATACATTAAAGTTTAGTAATATTTAATATTGCATCCTTGCTACTACAACACGTTTTTCTAAAGTACACGCTGTACTTTAGTAATATCAAGTAACGAATCATTGATATTACAAAAGTAGGTTGTTAAATATACATTAAAGTTTAGTAATTACAAGTATGAAATCATGGACATTACGAAAGTACTTTGTAAAAGTTGCTAAAGATCAAGTAAAAAATACCACATTATATTTCGGAAATAATATGCTCTGACTTGACATTACAAAACTTATTGTCAAATCCGTGACGTCATCACTTCGGTAAATTAATGTAGCATCTTATAAATTACAAAACGCCATTAATATCCGTGACGTCATCAATATAGGATATTACTAAACAGCCGTTACTAAAACCAATGTGTAGTTATTACAAAAGTTTTGTTGTCGTGCCGTTAAGTAATATTTTTGTAACCCTAACAAAAATTTTGTGATTACAAGTGAAGTTTTTTCTCCGTGTACTGCGACTAACAAAAAATATGAGAGTTAAACTATCTAAAGACGTAACAACAGCACATTTTGGTCAACAACTTTCATAAATATGCGAAGGCACATATCCTACTGACCAGACGACCGGCCTCATTGAACTCAACAGTGATTTTTGCAACATAGCCACTACTAAAAATGAACTTATCGATAAAAATATCCAAATGTAATTATACCATTCCAGAGTGGCTATTACAGAGGGCAATTTTAGCAACTAAAAATAATATTGTCGACGATATTAAGTTAAATATTCAAAAGAATATTCCAGGTGAAGAGAGAATATACAAATCGATCGACACGATGGTAAATGTTGAAGAAAGTGTCAACGTAAGTACCAGGAATGCCATAAACACTACCTTCGAGTAAAAATTGGATTTCTGATCATGCCACTCAGAAATCTCAACTCACCAAAACTATGTAATGGAATAAGCATGATCGTCAAACAGCTATCGAATCATAGAACATCATTGAAGTTGAACTTATGACTGTGTTGTTCCGTTGAACTGCCATTCCCATTTAAAGGATTTCAATTTCCAATCAAATGTGTCTATGGTTTAACAATTAGCAAAGCGGAAGGACAAACTTAAAAATTTTATGGCATCAACCTCTAAGACTCCTACTTTTTTCGACGTATGTAGCTTGCGCTCGAGTAAGAAATTCGTCAAATTTATATATATACCCCGGATAAAAAATGAAAAATGTTGTTTATAAACAAGTAGTAGGAATATATTTTCAATAAAAAATTGTACCTCTTATATTTTAAAGATCACCCTTTTACTCCAACTACCACACAATATCAACTCCCTGAGCAAAGCTGGGTACCACAGCTAGAAAAATTTATAAAAAATACATTTTTGCAAGTAGGTACAATAATACACTTGTTCAATATCTATACTTTATATTTTGTCCTATGGGTATATGGGTATTTCTGTCTCTTAATGTGAAGACTCACCTTAAGATAGACAGAAATACCCGTATGTTTTGAGACCAAACATGAATACTTATGGTTCACCATAAATACCTATATATGTTAAGTATTTAAGTATAGTTGAATTATTAGGATTCATCTAAACAAATGTTTATTATGCACTTACTTCTGCCGCCGCTGTCGAGAGTCTGCAGACGCTCGAGTTAACAGTCGTAGAAGATTTTCCTAAAGACAGTAAAAAAGATACGTTATTACAACTTTAACAGAGAGGAGCAAAACCAGGGACTTTTCTTAAGGTATGCTACCGTTTAAATGATGTACCATCGTAATGCTCATGCGTATACCATAACCACAGCATTAACCAGTAGAGCCGGAGAGCTGGCTACGGGAAATCGTTTGCAATTTGTAGATACTTATACGACATCCGGGAAGTTGGTTCAATTAATTAAAGGCGAGCAATTTATACACTGAGAAAAAATATCTGCCACTCTAACAGAAAAACTTTAACGGCACAGAGCCCACATAGTAACTTTGCAGCTTAGTCAACGTTTTTATTGTCGCCAGACTAACAGAAAATGACATCATTCCGCAACAATTTTTACCATTGTTGAAAACACAAATTTTAATGACAATGTTAGAACGTTGCCAATCTAAGAAAAAAACTTTAACGGCACGCAGCCCACATAGTAACTTTGTAGATTAGTCAACGTTTTTTATTGTCGCCAGATTATTGTCAAAATGACATCATTCCGCAACAATTTTTACCATTTTTGGAAACACAAAATTTAATGTCAATATTACAACGTTGTCAATTCCTACCTCACGCTCAGGGCACCGCACTACGACTCATCTTCGTGGATGTGGTCAGGGGGCTGCCGCGAACCACAAACGTAATTTTCTCTCTTCGGTTGCACTTGCAAGTCAGTACATAAGTGCAACAGAAAAGGAACACTTCGTTTGTGGCTCGCGGTAGCAACCCAGCTCACGTAGTGATAGCCTGGTAAAGAGCTTACTATAGAAATGATCCTATGAAGTAAGGTCTTGAGGTGGACAAACCGACCGAGGAGGGTCATGATTCTGAGAAAAATCTTAACACCGTGATGTAAAATTTACTATGGGCGAAATCTAGCGGGAAATTGGGACATTACACCACGTGGCTACGTGAGGTTATCTCGTATTGTTGCTAATATAACATTAAAGTATAGTAAATTTGAATTTGACAAATGCTAAGTTTTGTGCGTTGTCACCACCTCAAAATAAACGTTGTCAGGTTCATTAGGTTGAACTTTGTGAAATGCGGACAATGTTGAACGTAAATGAAATCACAAAATATTACTGAACAATAGTGGTCAGGTTCTTTACGTTGAACTTTGTGAAATTTGTACAACGTTTTACGTTAATTAACTCATATAGTAGTAGTTGTTATTGTAAGAACAAAGTTTAGTCATTTTGAATTTGACAAATGCCTTATTTTGTGCGTTGTCGCCTCCTTAAAATAACCGTTGTCAGGTTCATTAAGTTTAACCTTGTGAAATTCGGACAATGTTAAACGTTAATAAATTCACAACGTATTGCTGTTACTGTAACAATAAAGTTTAGTAAATTTGAATTTGACAAAAATAAAGCTGTGTGCGCCACAACTATCAGTCCGACAATAAACAGATTGTGTTCGTACATACATTAACTTAAATATGCCATTAAAGTTTTTTGTCTCTGAAACAATAAAAAATTTACAATGCTAATATTGTTCTTTGTAAACCTAATTTTATTATAGAGCTCTGGATTTGATGTGGTATGATACCTAACTATGTATTTAATTCGAATGCCAGTCATTTTGGTTGGGGGAAAAGTAGCCAGTCAACATTCAAGCACGCACCTTGGCCTGTGAAAGGCGCTATAAATTGCAGACCTTTGATTAACGTATGTATATACTTTATTGTACACAAGACAAAGGTAAAAATGTGGGCATGTTATAAAATGAAAAAAAAAAAAAAACACCCACCGCTGAAAAGCTGTCAGTCACCCGGATCAATTAAATAAGTATAATAATAGTATGGCACACTAACTAGACAGATATCGTGTCTCTATAAATTGCAAACGGTTAGCTCTTAGACCAGTATTAGGGCTTACTACTGATAGAGAATGAATGCGTTAACCCATTGAACACCAAGAATACTACGGCGCCAATGACGACTATAGGTTACATGCCTATACGTCACTTATACGACTATAAGTTACTTTCGTACACGCTTAGGTTCATATTCAATCTTTTATGAAATATGAGTTGGCGTGTAGGCACATAAGTAAATAAACGGAACAGAGAAACTAATGTTCTAAAGAGCGCGCAAAGTTTATTAAATTGTATAGCGTTTGCACGCGACATTTATCGGTATTTTTTTGGTATTTATTGAATAAAAAAATATTTATATGAAGACTGTGTTTCTATTCTTTTTTAATAATTTCCTACATCATTAAATTGAATAATAAATCCTTAAAATAATGCTTTTCTTAATTACGTTGTGGAACAATCCAATCGTTTACGCGTTTAACTATAATTGGTATTGGTAATATTAACAATGTGTGTTTCGAGATCTCAATACACGAAATTGTTGCACCATTAATTCAACAAATGTTATAAAATAGTCAGGCGGTATTATTAAAAAACCGGATTGTACACTGCCTGCATTTAAATCCTTGTAATGGCTGAATAAATATTTTTTTACAATATTCATAATCTGCATCACTGTTAACTAACGGCTTCCAAATACTAAACGTAGGTTGTGAGCCGACTTTCGTCACTAGAGCTAGGAGTGAAGTTCTAGATATAACGTTTGCCACCCCGAACCTAGCCAGGCACATTGAGAACTGGAAGGTAAGCCAGGTGGAATCTTTGTCAGATCACAAACACATCTGTTTTGACATTAAACTCTCCCTCAGTGTCCAAACAGAGATCTTCCGAGACCCTAGGAGGACCGACTGGGCGGGTTTACAGGAACGCCCTAGAACGGACCCTAGACTCGGCGGCCAAAGGCATCAAAACGAGGGAAGGATTGGAACTTGCGGTGGAAGTAGTCTCAGAAGGCATTGTACGGGCCTATGAGGATAACTGTCCACCCAAGATCAAAACTACCAAGCGTCGTGTCCCATGGTGGAACTCTAAACTGAAGAAACTAAGGGACAAGACGCGCAAATTATTCAATAGGGCTAAAATAACGAATGAGTGGGAGGTGTGTCGCAAAGCCCTTAATGAATATAGTAAACAGATAAGGAAAGCCAAGAGAGCGTCGTGGAGGAAGTTCTGCGAGGAGGTGACTAATACGCCCCAGGGAGCAAGACTCCACAGACTGCTGTCCAAGGCAAGGCCTTATCAGATCGGACTTCTAAGAAGGCAGGACGGTACCTTCACGACTAATGAGTCCGAGACCTTGGAATTGCTGGCAGACACTCATTTCCCGGGCTCTGTTGAGTCTAGTGGATCAAATGTAGGGAGATACCCGCATAGACCAGGCCCAGAGGACTGGAGACAAGCCGCCAGGGTAATCAGACCGGGAATAGTTAGGTGGGCCATAAATTCCTTTAAACCCTACAAAACAAGTGGACTGGATGGGGTAAGCCCTGTGCTATTGCAACGTGGTGCTGACGTCCTGATCGTCCCTATCTGGTAAAAATCTTCAGGGCGAGCTACGCCTGGGGAATCTTACCAGAGATGTGGAACAAGGTAAAAAATATTTTCATATCTAAGGCGGGCAGGAAGGACTACGCTCTGGCAAAATCCTTCAGGCCCATTAGCCTTTCGTCGTTCCTTTTGAAGACCTTGGAGAAGGTCATAGACAAATATATCAGGGAGAGCTGTCTCAGGGATAAGCCTATCCATTTCAGTCAGCATGCTTATCGTAGTGGCAGATCTACCGAGACCGCCCTACTTGAGCTCGTTGACAGAGTGGAAAGGGCGTTAGAAGACAAGGAGATAGCCCTGTCAGCCTTCCTAGACATAGAGGGCGCTTTTGATAATACGCCCATCAGGACACTGTTGGCGGGACTTCGGTCAAAGGGAGTGGATACCACCACAGTGCGTTGGGTGCAAAACATGCTCTCAAATAGGGTGGCCAAGTTAGAATTGCTCAATACCACTCGTGAGGTCAATACTGTAAGAGGTTGTCCACAAGGAGGTGTACTTTCCCCTCTACTGTGGACTCTTGCAGTAGATGGCCTACTGCATAAGATGGCGGAACTTATGCTGGTATGCTGACGACCTTGTGGTCACTGTGCGGGGAAGCTGCCAAAGTACTATATCGTACCTTATGCAGAATGCTCTAAACACAATAAACAATTGGTGCAGGGAAAACGAACTATCCGTAAATGTGGACAAAACAGTTGTTGTTCCGTTCACCAACGAGAGGAAACTCGACGAGATGCGGCCCTTGGTGATGAACGGCAAAACAATCCCACTGTCATCCGAGGTCAAATATCTGGGCGTTATACTCGACCAGAAACTGACCTGGAATCCGCATATAAACGGAGTTATCCAGAAGGCTAAAACAGCCCTTGGTATCTGCTGTCGTTTAGCGGGCAATAGCTGGGGACTGAAACCCAAAATTGCCCTGTGGCTATACACGTCCATAGTGAGGCCGATAGTGTCTTACGCCTCTGTGGTCTGGTATAGGAAAAGGGCACAGAAAACTACAATTGCGAAGCTGAGCAGCCTGCAAAGGACTGCCTGTATCATCGTCACTGGCGCCATGTCAACTTCCCCGACAGCGGCACTCGAGGCCGTGCTGAACCTGCCGCCTCTTAACTTCCACCTGGAAAAGGAGGCGAGGTCCAACATGCTTAGAATAGTTTCCGCGGGGAAAGGGAACTATCTACAGCCTTGAGATCACTCAAGGACTCAGTGTACGAGATTCCAGTTCTGGGGATGCCGTTAGACACAATGCTCCCAAAACACTGTACACAGAAATTCTACTCTGTGGAACTCCCGCAGCGAGAAGACTGGTCAAACGGTCTATTAGTTTGGAAACCGGGTAGCCTAAAGTGGTATACTGACGGCTCCAAATCCGTTTCTGAGGTAGGATGCGGAGTATACGGAGAATCGCCCAGACGGACATCAGTCTGAATCTGGGAAAGTACTCCTCAATATTTCAAGCAGAAGTATACGCCATCTTAAAATGCGCGACAACTAACCTGCAAAGCAACTACCTCAATAATACTATTTACATCCACTCGGATAGCCAGGCGGCGCTCTTGGCCCTCAGCTCGGATGTTATAACGTCCGGGTTGGTCGAGAACTGCCGGGAAACATTAAATAACCTTGGTACGAAAAACAAGGTTATTTTACGTTGGGTACCGGGGCATGCAGGCGTCGAAGGAAATGAAAAAGCCGACGAGCTCGCACAAGCAGGGGCGAAGGGGGCGCTTTGCGGACCAGAACCGTTCTGCGGCATCCCCAAAAGCCTGACCAAGCTCACCCTGAAGACCTACTGTTTTTATAAAACCATTCAGGCTTGGAGAGCAATCCCAGGTCTGAACCATTCCAAGGCTCTAATCAAGGCCTTTAGCATAAAGGCGTCATCGGATGCCTTATTGCTAAGCAGGAACCAACTGCGCATACTGGTAAGGGTGCTTACAGGGCATTGTTGCCTAAACAAGCACATGCATACGATAGGCTTGAGTGACACAAGGCGGTGCAGACTCTGCTTCGAAGCGGAGGAGACGCCTGCACACATCCTAACCGAATGCCCTAGCCTAATGCGCAGTCGTAGCTCATTGCTGGGCAAGCACATCATGCGCCCGGATGAGATTAAGTGTCTCGAGTGCAGAAAAATCCTGCGATTTTTTAAGTTTGTAGGACTTGACCGAGAATTGTAGTATGTGGCGATCACAATAGATCAGAAATGGTCGCAGTGATACGAGGGCTGAAAGCCCGGGAATAGCCACAACACCTAAAAAAAAAAATCTGCACCACGACGCGCGAATCGCCCGATTCGCATTCGCACACCCTGCGCTTGAGCCTTTTCTGAGCGCATTCAAACCGGTTTCTGTTTGTATGCGACGGAGAGTGGGATACGTGAGGGATCGCGCTTGTAGTTGTGTACCTATCGCAGCGCGGTTGTATAAACCTTTGTCTTTGTTACGTTTCTTTACTCTCGTGCTTGTAGGTGTCACTGTTTGTACTACTTATACGAAGAAAGACGTTCAAAGGGATGAAACAAAATATGAAATGCGGATATATACAATTTTACCATCAAAAATCTCTACAACATACCAATAATGTGTTTCTTCTACTGATACTATACATTACTCGTTGATTGGTTTTTCCATACCTAAAAAAATATTTATTATTAAGAACCGTTTTTAGCAGTAGAAAAATAAATAATAACAACAAAAAACCCAGATTGTAACAAACTATCCAATTTTTTGAGAATTCAACCCCTAAAAGGGGGAAATGTGTTGAAAAAATCTGAAGATCAACCATAGAAATAATATCCATCATTATTTCTATGGTTTATCGGGTCGCTGATTAGGAAAACAACAACGATTTTAAAATCCAACGGACGTGAAATTACACCTCCCCTCTTTGGGTGAGATGGGGTTGAAATGTCTAAATATCCATATGGGTATCGTTGTCATGGATTTTTGGGATGTTAATTAGGAAAATGGCTTTTGAAATTTAATATTATAGCAATAAAAATTCTTGAAAATGCTCGTATGTCGTATTAACAACGGCGGTCCTTAACAATACACGATCTCACTTTACGCCATCAAATTTAGTAATTTTCACGTGGAAAAACGAGTATTTTGTACTTTTCTCGAAAAATATTATCAAAATGAAAAAAAGCGCAGATGGAAATACAAATAAAGTGGTGCTTCACACATAGGCTATCCGCTGGTCTCGTCACGGGGCGCTGCTAGTCAGTAATAATAATCAAAATTGAAACATCATCAATATATCAGCATTAAATGTCGAGCGAATTCCGGCAACGTCGCGCCACTTCTCCTTCGTCACTGGCAACACGTGTCGCGGGTCATTTGTCGCCTAGTTTATCCATGGCTTTAGTATGTATATAGTCGCTTAGTATTCATATTTCAAGATCTGATTTGTGTCAGATTAGCCACTCTAAATATATATAGTGAATATTAATATCAAAAATCTTACGTTATTCCAAGGTTATCTAAATTTCCGTAAACGAGCGGATCTTGAGTTAGCGGGTATACGGCAGCGGAACTGGGCGTATCTTCAGACGGCTCAACATGTCGACCGACCTTGTTCTCGTCGGTAGATAGATCTCCTAACTCATTGTCAGATTGAGACAACTTTTGTTTTTCTATGGAACCCAAAGAAATTTTAGGAGCCATATCGTCCAAATCAGCCGGTGATTCCTGTATTATATTTTAGTTTAGTTAGTTAGAGACAATGAAAGTAGCCAACTATATCACACCGCATCCTGACTGCTCCAGTAATAAAGATTTCTTGCCATAAATGCCTACTTTAGCTGTTACTAACTAGGTCGTACACAGTTGAAAAAACAAAAGTCTTCCCTCCTGTGGACATTGTTTATGCGGGTTACTAGCCAATCCAAATATAAGCTTTGTAACCCTTAACTTTTGATATGTCCACAGGAAAGACGCAAACCTATATCCGTGTATGGCCCAACTATATGATGCTGACTGTACTCCGTGCAGTTATTTCTTATCAATTTATGTTTTTCTCGCGACATAAAACGTCATCCTGCCAGAGGTTCGGAGCGGATAAAAGTTTCGCGAACATTATGGATTCAGCCGAGTGCCCTGAGGTGCCGCATTAGCGATACAGATGACATATTTCAGTGTATATAGCTTCGTTCCGTTTAGCTACGTCCACATATCAATCTAATTCCTTACCGACATCCACATATTAATCCAAAATAACTTGCATTAGAAAAACTCTTATTATAACGATCAAATGTAGCATTTGCGTCATTAATAACAACAATTTACAGGTTCAGGAATTTCTAAATTTGTCAGAATACGTATAATACAAGTGTTGCCTTGTCATTTTATTGTTAGGTTAGATCAAGTAAAAAAATATGCAGTTTGAGTTCTCACATTTTGAATTTAGGTTTACATTTAAAAAAACTAACCCCTTTAGGTACAATAACTAATAGCCTCAACTTTAGGCTCTTCTCAGGTTCTGAAATGTAGTACTTACGTACTTAGTATAAATATTATACCTCCGTCGGTGAACTCTGTGCGACTTCGACCCCCTTTCTCAAGTGAGTGGACAACTTGACTGTTAGAAGTTCTCAAGCCGCCCGAAGGCTGCAACTTGGCTTAACAACTGCTGCCATAGACAGCAGCCGGAATCCACGGCTTTACGTGCCTTCCAAAGCACGGGAGCGCTCAGTTAGTAACCACTTAAAGCGGTCACCCATCGAAGAACTCATGATCTAAGTAAACAAGATCTGACAATCCCGTCACTGTCGACGACACACTCACTCACACTTACGTCCACATAATCTATGTCCGATGTCCGAAAATATATTTGAACTGTGCAAATAAGCAGTTTTAGGTAGGTAGTTAGGTTTTATTATGTGCCTAAAAATCCTAGCTCTTAATTTCTGTACTAAGCTCAATTTTATACCTAGCTCACCTGTGTATAAAAACTATTTTTAGCGCAGTCAAAACTATTAGGACCCCCTAATATTAGGACACCCAAATTGATAAACACTTGCCATAGGAACAACCTTTTATAGAATACCAGACTTTTTGTTCAATTTCGTGTTTGGTGTACTGTACTACTTGTTATAAACGGTATGTACTGCAAACTAGATTTAGTCCTTATAATTAATATTAGTGGCTAAAGAAATTGTATAACTAAAGAATTGTATAAATTCTACCTCTGGATTGTTTTTTCTACCACCTGAAGAGGGTCTTCGTTTTGTTTTTCTTAGTCTGAAACCAATTAAATAAGCAATTCAGGTTACATTAAATAATTCAAAGGGGTGTGTAATGTTTAATATAAAAACAAATTGCATATTTTCATGTTGCATACAACCGAACTGCATAATTTCGATTTTTATAAGTGATTACATTTTATAAAAATAAAATGCATTAAAACAATTTGCATAATATCGCTAAACGCTATAATGATCATTCTGTATGATATTTAATACTCATAATATATACATTTAACCTATCCGCGATAGAGTCTATTTTGCCCTAACAAGTCTTTCTGGGCTTTTATGCATACGTTGTTATTAGTTTTAATGATTATAATTAATGTATATTATATAAAAATACATTAGTTCAATTAAACGTTATAGAAAAGGTGGTTGTGATAAGTGAGTGTTATGGTATTTAAATATTATATCCAATGTAAATATGCATTTTGTTTTTATGGTGACTGAACGGCACCCTATTTAAAGTATTATAACTTACGAGAAAAATATAAAAAATAATTGCATGTTTCTGATACTCATTCATGTAAAATTATTTATTTTATTTTGTGAATCTTGTACTAATCGCGGTAACCGCAGACAATACTACTGTATATATATTTTTAAATATGAAGACTCCACTACGCTAGCTGTTCAGTCAGCTGTGGAAAAATAGCCATTATAACAAAAGCTTGTTCGCTGTGAGAGAATAAATACTGGGGATTTAAAGTTTACACAGGTCAAATAGTAACATCCACAATATAAACAGCTTCTCTCGTGATTATGTTCTATCTACCGCGTCATAGAAACGGCGAAAACGTAATTTGATTAGTGATGAAATTTTATTACATAAGTAGTGAAAACTTGTATTCGAGAAAAAGCCTTTTCCGGAATGAAAACGTAGACTGAAACTTATTCGTTATAAAATATACATTCAATTTAACAGCCTTGCATTTACCTGAATTTCGGATTGTTTTTTCTGTTCCAACTGTACATAACTCTTTGATTTGTTTTACCGTATCTGAAACATACAATATCATATTGTAGTTCCTATGGTGCGTGTCGAGGTTTACACCTATTTGTATATAGTATATTTTTCTAAACCTCTATTATTTATTATTGTTCTTTGTCAGTTTTGTCATTTGCTCTAGTTATCAATATATTTTTCACCACGTAACAGCTGCTTTAATTAGGCCTGCACTCCAGCTATCGAGTCCTTTATATTTATGGACCTTTCTCACCATGTATTATGAACAGGCGATCCAAAACAAAAGCGGCTGGTGACACCAGCAAAAATTCCTCGCGTATCCCGCTGGGACTCGAGAGCGCCCGCCAAGGGTGGGCTCGGTCGGTCCCCAAAAGTTTGGACCACATCACGACTGAAGCCACTGGTACACCCCTGGCGCTAAATCCAGAGCATCCGGAGACGCATCGCGAGTGCGCTGTAGAACACAGTAATGTATCTTTAGGTTCCAGGTCGCGCGTGTCGTCTTCGCGGTCGTTAGCCACTATAAGGGTTGGCGACTGTTCGCGGGGGCACAATTGGCTCGCCGCAGCCTTGAACGTGAGCAACAACTGTTCGAACACGAGCGCCAAGCAGGCGCTCGCACAACAGAAACACAATTTCGAACGTAAGAACGGAAAAACTCGAAGCAGAAGCAACGCTGGCAGTATAGGAAATTGACGAGCGATCCACGACTCGCACGATTAGTCAATCTGTTTCATGGGTTCATGATATTAACCATACCAGACGCCCGTCTGACAAAATTGTCGCAGCGATTTTGACAGATGGATCCCTTGGCGGCGGAACCGGGCGCCGTTATGGTTACTGATGCCATAACGGCGCCCGGTTACTGGTTACTGAGAAAAATGTGATAGAGATACAGATACAGATACAGATGTGGTGCCTGAAACTAATTATATTCACCCGCAAAAAGCAAAAAATTCGGGTACCCCATATTTCTCAAAAGAAAGATACACGCGTCATGATTTACACGCCTCTAAATACGTAGATTCATTCGAACGAACGTCGTTGATAAATATCGCAAAGCTGAAAATCATGAAATTGACGGTTCTTATATTTACAAAAAACCAGTGAGTTTCATATTCCTGTAAATGACAATGCCAAACTATTCGAAACAATAACGACAAAAAATGTGCTGTCATTTTTTACACCGCCGTCACTCAACGCATATGAAAATCAGTGTCATTCGTTGTCAAAACAACCCGAATTAAATTTTTATTCTCATAAATGTTCGCATAAACTGGAACTTACTCTTTTCAACGGTAAGACTACGGAGTGGTTGATGTTCAAGTGTATTTTTTATACTAATCCGGTGGCAAACACGCTTACGGTCCACCTGATGGTAAGCGGCCACCGCAGCCTATAGACGCCCGCCCAAAGGAGTCACGAACGCGTTGCCGACACTATAAAATTTGAGGATGCACTGTGTTGACAACAGAAGGGACAAATTTAGGTCCCTCGCTCTCAACACAGTGCATCCTCGGGAGCTCTGGCAACCTTGTTCGCCTCCAGGAACACAACACTACATACTTGTATAGTAAATAATGTTATTATGGCTGTGGTCTTCTGTAAGGCGGAGGTACTTCCCCAGTGGGGCTGCTCCAAATTCGAGCAAGATGACATTTTGCTGTGCCCTACCTCTCTTCAAGATATTTCAAGTATTTATCGTGATACTCAACATTTGTTTACGCCGGTCATTCATGTCGGTCCTGAAGCCTACGTCGGGACTTTGGAACTCATTTGGCATTTGAAAGGCGATAATGTCAGCTTTCGCAATAGGTCCCCAATTCCTGACAAGGAGAACTATACGAAAGATATTATCATATTTGATGTGTGTATACGACCCTCTTGACCTTTTGACCCCGCTGGTCATTCAGGGCTGTATTTTATTCTAGCAGACGTGGATAACTGGGATTGACTAAGATATCGAGCTGCAATCACATGCCATTCAGAAATGGCTGGCTTGATCTCGACAGCTAGCTACTGTTGCAGACATCAAAATTCCTCACTGATTTGGGTTCCACAGTGAGACCCATCAGCGACCGACAGCTACGGCTTACTGGCGTGTCACATTCTCGAACGGCACCGTGAAGTTATCACTCATTGGTGGAATAGCACGCCTAACGGCGGCACGGCCTCCAAGCAGGCCTGATCGCTGCTCGTTTTGCCAATACTGTCTGCACTGGTCATGACATTCACCCAAATTAAATTCACCTTTTGTCGGATCCCACTACAGTTTTGAATTGGATTCGCAGTGACCTACTAGCTTTCAAACCATTTGTGGCAAATTATGTGGGTGAAATTACTGAGATAATGAATGTCAACAATTGGAAATTCATGCCAGGTTCTTCGAATATCGCAGATGACACGACAGGATATAAGGCTCGTGACCTCAAGTTACCGCGGTGGTTCTCTGGTCCTGATTTCTTATTACTGCCATCCAGTGAACGGCCCAAAGAACCACCAACACCCGAAACTACACCCACGTTGGAGGAGTTAAAACCTTCTAAGGTGCATGTAGGAATTACCAATTTGGATAAACCTTCATCGGTTGCACCAGATCCCTCACGTTTTAGTGAGTGGTTACGCTTTATTCACGCAACCGCACGCGTTATGCAATTCGTCAGCAAATTTCGGTCGCTGTTGGGACAGAACAATCTAAATTCTAAAAGAAATAACATTCCTCCACCTAAGCTACAACCGCTGTCAACTATGGAGATGAAGAAGGCAGAAATTGCCATTCCTCGAAAGGCGCAGACCGACCCGTTCGGCGAAGAAGTATTCTTGCGTAGCAAGCCTTTGCCCAAGTCTAGCAAATTTAACCCTCTCTGCCCAATAATTGACGAAGATTAGGCTGGACAGCCGCATAAATCACATGAAAAACGTCGATCAAGCCACTGCTTCACCGATAATTTTGGATGGACGCCATACTGCAGTTCAGTTCCTTATACGCAACTATCACGTGCAAGCTGCACATGCATTCAATGAAATGAACTAAAGCAACGTTTTTGGATTCTTCGGTGCCGCAGCGAAGTGCGAAGCGAAAGGTTACGCCTCAGATCCTACCAACGGGAGACCTGCCAGATGTTCGCCTAGAGCACCATAAACGACCATTCACGAATACCGGTTTGGACTATTTCGGACCTGTTGAGGTGTCAATTGGTCGATATCTGTTGGAAAAATGATGGGTAGCCCTCCTCACTTGCATGACGACACAAGCAGTCCATCTAGAGATCGTAACGAGCCTCTCAACAAACTCTGCGATCATGAGAATTCGCCGTTTTGCTGCACGTCGAGGTTTTCCAACAAAGATCCTGTCCGACAGAGGCACATCTTTCGTTGGAGCTAACAGGCAACTCTGCGAGTTCTACAATGATGCATTACAAGACTATGCCGCCAGCAAATGCATAGAATGGTGCTATATTCCTGCAGCGCCATTCACGGGTGGTTGCTGGGAGAGACTCGTCAAGATAGTAAAGACCGGCCTCCTTGCAACTTTAATGGACAGAGCTCCGAGGGAAAAGCAGTAACACACCCTTCTTCTGGAGGCAAAAGCCTTAGTTAACTCACGTCCCCCAACCTACGTCACAGAAAATAGGGAGTGCGACATAGGGGGTGCACGTCCTCGAACCAACAAGTGCCAGCCCAATTGGGCGACGGAGTATTTTGGATGAGGAAGGAGTGGCAGAAAGTTTTGTGTCTGTCTGAACATTCTTGGACCAGGTGGCTCAAAGAATATCTACCCAGTCTGAGGCCAAAACAGAGCAACTCAAACAAATTCGAAACTTGAGAGTCGATGACGTAATACTCGTTGTTGACCCAGACCTGCTAAGAGGAGTGTGGCCCATAGGCCGCATAAAAGAGGTGTTCCCGGGTAGAGATAGAGTTGTAAGGGTAACTGATGTAGCCGCCAATAGTTTATTTTTCTAAACCTTTATTGTCTATCCTTGTGCTTTGTCAGTTTTGTAATTTGTTATAGTTGTCAATGTATTTTTCACCACGTAACAGCTGCTTTAGTTTGGCCTGCTCTGCAGCTATCGAGTCCTTTACAGTGCGCTTTATTAAACATAGCAATATGATTTCCAAGAACAATCATGAACTTAACACAATTCTTTTCACTGTTAGAAGATGTTGTACAGAACATGTTGATATGTGTAGGCTAACCTTACAATTAGAGAATAATAATTATGATAAACACGTGTTTGAGCTAGGAAATCCACCAATAAGGCAAAGGAAATGGTAATCGATCAGTTGCTAGGTTATTTTAAAGTTTTACTAAAGGAATGTGATATACGTTATGCCGAGGTTATCCAGGTTTCCGTACATCTCCCCACTTTGGTTGTGAGGGTCCGATGCTGATTGTGGTGTCAAGGAATCGGAGCTTTCCAACAGTCCATTTCGTACAATATACTTGATGTGCGGCACGTTACGAACACGCCGAACATTGTATTCATCACGCACTTGTTTCTGTTTAAAAACATATAAATATAGAGGTGAAGAAGCGGGAAACATACTGGCGTCTAAGTACTTTAAGGGAGTTTGCTTAAATTAAGTGAAGCCTCTGTTAAAAAATAAAATAAGCATTACATATTGATATTTTACCCGTATTTTTTATAGGAAATAGGAATAAAATATAGGTAATAAAAAACTATTAAGAACGATGTATTTCAAAAAGCCTGTAGGTACAATTACGGTAAAGTCATACCAGTAATTTCTTAACATCCATAGCCCTGTATTTAGTCCCGTATCTGAAATAGACCATCAAGCAGAGCTTAGTGCTATAAAGGTTAACGCAGAATTATCGTAAAGCGATCGATTGGCACGCCTCAACCAGATATTAGCATACTTCAATTCACATTCATTAGCACTGAATCGAATTCGATACCGGCCATGCCTGTTCATCTAGGTGCCCTCGACACAACTTAGCATTGCCGTAGCAACATAGAGCGAGACGTTGCCACTTACACGGTGATAAACAGTGGGCAATAATTTAACTCTTTTGTTGCCCGTCTTTTTTTCGTAGCGCCACAACTATAGGTGGAGGTTATCTATGACCACAACACAACTTACGACAGTCTTCCTAGTGTCAACCCGTTAAATTTCCACTAAGTTCGGAATACATTCCAGATACCCTTACTTTTTTCGCAATATCAGATTTCTTTATTGATCGGTGCAAAACAATTTGACATTCCTGAACGATTATGATACAGAGACATTCGACTTTCGGACAGAATCGGGCTTAATCGTGTACAAAATGTCGTCTTTTTGATTAGTCAGCTCTACTGTTCTGTTTTTGACAGAACTGACATTCTCTGGTTAGGATTGTATGCGGAGAAATTCAAAAATTCTGATTCCATTTTATTAAGATTATACCAAAAAGTCAAACTACAGTAATGTTGTCAACCAAATATTAAGCATTATAAACCTTGTATCATCATCTATTTATACTTCATAAAGGAATGGGAATATTACGCTTCACGGTTTCCGTACATTCTCTTTCCTCGATCATCTGAGTACTTTGGCGAGGCAGTCAGTCTCGCGTACTTCTTGGGGTGATGAACTTGGCGAGCAACCATGTTGATATCTGTTTGTTTCGGATTTACTGGTAGGCGCCAGTTCTTGTGGTCGTCCCAAACTTTCCTCTGTTAAAGTTTTATTGTTATTATTAATTTTATTGCTAAAAGTACATGGATAGGTTTTCCTTTAATACCAGGCTAAAAAAAGTATAATTGCATAAACGTTTTATCGTGATGTGATAACACATTGTTTAACATATTTTTGTGCCAATTTTCCATATAAGACTAGAAAATTGAGTGAGAGTATCAAGCCGAAGTTTATTTTCTGAGCTTGATCATTTCAAATACCCTATAATTTATGTTATTTATTTAACCAGTTTTGTTGTGGCCTTTATTTGATTTCTGTAATTTTATAGTGCTCTATCGTTTGCCCGAATATCATAAGCAATAATCTCCTATGCCCGAAACCCATTTGCCATAATTTTATATTGCTTAACGAATGATATGTAATGATCATTGCTATATTTTTATTTGTCATAATTTTTCGGTGCCATAACGATTCGTTTGATATAGGTACATTTCATTTTCCCTATTATCAAGTGTTCTAAAATCTTATACCAGAAAATTTGAACGCCATTTGCTATAGCACTGATAGCGTTATCTTGCTTGTGTGTAGGTTATCTCCAGGCGTTTGTTACTTGTATAATTTAGGGTACCCAGGACATTCGTTTATGGGCGTTTTCTATGTACACTGGCATTCAATTATTATAATGATGCGCGATGAGTGGAGAAATACTATCGCAAAAGGCCGCGAAATCCACGATAACGCCTGGTTCCAAGATCTGGCCCACAAGCGTGCTAAAAGGCGTAACCGCCAAGAGGATACGGATCCTCAGTACACTTGTCATAAATGTGGACGTAAATGTCGATCCCGGATTGGACTATACAGTCACGAGAAGCGTTGTTTCTCACACACAGACGCTGTTTAAATCATCTGTCAAGATGCTTAGGCCGATGAATGACATAAAGTGTAGTGTCCGATCGAAACACGTTTATTTGCCGAAACCGAAGGTTCGGCTTTGGTTCTAGTTTCGGCCGAAACCGAAACTTTTATAGACGTGTGAAAATCGTCAAATAAAGTGTCAGTGGGCCATTTTTTCTAGACATATAAACAATGTAACTAGGAATTGCAATCCGTTATTATTCTCAATCTGGCTGGATTTCACTATATCCTGGTGGATCGAGCCGGTTCAGCCAAATTGGAGTTGAACGATTGCCTCTATTAAGCCAATGACAATGTCAACTTTGGTGGCATAAAAAGGATTTTTCCGGTCCCATTCGAGTCATATCACTAGATTTGTTAGGCCACGGTACTGACCTTGGCCCAACAGATCTGGTGATATGACTCACTGGAGTATGCTGATAAGCTGAAGTACAAGTATGACAAGTTCCCTGCCTTGGAACCAAAGTACGATTTTGTCCCTGTTGTGGTAGACTGCAGGATTCTGGGGTTTGAAAGCCAAGGAATTTGTTATGGATTTGGGTCAACGGCTGAGATATAGACGGGATCATACGATCCCGTCTGTATCTCAGTCGTTGACTATATACATAGTGCAGCAGATTTCGCTGGTTATCGTGGTGACTGCAGGTGTCATGGAGACATTTGAGCTAGGCGCGATCCAAGATGGTCCATTTAACTAGGTAGGCATAATCAATGTTTAAGGTTGACGAGGTCGACTACTACTACGGAAGCGAAAACCACTCCATGGCCATGCCGTAATTTTTTTGTTTGATTGATTTAAGCGTCTTAGTGCCCACCTGACGAAGAATTGCAGGTTGTGATTGCTGCCTTTTTGTGAAATAAACGTTATTTATATATTCATTTAATATTAACAATGCCACATTGCAACGATCGCTCGTCAGCGCACGCTTCTGAAAATACTCGGGAACGTTTACTTACATTTTATTAACAAGAAAATCAATTTTCGTAATGTGTTTTAGCGCTCTTTATCAGGCCTACCGAAGTTATCTATCTATATTGGAATATTGCCGGATCGGGTGCCTATCGAGGTACTGGAGCCAGCCACGGATTAGCGTACCTATCCTAAATAAAATATTTCTATGTCTATGTCTATGTCTATCCGACAGACCAGCGGGGTAATCACGTAACTTTTTTAATACCGTTAGGTAGATTTTAATGTCAAATTCTAATTGTCAGCTCATACATTTATACTTCAAAATTGACAGTAAAATCTATCTACCGTTAGTACATAAACTTACGTGATTCGCCTGCAGATTGCAATCCCTAAATGTAACACAGGATAATTCGTGTAGTGTGGTAATAAATATCACAATTTTAGTACTTAACAAGATATAAAATAACTAAAATAAAATGTATTCTGCTGGCGGAGTCGGGCGAAGTTATCCAAAGGCAGCAGAAATTAGACCAACGCGATCCAAAAGTACAATGTTGTAAAAGTTTCGGCGTGGCCGAAAAACCTTTTTTTTGGCCGAAACCGAATCTTCGGCCGAAGCATGGTTTTTAAGCCGAAACCAGCCGAAACCGAAACTTCAGTCGGACACTAGAGTCGATGTGGCCTTAAATAGTGTGTCTAGTACAATGGAGTCGAATAATATTTCTCGTGCACCCTTGCAGACGTAATATTTTAATGTAGATGCTTGGAAAAAGTGTACTATTATTTAAAAGAATCGGTTCAAACGCTTCGCTGGCCGCTACCACGGCACGTTCGTTTCGTTCGCTCGCTCGTGCGCTGTAGTTTCGTAGTTCTTCAGGTTCAGTTTCTATGGTGTTTTCTAAATCTATATTTTTACACAATGAAAGAAATAGGTTTTGGTTATATAAGTAACTACTATTATTATTCATACCTCTTTAGTAGCAAAATTGTTTACGCCTAATGATCTTGATCTTTTTCCACATACGTCTGCGTAATTCTGGAATAGCAAATTTTACAAATTGTAAACTTTTATCAAGGTAAAGCATCCGCTAACGTAATTGTAATTTCCAATCAAAGGGAAAATACTGGAAAACAACTCCATTCGTGGTTACCCACTTTGTTATTTATTTTTCATTTTGTTTGGACATAATTTTTTTCAATGACCTATACAACGATCCTGTTTTGACGGGGTGGTATTTTGTTATTTTACGTACCCCGCGAGTCAGGAAGTACTCATTTAAATTCCATTCTGCAGCCGCGAATAGCAAACGACGTAAATATCATGAATTCACTACGCCGATATCCTTAGGAAATATTATGAAATAACAGGCATTCGTGGACTGTCTACGTGTACGTGTTAGTGATTACCAATATATACATACTTCTCGAATATGATTAGTTAGCCATAGTGCTGATGAAGGTATATGTTTTCCTTCAGCGTCCAATGTTTCACTCCAATTGGGGTCGTCGAAAAACATGGGAAAAACCTTTTATTTGGCCCCTAAGTACTATCGTTTGCTAGCGCGCATGGCGAGACTTAATAGTAGTTTATGCACTTGATACATAATGAGAGGTCTTCGCAACACTAACACGAGTGTTTTAAGGCCTAATTATGTACATTTGCATACACTACTTTATCTACATCCGTATATTAAATCCTCTTTATTGTGTTCAGGAACCATTGCGTTGCAAGTGTAGTGAGGTCGAGCGTGAGCCCGTTGAAGTCTTTTGAGCACGAGCCTGTATCGTAATGGGCGGAGATGGCCATAACGATACCGTTTTTGATACTGTTATGGCCATCTCCGCCCCGGACCCGCGCGATATTGAAAAGTTGGTCCTTACCTACACTTTTTGAGCACATAAAAGAGGATTTACTGTATGGGTGTAGATAAAACATATTTATGGTATCGGTGCGTACAAAGTCTACTGTTACGCGTACAAAATGATAAGGTATAATAAATATAAGTCTCCTATCTAAAATATGTATGATTTATAAAGCAAACACAAACAACAATATAAATTTTCAAGGAACAAGCTAATGATATAGAACAAAATATGTATACCTCGCATGTAAAGATATATTTTCAACTTACCGCAATTGCAACATATAAAAGTATTTTCCACTTCATCATTAATATTTAAGTTTTACAAGTTAAAAAGAAATAAAACATTTTATTAGAATGATACTAGCATTGTGTAGGTACCACGGCAATGATTAAAATGTATGCATCGATGACACTTCAATATAGAATCAAGTGCAGAGCATGAAATTAACGTTTAAAATGACTTGGACATAAACCATGTTGCTACCAACTACTCGCATGAGCCGTTTCAATTAACGATCGACGAAATTTGTTTTCGTAAGAGAGTGTGGCGTTCTTGAAATTTGTCTGGCTTGCCCGGCTTACCTACGACCTGGGATCCGAACCCGCTACCACTGTTATGCAGCCATGTGCTTAAGCCTCTACTAAGGCGGCCGTGGCTTCTTATTATAAGGTTTCTCTGTTTCAAATTTCTGATATATTATATTTGGGCACAAAGATATAAGTTAGAGGATAAAAACTTGCCAGGTCATACTTGAGTAGCAAATAGCATTACAAATCATTTAAAACAACTGAAGAGCATTATGCATGGCAGAAGCTGTTGAAAAAAAGAAGTTGTTAGGAGTTTTGAATGAACTTAGTTTATATTTAGATCTCACTTCTTTTACTCGCGAAACCGTTTACGAACTTGTTTTTCAATATTATTATGTTGATAGGATAACATATTTTTTTGTCAAATAATAAGATTATTATTATTTTTTAAATAAATAGGCATATTAAAATACTGGCAGGCGCGCGCGCAAATTACACGCTCCCGGTACGGCAATATAAAAAGATTAAGAAAAATAATCACTGTTTTATATCTTTCGCATTGTATGCATTGTGTGTATACCAAATTTCAACTTTCTAATAGGTCACCTGGAAGTAGTCAAAAGTTTCGATGAATGCCTGAGACAGTCAGTCAACAGTGACTTACTGACGCCAAAATCGCGTGAAAGGCAAGAGTTTTTTATTGAAATTCGGGATTCGGTAATTAGAAAGTGGTCTTGCAAGACTCGCGAAATTGCAAGTGTGTTGGTTTCAAAGATTTTGTAATACAGCTCAAAAAGTGGTACTTTATGTAGCATATCGTTCACAAAGTTGGGTTTCTAGCACTAGTGCTTTTTACTTTTATATTTTTTAAATTTACTGTTGATCCAAGCCATACATGCAGCCGAAGAGTTTCAGGTTCAGGGTGACCACTATTTACTACAACCAAAATTCCCTGACTTTTCCCGGTTTTCCAGGTGTTTTTTCAAGTTTTTCCCTGACCATAATCTTAAATGTAATAAATATAAAATATATAATTTGAATACGTTTTTTCAGAATTATCTGCTAGCAAATTACAATTTATAAATACAATGAAATAATACAAAAACGGAAATAATAAGAAGTAGTATCTGAATAACTCAGTCGGTAAGAGCGAAAGCATTGTTAGACGGAAGTCGTGGGTTCACATCCTATGTCAGGTGACGTTTTTTGTACTGTTTCGTTGTATTTATATATTTTATTTGCTATCAGATATACCCTAATGTCAAAGGATTATTACAGGGTTGAGGACTATCTAACAGACAGAAATGAATGGCCCAAACCAAATACCAAAATAGCGTAAAGATTCATGTATAACATTTTCTTTGTATCTAGTGGACACAGTTCTTGGAGGAAAACATATCAAACGATTTAATTTAATATCTAGGAGAAATATTTTCCATTATTATTCAAAATCAAAAATTTTTTTTAATCTCGTATTTGGTAATACCATGTAATACGTATGCAGTTACGACGTGCTTTCTTGTGGAACTACGCATTATAAATACCTATTGATATTTTTTCCTCACTTTTTAAATTCTCTTTTGTTGTTTACCCCTCAGATTTACTTAAGTAGGTTAAGTAGTATCATTGTAATAAGCAAATTTTTGGAGAAAATGACTGACTGTCGAGTTTCTTTCGGCATTTCTTCTCGTCAGTGGTCTCATGAGAAACGCTAGTAGTTTTTGACTTGCAAAAGTGCCATTGCGGCCTACTTGCAGAGTAAAGTTCATTTATTTCATTTACATAAAGAGACAAATTTTATTCCCTGACCTCCATTAAATTTCCCTGACAATTCCCTGACTTTTCCATGACTAGCGAAATTCCCTGACTTTTCCCGGTTTTCCCGGTTTTCCAGAAAGTGGCCACCCTGCAGGTTCAGTCAGTTTGCTTATTTATTTAATAAAGCATTTTGCATTAAAATTAAGTTCTATTTTATTTAAAACAATGCATATTAGACAAGTTAAAGGGTTACCTAATAATAAAGATTCTAAACCTGTGGAAACGAGTATTATGTAAGACAGCCGCGTCGTATGAATGAACGCTCGTTTTTTAGCCAGAAAATAAATTTATGTATAAATATAATTATAAAATGAAAATAATCGTTTTTTTTTTCATTTTTAAATGTTATTAAACTACCAAGTGACCTAAAACCTCTTCCAAAATAATTTTTGATTTAGCAGAATGCTGACAACCATGGCATGTTGAAACTTTTTAATTCCCGCCTCTTCCATTTATGATTTCACGATTTAATTTTGTTGTGTCATGTATTGTTTTAATAATATTTTTATGCTATATGCGATCTATACGATTGTCATATGAAATGTATGTAAACTACGCCAGATATAGACCAGGTACGATCGTGTAGCCTATAATGGCAAGTAAAAGCATTTTGTTTTGTCTCTTTTAACCCTCTGCCGCTGATGTTACGTCTGACAGACACCAAAATACCTATGCATTGTTGCCACGTCGCACTTTTGCGGCGTATCGTTCTGTCTCTCTCTGTACCTTCCTGCGTGGACGCACGTCCCCCGCCAGTGCAGCGACGGCAGTCGCGGTGTGCGCACGGGTGGAGTTAGAGCTGTTTGGTGTCCACAGGACGTAAGGTCAGTAATAAGTGATCGATCTGGTAGACGTATCGTCAGTAATATTATTTTAACCCCATACTGTCTTACATACGTCTAGTCAGTAAATTAATTATATTCATAGTGTCTACCAGTCGTCACCTCAGTAAATTATTTTGGACTGAAAATAGTTTCAAGGTGCAGTTCAGTATATTGTTAAGTATTTAATTCTAGATGGCGAGCCAGGGTCAGGCAAGAAATTCGGGGAAAAGAAAGGCCACTCGAGCAGTTAATATCACCAATGAGCAGCAAATTTTGCAATGGTTAAATGAAGCGGAAGAACATGAATTTAGTGATTTTGACGACGATGTAGCCGACAAAGACTTCGTTATTGAAGAGGACGTTCACGAGGAAAGCGAAATGTCAGTAGACGAAGAAGCAAGCTTGGAAAATGAGGTTATAGATCCTGAGCCAAGAGTGGCGAATAACATCAGGGGGAGGGGGCGAAAGCGTCGGCAGGACGAGACTAGAGATCCCGATGTAAGCGTTACAAACGTGCGGAAGGATAGGCAGAGTGAACCTCAAACGTCAAATCGAGATTGTTATCGTGGCAAAAATGGATTTGTTTGGTCTAAAACCGATTTTTCAAGGACGTCGCGAACGCCTGCTCATAACATTCTTTCTTTACCGAGACAAGATAATCAGATGCAATTTCCTGGATATGAAAAGCTTTGGGATTTATTTTTCGATAGCGAAATGATCGAAACATTGGTAGTTTTTACCAATAAGAAACTTGAAGCTTATCGCCAGCAGTTTTCCAACTACGCAAAACAAGAACTAAAAGATACCAATGATTTAGAAATCCGATCTCTGCTGGGGTTACTATACTACTCATCAGTATTTAAATGTAATGATGCTGATTCGAATTACTTATTCGCAACGGATGGAACAGGCCACGAAATATATCGATGTGTTATGTCCAAATACAGATTCAACACTCTGCTTAATTGTTTGAGACTAGACAACATTGACGACCGACATGAACGTTTAAAATCAGACCCACTTGCTGCTGTTTCGTCCTTTTTTAACAAATTCATTGCGAATTGTCAGTCTCATTATACTCCTGGACCGTACACCTGCATCGACGAAATGCTACTGGCTTTCAAAGGACGTTGCAAATTTATCGTTTACATGCCTAATAAACCTGCGAAATATGGAATCAAGATAATGCTATTGACTGATGCTCGCCAATTCTACGTTTATAATGCGTATATTTATCATGGAAAAGGATCTGATGGTATAGGACTGCCGGAAGCAGAGAAAAAGCTTGCTGTACCTACACAGTCTGTGCTAAGATTAGCAAAGCCAATTGAAAACACAAATCGGAATATAACAGCCGATAATTGGTTTAGTTCAATTCCTCTAGCAGACATTTTATTGAAAAAGGGCCTGACCTATTTGGGGACGCTAAAAAAAAATAAACCGGAAATACCGCCTCAATTTAAACCGAATAAAACTAGACCTGTTGAGAGTTCTCTCTATGGATTTACCAAAGATTTAACTTTAATGTCTTTTGTGCCAAAAAAGGATAAGGCTGTTGTTCTTCTGTCTACTTGCCATCATAGTGCGAGCACTGACGAAAATACTGGAAAACCAACGATGATTGTTGATTACAATCAAACCAAAGGCGGTGTGGACGAAGTCGACAAAAAATGTGCCATCTATTCTTGTACTCGTAAAACACGACGTTGGCCACAGGCAATCTTCTATCGTCTGCTTGATATTGCTGGAATAAATGCATTTGTATTGTACGGTCAATGTCGAGGGGCAAAATTAAGAAGAGGGGACTTTGTATTGCATTTAGCTCGGGAATTAGTGCTCCCTGCCTTGAAACATAGAGTCTATAATGGAAAATTGCCTAGAGAAATAAGGATGACTTTACGCCGTGTTCTAGGTAGTGATTTACCTTCTCCACCACCACCGACTGAGCCTGAATCATCATCTGCAAGGAAATTGTGTCGTGTTTGTCCAAGCAAATTGAAGCGGCAAACAAGATTTGTCTGTTGTGCTTGCGCAAAACCGATTTGTCTGCAGTGTGCGGCGCAAATTTGTGAAGACTGTAAGAGCGAAATCTAAGGCTGATTAAAAAAAAACTACTCTAAGGATATTTTTGTTAATTTTTTTTTAAATAATTTTATGCCTGAAAAAGGTTAATTTAAGTTAGAATTGTTGATTTTATGTTTCAGTTTTTTTATATAATTTTTTAAAGATGGCTGTGTCAAAAGTTCCTAGATTTTGATGATTATAAACAAGATTGAATATTTTACTGATTCATGGGTTTTATTCCATCAAATTTACCTTAACTAGTTCTATATATTACTACAAAATAATACTAATACACACATATCTATAAAACTTCATATAAAAAAAAATAATGGCAACTAAAATGTACGTCTCACAGACTACTCCTCAGTGGAATGATTTCAAGAAACCCACCTCAGTGGCAGAGGGTTAATTACTATTTTCTGTTTAATTTTTTGATAGTTTTTCGCAACTGTATTAAAAAAAACCGGTCAAGTGTGAGTCGGAATCCCGCACCGAGGGTTCCGTATACAGATGTGTACCGGTTCCAACCCTATTAAATCAGGAAAATCTCAACAACATGGTGTGAAAATTGGACCCCATAGGTACAGCGCCATCTATCGGCGACGTTTGTTACAAATTTGAGCGACTGAATAACTTTGTATGTATGGTAGTTTTTCAAGGATAATTCTTTAACAGGTAAACCGATTTCAATTTTTTTTTCTTTATTTGAAAGAAGGTACTTTCACCATAATCTCGTAGGAATTTATAAAACAAAAATACATGCAAAGGAGATTAAATTACAAACGTAGTATAGAAATGTTTTTGACGATAAAAAAAAAAATTTAGATAGAGCTACGGTTATATTGTTCCTGTAAAATATACATTGATATCAATGTTATGTAATAATTTTATATTTTTTGCTTGGTAAACTTCGGAGATAAGGGGAGGGGGGGGGACGGTATTTTTTTTACATTTTCCCTCATAAAACAAAAATGACTCAACGTAAAAAAAAGATATTTAAGAATGTGCAATTCAAGCCCTTTCATATGATACCCCACTCGACATATTAACTAGACTTTCAAATTTTGAACCACCTGTTATCTGTCATTTCACACAGTAAATAAAAATAATAATAAAAAAAAGTCACGTTCCATGTATGTAGGTAAGCCTTTTTTATAATTATTCCAAATTTCAAATCGATAGCACAAGTAGTTCTTGAGATATTTAGCGATGGGACAGACAGACAGACAAAGTGAAACCATAAGGGTTCCTTTTTTACCATTTTGGTACGGAACCCTAAAAACGTTTGATATACGTGCGGAAGTCTCATTTTCACTCGTCTCTAGTCTTGACAACTCGGGGCTCGTGCAATATGACATACTGCACTCAAAATGTACTCTTAAGTTATTGGGCTATCAAAAGTGACCGTTCGTGTAATATAACCCACGGTCGGCGTGTCGTCTGTTTTCTTCGCGAATTTGGCCGACATACTGCCGTGTGTCTTAATAGAATCAGAACTTTTGAATTCCTCCGGCGACAATTTAAGGTGGTAATTTAGAGGTGACATTCTCATTCTGTCAGAAATTATATAGAGCTGACAAATCAAAAAGACGTCTTTTTCTATTACGCCAGATTTTATCTGAAACCCGAATATCATTCTAGGATATTTCGTTGTAACGAATAACAATAGGTATTACAAAAAAATAGGTATTTACTAATCTAATTAAAATGTGACAGTCCGTATCATAGGGGACCTTATAGCAGGTATGGAGCAACGCACGGATCTATAATCTACAATGTATGATCATCATCATCATTTCATCCGAAAGACGTCCACTGCTGAACATAGGCCTCCCCCAAGGCTCGCCATTTAGACCGGTCCTGTGCCGTTCGTTTCCACCCATCTACAATGTATAGGCTACCAAAAACAATAAAAACCATGTCCCTAACTGCCCTACTTATTAAAAAAAAACCATTAAATTTAGGTAAACTAAAAATGCACTTTCGAAAAATAACTAAAAGAAGTTTAAAACTCATTTAAAGTATGTTCCCGACGGAAGTTCCATAGATGATGGTTGATTGTGAATCCTGAGGTTTTCTTCTATATAAAACAATCAAAGACTTTTCAATTCCACCGCCACGATAAAAAAAATGGCGTTTGAACAGAGCAAGGCGCTGATAGTAAAAAATTTGAAAAAATAGTAATCTGTAAATTATCATCTGATATTTTGTGATTTCTAGCATAGTATATGCTAGGAAACGTTTTTAATTACACCTTAGATTGAAAATCAACGCAAAAAAATTAACGCAATAAATATTTTTTATTTAATAACGAAATTGAGATTTTTTTCCTTGTCATGAATAAGTTTTACAATTTCCATCTAATGTACTATACTGACCTGTAAAATAAGTCTAGACAATCTTTAAAAAGTTTTTTTTGTCTATGACAATTAGTTTCTGTTTTATGACCGATTAAAGTTACATGAAAATCAAAGTTTACTTCCATACATTTGATAAAGGGCCCTTGTTGACTAAAACAACCAAAAACTCCAGTAAATGATAATATTTACATTATCTATGCTAAGCAATCTTATATCAGAACTTAATACTGAATTAAACTTGTCATTACAAGTTTTTTGAATTACGCTTACATTTTATGTTATACGAAAAATAAATTTCACATAGTGGAGTAAAGCATATAATTCTTTTTAACTAAAACCGACCAAGTGCGTATCGGTCACGCACAGTGAAGGGTTCCTTACCGACACCTACTAGTTCACATTTAAAACAACTATGAAATACATGGAATTAAAAAAGGGCGTATCTTCATAAGGAACTCAAGGCAGTTACGTCCTTTTGTTTGGGCAGGACAGTTTTTCAGAGACAACTCAAAAACCGTTAGATCAATTTTGTTCAAACCAAAAATCGCTGAAAGTGCTTATTAATGGTCACCACCTCAATTTTTTATTACAATTTTAAACTTATTAGTTTTGAAACTAGAGCGGTAGGGACACACTTTTTACGACTTTGACAGCTAATATCTCACCAACGGTTGACTTAAATGGAAAAGTGTTTTAAAAACCTTAATATCATTTTTAAAAGCCTATCCAACGATACGCCACACGCCTATGTGTATTGAATTTTTTTTCATCTGCCGGTTACATGTATGGAGTGCCCCCCGCCCAATTTAATATTTTTTCGTAATTTCACATCACTTTTATGTAGCGGTTCATAAAATACACCTTCCTACCAAATTTCATAACTATAGTACTTATAGTCTCTGAGTAAATCGGCTGTGACATACGGACGGACGGACAAAGCAAGGCACGGCACCGCTTTATCGCACCGCCACGCAAAAATTTACGAAAGTACCTAACTTTTACTACTAATAATAAATAGTATTAGCCTCTCTTTGTACCTAACTCGTAAAAGTAAAACTTGACACTAGAATTGAGTAAGTGTAGTTAATATTATTGGCTACTTACTTATATTTGTAAGGTGTACCACCTGCCCCAGTAAACAGAAATTGCAAATAAATAATACTAATAAATGGTTAAAAGTAATTAGAATAAGTTATTAAACTATTTTATCTACACCCATACAGTAAATCCTCTTTCATGTGCTCAAAAATTGTAGGTAAAGACCAACTTTACAATATCGCGCCGATCCGGGGCGGAGATGGCCATAACAGCATCAAAAACGGTATCGTTATGGCTATCTCCTCCCATAACGATACAGGCTCGTGCTCAAAAGACTTCAACGGGCTCACGCTCGATCTTACTACACTTGCAACCCAATAGTTCCTGAACACATGAAAAAGGATTTAATATACGGATGTAGATAAAGTAGTGTATGCAACTGTACATAATTAGGCCTTTAAACATTCGTGTGATCCTATTATGAAACTCGCTCACGCTCGTTTCATAAAACCACACTCGTGTTTTAAGACCTCTCATTATGTATCAGTTGCATAAACTACTGTTAATACTATTATATCATTATTATCTGCGCTCTGCCATAAGGGCCCTTTTTTACTTAACTTTACAACCAATTTTAATACATAAATACTTAACATATACGAATGAAACCAAGCTACAAATACACGTCTAGTCCTATACTTTATCAATATACAAAAAACAAACAAAAATTATTTTTGAAGTATTTGACTAAAACGCTGATATCTACGAAACTAGAATGTGTCATAAGGTCCCTTTTGATATTAACCGTCACAAATATTTAAAAATGAATACAACATATGTAACTTATTATATTCTCAAAAACTTTCCGCAACGTGTATCGTTTTAGTTCGTAAGTGACCGCTTGGGACAAGCTTGTGCAACAGTTCATGCCTTATCTACATCGCTTAACTCGTAGCAGGCAAGGAAAGTCACAACTGAGCAATTGAAGGCCAATTTCAAGTATTCTTAAAACCCTTCAACTTATTTTACTGACCCACTTTTTTATGAGAACTACATAATGCCATTGGGCAAAATAATTTATATCTGAACTCATGAAACTGAATGGGGTAGATCCTTGAAAATTATAGAGGATATGTATTACTGTCAATAAAAATCAAAGTCTTCATACAAGAAACGGGATTATTTTTCCGTACGTAATTGTTTAATGCCGGTTTGTTTTACTTTTCTCTGTACATTACAATTACATATGTATTTGATGTTCGCAGTGCCGATTTAGTATTGAAGACCTAGTTGCACAGTGTCTCACCGGTAGCTACTAAGCTGCATTTCTCTGACGGAAGCATTATTATACTACGAAAAAGATTGTTCTAAAAATATAATTAATAAAGTTTAAACTGGATTTTGGCTTCATCATCATCATCATCATCATTTCAGCCGAAAGACGTCCACTGCTGAGCATAGGCCTCCCCCAAGGCTCGCCATTCAGACCGGTCCTTTGCCGTGTGTGGCGTGTTTGTGTGTGGTCGTTTTGCCGATTTTGGCTTACAAAAATAATATTAATTTTGAGGCATTGCTTTACAAATATAGTCACAAAATAAAACTTAAGTAATATTGTTTTTTGTCCACGTTTATTATTAAAGAACTCATTACAAATTGAGTACAACTAACTAAAATAAATATAGTACTTATTAATTAACGTGTACCTATACATATAAAATACAATGAATTTCATAAAAATATCTTAATTAACTTGGTTTGGAATGCACGCTTTGACTTAACATTATTATGTATTATATACGTTTCAATACTCAACACATAAATTCCAGTAAGGCGACTTCCTGACTTTTCTGTGCGGAGGCGGTACGATATGACAAAACTGTTAGCTGTCAGTGGCAATTGACAGTCGAGTCAGTACCGCATTCTACTGCGCCTCTACATTTAAGTGAGTGGTTCGGGACTGGTGCGGGATGCGCGAAAGTGGGGCGATACGCAGGCAGTAGGTACTGCTGCGCATTTATTACTACTGCGCAAACGTAAAATCTGGTCACAGTATCCCGTCAAGTGAGGATCTCTGCGACATCGGTAAGATAATGTCAAAGAACAAAATAACAAATATCCATGCCGCCCACCAAGTCTGGAAGTCGCCTTATTGGCAGCGTATTGTTCACCTCTTTTATGGTGAAGCTGAAATTGTACGTGAGAACTAACGGGTCAACTTAGTTACTCACTGGGCTGCTCAGCTCAATTACATTTTTAAAGTGGAAAGTATATTTACAACGGCGGGGGCACCTTTTTGGCAAAGCTGCCCATTATGTTACCAGGCGGACTGTAGTTTGCCACGACATAAACGTGTCCATCTTTCGACCTGGCCATACCTACTCCTACTTCTCTGCTATCTTCCCATACCACTTGCGTAAAGTGTCCAGATCCCAAATCGGTAGGTTCACTGCCGAAACGATGGTCTTTTATTTCATTATACCACTTCTCTACTGGGTCTTTACCAGACACGATAAAGTTAGGATCCGAAGACCAAGCATAGAAAATATTTTCTCCGTACTCATGTTGGTCTCTATGTTCCAGTTTCCCTTTTTTAACCAATACCTTAGCCCACTCTTCGGCATATTTTCCCAGTTTTTTATTTAACTCAAGCGGAGGGACACCGTGTTTTTTTCTGTAAGTATTGTGAGCTGCTAAAACCTCTTCTTCAAACCTGTCACCCGATACGGACGTACTTTTAAATTTATTAACCAACTCTGATGCCATATCTCCTAGATTTTTGCTATTCCTTTGATTGGGCGGTGGTGATCGAGCAATACCACTCGCGTGCCGTGTAGGGCCGTCAGATGGAAGTATATTTGGTTTAAACTGTAAGGCACCAGGAGGTAAAACATTTTTCACAAATTGTTTACTTATATTACCGGGAGGGAAATAATGAGCCACTACGTAAAGCTTGCCCGATTTACTCTTAGAACTTCCGATTCCCAGCTCTTTCGTATCTTTCCAGACAATTTGGGTAAAATGTCCACATGATAATACTTCTGGCTCTCTTCCAAAAGAATAATCGTTTATCTCACTATACCATTTGTCTATACAATCACGTGGTCTTATTTTTATATTAGGATCATGAGACCAACCACAATACACGCTCTCTCCATATTCTTCCTGAAGGCTGTACTGCATATTATCCTTTTTTGCGAGTTCTTCGGCCCATTTTTGGCTTACTTTACACATATCTTTATTTAGAATTAGAGGGGGAGCCCCGTGTTCTCTCCTGTACTCGTTGTGTACAGCCAAGGCTTCATTTTCAAAATCACTGGAGCGACTTCCAAATAATTTACTCTGAAAAAAAAACAGGACCTGTAGAGTATATCTCAATACTAAAAGATATGTATTACATTTAGTTTAGCTACATGTGTGTTCTATTCAGCACATACTAAATCTTATTACGGTGAACTTATTGCTGACTTTCGCTTGCTCTATATGCCTCTTATTCACGTAAGATTTACGTGTGAATTTCATAAATTAAACCTAGTTTATTTAGATATCACCTACGATACGATACTTTGCGTTATTAAAAACCTTTCCTTAACATTAAAATCCTTTGTGTTTGCTTATCTAACTTAATGTTTATTTTACATAATGTATGAAAGTTATAAAAGTAGTATCTAAGTTATGACGCGGGGTAATCACGCAACTTTTGGACAACCGTTAGGTAGATTTTGTCAAATTCGAATTTATACTTCAAAATAGAGAGTAAAATCTGTCTACCGTTATTACATAAAGTTACGTGATTCGCCTGCGGACCGGAAGAGTGTACTTAAGTGTACCGTACTCAATGAGGCTAAGACATTGATGATCAACAAAAGAATTTCGATGGGGATGTTTAGTCTGACCACGAACATGAAGTAAATCTGACTAACAACCTGAAGGAATTCGCTGAGCCGCTGACGCCTATCTTGCGATACTTTTCAGGGGCGGTGCTATCATTAATTACCACGCCAAAAGGTAATGTCGACTCCGGGGAGCGATTCGAATCACTAAATCCGGCTCCGCTATAGGCATCGACTCCTTGGAATCCCTCAAACCAATTCACTCCGGACTCGCTGGCTTCAATACAAATCCAGTAATCTTAATGGTTCTTTGAATATTTTGATTCTTTTTAACTCGGTATTTGATCGGAATATACGAAAGTCCACCAGTTTTACCATCGGTCCGCCATATTGGCGCAAACCGATTATTCGTTCGGCTCCGTACCGAGTCGGAGTTAATAACTCTTCGGATTCGATAAGATTTGAAAAAAGTCGATAAGGAACCGGCACCGCTTACAGATTCGAATAATCATATTCAAGTCCGGATTTATCCCATCTCTAGTAACAGCGATTCACATATTGCCTTTAATATGCCTTGAAATGAGTAACTGTGGACTTTATACGAAGAATTCGAAAATATATCACGATATCATTAGGTTATTGTACTTGTCAATGTGGGATTTTACTCACCCTAAAAATATTTATTAATTAGATATGGAATATGAATAAGCTTGTTATTTACCAAGGTAATTCTCTGATAATTCTAATCTTATCGCAAATGTAAAACTTAAATGCCGATGCCAAACCGAAATGATTGTGAAAATAAAACATAATGGTGAACGGGGTAACATTTTATTTTAATCGTAATTTCAACTTTGCACGCCGTCTCGCGAATGGTTCTATGGTAGTAGGGTAAATGTCCCTGTGCTCTACACTGACCCAATACATGGCACTTTCAATCTTATGTCCTGATGACAGAGGTGATTAATTGATGTCATCTAAGGTGTCGAGCACTGGGACGTTTACCTTATAGGGAACAGTTTATTCTGCATCCAATTGGTACTGAGATACTTTGCGCAACGTAAATCTGTCAGAGTTACGTCGTCCACGCGATATAATTATGTATAAATGGATGTAAGTACTGTACTTAAGCATTGGTCTAAAATAAGCCTTTCCATGAGATGGTTATGGATAAAGTAGTTGAACAAAGTATGTACCAAAAAGAACCTAGCGTTCCGATTGTCTGTCCTAGTGTTTTCTGATTAGTGGATTTAATATGGTGAAGTATTTTGATTGATCAAATTAGTATGTTTTTACAAATCATAAATATATATTCATATTTTCTGTACTACTTTAGCTCCACTAGATAAGCCTAATATGACACTTTTAGACCATGAGAAGTGAAAAAACATGAAAAACTAAAATTAGCTCCGGAGGAGCTTAGGCTCCGTTTTATAAAGATCCGTTAAACCTCATGTCGGTAAGTTGTGTCAAAAAATGTACTGAGTTACCAAAGTTTGATCTGGCAATAGAGAATACGCATGCGGAATGAATAATACCAAGATGTCAGTATATGCATAGCAAACCATTTATACCTCGGTTTTTAAGATTAGAATTTTATCGGTCATTTTTGCTCATATCTCTTCGATTCCTTGGAATATCTGAGGATAATAATATTGAGCTAATTACACATCTTTCAGTGGTTAATCACGTTCAAAGACAGCACGTCGCATATTTTCCAGATTGTTTTCTTTGAAATCCCACGACGGATAAGGCACGATTTTTCTAATTTAAAAAAAAACTATGACAACAATGTACTTACAAACGCAATATTTCGCGAGCAAAACAATAAATTACTCCTTTTTCCATATAATGGTATAGTACGGGCGCATATATGTCGTCACATACTATGGTCAATTACTAATAATAATATCATAATAATAAATATTTATTTAATTTAACTTCGTTGGTGAATACAATATGGTTTGAGATCTCCTATTAAGTATCAGGAGGTCTTGCACTTCCAAACATAGAACGGTTTTTAGGATACTAACGTTAAAATGAAATATCTTAAAATTAAGTTCATTATATACTGTTCAATTAGTAATATGGGACTTTTTGCATGAGGGCTCGGATTTTATGCTGTACTTTGAAATCCGTTTTTGTCTTTTATGTTGTTCTAATTGATCTTGTTCCATATACACATTTGTTCCTCTCTAAAAACTGGTTCGAATGGCATCGTGAAAAGAATTATGAATATTCTCTATTGGTCTAATGGATCTTTATAACACCTGGCCAACATGTCGTCTACTGGAAGAGAAACAACTATGACAATATCATATGTAAAGTAGGTTCGGTAGATGACGGATTATGACTTTTACACTTCTAACGATTATAGTATAGGTAGTGCCACCAGAGTTGAGGTGACGCACACAACATGTCGTGTAATGACAGCGGGATTTTGAAATTATTTTTCTTTTTGCGTATAACAAAAGTATAGTGAATTGCAAGATATACTAAAAATTGTTTTTGACTATATTTAAGCATTATTTTCAAATATACATCGAATTCGAAAAAAATAAAAAATATGAATTTATTTAAATAATTATAGATACTAATTAAATAGATTTATGAAACAAATGATTTCTATAAATGAATAAAGGTCAGATATTCGTAGGTATATGAATAATAATATTAATGATAAAAACCAAATGGGTTTAAAGTCGATATTGTCAAACCTATAAAGTCATGGGGAGATTGATGAAATGTAGGTATGCTATTAAATTTCCCACTATAAACATACCGACAACTATTCGATCGTGATTGTAGGCCAATTTTGATCGTATACATATATTATACAAATTAACATACATAGACGGAGAAATTTCGCATTGTAACTTAATAAACGTAATACGGACGATTCAACTAAGCAATATATGTAACAAAATTATAAAAAATAAATACCATTTTCCCACGTTACACGGAGCACTGTCTAATGAAGTTTATTATATGATCAGACGTCTACTACCCGTCGTCTCACCAGAGATCCTGGACAATTGTTATGGCCCAGTTTTGTGTTATTATCCTTGCTGGCGTCAAGTTCAACGAAGTACTGCCACGCATTTGGTTGCCTTATCACGGAGATTAGCGACTGCCAATCGTAACCGCATAAAACGGATATGTATGATTTATACTAATTTTATATGGATAGATCATTATACAGTTTACATAGTTAGTGTCATCCAAATATATAGCGTAAATATCCTTTTCCCTACAGTAATATAAGGGTGTGTTATGATATTTTTAGTTATATTAACTGTCACTAATTATATATAACGCTTTTTGCACCTAGATACTTACTTCAAAAACATACATTTATAAAATAGTTTTCATGCGATATGCGTAGATAATATACGTAAAATATAGGAAAATAAAAACCCATCATAAACATTTCATGTAAAAAATGGGCGAAGTCTCGAAACTCTTTCACCGTAAAAAAATGTGAGATGATTACGTAGAACTGTATCAGGCATTCTTATTAATTTATTTGCTTGCTAAATTAAATTTAGAGACTTGGAATCACACAACTTTACCTCATTCATTAATTTATGCATACCTAAAAGTATGTACTGTTGTGTGATTGCCAAGTCACAAAATGTAATTTAGCAAGGAAATAAAGATGAATGCCAATGCCTGACTTGGCTCGTCGTAATATCTCTAAATTTTGTTACCCTATTTTTTACATGGTTTTTTTTTATAGGATCTCACTTATTTTTGTAGGTAAATGTTTTAATACAAAATTATGAATGCATCTAGAAATAACAACTTTTCATCGATGCAGGAACTACAAAAATATTACTTTGTATCGCATGTATTTGTATAGGATTACAAACTTACTTATGCAGTTTGTATATCTCTGAAACGTGACTAAAATTGCAATATTTTTGGTTCTTTTTATGATTAGAATAGGCTAAAAACGAATTATTTTTAAAATTAAGAGCTTGTGAGTCTCTAGAAGTACCTCAGAATTATGATAATCAGATAGTCAGTCAGTGACAAAACTAAGGAAATTTGGCGGGAAATGTTTTTTAAACTAAAAGTTCAAATAAAATTAAGAGTATATCTAAGTCATATTATGCCCTATATGTTACTGAAAATTCAGGGTTCTAACTTTAGCCAGCACAAAATTAAAGGATGTGGAATATGGTCTGTATAGCTTCGAAAAAAGGAAGGTACGGCCGTGCCTCTTTGTCTTGCTCGACTTGTCGGGGGCACTACGTGCCCTCAGATATATACTTAGCAATACAAACCGAAACATAAAGTAAGTAGTATACCCACTCCCATGGTACCTACATTTCAAATAACTAGGAGTAGACTACTTGGAGGTAGATGTTCATGTGTACTTAAAACATTTGCGAAATATATGCTAATAATGTTCTGCCGTTTTATTTTGTTTCTATAATTGTCTGAAATGTGGCAAATATTTACACATTCACCGAATATCCTTTGTCCTTTTGAGTCATGATAAAAACAATATCATGCAAATTTATTCTGAATTGTTATTTATATTATACCAACTTTCAACAGTTACTCTGGATTAAATAGTTAAAAGTAGATAAAATACTTGTACTTGTATTACGCTGTGAGGTATGAGTAAGTCTTATCGCAAATACTTCGATAACGGGCTTAGATACGGTACAAGATTACGTAGAATGAATTACCTATGTTTGTGATGACAACTGAAATTACAATCTAGGCGGATATGGATAGTATTTTTTATACAACGCTGTTAGCAAGGAAGCGTACGGTCCACCTGATGGTAAGCGGACACCGCAGCCAACAGATTCCCGCAACTCCAAAAACTCACGTGCGCGTTACCGACCCTTTATAAAATATCAAATATGTATTACCTGGTTTTGCGATTTTATCATCTCATCCTACCATCAAAGGTTATATGTATGTATCTATAAAATTACGCACATTTATTTTTAAACACATAAGCTTTAATTGAAGTATATACAACATTTGAATGAATAAGTTAAAAACTAAAGCTGACGTATAATTACATTCCATCTGAAAAGGTCTCTACCACATCGCCAGATTTTTGGTCACCTGTTGTGTCGATGACTGTTTTCCAATGCCCCAAAATTTCCGAGTGTTTAGGCCCCACGGTCCTACGCCAAATGCCTGTCTCTTTGGCATTCCAGGCCCCTATTTCACCAAAGCTGACAGGCGCGACAATTGTCAAAAAACATTACAATTATAGTTGGTGAAACAGTTTTTACATGAAAATTTTCGATTTGTCAGCCTACATATGTCAAGTACATACATATGTCAACTTGGTGAAATAAATCGGAAATTAGGGTTAGCTGTAATATTTTTATATGTATGACAGAAGGCTCAGCAGATATTTTAGTTTTTATTTTTAAAAGGAAAGTCGTTTCTATTTAGCTAGGTAATACAAATTAAAATGCTGTATACAAGCGCAAATATTTAAAAGAATCTGTAAACGAGAAAACTTTAAAGACAACTAGTTTGTATTTAGATGTAGGTTTGGGTTAATACAACTTAAAAATATTGCAAGTAAAAATTGAAATATGTAGTAGCGACAAAATTTAAAAACAAAAATTCACGCCTAAGTAAATAGATAAATTAAAAAGATTACAAGCACAAATTGAATCATATAGTAGTCTATAGGTACACCTTTATATACAACAAATGATATGTACCTGCAACCATTATTATACCAGAGACCGGAATGTTGGTCGCATTTTTGAGCTGTCATAGTGACTTCTCATTCATGGGCTTGTCATATCGATATACATATACTAAAATATTAGATTTACTATTGTGGGAAATATTTATCAGTTCCTTTTTGACAGTTACGAATTGGAATTTGTAGTAATGAGGGTACGACGAATCGATTGTCTTAATTAGCGATTATTAATGAATGCTGAATGATAATTGAAATAGATTTTATAACAATTAGTTTTTTAATGTTCCGTATATTTAACTACTGGATCATATGAAAAAAGTTCTTACTCTAGATTCGTAATCTAGAGTAAGAATTTGTGTCATATGATTTTTATTCTACCCACGTCAATTTTGTATGGTTCAGAAATCTATACTGTATTTCCAAATTCCGCAATAAAGGTAATTTCACCATTCATTTGCAATTTATTGGAATACTTATTTTTTTTATATGACGTAATTTATTACGATTGTAAATTCATTCACTTGATCGATTTCCATAAACTTATGAAAATATCATCTGAATCACTGACTGTAACATATGCGTACTTACTAAGACATTTTTAAATACTTGTGTGTCTGTTCAGCTATTATATTCATGACTTGTAAATGTTTTTATTTTTACCAATAAATATCTGAATCTGAATCTGAATCTGAATCGAAACGAATGATTTATTCAATACACTAGATTAGGAAAATAAAAGATTTAGTATGTAACTGTTTTCATTCTCTGCATTATTATCATAAATTACTACGCATCAGTGAAAGAAAAAAAGTTACATTCATTTGATTGCTCCTCTAAGGCTCGGTTTTATAAAGATCCGTTAGACCTTATGTTGGTTTTTTATGTCAAAAAATGTACTGAGTTACTGAAATTTGATCTGACATTTGGTCTAACGGATCTTTATAAAACCCGGCCTTATTACAACTATCTAACTACTCATGAAGCGCTAATATCATTACTTGATTTTATTCACTGTTCCGATGTGTAATGCGCATTTACGTTATATAGGTGATGTGTCACGTTATTATGGGTTATATAGGTGATGGGTTACGTTGTGATGTGTCAAAAAGGAACTGGTAAATATTTCCCACAATAAAGATATTTATTAGAGTTAATGCTAACAAGTGCTTCGTGGGTTTACTCTTATCTCGCAATACGAATCATTAAGAATATACGAGATATACAATTGAGATGAGTAAACAAATTCATATATGGGTCGTATGTTAGTAAAATATTAATAATTAAGTGCAATGGAAGCGTCCGTTGCTCTGTATTATAAATATTTTTTATTATAAGTTCATCGAAAATTCTACTATTTTGTCACCTGTTTTACTACGTTCTTAGGCTTTGCAGCTGTTTAGAGTATGAAATATACATAACATAGTAGAAAAAGGAAGAGAAATTAAAAACGTAAAACGTGCTCTTACCGTCAAAGAACATCTTGGTAATATGCAAGGATGCTTCATTGTTCATCACGGCTTGCATCAATTTAGCCAATAAGTGTACCGTACACGAGTGCAATAAAGATTTTGTGCGATAACTACAAGAAAAACTAGTACTTTGGCGTTATGCTCGCATCGGAGCGTCTTCGTTGTGACTGAATTTTTAATCCGAGATAAGTGACGTAAATGCGTTTGATGTAGATTAAAGTAGAGCATAATATGTTATTTAGTATTTTCTTGTACATTTATGTTCCCTGAAACAAATTCAACTATTATAAATTAGTCAAGTTTAATTTTAAGATGTACTTACTGTGTAGCGTTTACTTTTATTAAAAAATTAAAGTTTTCAAAAGATAATAAACGTCGTTTTTAGGGTTCCGTACCTCAAAAGGAAAAAACGGAACCCTTATGGGATCACTTTGTTGTCCGTCTGTCTGCCTGCCTGTCCGTCTGTCTGTAAAGACCCTTTGTCTCAGGAATGCGTAGAGGTATCGAGTTGAAATTTAAACCATAGACTCAGATCTACAGTCCCTTGAAGCTGTGAAAAAACCAAACTTCTAAGGTAACGTAAAAAATATATACGGCCGTTTATGTCGCAAAAAACGTATATTTCGACGCTCTCAAAGGAATTAAAATTTGTAGGGTACTTTCCGTTGACCTAAAACTATGAAATTTGGCAGGTAATATCGTCATATACTACAAGTACAAGGAAAAACTGAAAACTATACATTTGTAATGAAATCATACAAAATATCCTACTTAATATTATACATATGAAAGTTAGTATGTTTGGATCTTTGGATGTTTGTTACTCAATTACGCAAAAACGGCTGAACGGATTATGATGAAACTTTCTATACATAAGAGTTTTTTAGCCTGGATTAACATATAAGATACTTTTTATCCCTTAAATCATCCCTCAAATTGATGATTTGGGGTTGGGAGTTGAAACTATGAACCAGCCTAGAGTCATGTAGATATTTACACTGCCTGCTGACGTGCGGAAAATTCATCTCAGAAGAATCAGTATAAGTCTGACCTCCGAGTATGCACATATTTGTCACAAATCTCAGGGTCAAGATATAATAAGGACGTATGGTGAGGCGACTCTAAATACAGTTATCAATATCACGATGTTTGACAACGTCTTGCATTGGCATTGCCGTGTCGTTTTATACCGATGACATTAGGTGAAGTTGAAGCTAATGAACATAATTTTATACAATTTACTTTTTTGATTCTTATAGTGGCTTAGATAAAGAAGGTTTTTGCATTATTTCGTTTTTATTTTTACGATCGTAGTTGCAAATTGAGTGATTTGGATTTCTCTTGTACTCTGGCATTACAAGAGTTAAATAATCTCCAAATCAAAACATTTCAGCCCCTGACGTTCTAGCAATCATCTAGCAATTACATGCATAACCGCATGAAAAACAATAGATTAGAATTACTCAATATACTCCTACCCACTACCCACAGCCTCTAAAGCGCTTGCGATATAAATATAAGCCAAAACTTGCTAACCCATCGAGCCGTAATAATTTTAATGTTAAATATAATAATTGTTAAAATAGGAGATCAAATAGATTGTTCTTTGATATCTGCCTACCGTAGTTGTTAAGAACCGGGGTCAAGTAAACTGTATGGTGTTGTTACAGTGCTTTGTTTAAAGTCACAAAAAACTGAATTATTACAGGTCGGGACGGGTATACGCTCTGTGTTCGGAACCCTCGGTGCGCGAGTCAGACTCGTACTGGACCGGTTTTTTTTAAAGTAATACGCCTTAAACTAAGTAAGTTCAGCTCTATAAACATTAAATGTATATGCATACGCATTACAAAATAGTAAACCTGAATACTTCAGAGAAATGTAAATTAAAATTAGATACTTATAAACCCTCGACTACCTCGAGTTCTTCGTAGGAAAATTGAATGTAATTTTAGTGTCCTTAATCCATCTAGGTGAATTAACTTAGTACATAATGTTTGCAATATGGGAGGTTATTGAATACTGAACTTCTAAAAAGTTATCCGTCGAGTTTTCTGCAATATGTGTATAATTTGTATTTCTGTTATATGTAGACCCTTTGTAGTAGGAATATTTAGTTTATGGTTATGTTCTATATTATCTATGTTTAATGTAATGAACATTCTTAGACCAAGCTAGTAATGGTAGCTATTTGATTTTATATATGTTCTTATATTACATAGGTCAGTCATGGCTACGGTAAATAATTTGCCGTCCAAATTATCCCTAACAGGCAACTTAAGCGAAAACTTCAAGAAGTTTAAACAATCCTTCAACATATACTTGGAGGCGGCGGGTCCTTCCCAAATAAAAGAGGCGAGAAAAATCGCCATCTTACTGAATCTTGTAGGCGAAGAGGCCCTTGCCGTATGTATATAATACGCTTGATACCGAAGATACGGAAACACTCGAGGATGCTTTAAAATTATTTGAAACATATCCCAATCTAAAAAAGAACATACTCCATTGCAGATACCTATTTTATAATAGAAATCAGAATTTATGGGAAGGTTTTGACAGCTATTTGACGGAACACACAATGTTAAATGTTTGACTAAATATTATAACTTAAAGTGTTATATTGCATTAGGCCCTTTATTAACGAGAGTTTACGTATTGAGTTAATGGAGTCACTTGTCTTATCTAAGCTTAATTATGTGGATACTGTGTTTGGTCCAAGGCTTCTTGCAGAAACAAAAATGCTCATCCAAAGAGTCCAAAATGCCTGTGCGCGCTTCTGTTTCACCATTCCGTTGAGGGCTCATGTCACACCTTTTCTGAATAGACACAGTATTCTCAAAATGCACCATCGCCGTAAGCTCCACTTGGCCTGCTTGCTCTTCGGAGTAGTTAATTACAAAGTCCCTAAATATCTCTTCGATAAGCTGTCTAGCGCCAGGCTGCGTGGTGTGATAGCCGGCAGTGCGGGTTGCAGTTGCTAACCCCTCGCCATGCATCTGCCGCTTTTCGTGGTAGTTTCCGATTTGTAGCGACCAAATGTTGGAATTCAATCCCTCCGCCTATTCGATGCCTAAAACATATTCAGTCTTTTAAAATCAATATTAAGAAGTTTATGCTCGAACGTCAAAAGAAAGAGGAAAATTGCAGATTGGAAACTAACTGTCTGTGACAATAAGTATTCATTATCATTATACCCAGTGGTATATTGATAATGAATACTTATTAACCCAGTGGTTATGTACCATTTGCATTGCGATGATTGATTGATTATAATTATCTGTCTCGTTTTCTGACTACAACGCAGACATTTCATTTATTTATGTGTTTAGTTTTAATCAGTAATCCTAATATTGTCATATGACGCTAACCTAACGCCTCCATTCTCATTCGCGAAATCTGTCACTGTTTTAGTCAATGAAAAAGGAATCAGATGGAAGCGACATACCTACAAAAAATATGGCCGACGCCATAATTATGGCGATACTATAAAGATGGCGCTCTCTAGTGCTGAGAAGACAAGTTTATATATATAACGATATCGATAAACCAAAAGAAAAGTAATTTTTTATTACATACTACTAAACGTATACATTGTTTAAACCGTCATCTCCCAGCGGAAAAAACAAACATAGGACTCCCCTGCAACGAGCCCTTGCACCCCAGGGACCGGTAGACGACGGGAGGATACATATTGTCGTCGTCGACGACAAAGATATCGAGACATTTGGCATTATTGTGGCAGAAAAATTATATAAGTATACTCATAGGAAGATTATTTTTAAATTCGTATAATTTCACTCACTACGATATCATTTATGATACAGGTGTTAGTTACATAAAAGAAGTTTGTCTATACTATCAAGGGTTTTTGCGGATATCCGCATCCGCAACCGCGTAACTTCCGCATTAAATTCGACATCCGCATCTACAAAAAATCAATGCGGAGTTTATGCAGACGCGGATGTCGAAAAAGTCGGTACAGGAACGACTTAGCGGCGGCGCGTGTGACTCAAATATTTGGATGTCCTAACATTTCTAGAAGTCGATATAATAATCACATCACTACCAAAATAACCAATTTTTATAGTCGAAAATAATCGAAACAAACCCTTATTTTATTCTATTTATCCACTAATCGTATTCTTTTGATGATTATTAACTAAACACTCGCCAGAAGAAGTCGATCATCTTAATAATAACAAATATTTCAGTGAAAATGTAAACACACCGGTGAAGCGACTAACTTTTCTGGTTTTCAATTTTTGTCGCGCCACAATCAACGACACTGCCCTTTACGCATTATGTCCTTGACCAACTTAATCACTACACATAATTATAAAGCTGCAATGTCTTGCAAATTCTATGGTATTTTTAAATTTATACAAAATCAATTCAAAACACCGACGCAGGTTTGACATTTTTGACGTCCCGCTTGCATGGCTGACCGGCCACAGTAGGTATTGGGTAGGTAAGTAAAATAAAAACTGTTGCCATAGCAGCACATACTGAAGTAATGTCATCTTTTTCTATATATGGAATAAGGTATTGGTTAGAAAGTGACAACGTTATTATTACTCTTTCTGCATCGAAATGCCTCGTATTTGTATAACTTATTGCATGTATAGAACATTACACAGAGTCCACTCTTTATTACGTCATTGGTTTTAGTGGTTGTCCGCTGGCGCTAGTTGCGACTTGTGACAGTCCACATATACTAGAAGATTGTTTACGGTCGTGTTCATGTTTATCTGTTCAAATTGTAAATTATCACATTTATTTAAGTTACAAACAACATAATTTTGTTTGTAACTTTTGTGTTTTTTGTCTTTCGTGGCTTCCCGTGGTCCCAAAGGAAGACCAGCGCTAGCCAATGGCTAGCACTATGCTGATTTGGGGCCATTTCGTGGCTATTTTCTGTATTTTGGTGTTATGTCTATTTGTACTATGTCTGTGCCACGAATATTTTTTTTCTTTCTTTCTTTCTTATTACGAGACCATCATGTGTTAGGGTCCAGTGACACTGAATATCTATAACTCATCAAAACAGGAGATCCATCACTTGCTGGCGTTGTCTCGTCTCTCAGAATATCTGCGATCACAAGTGTAGATATAACGGAGAATAAGACAAGAGATAGATGCCGCAACAACATCCAGGAGCAATCTCGCTCAGAAGAAGATGTGCCTAAACTGTGGGTATCATACGGCCAATGTCCTACATACGAGTATAACAAGACGTGTGTGTACCGTAAAAGAAGGCATCATTTTGCGAAAATATGTCGTCCTAGTAAAGCTACAAAGCGTGCGGCGCCTAATCAGTGATCGCCGAGTTATGACAGAGGGAAGAGGAATGGGAACATAGTCGACAGCCTTCCTAACTAACGGATTCTTATGATGGCGAGCGTTGTCAAAATGACATCTGGCAGTCTGCTTAAATAAACCATATGTGGTGCAAATCCCCATGTCGTGATGCAGACTGACATTCGACTCGGTATCACGGGGCACCAGTCGCCCTACGGAGAAAACGATTCTGAATGACCTGAAGCGTGTCATAAGTACGTGAGCATAAACAACAACTCTCGGTATAGGATATTAGTCCGGTTTGATTTTCTTGTTTAGCTCCCTAAAATCTATATTGTCACCACTGGCGAGCAATAGGGACTTTGTGATCTTTCAATTACGTTATAATTCAACTTACATGTATTTTATTATTTCACTGTTTCGCCAATGTTTTGTATGATGGCACAGGTATTTCTATGTCTAAGTCTTATAAGCTAGCCGGTATAGGCACCAAGGCTTTAAGCACTATATGCAAACCGATCGTCATATTTTTAAGTAAGCTCTTTAACTGTCGTAGTTCTTTTCTAGTTAATTCTTCATTAATTTTTATGTCGGTCACATTTTCTTGTATAATACTAAATTGTTTTTTTGTGTGATTGCACTTCTTTTGTCACATGACTATCTTTATTTTCCTTTAAGGCATTTATTTGTATTCTGATCCGCAATGTCATGTTGTCATTGTAATGTCCTGCCGCGTCACTTTCTTTTTTCTTGCCATCTCGATTTACCTCTTCCTTTGACACTTATATGTTTGCTTTGGAATTTGAACCCTTATTTTGAACTTTAACAGTCATGAAAATTATGTTACCCCAAGGTATATGCTCCACTACAATATTTTTATATGTTATACTTACATTAGACACAGTGCTAGGAAAACGCTGTTTTAACCCTCGCAAATTGTCGTAATCTTTTTTCTTTCAAGATTATCGCGTCGATAATGTATTTTTTTGAAGAATGGCACAAACATTCGATTGGCCCTACCAAGGACGACGAATTGTTTCGATTTACAACTATTCCCTAAATAACTTAAAGGCGATTATTACACGATTCACGGCAAAAATTAACGAAAGATGGAAACGTGCAGGAAAGAAGAAACATAACTATTTTTTATGTTATAGGGGGCAAACGAGCAGACGGATCGCCTGATGGTAAGCAATTACCGTCGCCCATAAACACCAACAACACCAGAGGAGTCGCAAGTGCTTTCAGAAGGGAATACGCTCTTTTCTTGAAGGTTTGAAGTTCATATCGGTCCGGAAATACCGCAGGCGACAGTTCATTCCATAGTTTGGTTGTGCGAGGCAGGAAATTTCTTGAGAAACGCACAGTTTTGGACTGCCAACCATCTAAATGGTGAGCTGACGAAAAAATGCGGCAGGGATCATTCCGAACAATTCCTCCGAGCACTCCCCGTGATACAAGCAATAGAAAATGCAGAGTGAGGCTACATCTCTACGCAATGCCAAGGAGTCGAGCCGATCAGAAATACGCTGGCAGCCGACGATTCGAGCTGCTCTCCGTTGAATGCGATCCAGAGGGAGAAGCTGGTACTGGGGTGCCCTTGCCCACAGATCAGAGCAGTGTTCCATATGTGGGCGAACCTGCGCCTTGTACAGCTGTTGGCGGTGGGCCGGAGTGGAATACTGCCTCGATTTGTTGAGCACGCTGAGCATCTTCGAGGCTAATTTAGCCTTACCCTCTAAATGGCCACGGGGAACTGGACTTCACTCGTGATGTCGACACCAAGGATTCCGATGCTAGCTGTGGCGGTTAGGGGAGTACTCTCAAAAAGATGTGACGCAACAAACGTAGACTTTAGCGGTGAACGCGCAAACTTATGTCTTTGTAGGGTTAAAACGGACTAAATTAAGTCGACCCCATTCTGAAACTTCCTTCAGAGAAGTATCAATTTCAGTCACAAGTTTGTTTCGGCTCTCGCGAGACGCTTTCCCGAGAGATATTGGCGCGGCCGGTATAGGAGGCATCACCTGTGCTGTCATCCGCATAACAATGGATGCCGCAGATATGCAGTATATCATTGATATGCAGAAAGAACAGCGTGGGCGATAGCACACAGCCTTGAGAGACACCAGCATTCACAGACATGGGATCTGAGCATGCACCTTCGACTACGACCTTCATGCTTCTGTCTGTTAGAAAGCTACTGACCCATTCGCATAATTTCTCGGGAAGCCCATATGATGGAAGCTTGGAGAGAAGATCTTTGTGCCAAACCCGATCGAAGGCCTTCGCAATATCCAAACTAACTGCCAAAGCTTCACCCTTAGTCTCGATCGCTTGTGCCCAACGATATGTCAGGTAAACCAGAAGATCACCAGCCGAGCGGCCCCTACGGACGCCGTATTGTCGGTCACTAAGCAGCTGGTGGTCCTCTAGGTACCGAAGGAGCTGGCAGTTGATAATGGACTCCATTATATTCGAGAACAGGGAGGTTATGGCTATCGGTCTGTAGTTGGATGGGTTTGAGCGGTCACCTTTTTTAGGGATCGGGTTCACCAAGGCTAACTTCCAGGAGATCGGGACGACGCCAGAAGAGTAAGAGAGCCGAAAAAGACGCGTTAAAACTGGTGCCAACTCTGGAGCGCAGATCTTTAAAACAGTAGGAGAGATTCCATCGGGCCCACTTGACTTATGGATGTCGAGGGAAAGAAGTGCTTTACGCACTGAGCTTTGGTGGAACCGGACATCCGACATACAGCTCTCACACCGCGGTATGGTCGGCGGCTCGTGTCCCCCGTCATCCAAAGTTGAGTTGGACGCAAAGAGTTTGCCCAGTAAATCGGCTTTCTCCTTTGGGTCGTAGGCCAACGAATCATTTTCCATGTGTAGAGGTGGAAAGGATGGCATACATAAATTTCCCTGGATAGCTTTGGCAAGGGACCAGAACGCACTTCTTTCCATCTCGTGACGTCGCTTCTTTTACCCAGGCTTGGTAACATTCCTGCTTTCGGCGAGAAGCCTTTTTACAGGATCGACCAAACCAAGGTTGGGATTTGCCACCAAGAGGGACAGCAGAGGATGGAATAAAAAGTTCCATACCCTGCAGCACCACGTCAGCAACAGAATCAGCAACGACGTTAGGATCATCCGGCGTGAAGCAAACCTGCCTCCAAGGGTAGGACGCAAAGAAGGATCGCATCCCATCCCAATCTGCTGACTTATAGTGCCATACACGGCGGCTACACGCAACTCGCCGACGCAGCGGGCACGTGACTGGCACCGTACTCCGGATTAGGCAATTTTTTTCTGAAAAAGGATGTGGGAGAGTGGGATCAAGGAGCGGAATTTATATCAACATGTTATTGATAACATCTGGCCCTGTCATTAAGAGTTTTATACAGGTTCCGCAGAACAGCAAGTTTAAGTTCAGACCCAAGTATAGTAAATAATGTAAATATTAATAATTATGTAATTGTAACTGCTAATAATGACTATTCAGTAGTTAGATAATAATTAATTTTAGTGAAAATAGGATAGCCCATTAATGGTAGTATTTAATTAATAAGGTTAGAATAATTAGCTATAAGATTCGAATAATTTGTTAAAAGGGTTATATTAATTAGTTATGGCTTGGTCAATGACTTTCGTTTTAATGTATATAAATTTTGCCTATTTTATATATATATATATATTTTGGATGATTAATTTATATTTCATTTAAAACGCGTTGATTGCACAAGTTATAATAAAACGTTTAAAATATACACGTAATTAAACATAATAATAGCGAATGAAATGAGCAATACATACATTTTTTTTGTCCAGCTAGCTTGTTCTACGCGGTGTGCTTGTTCCGTTGAATGACCCGCACCTGATTCGATAGGCGTTGCGCAGATACGGTGATGGCTGGTTCAAGCGCCTAAAGCAGAGGAAGCATCCGGACACGATACGCGGACAGATTGGTTCTTTCCTCTGTCGCCCCGAAGTACGCTCGCATGTAATTCTCATTAATCGATTGAGTCCATCGCATGCGGCGCACTGTACCACCGGCAGCGGGAGCCGTTGGCGGGGCGGTATGCCCCACAGGCCCCAAGCGTGCCAGCAGCGGTGGCCGTCCTCTTTGCGCAGGAGGTCGTGGCGGAGCAGACGGCGGCCCGCGCTCGTCACTACTCGACTCGCTAGGGTCGGATGTTGTAGCGAATTCGTTACCCGACGACGTTGGCAAGGAGCTGGACGACGCGGGCGGAGGTGGTGGGCGTGCGCGTTGTGGTTGTGCGGCTCTTGAACGTGTCCTCGTTATCATTATTTAATTTTGTAGTACTTTAAGTGCTCTCCGTGTGGCCTTTGACAGCTTGTTACTTCCCATATAATCCAATATTTTGTGTTATAGCAAACTCAGCGTTGAACATGATGGGATACAATTGTATCCCATCATACTGTACACTTACAAAGTTGTAAAAGGGCATTTTAGGCGTAGAAAACATTAAAAACTAATTTCCAAAATAAAAATTAACGAATGACATGTTTCTTTAGTGCAGCGGTTTTTTTATTTATTATTTATTAATCAGGCAGGCAGTTGAAACAACTTATGAAGCCTGTATCCAGTAGTTATCTTTAAATACAGCATCATTTATATTTTATTTTGCACTAAAATATAATTCTTGAGCTGAATTTTAAATATGCTTGTTTAATTTATTTTTAAATTGATTTACATTAAGAGCCGAAACCACATCATCTGGCAGTCCATTCCACGCTTTCACTAGTCTGTTTCTTAGGAAATGTCTATGGGGGTTGTTGTGAGACCTGCGAGCGACCAGCTTTTAAGTGATGACCTCTCAGTCGGGTGTTACTGTTCCGTTCAAATACCATGTAGAAATCTTTGAGATCATAATATCCAGTAAGTATATACTTTGTTATTGACGATCATGGTACAAATTCTGTCATATATTCAAATTTATAATAATTTTTATCACGAAATAAATGAATCTTAAATCATTCAACCTTATTCAAGGCCGAAGTATCGTTCCGCAATAACTAGGGCACGGTATCTGAGTTGAACAGTTTGCCAAATAAAATATTAGTAAGTTTATTGTAATTTTGTTTTTATCTGAAACTACTTTAAAACAGTCCTTAGACAAAATAAAGAATCCTACGCTCTCACCAAATTAAGTAATTATTAAGGTCACGGGGCCCTATTTTATAAAAAACAATATCAATATGATAATATAAGATGTCCCCGTACAAAATTTCCTTTATGTTTATGAAACATCAGGCTGTATACACAAACAAAGAATAAAGTAACGTAAGAGCGAACAGTCTGTGTGGTCCTCGCGTGGCCTCTTTGACTCGCAGGCAATCAATCGCAGGCACAAACATTATTGTACTAGATATGGGTAACTTCCCAAATTCCGATGTTTAATACCTAAATTCCCAATAATTGATAACCTATTCACCTCTATTTGTTATTGAGCCAACACTGTAGTAAAATCATTTGTAAGATATTTCATGTTTTTAGCAGCGGGCCTCATAGACGGTGTGAAAAGCAGTATGTGTCACACGGTAGCAAAATTATTTTCGTCTTGGGCGTAAACACTTGGATCCCTCGCTACGCTCAAGATTCTACTTTAGAATCCCTCGCTACGCTCAGGATTCTATTGTAGAATCTTTCGCTTCACTCAGAATTCAATATACCGCCCTCGCCGTAAATATATCATTTTGCTCCCTTGAGACACAATCTACTATTGTTTCATTATTGAAAAAGGAACATGCAGGAATTAAATTAATTTTATCTTACGAGCGCGGGTTAGCCATGGCTGTAGTGTGACTCATACGAACACATAGACAATGTGAACTCATTTATGCTGACGCACACATAGACAATGTGCTTCTACACAACTATGGCTCACCGAGGTCGTGAGATAAAAGTACTGTACCCTTGCTATATGAATTAATAAAACTATATGAATTGACCTTGGGTTAAACAATCTGACCTGGAGGTCTATGAGTCTCGTTTGTCGTATGATAGACGACAAGATATAGCGTTAATCACTTTCTGTCACCACTTGATAGAGAGTGACGGATGCTTTATCTTTTCGTTTTATCACGCGATAGCTACGAGCATAATATGTGGCCTGGAATTTATTGAATGAAACAGTCGACTACAAAGAGATATGCATACTTTTTCACCTTATTACATTGTACAGTACTTTTGTGCGCCATGGTTGTGTGTTGAGATATACATGCACATTCACGTTGTTTTATTCATAGGTGTCACAACTATCATTGTTGTGTATTGTAAGTAATAAGGTCCTGTACAATATAGTTTAAATCCTGTTACAGCTGATAACCACCGAGCCTAAGCGTAGCTATCTAAAGCTAATTAAGGTATCGTAGGTTGAATATTCACCCAGGGTTCTACGTTAATAATGTTATTGGGAAATTACATGGAGATTCCCGAGGTAGTCTAAGTAAATACACTCCCATCAGCTTGTATATTGGGAGTTATTATTATTTGTTTTCATCTCACTAGCTCAGAAAGCCCTTTTTAATTTTTAAAAAACAGGTAGCAAAACTGCAGTTTACCCACAAGAGTGCATAGAATATTTGATATTTCGATGATCCGCACATGCTATTTGTAACTCTTTTAAACATGTAAAGGCCAGTCCAGACAGTCCAGCAACAATAATTTTATATTGTGCTGTTATGTTAAAAAAGCTAGTACCTAGGCAAAATCTCTGGATTCGGTAGTGGACCTCGGGCATCTAACTATATTTAGGTTGCAACTGTACCGAAAAAAAGTCCTCGCTCTAGTGAGGTGAAAAGATCTGTGTTATACACGGCTGTAAAGTTATTTTACGTCTCGTGCGTTGCAACATTCGCTACGCTCATGATTCTATTTTCAAACTACTCGCTTCGCTGGCGGTTCAACCATAGTATCCATTCGCTAGCTCATAGTTCAACCCTAGAATCCATTCGCTAACTTGCGTTTCAATTCCACACTCGCGGTTATTAAAATACAACTTTGCACCCTTGCATAACAAATAACTGTTCTTTGGCCACCAAGTTTAAATTCGTATTAGTTGTATCTTATTAATAATACACGGAAAAATAAAAGTCTTCATTTCGAATTCCATAAAAGCGCAGTTAATCATGTTCTGGTCTAAGAATACTAATAAAGTACAAAGTGCCGATGGATAACACTTTAAAACACAACCAAACTTCTTAATTTTAATATACATTAAAAAAATTACATTGTACCAACAATATAACCTTGAGTTGTTTAAATATTTGTGTTTAAAGTAACAATATCGACAGTTATATCGTTATCCTTATCGACACCTTCCTCATTTCATCCTTCGGCGATATGCCCGCCCTGACCAAAAATACACTTAGGTATCTATTTTTCCTATTACCCTTTAGTTACTTAATTTTTTTTATAGGTTTATTAGTACTTGGCTCATCATCGCTTTGAATGTGTTACTGAGAATCTAGATTAAAATTGATTTATTGTCGAGGTAAGGTAACAAAAATAAGGTGGTTATGTAATAAACTAGTGAAAATTTACTTGTAGTCTACAGAAATTACAAAAATAAACTAATAGTTTTGGTTAAAATAAACTAACAGGTTGCAATCTACCCATTGAAATAAATCAATTTTACATTGAAAAATGCTAAAAATAATGGACATCAGATTATAAAACACTTAAAAATTAGCCTTCGTTTATATTGTTCAATCACATAACTCAAGCTCTAGCACCAATGAGGCTTCGTCACGCTATGATAAAGGGAGACAGCGCAAATTCACGAAGGATAGAAAGAGCGAACAAACCAATAATGGATGGATTATCTTTCAAGAAATCTTCACTTCATCGCTTCGAAATGACCTGAGCTACTTAATATTTAGGTACTATAACCATTATGTTTGTATGAAAATAGCGTTGAGCCGGTGCATAGTAGAAGTTTGATGGGCACACGATACGAAGAAAGTTATAATATATACTATATATAGTACCAATATACACTGTTAGTATATTAAGCTTCATACGCTAATTGGAAGTAGGTAGGAATATGATTGCACAATTTACACATGTTACAATTTTTAACTTTTCCCTTTTATCCAATAGCGACAATGCAAAAAAATGTCTTGTAGTATTTTGATTGAATTCTCTATATATATATTCAATCTCCGTAAACATATCGTAGTATTGAATTCGTATCTATAGAATTGGTTATAAAAGCGCGATGACGAATATTTTAATACGCAATATGATTTTCATCTCGCCTGTTCGGTAAGTTCGATTTTCATGAGATAGCCGGGTTGAATGTCGCTTTTCTGACCCTAGGGTAACTTTTTTTTAAGTTCTATAGGCCGAGGCGCGGGCTGCGGGGCGCGGCGGCGCCGGTTGCTGGTTGATGTAGTGCGTGTTTTTATTACTGAATACTTAGAATATCATTTACTTCTCACTACTTACTTTTATTTCTCATTTACTTTCCTCATAGTCAAAATGAAAAGTAGGGTGTTTAACTCGGGTGAAAGCACCCGTTTCATCCTTGAACTATCGGCCAAAATATCTTGGATGATATGGATCACTTTAAACAGTTTCAACCCTTGGATAACAATCTACTATTGCTTTACATTTAAAAGAATGAGTTCTAGGTACGGTGGGTTTTGTAACGTGATATAATATCTATCCGTGTATAGTTCCGGTTCTGTAGTATTTTGGTTAAGTGGCCGACAACACTTTAAGCAGTCATCTCCCGAGAACGGATATCTCCGGGCACATAACAAAACAGTGCTATTGTATTTTTTTTGCTTGAATTACCAAAATTGGTCTTTAATGGTTTCATTTTCTTTTTTTCCTTGGAACTATATTTACCTACTAAAGAGACATTGCTGAAGTACGGGATATCTTTAAATTATAGGCCAGATAACCAGTTTTAATATATTATCCGGGGACAAGGTTCAGACTTTATCTTGTATCAACATAACCGTCCTTCAGTTAACTAATAATATACCTACTATACAATTCAGTAGATAGCTATTTTTTTCTACAGGATTTTAGAACTTATATGTTATAAAAGCAACATAAGTAATTCGCTGAAATTGGCTCTACAATATTTTATGGGGTTTTTACAAAGACTACTGTACCTAGGAAATTTTAATCGATGTGTAACAGTAGTTTTTCAGTGAAGGAAAACATAACAGCCTGATGGTTGATTTTTTTCATTTTGGCTACAGAACTCTAAAACTTGTAGCTACGTTTTAAAATTGCTTTGTTCTTATAAACGAGCAAAATGGCGAGGAAGAGCAATTTGCCCGACGATTCCATTTTCACCTTGCATAAAGCTCGACACAATACTGGTCGTTAGAAGCCAGAAATGGTCGGAAATTACCAGAACAGTGATTTATAACGCTATGCTTTGTCGAGACTAACACCATACAGAGCCGCGGCCCCAATACAAACATAGATTGCGTTTGTTGTTTCAGAACAGCACGGGTTTGTCTCAAGACTTGCACTAAATTAACTTCATATTTTCTGAGGCAATCGTTTACTGATGTGGACGTTAATAATAAGGACGTTCTATACCTACGTTGTCAATTAGGAAGAAGTATTTTCTGGCCATGTACACTGGAAAGGAAACCATACGATTACAGTTTGTATAAATAGTCCATACAAGTGTACCCTTTTTGTTTGCTCGTGAGTCTTATTAATAGATAATAATTTTGAGTAAACTTTGATGCCGTCTACACTATTTTCCTCAGTCATCCTGCCTAAATATTAAACCTTTGTGATTATTAAAAATATAAAGTTGGTTAATCACGTCTAGATTTAGGAGGTCATAGAACTTACATAATATGCCAAATACCATTTCAAAGGGATACCAGGAAGTGGTGTGCAAATGAATCTAAACTAAGAATATACATTGTTGTAGAGGTTAGAAAGTAAGCAATAGATGGACGAGTTAGTACGAGTTGCACTTTCGGCCAAGGCTTAATACAGTGCTTTTCACGTCAACTGAGTGGAAGCATGGCATCTTTATAGTTAGTTGGTTAATAGTTTGTAGAAATTGCAGGAATACGATAATTTTTTCACAATGTAATAAATGTAACCCGCTTAGAGGATTTAAGACTGGAGATGCCTTCAACTCATTTTTTTGGGGGGTAAACACACTTAAAGAAACTACGCTCACTTGCAAGGCATTCTCCCATTACTACGCACCTACACTAAACCAATGACGCAAGCACACTCAAAATACTTACATTGAGCAATAAAATTCGACTTTACAAGCATTTACACTAGATCAATTTTCGCATAAGTAAATTGACTATTGTCACGAAGGATCACACATCTCAAAGACATTCTTAAAGAAAGTAGTCCTTAGTGTCCTGAAATACGGTGAAGTTTGATGTCAAAATAGCGGCCGAGCTTGATGTTCAAGTAGGAACCTTTTTAAATCGACTTTTTGTAATCGTTCGAATCTCTCTATTTACGATTTTAATTTAAACTTTAATTGTAAGAAAAATATAATTTGAGATAAAATACACGTGCAAGTGAAATGATAGTTCATCTTTTCGTATATATGATAAATTACAATGATTTTCTTCTATCGAGGTAGGGCACAGCAAAATGTCATCTTCCTCGAATTTGGAGCAGCCAAACTGGGGAAGTACCTTCGGCTTGCAGAAGACCACAGTCATAATAACATTGTCTACTATACAGTAGTGTTGTGTTCCTGGAGGTGAGCAAGGTTGCCAGAGCTCCCGAGGATGCACTGTGTTGAGAGCGAGAGACCTAAATTTGTCCCTTCTGCTGTCAACACCGTCTATAGGCTGCGGTGGCCGCTTACCATCAGGTGGACCGTACGCTTGTTTGCCATCGATGTTGTATAAAAAAAATGCAGTCGAAAATAGCAGCATAAAGGCATTTTGACGGAGCTCTTCACGCGCCGGGATCGATTTCCAGACTGCCGTATACTCGTAATCGATTAATGAAGTAGTTTTTAATAATGTGGCAGATTTCTCTTCTATTGGTACCTTTGGCAGACGGGTAAGTTTATCAATGGCATCTCCTGTTTTGAATGCGCTAAGGTTACCGGCGTTTTTATGTAAATTATAATTCAAACTCTTCAAAGTACATAAAAGTCTTAAGAGGGGGCATAACGCCAGGAAAAAACCGGAAATCACCCGCGCGTCCCGCGCCTGCCCCGCGTTTTGTCCGCTACGATGACGACGACTTTCGCACAGTATATGCCCATCCAGACAATTAAAATAAATTATATCTGATTAAATCATTTATTTACACTGTACATTAGTATACATTTTCACACGTAAAATATATTCTAATGATAAGAAAATAGGACACGGTGTCAGTTGGATTTAAGAGAGTCCTTATATTATATAATCTGAATCATAGTTTTATGTTAGTTCGAAATGTAATAGCTGATAGGTAGTCAACTCGTATTTTAATGATACTCGTAGCAGCCGTTAAGCCAAGGTAGATGCCTTCGGGCGGCTTCAGAACTTCTAACAGTCAAGTTGCCCACTCACTTGTCTAGGGGGGTCGCAGTTGCACCCCGTCGGTACTAGTCCGTAGTACCCACCGACCGTTACCCTACACGTGACCCCTGGGTGGTGCTAAACGGTGCAACAAAACTGACAACCGTAGGTACTGTCTTCTCGAAGATTTCACGGTTTGAAATAATTGCCATACGATAAATAAACATAATGGTAAAAACTATACTTGGCTCTGTGAGCTGTAGACCTCGTGAGTGAGTTTTTTTATCTTTTCCAAAATCTGTCATTATAAAAAAGATCAATTATGAATATCGAACCTGATAACAAAATTTCACGAGAAGCGGTTGAAAAATGCGACCTGTAGAGAGGAGAACCAACCGAAATTCGGACGTAGAAACTTAAAAAATTTTTGAAATAAAAATTGTTTTTGAAAATTTCCAAAAACTGACTCGACAGAAAAAATCTATATAATTATCGGACCTGCTCACAAAATTTCACAAGAATCGTTTGCGAAATGCGACCTGTAGAGGAGAACAAACCGTTGAACAAATATATATTTTGTTATTTTCTAAAACTTATTCGACAAAAAAAATCTGTATCCAACCTGCTCACAAAAGATATCAAGATGAGATATATCCAAGGAGACGTCTGTATCTATTGTCTATTTTTTATTCGCTTACACACATTGTATGATTGTTTCTGTGTTATCTCCGTAAATAAATAAATAAAGAGAAATGCGACCTGTAGGAGAGAACAAACCGAAATTTGCCCGCAGAAACTTACAAAATCATTGATAAAAAAATTTGTTCTCGGAAATTTCCAAAAACCGTCTCGATAAAAAAAAATTATATAACTATTGAACCTGCTCACGATATTTCACGAGAATCGGTTAAGAATTACGTCCTGTAGACGAGAACCAACGGAAATCCGGAAATCCTGAATCTGGACATACGAAAGCATTTTTGTCGAAGCTGAAGCAGAGACCTTCGTTTCACTCGGTCGATAAAAATACTTTGTCAATTTAATTCTGATGCATGAAAATATCATATTAATGAGGACCACTTTAGCCTAGTTGGTAGTAACTCTGCCTACTGAAGCTGGAGGTCTCGGGTTCGAATCCCGGTCAGGGCATTTTTTTTGTGTGATGAATACGAATATTTTTTTTCTGAGTGTTTGATGTTTTCCATGCATTTAGGTATCTATTTATTTATATAAGTATTTATTGTATATCGTCGCCTGGTTAGTACCCATAGTACTAAGAGTACAATTTTGGGACCGGCGGGGCTAGCACAACTGCCGCTGCGACGCGACGCGAGTAGAGAAAAATCCACCCTCCTCTTTCTAATTAGCAGTTCGAGTGAGACAGGAACCGCTGAGTCGCGCGAGATACGACTTGGCAGCAAGTTATGCTAGCCCACCAGGTTGATTTGTGTAAGAGTGCCACGGGTGTGCACCCTCCTCCCGCAGTAACAAAGATTGCAAAAAATAATAAAAGTGCATGATAAGAAGTATTTGAATAAATTATTACCTTATTTTATATCATTTTTATCTGCGTTCTGCTATTAGGTCTCTTATTTACGAAACTTTACAAGTAATTTTCATATATGAAATACTTAACGCATACGAGTGAAACGAAGGTACAAATACACGCCTAGTCCTATATTTCATCAAAATACAAAAAAACGCATTTTTACTAAAACGCAAAATCAAACAAAATAATATCTACGAATCTAGAATGTGCGATAAGAACCTTTCTGTTATGGAACGTCACAATTATTTGATTTTTTCGCCTTTTTCTAATGACACGCGAAACACATTGTTTTCCAGTTTGGCCTGCCTTTCCTGCAGCAATACTGAGAATAAATATAGGACTCATACGTGAGAGAAAGTCATCGTCTATTTTTGCATCGCATTGATAACGTTGTAATTTGAATTTTAAAATTTGAAGAATAAGGTCGATATTAGATCTTTGTTAAGAAGTTCTCGTCGAACATTTACTTGAAATACGAGTAGATTTCATTAACCATAGTGTAAACTTTACGTTTAATTTGCGACACACCTTTTTTGATACGATTATATTCGATTCGCATTCGTGAGCGCACCGAACATAGTCCTCTCGTCTCAACGGAACGGTCGCGACTGGCCGCGAGTCCGCCGACGGCAACAGCAGATATACCGCAGCGCGCGAAACGTGCGACGGAAGAGAGGGTATCGCGCGGAATAAAAAGGGTATATGCGCCAAATTCGTTTTGCCTCAATAAATCAGAAAAATGACCTTGTTTTGATAAATCACTAGTCAGAATAATTTCAAAAGCTATAATACACCATTTTCTTACTTACATGGTATGCAAGGTAACGCCACACAATTGAAGATAGATGAAAATAAGACATGTTTTGGCGATTTTTTTCTATAGAGCCAATTTTATTTCGGTATAGTTTTGTTCAGACTCAAAAACAGCAAATATGATCTAGTTTTCGTGTGAATTTTATGGTGGCATTTGCACTTGATTGTGGTAAGTAAATATTCAATTTAAGAACTGCAATTTTGCGTGATGCCCTCTCTTAAAAACGCTAACAGCGTTAATTAAACGCTTGGACTATGGACTTACAAATAACCTTCTTTATCGTAAGATAATTTTATACGAGTTATCATTAATTAGTTAGTTTTTAATTTTGTGTCATATAAAGTGCACGGCGTGTTCTAATTAGAAGATTTAAATACTACAACTATAACATGGTGCGTTCCTGATTTCAACTACTATTGCGTCCCAATTCCCGCCATCTAATGCCATTTATTTCCGAGTAGTGGCGTGAAAACTTCGTCTCAAGTACCGTGCGACGTGACAACAACGCTTGTGCGCAGAAATCATCGATACACGCACTTTTTGGTTCCAAGCGTCAAGCTCAGTGAATATGCTAAAGGAGCATCTGAAGACAAAGGCATCACAGGCATTGAAAACGGTTGTCGCCCGACAAAATACTGCCACGTTATATTGTTAAGTGACAGAAGAAGCGCTCCTTGACCGACCGACGTATGCTCTTCTGTTCAATGCCCAGACGCTGACATACCAAGATAATATCGGTATATGCTTCGGAGGCATTACCGGCGCACATATATACTACCGACGAAAAGTTTCCGGACACGATAATAAATTAAAAGAATAATTATTAAAATAAAAATTAATCAAGTTAAAGTGAGTTTTATTTTTAAAATATTAAAAGATAGCATGCTACGATTAAAACTATCAACATTTTATATCTCTTTTATTTTATACTGTTACACATTCTTTTCATCAAAGAAACCACCTCTGACCGTTAATACTTTTTTAACTAGACGCGGCATTCTTTTTATAAGTTTTTCTAACACACTTTTTGGCATTTTGCTCCAAGATGTTTGAAGAGTCTCCCAAAGATCATCCGAAGAAGTGGGATTCGATTTCCTAACTTGCCGATCCAGTTCATCCCACAACAATTCTATAGGATTTAGATCGGGGGATTGTGGGGGCCACTTCATTATTTTTAACTCACCTTTATCTTCTTTATTTTTTAAATAGTCGGTACAAAGCTTAGATGTGTGTTTTGGGTCATTATCCTGCTGAAACACATACCCACGGCCAATTAATCGCATTCCAGAAGGGTTAGCATGCTTTTTTAATATGTAATGGTAACCATTTTTATCGAGAGTTCCTTTAATTCTGTAAAGATCCCCTACTCCGGCGTATGAAAAACACCCCCACACCATCACGGAGCCACCTCCGTGTTTAACAGTTGGGGTTATAGCATCGGGATGCATGTTTTCTGAAGGACCGCGCCGAACATAAATTCTTCGCTTTTGCCCAAATATTTCGAATTTGGACTCATCAGTCCACAGGACTTGTTTCCAGTTTTCTAATGTCCAATCTTTATGTGCATGAGCCCATTCTAGTCTTTTTTTCCTATTTCCGCGTCGCAATAGTGGTTTCTTTGTACAAATTCTGCCATTTAAGCCGGCTTTTTGTAAGCGGTCCTTTACTACACTTACTGATATCTGTTTATCGTGACTTTCATTGAACCGCATTTGAATTTCCGGTGCTGTTAGCTTCCTGTTCATTTTGGACATGATGATTAGGGTCTTATCCTCTGCTTTAGAAGTAACACGGGGTCTCCCACTTCGTTTTCTGTCCTGATTTGAACCAGTTTTTTCGAAACGTGTGATGGCATCTCCGACAGTAGATCGTGGTAAATTTAATTTATTCGCAATATAACGTACAGTAAAGCCTTCGTTGTGAAGAGCAATAATAGATGCACGTTCTTCTATACTTGTATTAGGTTTCCTTCCCATTTTCTTAAAGAAATAAATAAAAAAATAATTAATTTTTTCGAGTACAAAATCACTGTAAGTAATGCCACGAAACAAGAAAATTCACTTACCTTTAAGGTAATAAAATTATATAGAAATAACAAAACACTACTAGAAATCAAAAAGTAATACGAAATTTAAAAGAAATAGAACTAGTACTTTAAATACGTTCACTTCGTTGCATGCCAATTACGCACTAAAATGACACTGGTGACGATTCTGTTTTATTTCTCGCAAACAGTGCGCGGGGGTAGGGAGAAAGGTCAAGGACACGATCGTACATACTCTGTAAAGTAATGTAGCATTTTCGTTATAGATCAAATTATCGTGTTTGAGTATCATATTTTAATTGAAAACTAAACAAGAAGCTTGTCCGGAAACTTTTCGTCGGTAGTATATACACCAAGTTCCATTTTGATGGAGCTACAGAAAACATCCGTTGTTTTCAGTAGCTCTAACAGGTCTTGCCCATTTGGTGCATACCTTAAGGTCGTCTATTTCAACAGTTGACAATGAGCTTAACCCCTCTCTGTAGTCGTCAACCTAGCTATTAATCTGACCGGATTCACCACTAGGTAGAACTACATAGGAATCAGCGTGTCCTATTATTTATGAAGGTTTTCTCGAGAAAACAGTCCACGCCAATGAAAGTTTGCGTTACTACAACTCGGCAAATGGAATCTTATGCTACCCGCATTGTATTTTCTTTTTACGCTTCTGACCAGTGCTTCACAAATTATTCATACCCTTGACATAATAATCAGAAAATTTTGAATTGTTTGTGATTAACATCATCACTTATGTAGCAGTACCTAACAGGAGTTATACGAATTTTTGCCTATTCGTTTTTATTTTCGACCAAAAGTTTCGCTTATTTACACAGATTGTAGCGTGTATTTATTTATGATTATACTCAAATCTTGAAATTAATTTATCATTTCAATTATTATTACTAGAGTCTTACTTGATGCAACTAGTAGATTTTTTTTATTTTAATTATGACATCCTATTCTTGTTTTAATATTTTGACAAAAAATAACTGTAATATTTGTATATTGTTAAATTGCATGCCTTTTCTGGTAGAACATAAGCAACTATATTTATTCTGTCTTCTTATGTAACTACTGTTCTTGCAATAAAATCATTGAATTGAATTGCAGACATTTCCAAATTCGCTTCGAACCAGGTCAGGAGGTCGGTGAGATTCGCTGCCCCTTCCGGATATTTATAGATGCAATAGACTTCCGTTCACGTAGGGCCGGTAGTCAGGTTCCTTATCAAATTGACCGACAGAGGACGAGAGCTATCTAGTTTTATTACGCATTTATATCCCGTCTTCGCCAACTCGCTGAACCGAGGGCTTTTACAGCGATCACAATAGCATAAAATACGCGTATTTTTCAATTTGAGTCCCATTATATCTCAATATGGTTATTTAATGATTACAACCGTATTCATTAAAATTAAAAATAATTTGGTATTTGCTTTTAATTTTCGTTAAAAAAACAGCCCAAGTGCGTGACTGACTTCGCATATTTAGGGTTCCGAAGCAACTGCAAAATTAAGTTGGTTTTGTAATGCAGTATTTGTCTGCACATCGTTTGCTGTATGAGAGAACCCCTTAAGAACATTAAAAAAAAGTTTTGACAATTTGTATGGCTTTGGGTCAACAATATGCTAATTCTGTGAAAATTTGAAGCTCTAACCGTTTGTCCGTAAAATATGTGTGACAGAGACGACGACCGGACGGACGGATGGACAGACGGACACGTGAGTGACAGCAAAAGGGGTCCGTTTGGACCCTTCGGGTACGGAACCCTAAAATTTAGATTTTTAGTACTAAGAAAAGCTAATCATTTCAATGTAAAGTATAAATAAATGATCTCAATTTCGTTCCAAAAATCACGGTGGGTTTAGAAAATGAGGTTTATTTACTGAATATTTTTTTGGTTTTATTATACGGTATTATTTGGTTGATATACGAGTATTTGTAACAGCCATATAACTATGCTCAATGCAGGATGATAAATTATGAAATAATAGTATTTTATGCAATAGTTGTATATAAGAGGGTTCAAAAAAGGCGAGTGGCGTGTGTAACAATTTGAGGCGAAGCCGAAAATTGTTAATAAAGACGCCATGAGTCGTTTTTGACCTACTTATACAACGTTGCACACATTACTTTTTCTACGACTAGGGATTAAATAATAAAACACAAAATTAAACGTACTGTCGCCGCGATTTTGCTGGCAACAAGTTCTCATTAACTGATTGTGCCGCCGCTGTTATTTCTTCTGGTGTCGAAAGAAAGTTGTCGTCGTCATCCATTATTATTTTCCACTCCAAACTAGCAATGTGCCAACGAGAAGGTTCCAAAGTTGCGAAACTTTCCACATGAGAATTTCTCGGTAACTTCTGAGAATGTTCTCGAGAACGAGAATTTATCGGTTTACTTAAAAACTTCGTTATTTATACGATGAACATTTACGATTACGACAACCTCGGTGTAGTCATTATTATTATAATTATTTTATTACCTTCACTCCACTTTACCAATAAGTGTGTTAGATATCAATTATCATCTTATCAACGGACAGTAAAATGTATGTGTATCGAAGTAATTATAGTAATTGAGATTGTTACATAAATAAGGTACTACGACAACACCTGGTTCTGTCGTTTATAACATTTGAGTTTATCAAAACTAAATTAATGTAACGATATTTTTTTAGAAAATATTGTAAGAAATCTTTGTTACACGGATCTTTTTCTGTACTGGCTAATATTTAATGTGCTTTATGATATTTATGGTAGACTTTAAAATAATTTTACTTCATTGTGACATAAGATACGTTTACAATGAGGACAAAAGGGAAAATATATAAATTTTACTCTAATAAAATTGTAAATAACAAAAATACTTACAAGTGTACATTTTGCAAAACCATTTACACCAACAGAAATGCGACCCGTATGCGACAGCATACATTAAAATGTAAGAAATGCCCTATGCATGTAAAACGATATTTCGGATATGAAGTACCAAAACCGCAAGACACGGATATTGATGACCCCTCAAAGCCAGAAGACCAGGTACGTTAAGTAAAATGTTATATTTGACTTTTTTCTTTTCATACATTATCCCACTTGTTCATGAAATAGCCCAACGAATGGCTTAAATATCATAAATGTATATAATAAATAATAATATTTAAGTACTTATTACTAGTCGCTACTTTGTTATGTTGTTTATGTAAATGATATTTTTTTGGTTTTTTACAGGTAATAGATGAGAGCATAGCAAAAGCTGTTTATGTCACGGGTATCCCATTACACACGTTTGAACATCCTTTATGGAGAAGTGCCTTTGACAAACTTCGGCGGAGTTACGTTCCGCCGACAAGAAAGCAGTTGTCAACAACATTATTAGAAAAAGAGTACAATAATATTGCAGAGCAGACCAAAAGAAAAATTACAGAGTCATCAGTACTCCACTTATCAGTCGACGGATGGTCAAATTTACGTAACGAAGGAGTGCTTAACATTATGGTATATACCCCGCAACCATTATTTCACTCATTTATTCAAACTGAACGAAATAGACACACTTCGGAATATATTATGTCTGAGATTACAACTGTTATAGACAGCATTGGAGCAGAAAAATTTACAGCTATCACTACTGATAATGCGTCAAATATGAAAAGATGTGGACAACTGCTTGAGAATCAATATGATAATTTGATATGGATAGGTTGTATAGCTCATACATTACATTTGAATGTTTCAGACATTTTGAAACAACAAAAAGTTAGATTGCTACTTAACAAAGTAACCAGTGTGGTGACAACAGTTAGACAGTCACAAATCTTATCAGCAAATTTCAAACAGATTGCTTCTGAACAACAAACACAAATTTCATTGGCGTTGCCTTGTAAAACACGGTGGGGTAGTACGTCTCGTTGCCTTGCAAACTTCATTTCATCTAAGCACATTCTGCAGACATTATCCATCAACGATGAAATCAATGATAAATTTTCTTTCACACAAAAAGAGGACATTTTAAGTCGGCCTTTTTGGCTACAAGTTACAATATTGCGAGATTTCATAAAGATATTTTCTGATTGGATAACTGTGTTAGAGGGTGATACTTCAAAAATATATAAAGTTTGCGATTGTTTTAAAGAAATAATGCAAAGCTTGAATAATGAGACCATACATGACATTTTAGCTGTTAGAGATATTGAATATCTCAAAAAACAATTTAAAAAACGAGAAGACAGAGCACTGATGCCTGTACATTACGCAGCTTGCCTTTTGAACCCAATAAATAAAGGGCGTAATTTCACAGGATCCGAACACATGATAGCCTGTGAGAGTATCTCAACATTTGCACGTCAGAATGGTAATACAACGGAAGTATTTCAACAGTTGTCTGATTACCAGTCCAAAGTGGGCCTCTGGGGGAATCAATTTTTAGAAGACCTAGAAGATCGGATAGAACCAACTGCATGGTGGAAATGTTTTTTTGAAAAAACTGAATTAGGTCGCTTAGCAATCACAATTTTGACTATCCCTGCAACGTCAGCTGCTGTAGAACGATCATTTTCGGCATTCGCAAACATTCATACTACACAAAGACACAGATTGACAGCAAATAGAGCCGGAAAAATAAGCTACATCGCTTATAATTGGAAAATTCTAAATAGATTGACTACAAATAGAACCCAGTGTAATTCTACCTTAGAACACTTAGAGGACAGTTACTGCCACAGCCAAGTGCAAATCGAAGACAATAGTGAAGACGATGTCATCATGGAATTTGACCACAGCGACGACCAAACTGAGGTCCGGTCAGAAACTCACAGTGATGTTGAAATGAACTATGAAGAAATGGACTACAATTCCGATCAAATGAGCGCCCAATCAATGAATGTTAATGGAAATACGAGCGAAGAAGAAAACACAGATAATTCCAATACCGGAGTACAATCTGAAAATGAAAGTGAGGAAGAACCCGAAGATAATGCCGTTTCCAGACTACAATCAGAAAATGAGAGTGAGGAAGAACCTGAAGATAATGCCAGTTCCGGAGTACAATCTGAAAACGAGAGTGAGGAAGATACCGAAGATAATGCCAATCATTCTTCTTAATTAAGAATTATGCAACACATAAATAAAGACGACACAGATGTCGATAATATGTATTTTTTTCTTATATTAAATTATATCACTAATTGATAGTTTATTAAATATTGTTTTAAAAAATAATAATAGAAATGAGTAGATATAGGTTTACAGTGTGCTAAAAAATTATGGTTATTGGAGGGCAAATACCTTAACTCTTTAGGTGTAGTCTTTTTACTAACAAGAAACATTATTCAAATTAAAAAAAAAACAAAAGTGCATTCAAAGGTTAAGAAAGATACTCTTGCCGAATCCAGGAATCGAATGAAAAACTATGCCCTCCAATGCTAATTAATTTTTTTACGTACTGTAGGACAAAAGCAGGTAAGTTGCCTTAACGGGATAGATGCTAGGGATTGCAACCCGGGTTTTCGGGTATTACCCGGGTATTTTCATCCAAAAAATACCCGAATTGCAATCCCTAATAGATGCCCCGTGTCTAAAAAAACATACTTCTCAAATTCGGAGCATATATAAATTTAAAAAAATTAGGTATCCGTGTCTAAAATAATACTCGTCTTGATTTTTAGGAGGATAGTGGCCTCTAAGGGATCTATCCCATATACCTTCATTGTATACTCGTCGTCAATAGCATTTGTAAACAATGTAAACAAACCGTGTACACAAAATGTCTTTTATTTCCTTTTTAACTCAAAATTTCTTTCTCAAATGTTTTAAATACTGATGTGTTATATTATATGATATTTTTTATTCTTACCAATACTCACTTATCCTAAAACATTAAAATCAGAATATGGATATTTCTTTGAAAGGTTTTGTTTACATTGTTTGCAGAGTTTAAAGGGTATAAAAAACAACTCACAATGCAGGATGAATTTACATTAAGTAAGTATATACTAGTTAAATCCATTTAAATTATCCATGGCAAATAAATAGTTTTCAAATTATGAGTCTCTAACCACAAGTGCGGCATCTATCCTACTTTTACCCTTCAAACCCTGTTATGTTGAAAACGTTATGGGTAAAATAAAATATCACAAAGTATTCATAAAGTTTTATAACATTATCATAAAAATGTCACAGGTTTCTTCAAGGTTATAAAACACACAGACAGTAACTACTAACTTTGAAATTTTTGGAGAACGCATACTATTTCTTGAAAACATTCTAAGCGTTTTGCAGGAGTACCAATTTGTTTTAACTCGTGTACTATAAATTCCACCATGTGAGGATTCATTTCGCAAACGTTAGAGTTGCTTGGTTCAGTGGACTTGTCCGCCATCAGAATTTTGTCAGTGTTTGTGGCGACACAGAAATATAAATCAGGAGTACTTGCATCTGAACGCAAAGTGTCTTCTCCCTCCGGCAATCTTGTGAAATAAACTACTTCTTGTGACAAATTCATCTGGTCGAAATATCTGTTGTAAAGTAACAAATAATGTATGCGTTAAATTCAAAATATTCGAAATATATTCTAGTAATTCTGGATGCGAATGGTTTGGTCAAGATTACTTACTGTTAATTGCTTAGACAAATATACTTATTTAGAAATTCCGTGCCTTTCATTCATCATCATCATCATCATCATCATCATCATTTCAGCCGAAAGACGTCCACTGCTGAACATAAGCCTCCCCCAAGGCTCGCCATTTAGACCGGTCCTGTGCCGTTTGTTTCCACCGGATTCCCGCGACCTTCACCAGGTCATCACTCCACCTTTTCGGAGGCCTACCGACAGCTCGTCTTCCGGTGCGTGGACGCCACTCAAGCAGTTTCTGGCCCCATCGACCGTCAGTCCTGCGAGCAATGTGCCCTGCCCACTGCCACTTTAGTCTCGCAATTTTGAAGGCTATGTCGGTGACCCCAGTTCTGCTACGGATAGCTTCGTTCCTAATTCTATCACGCAGAGAAACCCCGAGCATAGCTCTTTCCATTGCTCTTTGGGTGACCTTGAGCTTTCTTATGAGGCCCATCGTTAGCGCCCATGTCTCGGATCCATATGTCATCACTGGCAACACACACTGGTCAAAGACTTTTGACTTGAGGCACTGCGGTAAACTGGACGAGAATACACTGCGAAGCTTCCCGAACGCTGCCCAGCCGAGTCGGATTCGACGAGTGATCTCTTTCTCGAAGTTGGACCTACCTAACTGGACTGTTTGTCCCAGGTATACGTACTCGTCAACAACTTCGAGCGCCGAGCCGCCGATTATTACGGGAGTTGGTACGACATGGGCATTAGACATGACCTTCGTCTTGTCCATGTTCATTTTCAGACCAACTCGATCGGAAACTCTGCTGAGATCAACGAGCGTTGTACTGAGGTCCTCCATGGTCTCAGCCATGACTACAATGTCGTCAGCAAATCGAAGGTGAGTGATGTACTCGCCATTTACGTTGATGCCTCGTCCTTCCCAGTCCAGAAATTTGAAAGCATCCTCCAGTGCAGCGGTGAAGAGCTTCGGAGAGATCACATCTCCTTGTCTGACTCCCCGCTGCAGTGGAACAGGCTTTGTTTCCTGGTCCTGTAGTCGGACGGACATCGTGGCGTTTTCGTACAGGCACTTCAGGACTTCGATATACCGGTAGTCAACTTGGCACCTCTGGAGAGACTGCAGTACAGCCCAAGTCTCGATCGAATCGAAGGCTTTCTCGTAGTCCACAAATGCTAAACAAAGTGGCAAGTTATACTCTTCGGTCTTCTGTATAACCTGCCGCAAGGCATGTATGTGGTCTACGGTACTGTAGCCTTTTCGGAATCCGGCTTGTTCGGGAGGCTGGAAGTCGTCAAACCTGCGCGCGAGACGGTTCGTGATGACTCTCGAAAACAGCTTGTAAACATGGCTCAGAAGTGAGATGGGCCTATAATTCTTCAGCAAAGTGTTATCGCCTTTTTTGAAGAAAAGCACCACCACACTTCTGTTCCATGCTTGCGGCGTTTTCCCCTCGTGAATTACAGAATTAAACAGCGTCTGAAGGGCTCTGAGGACAGGTTTACCGCCCGCCTTCAGGATTTCGGCTGTAATTCCGTCGTCACCCGGGGCTTTGCCGTTCTTCAACTGTTTGAGAGCCATACTAATCTCATACAGGCTGACGTCCGGGATATCTTCGGTATAATGTCGGGTTAATCTAGCTCTAGGGTCTTTGGCTAGATCAACGACGGGTCTTCGGGTGGTTGTGTATAGCTGCCCATAGAACCTTTCAACTTCACGCAGAAGCTCAGGTTTGGAAGAAATGATCCTGCCATCGTCGGTCTTCAGCTTAGTCATCTGGCTCTGACCAACAGACAGATCTCTAGCGAAAACCTTAGAGCCTCTGTTGCGCTCAATAGCCTCTTCAACACAGTTAGTGTTAAATCGGCGTAAATCGCGCCTCAGGCACTTCGAGATCTGTCTGTTGAGCCGCCGAAAGCGAGATGCATCATCTGGAGACTGCAGGATCATCTCACGTCTTACATCCATGAGCCTCAGAGTGAAGTCAGAGATCTTCTGGACCTTTTTACGACGGGTCTTGAAGAACTTGGACCCGACCGTATGGACAGCTTCCACAAGCCCATCGTTGTTTTCGTCCACGTCGCTCCCTAGCCATTCGAAACGGTTTTGCAATTCGAGTTGAAAGCTCTCGGGGTTTTGTAGTTGGGCTGGTGCCGGGCGGAGCGTAGACTTTATCAATCGACTTCTCTCTAGCTTGAACTGAATATTTAATGTGCCTCGTACCATACGGTGATCACTGCCCGTCTTGACCGCGTTGATCACAGAGACATCATTAAATATATGCTTTTTCGTCGACATGATAAAGTCTATCTCATTCCTCGTTGCACCATCCGGGCTCATCCAGGTCCATTTCCTATGCTCACGTTTCCTGAAGAAGGAGTTCATCATGTAGAGTCCCTCCTTCTCCATTAATAGCCTTTCATTAATATTCTTTATTTATTTTTTATTTATCTTATTATTAATGACAACCGATTGTCAAACTGAGTACTTAATCATAAACACCCATAGTCGTTGAAACAAATCTACGCGTCAGTTTGACATGAACATGAGCAAAGACACGCATCAAGAAATAGTTCGGTACCTTGTTTAAAAAATCTGAGCTATAAGTATGAAGTCCGAAAGTCGCAATCTTCTCTGAAATATAGTGAGAATTTAAGCAACCTATTGGTAATTTATCACATATCAACAAAATAGCTAACTGTAATAGACACTAATACATGCACAATAACGTTAAGTTTAAAATTATACCCATTTAAAGTGTATATCCAGTATATTTTCTTGTTTAAACAATAAGTTTCATGTTGCAGGAATGTTCTGCGAACATTCTCCAGAATGTTTCCTCTTTTTGGGAATGTTCTGCAATTTGCACATTGCTACTCCAAACTCTAATAAGAATGCTAAATATGCCACAACTATTCCAAGAATGCTAAACAAACACAGCAATACAGCATAAGAAAAAGCAGTAAGTTGGATAGTGACAAATGACAGTGCACAGAACGTAATCATAGACACGGTAATTTTTTTTCAACTGTCATTTACTGACTTGCGTTTTTCCTTATGTTGGCAGTAATTATTTTAGTTTTGTTACTGTTTCAAACCATATTGTTAGCAATGCGCTCATTACTCTTTATTAGATAGGTAAATTTCATTATTTTAAATTTTGTGTTATGCGAATATAGATTTTAATGTATAGATTTAAGGTGCATATTCGAATGAGTTATATGAAATGCATTATGCAACCCGTTACTAAGCAAGGGAAGGCAGTCCGCTGCTAACCGCGAGCCCAGTAACACACTCCGCTGTGACATTCCTTTACTTTCTATATTTTACTGCGCCTAAATATACCAAGTCTTCAAGATCAAGTTGGTTTTCTTCCACACTGAACCCCGTAGTCTATAGAAAGTGGTCTTCAAACCGGATTCATGTTCCGCACGCCAAACAAGATCGAAAGCGCGTTGTGAAGAACAGGAAAGGAAGCGTCTAGAAGACGAAAAAAGGATGTCGAATAACGGCGAGAAGAGTGAGACACCTAATAGTGAAGGTCCGTGACAATGTGTTCATAAATTTCTAGCCAACACAAATAAAGTTGAGGGTAGCATTAAATCAGAATCCACAGCGTCAGGATTTCACCAGAAAATGCCTCCTGTTTCGAGTGTCACCAGAGCTTCTAGCAGCAGGGGCTCCAAATTTTCTTCGGCATCTAAGGAAGCTAGGAAAAAACAGCTATTGTTAGAGGCCACGAAGCAAAAGGCCGCTATTGAGATGGAGATCATAGACAAAACTCTGGATGCTCAACCAGCAGCGCTTAGCGATGAGGAAGAACGACAATCATACCTACAGTTCACAAGTGGATCGAAGGGATTTTTCTCAACGCAAAGTGGCTGAATGGCTGGAACACCAGAGTAACCACAGGGAGCCGCAAGCTGATCAGCACCAAATCCTCAAGAATGAGTTGGAGATGGGTGAGTTGCCCCAGCATGTACCACAGCTGACGCCCGTGCCCGGCCCAGCGCCACGCGCCGCCACGCTGCGCCCGTCCCGGCGCCCGTGTCGGCTGCCCCGCGGCGTCCGCCTGATGGCACCGTCACAGCACTCAATAGCACAATTCATGTTTTAGCTGAAGCGGTAAAGAATATCTCCACTGCCAATTTATTTATTTATTCGTATGGCATATTTAAAAGTAGATACAGAAAATCATAAATCGAACTCCAGAGAATTAATCCACTTAAGAGCTTCGTCGTTTAAATTGATCAGGTCTTCCGGAGGCCCTGCGGCGTATCGAGTAGATGGGCAAACTTGAAATATATGATGGATACTCTGCTCCTGGGCACCACAGTGACAGGCAGGGGAGTCCAGCCAGCCGCAACGATATTTGTAAAGGGCACAGCGACCGTGGCCAGTACGCAGTCTGTTTAGGTTGCACCAGGTACGCCTGGGCAGTTCAAACCCCCCTATAGTAGCACCCGGGACGATCTCCGATCCAAAATTGCCATTGACTGCAGACTCCCACGTTTGCTTCCACTCCCTGTATATGTTGAAGCCCTCCTGGGAAAGCTCCAAGGCAATGCAGTATGGTGGGTTTCTGGACTTCAGGCGGGTTTTTACAGGGTTTATGAACTCGTTTCGCATTGGTAGGCACTTATTTTCCCTGACTTTGCGAAATTCGTTCATTAGAGCCTCTTTTCTTCTCAAATCAGGTGGAGGGATACGGCATAGAACAGGGAGCCAATGACAATCCACTGCCAATGTCTCAACAGCACATCGAATACCAGTTTGCTCAGTAGACTCAGCACGCCAAAAGATTTACCCGAGTTTTCTGGGGATCATTTAGAATGGTTGCAGTTTAAGCAAGCATATTATGAGTCGACCGAAGTATGTCAATTCACGGACAAGGAAAACCTATGGAGGCTGAGAAAATGCCTACGCGGCGGCTAAGGATGCTGTCAACGCTTTGTTCATAAGTGCCACGTCGCCCGAGAAAGTCATGTCGGCATTGGAACTACGTCATGGTAATTCTCACTGCATCATTTCTCGTATTTTGCACGATATTAAGAAGATATAACCGCTGCACCACGACTACCACAAAGACATTATTACGTTTGCATTAAAAGTGCAAAATTACGTCGAAGTAGTACGAGCACTTGGTCAAGATGAGTACCTACAGGGGGTAAATATTGTATCCATAATTTTATCCAAGCTTCCAACTGTATTAATCTCGAAGTGGTCAGATTATAGCTTTAATCTAATCAAAGAGGGCAAGAAAGCCAGATTAGTCATCATGTCCGATTTCCTTAACGACGAGGCTGTTAAGATTTCAGCCACTGCACGTATGTCTACTGCGTCGAGATATGAAGGATACAAACACAAACACGTGGACACCAATAATGCACGCAGTCATACAATATTAGTCCATGCCGAAGGAAGCGATAAAAAGTGTCTATTCTGCCATACATTGGTACACAAGTTAACTGAATGTAAACAGTTCAAACGAGCGCTGCGCAAAGTCAGGTGGCAATTCGTTACAAAAAATGGCTTATGCTATAAATGCCTATTGTCTAAACACGAGCGAGAATCATGCCGCGTGCCCGCCTGTGATAAAGGGCTGCGGCGAGTCGCATCACCGTCTTCTACATTACACGGTACCAGTTACGTCATCATCGTCGGGGGCTTCGAGTTCTCCGAGTACTTCAGCTACGAATGCGGTCTCGTTAATAAGTGCGAATCTCGCTCGGCGCGTCGGTTTACATGGTCATTCAGAGACATTGCGCGTTCGCGGTACCTTTGGTGATAACGAACTTGTGTGCAATCGACGATAGTAAACGTGAACCTTAAGGGTATGGACAGTAAGGTTTATAATGTTAAAATGCGTTGTGTTGACGAACTGAGTTTACCCTTGCAAACATTGTCTGTTTTAAAATTGGTTAATTATGCTTACCTGGCAGATATAAAACATAATTTGTGTACTACCGATTCAAAACCTGAGTTATTAATAGGACAGGATAATCATCATGTTTTGTTACCTATACAAGTGAAAGTAGGAAATTCAAATGAGCCATTCGCTACTCTCTCCCCACTAGGCTGGAGCGTCTCCGAATGTCCATACTAACCTGTTCATTGCAGATAGTTCGACAGGGCACGACAGCACGGACGAGTACCTTTTGAGGGAAATCCATGAAGATGTAAGGCGGTCATTTCTTTTAGATTCTGTAGGGGTGTCAACGCAGGCGCGCTAAATGCTGAGGACGTCCGCGCGGTCGCGCTCCGCCAAGCTCATCGACGGCCGCTGGCATGTTGGTCTGCCGTGGAGGGATGAACACTGCACTATGCCCGACTCGTATCCTACCGCCCTTAATAGGATGAAAGGTATCGAAAGGAGGATGGTTAAACATTTCGGTTTTGCTGAAAGGTATCGGGAGCGCGTCCCCGTCATTTGTTTCAAAATGATTACGCGCAAGAACTGATAGACACTCAGGTAAGACCCAAAACATTTTATCTTGCTCACTTTGGCGTTGACAACCCTAATAAACAAAGCCTACGTTTGGTCTTCAATTCGGCAAATAAGGTAAGCGGTTATTGCCTAAATGATTACCTACTTACGGGACCCGACTTGCTGTCATCGCTGTTTGATATTATGTTACGTTTCAGGCAAAACAAAATAGGGGTAACCGGTAACATTAGAGATATGTTTCTACGGGTCAAGATTCGGGCCGAAGACCAACACGCTTTAAGGTTCTTATGGAGAGACAACCCTAGCGGTGAGCTAAAGACGTATGTAATGCCATGTTTAATTTTTGGAGAAAATTGTTCTCCATTCATCGCTCAGTTTGTAAAAAACTTGAACGCGGATCGTTTTGAGTCGACCATGCCAGAAGCTGTTGGTTTCTCGCATTATGTAGACGACTACATAGATAGTTTTCCTGATGAAGCCACGGCCATAAAAATGGTAAGAGATATAAGTTCAATTCACAGCGCCGGCGGTTTCGAGATAAGGAACTGGATCCAAGGTCGTATTATGTTGCGAGACACCTAGCGGTTATCAATCGGCTGGGATGATTATATTCCAGATCATATTTACAACAAGTGGCGCAAATGGATTGATCTTTTAAAGGTAATAAATAATTTAAGAATACCTAGGTGGTTAAGCTCAGCTGCTCGCAATCGAGAACGGGACAGCCGATCGGAAGCAACATGCGCGAGCAAGATGCAAGAGTGCCCGCGTAGCAACTCCGTAACCAGGTCACCCGCTCCCCCGTCGGCGCCCGATGCGGCTACGCATGGCGCTACGAGATGCTACGACGGCGTAGCGGCAACTACCTGTGCTACGGCTTGTTCGGTACACAAGAGTAACTACAATAATTTTATTTGCAATTACATTTATTTAGTGACTCGTCATCCCAGGCAATGTCAGCTGTGGGCTATTGGCCTTGGAATAATAATAGTACATTATTGCCGTGGCCGGGAAGGAGTCAATTGCAGGCTGAGTATTTGTTTTTAATTACAAAACGAAGCCTGCAATTGCCATTCCGGCCGAGGCCAATATAGTGCTTTTCTCAAAAATGGGGGAATAAAAAAGAGTAAAATTAAAGTTAAGTTTTATTATGTCCAAACTGAGGATACCGCAAATTACTTTCTGAAAAGTTGGAGACATTCTTTGCTTCTCGCCACTTCATAAAATTATCGTAGGTTTTCGTATATTTTTCTTTTGACTTTTCGGGAAACAAATTATTGATTACTAAATTCGCTTCATCCCTCAATTCCTCAGGCGTACACTCCATTTCTTCGTCACTTGAACTCATATTATTTATTTAATACCTTTAAATATCGTTGCGCAATGTGAAAATATTGGAGATTTCCCGCCGTTTTTATTTTTTTCCCATCGAAAAACGCAAACTATTTGAGACACATACAAAAACGTCGCGGTATTAAAGTTCATCGCTAGGTGCAAAGGTCAAGCGGCCGAGATTAACTGCACTATGATGGAGCGTGCCGAAGTGTTGTTGTTAAAACACGCTCAACTTGAGTCATTCAGAGAGGACTTAGCCAGGATTCAGAAGCGAATGACCTTGCACCGCAGCAGTAAGTTGTTAAACTTATCACCATTTCTAGATGAATAAGGACTCCTCCGTGTTGGCGGGCGCATCGATGCCGCCAAGGATGTGGACATGGACGTTAAGAGACTTGTGATCCTGGATGGCCGACATCCGGTGGCAAGGATCATCATTCGACATTTCCACGTCAAGGCAGCTTACGGAAGTCAAGAGACCATCGTGAACGAGATCAAGCAGAGGTATTGGGTACTCAGGCTTAGACCTACTATTAAACTTGTAGCGTCACGATGCATGTTGTGCAGGATATTGAAATGCAAACCTCAGGTTCCCCATATGGATGATCTGCCGCAGGCTAGAGTGGCGCATCAACAGCCACCCTTTTTTCACTGCGGTTTAGATTTATTTGGCCTGACAGAGGTCGCTGTGGGTCGACGAAGAAAGGTATGGTGTACTACTTACATGTTTAGCAATTCATATCTAACTGGTTACCTCACTCACGACTGATTCCATCATCATGGCGTTGCGGCGTACGGCGGCACGACGTGGATGGCCGCGCCACCTATACTCGGACCACGGAACCAATCTCCGGGGCGCCGACACCGAGCTGCAGCGGTCGATGCAGGCGCTAGATACCGATGTGCTGAAAGCTGAGGGGTTAATAATAACATGGATTGGACTTTTATCTCCCCCGCTAGTCCCCATTAGGGTGGAGCATGGAAGCGGTTGACCCACTCAGTAAAATCGGCTCTTATGGTTGTCCTGAAAGAGCGCGCACCGAGGGACGAGGCATTGGTCACGTTGATGGCTGAAGTTGAAAATATGGTCAACAGTCGTCCGTTGACACACGTTTCAGTCGATCCGGGAGACAGTGAATCCTTAACCCCCAATCACTTCCTCCTGGGATCATCATCTAGGCTTCCTATTATAGGAGAGTTCGATGACTCGGACCTGGATCTGCGCAAGCAGTGGCACAAGGCACAGAGACTTGCCGATATGTTTTGGCACAGGTGGGTCAGAGAAATCTTATCCGATCTAGTGCCTAGGACAAAATGACAGGGAGAGCAGAAGCCGCTACAAGTCGGAGACCTCGTGTTGGTCGTGGACCCCAACTGTCCTCGAAACATCTGGCCCAAAGGAATAGTTACGCAGGTATTTCCCGGCAGAGATGGCCGCGTTCGGCTGATGGAGGTGCGGACGGCGTCCGGGACTTGGCGGCGCTCCGCGACCCGCATCGATCAAATTCCCGTAAGTGTTGAGTGCTGAGACAGCACTGGGGTGGGGAGTGTTAGCGATGCGCTCATTACTCTTTATTAGATAGGTAAATTTCATTATTTTATATTTTGTGTTATGCGAATATAGATTTTAATGTATAGATTTAAGGTGCATATTCGAATGAGTTATATGTAATGCATTATGTAACCCGTTACTAAGCAAGGGAAGGCAGTACGCTGCTAACCGCGAGTTCAGTTACACTCCGCTGTGACATTCCTTTACTTTCTATATTTTACTGCGCCTAAATATACCAAGTCTTCAAGATCAAGTTGGTTTTCTTCCACACTGAACCCCGTAGTCTACACACATGAATTCTGTTGTTTGTTAAGTTGGCAGTTTTGATTTTCGTTAAATTTAGTGTTTTTTTTTTTATGGGTTCGCAGGGCACCTCTGTTAGCAACTGCATCATATATCACATAATAAAGTTTGAAATTGCATAAGACACGCTTTTAGATTCGTTTGCGGGACCATATAATTGACAGATAAAAGTACCAGAGAAGAAAAAAGAGTTTACAGTATTCAGTCATGTTCAATAACCATTAACATTATGTACACTATCGTCTAGTTAGTTGGCTTGCAGCATTTCTATACAATAATAGCTCTGTGAGCTGTACACCTCGCGAGTGTATTATTTAATCAATGAAAAAAAATTTATTGAAAATTTCCAAAACATGACTCGATGAATTTTATATAATGACCGAAAAAAAATTCACGAGAATCGGTTGTGAAATTGGACCTGTAGAGGACGAAAAACCATTAAAAAAACTTTTTTCAATAAATTAGTGGACGTTAAATCTATACAATTATCGAACCTGCTCGCAAAATTTCACAAGAATCGGTTGAGAAAAGCGACCTGTAGAGGAAAACATACGAAATCATTCAAAAAAATTATACGTGAAAATTTCTACGAACTAACTCGTCAAAAAAATCTTATACGTTTCGAACCTGCTCACAATATTTTACGAGAATCGGTTGAGCAATGCGACCTGTAGAGGATAACAAACGGAAGTACACGCATTCGAAAGTATTTTTGTCGAACCTTAAAGCAGAGACCTTCGTTTCACTCGGTCAATTATTTCCGAGGCACGGAAAGCAAGGGGTAGCCGGACGAGGTAGTCGGCGGGGCGAGACATCGCTGAAGTCCACCAAGAGCCAAGTCAGACAAGTCCGGTTTCCGTCAAGGTAAATACAGAGTTTTTCTCAAACAATGTGAGGAAATAACACCAAGATATTTCAAAAAAAACATTTTGTGATTCACCTAATAACACGGTGATAATTTGTGTTTGATTTAGCTAGGACTACTTTTTTCAAATGTGGTATTGTTATCACACTGAATTTTACACTCAAACTTGTTTTTTAAAGTAATAATAATACATTTAGTTAATTTTTAATAAAGTTGCTCAAAAAGCGGTACTATATGACCTATGTGTGTACTGTATGATGCTATGATCGTGCGCAAAGTTGGATTTCTCTTTTCCAAGCCATACATTCAACCGAAGAGTTTTAGGTTCAATCAGTTTACTTATTTATTTAATAAAGCATTTGGCATTAAAACTGTACTTCTATTATAGCCAAAACATACATTTATTTAAAAATAAAAGAAATATAAGTAAATCGTAAAATAATTGTTTTTTTCAAGTTTAAATATAATTAAACTACCATGTGACATAAAACCTCTCCTAAAATAGTTATTGATTTGGTTGAATGCTGATAGTGATAACTATGGTATGTTGAAAAGCAATCTAGCAATTAAAAGTTAAACCGACTTTTTAAATCACGCCACTTTGTCTTTCATATTTTTATGAATTAATTTTGTAATGACGTATTGGTTTGATAGTATTTTTGTGATATGTGTGATTTATACGATTGTTAAATAAAGTGTATGTAAACTACGCCAGATGTAGACCAGGTACGTGCAAAGCTCACAATGACACATTACTGTTATACCCCAGGGCTTTACTGTTTTATTTAGTTTTGTTTATTTGATATTTTTTCGCAACTTTATTAAAAAACGTCGTTTGATGTACTTGCGGAAATGTCATTTTCACTCGTCCCGAGTCTTGACCCGAGCCGCGGGACGAGATTCGTACAAAATGACAAACCTTCCGCACTTGCATCAAAATTTACTATTTTATTGCTCAAATAAATAAAATTGTTGCTGATTTAAATATTTTTTTCAAATGATAGACAAAAAAGCAATATTAGAAACTGTAATACCTAAAGGTGCGCACACGCACATCAGGAAAACGTGCGGTTTGTGGCTGGATTTCTTTGACTGAATGTCAATCTTTCTTGGTCAACTCGATTTAATATGGTGCTGACAGTATTTTTAAATGTTAACGCAGGGGGAAATATTGGGTTTTAGTAGGATTAAATATTATTATGCTCCTAGAGACAGGGAAGAGTTTTGTAAGAACTTGGTTTCCAGTTACTTCTTTTATTAGCTATTATACTTACATACGAGTAGTGTGTAATTTAATCAAAAACTGTACATTAGATAATAAAATAACCTAAGCTAAAAATAAACTAAACTAAAAACGAAATAAGCTACATATACAATTTAAAAAAATGCTCCAGCTCGTAGCTCGGCGGAAGGGTGCCCAGAAGGCAGGCCGCATTACCGCGCTGAACAGAAATGCTGATCCGCTGAGCGAGGTAAGCACCAGCCTTCTGGTCGCCCGTCGCTTCCACAAGGCGCTTCGCCAGCGCGTTGAAAATGCAGTGAGCCCCAGGTCCCCGCGGCCCCAGAGTTTCCATCCCAAATGGCTCAAACATGCAACCATCATCAATGGCTGCATATTTGCGCCGCTTGAGTGTGCAGCCGCGTCGGCGGCAGCCTCAGCCTTAACAGATGTCCCTGGAAGATGGGAGGGAGCCCTGGCTGGTGGCCAAGGCAGACTAGTGGCCGTTCCAACTTCCAGGGTATCAGTGTCATGCCGTCTGTACTATTCCCGTCGTCACGAGCCAAGCGAGTCAGCTCTAGGATTGCTGGTGTCCCGGCGCTGGTAAACACTCGGCGCAGAATGTCATTGATGGAGGTATGTTGTGCGATGCAACCAGCACTCCTGCTGCAGGATAGGCCATGACCTGTATTGTTAGCACTGGCACCACAGTGGCACCAGTGTGGGGCAACACATGTCGTTCCCCGCCGCAGCGATACCGCGAATCTAAAAGTTTAATTGCTTAGGAGTGTCCCTAGATTTTTGGAGGGCAATGCTTGCAGCCAGACCCCCGACTCCTATCTACAGGAGGTAAGGAAACGAGCGCGCTCGGTGGTGATGGTTGATATTTCGAGAAGATTATCCCGTACACTGGTACTGCCGCTGCGAATGGGAAAGCGTAGCCGGTGGATTGGAACCTACATAGCATGGCCTTACACGTCTTGGGGAGGGTCAAGTGTTACTGACCTTCTCCTTTGCCGGGGGGTCCCGGCTTGAGTGAGCCGGAACCGACCCCTTAAGAGCAGAGCGGGTGACACCACTGTATTTAGGTATGCTTCTCCCCTCTCTTGTAACCCCCAAGGTAAGCGTAATGCATTTTCACTATAGAAATTTAAAGCTCAGTCTTGCTTGGTACCTGTAATATACTCCTGTAATTATCAACTGTAGTTTTTCAGACCATGATGCCCAACTTGTCAATTTTCCGAATGAATTTATTAGAGGAATAAAAAACGTCAAATATCAATTCAAAAGAAAGTATGGCGAAGCGGCGTTAAAAAGTTTTAAAAGCGATATAGACAATGTCTGCTGGGATAACGTATATAATGTAAAAAAAATTGTGAACAAAAACTAAAAATATTTTACGACATAATTTATAATTTACTTGATAAGCACTTTCCTAAAAAGAAAGTCAAGTTAAAAAAATTAAATAAGAAAAGTTGGATCACTTGTGGTATAAAATTATCGTGCAGGAAAAAGCGCCTATTATTAGTAAGAAAATGTAAAAATATAAATGATTTACACTTCAAAAATTACTACAATAGATACACTAATACTCTAAAAAAATCTCTATCCATAGCAAAACGACTACACGTCTAGCGTGAGATAAAACATGCAAAATGTAAAAGTAAAGCAATCTGGCAGATTGTTAATGAAAATACAGGTAATAACGATAAGACAAGATCATCATCTATCAAGCTAAAAGAAAATAACGAGACAAATGAAGATCCAAAAACTATTTGCAACATATTTAACGAATTTTTTGTGAAAACTGGTAATATTTCGGTCACTGGCATTACTCAGGGTGAGCATAAGAAGCTCTTGCTTAAAAATAAAATTAACAACGCAAAATCAATATTTTGCACACCCATCGATGAAGTAGAGATCATAAAAATAGTTAAACAACTAAAAAACACCAACTCCTGTGGCCCCGATGACGTCTGCACTAAATTAATAAAATTAAATATCGAAGTGCTATGCATTCCCTTATGTGACATATTTAATTCATGCATCGATAAATTACAATTTAAAAGAGCTAAAGTGATTCCTGTACATAAAAAAGATAGCAAAACGGATAAAATTAACTACCGTCCCATCTCTCTTCTGTCAGTTATATCAAAAATTTTTGAAAAGGCTCTCGCATCACGAATCGTAGACCATTTCAACAAAAACAATTATTTTTGTGCCCAGCAGTTCGGTTTTAGAAAACAACGCAATGCTATAACAGCGGTCACGGAATTAGTAATGGAAATAATGAGATATCTAAATCGAAATCACAAATGTACTGGGATCTTTTGTGATCTAAGTATAGCCTTTGACTGCGTTAATCATTCAATTCTACTCGACAAATTGAAGTACTATGGTATTAGAGGCTCCTTTTTAAATTTACTAACATCATACCTGACAAACAGAACACAGTATACGCAAATAACAAGTATAAACGATTCAGGATGCGTTGAAATCTTTAATTCAGAGGATGAATCAATCAACTGCGGCGTCCCACAGGGTTCCGTTCTGGGACCACTGTTATTCAATATCTTCATTAACGATCTTCCGATAAATGTATCTCATGCTACGACATATCTCTATGCGGACGACACCAGTGTCATTATTCATAACAATGACATCACAGAATTAAATTCACAAACAAATCAAACATGGACCGAACTTATGTATTGGTTTCAAAGTAATGGATTAAAAATGAATATCAATAAAACCAATTATGTTACATTCTACAGACATACAAATAGCATACCCTATAAGTTATCTCTCCCGATTGAGGAAATAGAAACTACTACATTCTTAGGTATTGAGATAGATAATCAATTGCGCTGGTCAAATCACATTGAAGCCATAAGAAAAAGACTAGCCAGTGCCTGCTATGCTTTAAGAAATTTGTCCAAAATGTTAGACTCAGCAGCCCTCAAAGTAGTGTACTCTGCACAGAGTATCTTAAGATATGGTCTAGAGATTTGGGGAAACAGTGTACACATACATCCAATACTGATATTACAAAAGAAAGCTATAAGATGCGTCGCTAGAGCCAAACCGCTAGATCACTGTCGCCCACTTTTTGTAAAACATAAAGTATTGACGGTGGTCTCCTTATATATTTATGTACTTAGTGTATTTATTTATAAAAATAGGTCCAACTATTCTTGTAAGGGCGAAAACAAGTCACAAGTTCTAAGAAATAATATGGAGATTGTCTTACCCAAATGTAATAACTATATTCAATTTAAAAGAAGTGTGGAGTACAATGGAATAAAAGTTTTTAATTTTCTAAAAAATGACATTAAAGAATGTAGTAATTTTAATGAATTTACAAATAAATTGAAATCTTATTTATTGACAAGACCATTCTATACACTAAGGGAATATTTTGAAAACTTGCTTGATTGACTAGATACCTACTTTTTTCTTTTTATGTATATCCAAAGTACAATTTAAATGTGAATGTAAATTTTATCGATACCGAATTATTGTAATCTTAACAATTTTGCATGCCAGCTGTGGCGGAACATGCATTCATGAAAATGTAATACCACTGACATGACTACTGTACCATCTGTGTATGTTTTTGCAAAATAAATGATTATGATTATTATGATTATGATACCTCTTGAGGTTTTGTGCCTGAACTACTGAGTCATATCACATACAAATTCATCTTTTCATTAAAACCTACACCTGAAAAAGTACTTTTGGGACACCATTAAGATTCCACCCAGTATGTAGACATCAACTTGGATATGGATAAGCAATCTGTCCATTGTGGCGTCCAGCTAGGTCAGCATAGGTACTGTCAATACTAGAGTTCAGTTAGGTCAGCATACTCTCAATACTGGATTCTAGGTTGGACAGATTTTTGTTGACAATGTTATCCAATTAGGTCAGAGCTGATTTAAATGGAACGAATAATTTTCTGACCTAAGTGGCAGCTAACATAAGTGGAATATATCAGTTGGAAAGCTATATGTAGGTATGTGTCACATTGATACTATCCGCTTATTTTAACCGCTTACCTATTCTTATATATATAACCGACTTTAAAAAGGAGGAGGTTCTTAATTCGGTTATGTTCTTTTTTACATCTATTACCTCAGAACTCCGTCGTTTGAAAATTTATTTGTTTATTTGAAAGCATATGCTGTCAGTTTGGTCTCGTTGCTATTAGAATCAAGTTCTGGTAATCGGATTCATGAGGAATTGAGGAAACTCCTCAGAAAATCAAGAAAAACATATAGAGATTTTAATATTTTCGGCAATAAGTCGAGCATTTGCATTCAGAAATTTGCATTTGGTGAACGCGCACTGGTTAAGAAGACCATAACAAAATAGTCATCCAAAACTCCTAGTGTTTCATGGGTCCAAAATAATGGTCCTGATGCAATATTACCATCAACTTGATCTGGTATTTGAAGCCGGAAGGTAGGCAACGAAACTTCTTAATAAAACAGTGTAGCTAAGCTGTGTTTGAGCTTATTGGAATATAATATGTATTATTTAACAAAAAAATAAAAAAGGACTACAAAAACAAAACATTAAAAAATTAACCTACTATTTGTATAAACCTAAGTGCCCTAAATGGTATCTTATATTATCTACAACTCGAATGCGAAGCTCTCCGGTCGCTGCGTAAATTAATTTCGTCACGTAGCGAAGACAAAGATTAATACGCAACAAGTCCTGTTTCAACACCGTCGGCATACTCGAGTGGGAAAATAAAATAGTAGCTACATCAACAACTGAATTAATTGCGCAAGTCTTGCGAGTGCACACAAGCACGCGTGGCCGTGTGCGCGCCGCGCCGGCAGTGGGCACAGGTGCGGGTAGGGCCGCGGCACTCGCAAGGGGATCGCCGACGTGCTCTCTCGTCGTTCACGCTCGGTACCACTCTTTCTGCGCGCGCCCACATAAACTTCGTAATCAAATTTTCGTCAATAATATCAAATGTCCTCGTTCAAATTACGTACGCGAAAAAACTTGCGTTTCATTAGTGGCTTTATTTTAGTGTATTATTAAAAACGATTGAAATTGTCGTGCGTGATTGATTTATTAAGTAAGCTGGACCGCAACTTGAAAGTATCCCGTTTTTGTTCATCCATCCGATATTTATTTTTTAAAGTGTCTACATTAAAAGGTAAGTCTGCATTTGGGTTATAATTATAATGTGGCGTTCCAAGTTTTAAAATCTTGTGTATCCTAACTATTACTAGTTTACGTTTGGGTTTCTTTTGTTTTTGATTTTTTTTTTTTCGCAGATGTATCTTGGAGTTGAGCGATATTGGACATTAATTTCACAACACAGCTGAGCAAATAAAATTTATTTAGTTTATATAAGATATGCATGATGTAAACCTTTTATTTGTTTTTTTTTATTATGTTTTACTTTTAGTTCTTTATGAACAACTTGACTTATTTTTCTCATTTAAATCGGATCTACATTTGTTTATTGCAAAGCGATTGTGAATATAATTTAAGAGTACATCTTAATTTACGCAGTTACTACAATAAGTGTTAATATAGGTACATGTTTGTTTCAATTTTTACGTAAACACTTACAATTAACATACCTTAATTAAAAACAATGAAAGCAGATTTAACTTGTGTAACATTGTAGCAACTAAGTTGAACCTAATAAAGTAGGTACCTTAGCTGGACTTAGTTGAAAGAAAGCCAGATGATAAAACGGCCGGTCAGGGTTCCATTTTTAGTAAGCCCTCTACGTAATTAGGAAAATCGTATGCCTAATGGGTTTAAGAATTAATACGAAAACACATTGCTAGATTATAATCTATATGGGTATGTGTACATTTATATGGGCTTAATCATTTATTGCATCCATGGTATATACACATAGGTTTAACATAGATAGTTTTGGCTTCACATGGACCCTGATAGGACGCAGCAATAGTAAGTCTGAGAACTAATTTAATTAATTAGTAATACATACACGTTAGGCACGAGTTATTAATCAAGAAATAAATAGTAAATAAAATTATGTAAGAAATGTAGTATTAGGAAATTAAAATAAATAAATAATTGGGTTTCGGTCATGGTATAGTGTCAGTAGCTATTTTAATTATTTGTTAGGTTAAGTTTTGTCATTAAAAAATCTTTAAGGGTATAATAACACTTATTTACTAGGAAATACTCCAGTCTTCATCCATTCATCTTCGTCCATTGAACTCCTTAGTCGTCTCTTGTCGTTTTATGTCGTCATAATAGAACTATTATGTATATTTACTGCCATCACGTTTGGACCTGTTCTATGCAGCTTGAGGTTTGGGCGTGGGGCTGGTACTAAGTTATTTTTGAACCTAGCTTGGAACCGTCGGGGTTGGTCAACGAGTTTTGGGAAAAACTGCGGGTATTGCTTTACAAACTTACAAATATCAAAGATATAGATGGATGTTAATGTTAATATTGTTTACTCTATGAAATAGGGTCTACAACTATCTATATTTTTTATGTTGGCTTTAACGTTTACATTTGCATTAATTGAATAGGTTGAATTAGTAACAAACTGCTCTAGCACACCTCTGGGGTTTGTTAACGCAATTCGTAGAGATAGTCCTGTTTCTCATGCAGCTTCAGCTTAACGCCTCCAGCACAGCTTCGAGGTGCAATAACTCAATTACGCAGTACAATAACTGAATTATTTATTTATTTGTTCCATAACTTAACACATCACGGACAAGCAGAGTGGGGTACAAGGTACAAACGAGGGTAATACCCGTAGAGAGTTCGCAGAGGAAGGCTGTTTATCATGCCCCTCAACCTTAACTCGGGTCTGGCACAGCTCCGAGGTGTAATAACTTAATTCGTAGAGACAGACCTGTTCCTTATGCCGCTTCAGCTTAACTTGGGTCTAGCACAGCTCCGAGGTGCAATAACTCAATTCATAGAGACAGGCCTGTTCCTTGTGCCACTTCAGCTTAACTCGGGTCTAACACAGCTCCGATATGCAACAACTCATTCATAGAGACAGGCCTGTTCCTCATGCCGCTTTTAGCTTAACTCGGGTCTAGCACAGCTCCGAGGTGCAATAACTCAATTCATAGAGACAGGCCTGCTCCTCATGCCGCTTCAGCTTAACTCGGGTCTAGCACAGCTCCGAGGTGAAATAACTCTATTCATAGAGATAGGCCTGTTCCTCGTGCCACTTCAGCTTAACTCGGGTCTGGCACAGCTCCGAGGTGTAATAACTTAATTCGTAGAGACAGACCTGTTCCTTATGCCGCTTCAGCTTAACTTGGGTCTAGCACAGCTCCGAGGTGCAATAACTCAATTCATAGAGACAGGCCTGTTCCTTGTGCCACTTCAGCTTAACTCGGGTCTAGCACAGCTCCGATATGCAACAACTCATTCATAGAGACAGGCCTGTTCCTTATGCCGCTTTTAGCTTAACTCGGGTCTAGCACAGCTCCGAGGTGCAATAACTCAATTCATAGAGACAGGCCTGTTCCTCATGCCGCTTCAGCTTAACTCGGGTCTAGCACAGCTCCGAGGTGCAATAACTCTATTCATAGAGACAGGCCTGTTCCTCGTGCCACTTCAGCTTAACTCGGGTCTGGCACAGCTCCGAGGTGTAATAACTTAATTCGTAGAGACAGACCTGTTCCTTATGCCGCTTCAGCTTAACACGGGTCTAGCACAGCTCCGAGGTGCAATAACTCAATTCATAGAGACAGGCCTGTTCCTCGTGCCATTTCAGCTTAACTCGGGTCTAGCACAGCTCCGATGCGCAATAACTCAATTCATAGAGACAGGCCTGTTCCTCATGCCGCTTCAGCTTAACTCGGGTCTAGTACAGCCCCCCTCTTAGCACGAAATGTAACTTACCGGTTTATTTACTTTTTCCAGCAAACAGTGTTCAGGGCAAAAATAATCCTCATTCATGTCTAAATAAAATATGTTTTGTATATCTTATTTTGATAGGATAAAGGGTTTTCAAGCTAAGGCTGCATAATCATACCCAAAGGTAGGTATCATGCCTTAGTTACAGGTTTCAAAATGTCATTAATTATTCTGTCTGAAAACATGGAATAAATATTTTTTTAGAAGAATCTTTTCGTTTTTTAATGTTTTAATGTTATTACCTTAGAGTATTTAAGACTGGCGACGCCATTGATAAACTTACCCTTTTGCCAAAGATATAGGAGAAAAATCTTCCACGTTATTAAAATCTACTACATTAATCGATTATCCGTCAGTCTCGAAATCGGTCTCGACGTGTGAAGAGGATTCCATCAGAATGTCTTTTATGTGCTGTCAGCGTGACCACTTTTAGTAGTTTCCTACTTTTTAGGTAGTTTTGAGGGAAAAATTTCAAGCTTTTAGTAGAAGAAAATAAGTTAGTAGTTTTTAGTAGTTTATAGCAATCCACAATTGGCTACTACTATAGCAACAAAAAGTTGAAATATCAACTTATATCTAATTTTGCAAAGCAAATGCTGTGCTTGCCAGTTTCAAATGCCAAATGCGAACGGATTTTTTCCGCGGTGAATAGAATCAAAACTAAGGATCGTAACAGATTTCACAATGAAAATGTTTCGTTACTTTTACATGCAAAAGAAGGAATCCTTGAAGCAGGCAGCTGCACAAAATTTGACTCTGATCAGAATATGGTAAGGGTAATGAAAAATGAGAAACTTTTATAGAAGAATATAAAAAAAATTGATGATTATAACGACGATAGCGATAGCGCCGCCAGCGACTAAGTGTACCGTAAGGTAAGATTCGTAAGTAAATAAATAAAAAATATATTCTTTAAATTTGTTTCTTGTTCATTTATGTGTATACTTTCACGTACATCAGCCGTCACATAAAATGAAATGTATTTTTATTATTTATTCATGTGACGAGTCTGACATACTTAAATGTCGGACATATAGCATTCGTCCCTCTCGCACTTACATACTTTCTACTAAGGGCCTAATGCAACATGTCCCACATATACGCGATCACCCTAGCTAGGGAGCTAGCACGATAGGATACCTATAATGACACGTTTTATGGCCAAAATGTACTAAATTTACTAGCTCTAGTCTACAAGGCTGGTCCCATACACAATTTTTAATTTACTATACCGCAACAATTTTACCTGAAGGCGCATCTCTATGGGGTCGGTTACACAGTGATTATTATCACACGATACACTCATATCACAATACGTATTGATCGTGTATTCATGAATATTAAAGCAAAATGCATGCATATTTCAATACCACTATAATATTGACACCCCAGTATTGAGATAATAATAACCGTGTAACTGAGCCCTATGGGAGATCATAGCAATACTGCAAGTAATGAGATATGATGACCTTGGTTGTCTCGCTCTATTTCGAAGCTTGTGGATGCGCCTTTATAAAGCTGTCACTATGCACGATTGAGTGTTTTACTGACATTCTTTCCCTCTCGCACTCACTAACTCACTAGCAAAGGACGAATGCTTCTTCCGAACTACGATATACAAGATTTATACACAAATAATTGCGATTTAAACACAATCAAGCTTGATTTAGTTAGTCTAGTAGTTTCTAGTAGGTTATGAAATTCATTTGGTATTTTTAGTAGTTTTCTGACCACTCTTTTAGTAGGAACGCCGATTATAAAGTAGTCACGCTGTGTGCTGTATTCCGGTGCAAAAGTTTTAATTTATTAAATTTACTAAAAGATCAATTATTATGTCACATGCAACTATATTTTCGCTTTAATTATAATTTACCTGCACGAATAAAGCTTTAATTCAAACTGTAAATCGACCATCGATTACAACGTCGATTTAAAAATAATCTTACTCGACGCTTCACGCTGGACCGCTATTTTGACGTGAAATGCCACCGTATACCTGAACGTAATAACGACTGTCGATGAGAATTTCTATGAAAAGTGATCCTTAGCGACATTGGTCAATTTAACCATCCGATAATGGACTTAGTATAAACGCTAGTTAGGTCGAATTTTATTGCTTAAGTTTGGTGTTTTTTGTGCGCGTGCGTGATTTAGTGGAGGTGCGTAGTAATGGGAGAATGTTTTGGTAAGTGTGAGTATCTTCTTTAGGCTTAGGCTGAATCCCAATTTCCAATTTTTATTGAAATATAAACTTTTTTTAAAGGTACAAGTGTTTAGAGGATCAATTTCTTGGAAGGTGCACTGTCTCCAAAAGTGCACACTCCAATTGGTACACTTTCTCAGATGATATAATATTATCTCAGAAGGTTCGCTTGCCCAAAAAGTGCACTTTTTCAGATGGTCCATTTTTCCAAAAGAGCCGTTTCAAATCCGTAATCTAAATTAGAACCGAGAATAATGTTTTTTGAATGCACTTAGCCTTGTGGGGGGCGTATGGATAGGTCTTTGTATTGATATAATGGTTACTAAAATATTTATATATGTATCAACTTTATTTCTTGGGCGTTTTTCAAATAATTTGTAAATGGAAAAATTTAGCTGCCCCCACAGATTAAAACATATTTTGAAATGGATAACTTTGTTGCCAATCTGTATTAGCTCATCCTGCATAACTTTCAACAAAGGGAAGGTCCCATATTACTTGACCCATTTTAAATTTTGTCAAGCGGAAGCGACCTCTAACGAAATTATAATAATTAATACATACTTATGACATTATCATTTATATCGTTATTAATTGTACACGTTTAATTCTTTTTTCAAGGGCCAGTATCCCCAAGGTAGGTCACATCAAAATACTTCAAAGATCCACTTTCAAGTGTACCTTTCAGACAACATTTCAGATTTTCACTTTGGCCATTTTATATCCTAGATCGATAGAAAATAACATTTTCAGGTTCACGTGTTTTTTTTTTCTTCTGTAATCCTAATTCTCATTCAAAAATATCTATACTAAAAGTAGCGAATTCCAACAGTCGTAAGTAAATTATGGCGTCATTACTATAAATGTTTGACTGTCATTACCTTTGCCACTTACTTTTCTAAAAATAATGATTGTGATGATTATTTTTTATTTTTCGTAAAAAGGACAATTATTGATTTGTTACCGCTAGTTACATTTTTGAAGCAAATATGTAGTAGCTACGTACTTGGAATAAAACAGTTGTAAATCGACAATTCTTTTGTATGGGAATGGATCCGTTTTATCCGAATATCCTGATTCTACCAATTTTAAGATCCGATTTATCCGGATCCTTAAAATCAACGAATCCTGCAAACCCTAGACTAGGGAGCCTTAAGAAGTTCTCAAGCCGCCCGAAGGCCTCTTACTTGGCTTAACGACTGCTCTCATAGACAGCAGCCACGTGCTTTCCAATGCACGAGACCGCTCAACAAATTGAGACCAACTAAATAACAGAACATTTAGATGCAAGTGCGGAAGGTATGTGATGCATTTTGCATAAGTTCCGAGTTGTCTTAGCCCGAGCCGTGAAGCGAGGGACAAGACTCGGGACGAGTGAAAATGACACTTCCGCACGTATATCAAACGACGTTTTTCTTAATACTGTTGCGAAAAAATACCAAAGAAACAAAATAAAACAACAACTAAAAGAGACAAAACAACCTGGTGTATATTTAGCGTAGTTTACATACAATTTATCGCATACATCGCACATATCACATGAATATTATTAAAACAATACAAGTAATTACGAAATTAAACCTTGAATGAAAGAGGCGGGAATTAAATAATCGGCTTAACTTTTTTCAACATGCCATGATTCATGCTAGCATCCAGCCAAATCAAAAACTATTTTGGAAGTGGTTTTATTTCACATGATATTTTAATGACAGGTTATAGAAACATTGAACATTTGTCATTTTGAAATTTATAATTAATTTATATTTGATTTTCGATAACCCTTTAATTTGTCTAATATGCAATTTTAATGTTTTAAATATAATAGAAGTAAAGTTTTAATGCCAACTTCTTAATTAAATAAATAAGTAAACTGATGGAACCTAAATATCATACATATCATGCTTGGACGAACAGTAAATTAAAAAGAAATGGAAAAGTAAAAAGCACCAGTGCGAGAAATCCAACTACAGCTACATAAAGTACCACTTTTTGAGCAACTGTATAAAAAATAACATTTATCTATTCTTAAACTAAAAATTGCTTTTTATTAATGCTCGACCAGAAATATATGACCATTGACAAGAGGGCGCTATTATTCTAATTTACATAGCGTTTTCCACACCTCCTGGTTATGGTGATGAAAGCATCCCGTGACATTTACACCAGGAAAAATCGTACGCTGTTCATTCGAGCTATTTCATAGTCCTATTTGAAATTTCAGATAGTAATCAATGCCCAGGTTTTCTTTGATTAAACGGAAAAACGTTACGTATGTTTGTCCGTTTTAAAAGGCAGAAGGCGGAAAATAATTGGAATAATGTTAGTCACTTTTTCGCTGGATTTGAAGTGCAAATTTATGGTCAGCAATTAACGGTTTTGCAAAGACGGATCCTCGTCGGAGGCATTATACAATTTAAATAATTATAATTACAACTGAATTCGTAGTCACGTCCACTTTAACGTGTCGTGTCAATTGTAAACAAGAGAAATAATATGATGGCATAATTGTCGGCAAGGAGGTTTCAAATTTCGATAACATATTATAATAATGACTACCGCTTTAACTTAAAATAGCTAACAATATACTTATTTGAAATATTTTAAAGACTCCGATCCCAAATCACATGTGAATTAACTTTATTCATTCGACCTTACTTGTAACGTTAGATACTAACGCTTTCTCTATTTTGTTCCATGAGACAACACGTAATTTTCGTGTACAGATATTTTTTAACATAGAAAAAAGTCATGTTAGTGTACTATACAGCTGCAACGTAAGTAATAGTTCATTACGAGAGTACAAAGAGTTTTTCCTACACTTTGAGATTTAAATCTCATTTTCCGAAAAATGTGCCTAGACATGTTTTTTCGAATCTATCTCATTAGATTCATTCAGTAGATCCACTGTGTATCTAATGAGATTTTTTTTTACCGCTAGATACATTGCAATTCATAATGGATCTATTGGGATGTTTTCTTTCATTAGATACATTTTAGCCGGGGTCTGTGAGGAATGGATCTAGTGAGAGTTTATTTCTCATTAGATTGAAATCTAAAATGGATCTAGTGAGAAGTTAACAATTTTTTTTTATTATTTATCATTGCATTAATATTTTTTTGTTTTTATTTTTTATTTTATTCCTAATTTAATTCTACTAAATTAATAAAATAATGAGAAAGATTGTATGTGTAGACATTAAGTCTTCAATCACACTAAACAGTCGATGTACCTACAGTCTAGATTAAAATATATGCAAACCTACCCAAATACCTACACTTTTCTTATTAATATTTTTTCTCTAAAATTATTTCAACTCAATTTTATATTGCATAAAAGATAAAAAGTAATTAAGTTTGATCACGTCGTACTCTTTACTTTGCTTTTTCATTTATGATTCTTACCTACAGTATAAATGTACACTGTAAAAAAGGACCTCCCGTAGGTATTCGATCGAGAAAATGATAAAATCACAGATTTCATCTACTGAAATTAAGGCGTATCCATTTATTTGGAATTTAGGAAGAATAAATTGAACAGTCGGGTAGAATAGATCTTATGAGAAATACTTCTTGACCGATCCTTTATTCATAATAGGAATGGATCTAATGAGAAATAACTCTCACTAGATCTATAATGTATCTCGGGAAATAGATCTAGTGGGAAAAAATGCTTACTAGATCCACAGTCTTCAGAAGTAATAGATCTAATGAGAAATAACTCTCACTAGATCTATAATGTATCTCGGGCAATAGATCTAGTGGGAATAAATGCTTACTAGATCCACAGTATTCAGAAGTAATAGATCTAATGAGAAATAACTCTCACTAGATCTATAATGTATCTCGGGAAATAGATCTAGTGGGAATAAATGCTTACGAGATCCACAGTTCTCAGAAATAATAGATCTAATGAGAAATAACTCTCACTAGATCCCTGATAAATTGTAATCCAATAGATCCAATGAGAAAAACACTGTCACTAGATCCATCATGTATGTCACAAAAACGATCTAGTGAGAATAAACTCTTACTAGATCCTGTCATGAGAAACTAGATCCTAGATCTACAATTCTATAATAAGATAGGAATTACAAGCTTTGTATGAATTTGGTTGAATGCTTCATAATTTCAATTAATTATAATAAGTTTTTTCGGTATTTGTTTGATTAGCTCACAAGGAAACGACCCCGAGCGACGGACACAAATAGATGTCCTTGCCTTTTGCTTACTTCTGTTTAAATAATATACAATAAAGAATAATACACTTCTTTTTAATCCTAGCTAGTATAATGGCCGGATTTAGACTACCTAATTAATCAGGTAAGAAGGATTTCAAATATTGAATATAAAAGTCGATTAGAGTAGACCTACTGTAAATAGGATATGTATTTTATTCTTAACTGCAAGTAACATTATGTCTACTAAAAGTACCATTCAAATAACCGTGGGATATTTTCTACTAAAATAATAATCCAGTCAAGGGCTCAGATTATTAAGTTATTTTCCTCTTTTCGCTTCTTAAAAAATGTTAACTTCTGTATGCGCTCCTTAATCAATATTAACTTATTATTCAACGGGTGTCAACCGAGCCGTATACTAAGAACCGATCATTTTTTATGTTATATAACTTGTATATTACATGAAAATTATGCCATATTATGGTTATAATAAATATTTGAAAATTACATATACAAAACGTTTATTATATAAAATAAGTGACTAAATAGTTTGTAATAATATAAAGTGTTATTATACTGAATGAAAATATATAATTTATTTTTATACCCCACACTTTTTAAACACCCTTGAGTTCAAACCTCGGCTGGGATTATTCCCAAAAAAAAACTTATGTACGACTCACTCGGTTTTAAAATAAACTTATGTACGAAATATCATTTGATATTTAGCAGTAAAATTGTCACTAAATATTTAATGGATCTGGGAAAATAGATCTATTGGAAATAAAAATCTCGTAAGATCCATTATTGATGATCTAATGCTAATAAATTCTCATAAGATCCACACTTGGTCAGTAAATGTATCTAGAGAGGATAAATTTCTCATCTGATCTATTTTATATAATCTAATGAGAAATAAACTCTCACTAGATCCATTCCTCACAGCCCCCGGCTAAAATGTATCTAATGAAAGAAAACATCCCAATAGATCCATTATGAATGGCAATGTATCTAGCGGTAAAAAAAAAATCTCATTAGATACACAGTGGATCTACTGAATGGATCTAATGAGATAGATTCGTTTTTTCCGTGTACCCCTCTAATCAAATTAAACGCTGTCGTTGCTGTTGTGAACTTTCCAATATATATATTTTTTAACGTGTCGATCCAGCAACAACCAGTGAGAATTTCAAAACGTGTGTTAACACTAAATTGAATATCTGCATAAGAAAGCACTTGGATTATGTAAGAATGCTGCTCTTTCAATACGATTCGTATTTTATTTGTTAAAAATACGAGTGCTCGCCTGCTGGCTGCGAGCAAATGTTTGTGCTTGCGCATACCTTTCATTTTTGAAAGCACAATGTGTATTCAGTAAAGGCCATAATCAGGTTTCCATAGTAAGTCGGCTCTACATCAATGGGCTCTTGTTTTTTGTGAGTACCTCTTATAGTGAAGAATATTTTTGCAGAGTATGAATATCATATTTATTATATATAGTTTTGACTTTTATATTTTTTATTATCTCCCCATATCTGCAGACGAGGAGCGGGGCGCGCACGCCGGCGCTACGCGCCTTTGCTCCTAGGGCCGTAGTGGACCAGGTGGTAGGGTCGGGGGACCCTAGCCATCCATGAAGTCCATGTGACTAAAGCGCCCCGAAATTGTCCCGGGGCGCTCTCTCTGGCCAGGCCCTCCCTGGAAGCTATATCGTCGGACAATCGTTGGGGGTTTAGTGGGTAGTCTGGGCCCTCTGCCCTCTCAACGTAAAAGAAAAGGTATTGTCGGTAAAAAAAATGCAGTCGGTTATTGATATTGTGGCCTTATCTTGCAGAGTCTGTACTGCGTGTGCTCTTGATCTGATGAAATATAACAAAATCATTATATGTAATCAATTATTGGAAATTTGGATCACTTATGAAAAACCTATCCGGTGATTTTGTTAGAACAATAAAAAGCGTTTTAGCCTTTTAGTAAAAAAACCATATCGCTGTCGTTGGTTAATTATGAAATGTGCAGCATGAAAGTTTATTTTTACAGAGTTACCGGGGCATTTTTAATTATTTCTGTTCGGTTATTTTGTTTCTTTTGCAGTCCGTAGCAATTTTTGTGTAGTGTGATTTGCATATTTATTCACACTGGAAGCTCAAACTTTAATATTTTCGTCAGATCTCTGAATCAGCCTTGCCTTAAATGACGATCTTGGGAACTTCCACCAGTAGCTTTGACACTGTAGGTAACACTAATAATTGAAATACTTCACGATTCACAACCAGCCATTCTCGGTTTTACTCGAGAACGTGCGATGACAGATGCCGTTTTTGCACTTATGAGACATGTGAAGCGAATGATGCATGGAATAGTCTGAACTAAGCATTTAGGAAAAATTAAAAAATATATATTTTCTTCAGGTCCTGCTGTTAGTAGGTTACTAACGTAGTCCAATTTGCCTAGGATTAAAGCGCAGTCGCGCTGCGAGTATTACCTACTCTAATTACTAGTAATGATCGAAGAGCCAAAAAGTGTTCACACGATTTCCCGGGAGGGTCCACCCCCAGCACATTAAGACTGTAAAATAGAAGTACAGAGCCTACTAAAAAATCCGGACAACTACAAGTCTGACTCGGCCACCGAGGATTCCGTAAAAATTTGTAGGTATTAATTACGTACTTTAAAGATTTTATTATTTAATAACAAATAAATAGTCTCAGAATTTAACAATATATTTATTATTTACAAGCGGTAATAATAGTTAAATAACAATAATTTAAATAGTATTAACACTCTAAAACAGGCCCTCGGGGCATTGTACCGAGGACGCTGGCGGCATTACCTCGCTGTATCGCAATGCTGATACGTGGTGCGCGAGGAAGTCGCCAGCTCTTCGGTCACCAATTACGACAACCAAACGCTTCGCGATTTCCGTAAATAATTTGAGCGCGCTAGGACCCCGTGGACCAACGTTTTGGCACCATTCTTACCTGTACTAGAAATATAAGACGATATTACTTGCCAAATTTCATAGTTCTAGGGCAACGGAAAGTACCTATCCTATAAATTTAGATTCCCTTGAGTGTCGAAATTGGAAGAAGGTACGGAACCCTAAAAAGAACACACAACTGATTTTTTAATTCCTTGGCATTGGCACTAAATCAATATACGTTATATTTTCTAAATCAACGTACGCAGATAGCCTATTTTTTAAAAGAGAAGATTTAACATCTGTCGTCCTACATATTTCGCAACAAATTTGTTAATAATAGTATTTATTGGGATCAGAAAAAGAGATGAATTATCTGTTTATCCGATAAACAGAACTTTTGCTATCCAATTAAACTGAATTTGGCCAATGTAAATATGTGAATGCAGTATGTACAATCATCTGATTGTATTTATAAGCAGTAGCATGAAATATTATTTTTTTCAGGCTGCCACTGAAACATTTCAAGTACCTAGTAATTACCAAGACTAGAACTTATTTTACCTCTACTTTCAGTTAAAAAGGTTATTAGAATAGTATCGATAAGCCACCTACCTAGTCCACACGGCCTAACTCTACTAGCCCGCTCTACATTTTTTTTAATTACATGTCGTTTCTTACCTTTGCTGGTATATTAGGGATGACTCATGTTACAATTTATAATTTTTAGTGTTTAGTTATTTATAGTTATTTTTAGTTACGTAATTTATAATTCCTTTCTTAATATGTATTATTATATCTATATTTGTTAATATTTTAAACAAATATATGCATAGAAAGCTATCAAATTATCACAATATCCGTAGCATCCTTTAAAATCAATATTAAAACATATCTAATCAACTCACAAATTGCTAATGTATAAGCGGACACTCCATATATACTAAGTACCATATATGACAATGTTGTATCATCTAAATATTTTAGTTTAACCAAATCTGTAGCTAATTTCCAAATATTTGAAATCATTGACCAGCGATCTCTCCTTCTTCTGCGTCATTAAGTTAAGCTGGGTAGTTTAGTTAAGATATGTTATTAGTTAAGTTTATCTTTGTATCTCTCTTAGGGTGCCCTGAAAACCAGTGCCTTAGCATATATTACTATTGGCATATGCTGACTGGTATCCTCTTTGGTGTTTAATTTAGTGTTTATTTCATCTTATTTCATTTTTGTGTATTGTGTAATGATTTAACACCAAATAAATATTTATTTATTTCTTTCTTTCAATAAATTAAATTAAAATTATAAAAATATGTGGGACTATAAAGATTGGCAAAAATTATGTTTTTTGTTTATTATTTGTAAATTGAAAATTACCATTACAATTTTCATGTTTCAATAAAAAAGAAATTGTATGGCGACTATGTACATAAACGCAATATTTCACGACAAAAACGGCAAATTTCCCTTTATTCCATGCAACAATAGTACTTAAGAGGCTCTGTACGGAGTGTTGTCAGTTTTCGTTAGCTATGCTGTACTTTGCCTCTCATTTTCGTCTTTAATACGAACAGGCATAAATTAAATTAGTTTAAAGCCAAAAAAACAATTCAATTCAATTAGTTGGTCCCATTTATGAGATTTCGCTTAAAAACTGTCTTGCCCAAACAAAAGGTCGTAAGTGCCGTGAATTCCCTATGAAGATACGACTTTTTTAGATTCAATGTATTGGATAGTGATTTTAAATGTGGACTTGTAGGTGTTGGTACGGAACCCTTCATTGTGCGTGGTCCGACAAGCACTTGGCCGTTTTTTTTTTAATATAACAATGCGTGGGAGAGGGATTAAACTTAGAAGTCTGAGAGTATAAGTCATAGATATACCCAAACTTTTTTGGTTTACCGCCTACTTAGGCATGATAAAAACTTAGACAAAGTGAGTCTCGTTCGGCTCATTTTTCAGCGTAATATGATCAACTTAAAAACAATCTTGCAACTCACAACATAAGATTAAATTTTATTTGTTAAGGGTTTGGAAGATCCCAGTCATGATATATAGGTACGTAACCTAAGCGTCACCCTAAGGCTACCCGCTTAGTGCGTACATACACAAACACATAGGTACACACGTTAGGGTTCAACTGGAGGTGACCTCAACAAGAGTTGGGTACAGGAACAACCAAACAAGGTTGAAGTAAGGCAAGGAAGAAGCAAGGGCTGAAAGTATTTATTTAAAAATATAAAAATAAAGCACCTGTAACAAAGCAGACTGGTACTGGAACGTTATATTAAAATATACGGGTCATTATACTTTTTCACACCTGCTATTCAGAAAAGAGTTATTGTTGCCCTCGAATGAGGGATCAAAGATGTACTTTTCTTCCCTCATTTGAGAGCAACAATGACTCTTTTCATCATAGAAGGTGTGAAAAGCAGTATGTGACACTGTAGTAAAATCATTTGTAAGATATTTCATGTTTTTAGCAGCGAGCCTCATAGACGGTGTGAAAAGCAATATGTGTCACACGGTAGCAAAATTATTTCCGTCTTGGGCGTAAACACTTGAATCCCTCGCTACGCTCAAGATTCTACTTTAGAATCCCTCGCTACGCTCAGGATTCTATTGTAGAATCTTTCGCTTCACTCAGGATTCAATATACCGCCCTCGCCTTAAATATATCATTTTGCTCCCTTGAGACACAATCTACTATTTCATGACCATTTTTCTATTACAAAAAAATATGATATGTATTGAATTAGTGTACAAAAATATGATATCGAAATAGTACCTGAACCTATTAACAGCGTTACAATTATCCTGCTAATGTTATAAATGCGAAAGTTTAGATGTTTGATGTTTAGATATTTGGATATTTGTTACTTATTCACGCAAAAGATGATGAAACGAAGTATACAACGAGTTCATAGCCTGCATCAACATAAAGCATACTTTTATCCCGAAAATCATCCCTCGAAAGAATGAAATAGGGAGTGGAAGTTTACGCGAACGAAGTCGTGGGCAAAAGCTAGTAATATAATATATGTACATATAACGTTTTTTGGGTATTGCTTTTCGCAAAATAACATCAGCGCGATATGTGTGCATAGTTCTGAAATATTTGGGATACAGAATTTAATTAAAAGCGTTTGCACAGTAACATTGTTTTACATTGGTGGGGATTTTATGCTATTAATTCCACATTTAGCCTAACAGTTTCCTGACAACATGATAATTACACAATATACACATGCACATGTAGTATTAAGAATCCGTATACGATGTTTCGCGATTTGGGTCCATATTGGCTCACATAACATTACTTGTCATATTATTTTTCATAATAACGCTTTTTGATCATAGTAGTCATTTGTCATAATTTTTTTGCCTACAAATTTGTTGTATATACATCTGTATTACCAACATCATTACTCATAATTATATTTAGGCAGATTTTTTAACAACATAATGTCATTTCCAACTATTCATCACAACTCATAATGATTTTTAAAATAAACTTAAAAAAAAAAAAAAAAAAAATTAAATAAACTTAATAATTATAAACTTATATTGTATATCGGCTGTCAATGTATGCGCTGAATTACAACATGTAAATTTGATTGTCAATAAATCATCTATTATGTCGATTATCCCCGCAACGTTTTTATTTTTCATGTACCTAGCTTATTAAGCGATTTCGGCCCGCCAAGGAGTCGACGGAGCCCCGCTTCGCGGGGCTCCTTTTTCCGCTCTGAGGAACAAAAGACACCTAACACTCCTCCTCGCTTCGCTCGTCGTCGTACCTATCCCGACTCTGGGACTGTATTTCTATTTTGATAGCAAGTTGAATGTGGTGTGGAAGATACCTGACAGTTTATAAATAAAACCAGGTAAAGTTTAAAATAAATATTGTATAAATTTTTATTACTAATTTGTCGTTGTTAAAAAATAAATATGATTTAAAATTTTATTATTTAAAATCGTTATATTTTAAAAATAAATGAAAATTAACATTAGTATTACAGATATTTATTATGATTGACATTATTAACATGAATGATTCAGTGTTACGATAGTTATGCGCAAAGACAAGTTATAAGTAATGATCATTATGATATAAAATTATATAACAAACATTTTCGGACTTCCAATAATCGAAGTAGCAATTTTATGTGAACTTTGGCGCACCCTCGCGATTTTGCAATTTTTGTTAAGTTCCTTCAAATAGCGAAACCGTATTAATACCAGTTTTAATGCATTATAACGATAAATTATAGATTAAATAAGTATCCCATTTAAAAGCGAAACAATTTAGAATCAAACTCACAATCTCTAACTCCCAATCCTACGTTTGTTTCAATAATACCTATTATTCATTTAAGGGGGGAGGTTAAAAAATGACAAGTATAAACATTTAATTTGACGTCAACCTGATATGAAAAGCAATGTGTAGCAATGTGTTATATTGACGGTCTTCTAAGGAATAAAAGAAGCACTTTTTTCAACTTTTAATTTTTATTCCATTTTAAGTAAATATATTTAACGCTTCACTGTTTTAAGAGAGGCAGGACACAGCGGAATGTTACGCTGTCCTAGTGCGGTTTGGGGGGACTTCACATACATGTTCGATTTTATCCACAGATACAATACAGTTTCCTAACAATGTTTGCCTTCTCCAAAACGCTAACGGTAAATATCAAATGATATCCCGTACATACGTTCCGAAAATCTCATTAGTATGAACCGGCATTCAAACCCACGACCGATACTTGACAGCTGCATGCTTGAACCACACGTCCAATGTACCCTGCCCTAACCATGATCGTCTAGTGGTTAGGTTAGGGTCCGATGTAGTATTAATACCTAAGTTATTATACATATATCTTTATCTTTCCTCAACCAAAAAAGCTTGACACTGCATAATACTCGCGGTCAAATAATACGGGTCAGTGCGAAACCCTAAAATATCTCCTAAAATAACAGAGCTAGCGGCATAATTGAAACTATATATTATAGATCTTTTTATAGTTAATGACACAACACCAAAGGTTTGAAACGTTATTCATTTGTTCATTAAAATTACAAAGGAAAACTAAATGTCTACTTTTACGTAGAAAAATTAACCTCACATGGGTACGAAACAAAAAAAAACTAAATTAATACTTCGTATTGCTTCTACGGGCTCTTACAGCTTTCAGTCGATTGGGCATGCTGTCTAATAGTTTCTTATGCGATGATCCGGGATATTGGTTCATGTTCCACTAATTCATGTTTCAGCTCTCTAAGAAATATGACAAAATTAAAGATTATTGGTGCGTATTTAACACGAATTGAGGCATCCCTTTAAGTTGGTAAATGACCCTGCGCACGAAGCCCTGGATTCAAATCCAGATAAGGAATTCTTTTTTTTCTGATCGCAAAGCTCAATCGTCCTGGATCTTAAATGATTTTTAAGACTCAGGAATCTCCCTAAACGTTTTCCGCTAGTGGCGTATTAGTATCAAAACATAAACCTTACCGATATTATTGCTGGACTATATATATATATATATATATATATATACCTATTCATTCCCTTTAAATTGTTGTATTGCTGTCTAAACAGACAGCAATACTAACACATTTAACATAAAGTTTAAAAAAATGTTAGCGAAAATGTATCGGCGAGCGGTCAAATTCATTTAAAAACTTTAATGAGAAGCATACAATAGTAATTAATTACAGAGTACACTAGTTCGCCTCGTGCTTGATCGCCTAACCCAATTACCAGACCGGAGACGTCCCGTTGGACGCAAAGCGACGTTGATGGGAGTGGTCAACAGTTGCACTTTGTGCGTCCATGTCGCGCCAAAGGGTGGCATAATACACTCAAGAGCAAAAACAATGAGTACACTTTCTATGGGAATTCAATACAAACTGTACCCATTATTTCTGCTCTTTAGTGTGTACTCAACTATAGCATCGACGTAATTTTATTATTTAGTTTGTCATGAGTTCCAAGCCAACGTCGATAGATTGCTTCCAGTATCCGGTTGTGTAGATTTACGTATGTTATTTTATTTCATTCCGGTAATATGTTATTTATCACTGATTTCCAAAAGCATCAAAATATTAAAAGTTAATACAAGTCAAAGAAAAAGTAATGATTTTTTTACATATTCGATTGATCTCTTGTATAACACTATCTACTGACTATTTCTTCCCCTTGGTGGATAAATTCTGCACGTTAGGTTATAAACTCCTTAACTTTCAGTGACTCACTCAAAATTTACTCAAACGTTCTTACGTCCCAAAGTTACAACCTTACAAAGTTTCTTATTTATATAAATATATTAACAAGTGAAATGGGCCCTCTTGTCCATGAAAGGAGGTATGTGTCCTAAAGTAGGACGTAATAGGCGGATAATGAAACAAAATGGGTATGATTTATCAATACCTATGTATATATCTGGACGATTTGCTTACTATTATTAACTTTAGGCACTGAAATGCGGTAAACATTCACATTCACATGAGTGACTTTGGTTCTGAATCAAACGCGATTTGATTACCAAGCGAATTCCTTGCCCCCTGGTAATGCTAGTGTCATTTTTTATAGCCTCCACCATTTGATTCGTTATGAAGCTATATTAGGTTTCCTGTAGCAGAGGCATAAATATTGATCAAATGCTTATCTACCTTAAGAGTCATAGTTTTTCAAAAGCCTAACTCTCTGACAATCCGAATCGTGACACTAATCACGTCACTGTCGACGACACACTCACACTTACGTCCGCATACCATCCATAGGCTGATGCCGTAGGTCGTGTCACCCACACTACTAACCGATGTACCGGATTGCGGATAACCGGCGCAGTCTATTATTGTCTCATGGTACGACACGTACTATCGTGTACAGGATATGCCTGGCAAAGATTACGTACCGGGCGACATAAGTGTAGGCACTTATTATGTACCTACCTACGTTATGTCGCTCGATATGTAATTGAACCCCTTTAAGTAATTATATTATAACCTGCTTGCCTGCAACTAACCGCATATCTAGTAGCCTAGAAACTGGCCAATGAACTTGTCAGTGGGTCGTGGCGTAAATTCAATATTTTTAAAGAGGTAGACCATCTTTAAAAAATAAGCACTGATAGTACGTATAATTAGGTCAAGTCGGTGGCAGAGGATGTCTGTCGTTTATAATATAGTACATATGGTGACACAGTGTGCAATTGAGCATATGCTACTATACATTTAAAAAAAAAATTGTTTGTATATACGGTTTACTCGAGTAAACTATATTATAAACGACAGATATCCTCTGCCACCGACTTAACCTAATTACATGTACTATCAGTGCTTATTTTTTAAAGAAGGTTTACCACTTTAATTTTTTTTTAATGTATAGGTTATACACAACAGCGATTCTCCCTATTGGCATTTCTACCCTAACACATTTATTCACAGTAGCAATTCACTCACCACACTCGTTATCCTACAGAGTCCACATTTTTACCCGAAAGTTTTTCTTCCTATTCGTAATTGTACACAATCTTCTTTGTCCACAATATTAGCAATTCACCACCATGTCACTGCTCAAGTTTGAGACTTACAAAAGTTTAAAACTTGACCTACTTAATATCGGCTGTTCGGTTAAATCCTATAACTTCTTAGAAATAAGAATAACTCTACATCCCATACACATAGTTCTATTTTCAAAACTCTTACGCGAACTTATCAGATTTGACCGCATACCCCTCGATATCACTCCCTTTGCATTGAAAATCAATATCTTAGGATACCAGGCCCCTATTTCACCAAGTTGACATATGTAGGCTGCCAAATCGACAATTTTCATGGGAAAACTGTTTCACCAACTACAATTGTAATGTTTTTTGACAATTGTCGCGCCTGTCAGCTTTGGTGAAATAGGGGGCAGGGTCTGTAATTACGATTCCGCGGTCAGATTCAAAAAAGTGGCCGCCATTTCGAAATCTTTTGTTTTCTGACTAGATTACATTCAAAATCGATATCACCGCCACTCGTCCCGGTCGCTGAGCTAATCTTATTCAGAAGTGCTCCGAAAATATAATCAGTTGGTGGACGATAGATATAGTTTTCGTTTTCCTAAAACTGGTTACCTACCATTATTACCATTACAACTCAACATGCCTAAATAGTTAAAAATCCCTATAGAAGCATTATCAATCAATGTTAAAATGACGTCAATAAGTTATTGACAGTTTAAATATAATTTACGAGTAATTTTGATATTTCATTCACGACGGAGTAATATGAAGTGAAGGAGAAAAAAAAGGATTATGATGAAAGTACTTTATTACCATTTAAGGCATATTACCAATATTAATCGGAATCATGGATATGAAACATTATTTTGAGACTCTTCTTCAACTTATTATTGCAGGGCTTATATTGAGGGGTATTAATAGCTTTAAGAGTATGCTAAGCAAACTGTAAGGGAGTATCGACCATTGTACGAGAATAATCCAGCAGAGCCCGATTGAAACGAAAGGATGCGCCTGCTCGCTCCCGTCTTTGGCTTGCATTTGCCGTGCGGAGATTCATAGAGGTGTCTGTCGTCAATAGATATAAATAAAATGCGGACAGAAGACGGCGGAGATTTCGGCCATCTTACTAGTCGCAATCATTTAGCGTTTGTGCCACAAATATTTTTATGTATGTCTTAGGTCTACCGGCAACATTTGATATTATCATCATCCTCCTAGCGTTATCCTAGTACAGGTGCTGGGCCTAAAGAATGCCTGGGGTTCGCTACCTAATCCCGTACACGACCCCCGTACACGATCCCGTAGACGTAGGCACTATTTTTTACGGAAATGACTGCCGTCGGACCTTCTAACCCGAGGGGAAACTATCTGGATTAGCCTTGTCAATTGACTGGGCAGTTTGAGTGTTAGACGTTGTCAAGCCGCCCGAAGGCCTCTAACTTGGCTTAACGACTGCTATCATAGACAGCAACGGGATCAATGGCTTAACTTGTGCCTTCCAAAGCACGGGGAAATTGATGAAATTTGATGCAAATGTTCATTAGAGGCCCCGCATTTAAACGTCCTAAAACTTGGACCTGTAAGAACGGCCGCCATCTTGAAAAATGTAGTCCATTCCTAATTTATTAGAATTTTGTTCAAAAACTACGCACGCACTCTATTATTTAAAATAATACTAAAACTCCTTTGTGAACTTTCAGGATAAAATCGTGTTAACTGAAGTAAGCGTGCCGAGTGAAACTTCTCTTTTATTGTGATTAATGGTCCGGGCAGAAAGTTTCACTGCTTATAACCGTAAATATACAGCTTAATATAAACGTATATGTAGTTACTTTGTACGCCAAATGGATTCACAACAGATTTTTGCGAAAAATATGTAAAAATCATTAGTTTATTACCAATAAAACTGAACTGATCATTATTGTGTGTCGTCTAAAATGGAATAGAATAAATTATAGTACCTATATAGTTACATCTATTTATAGACAGCAGATTCACTGTCTGATAACATCGTGTGTAATGTTGGGCATCCCGCTCTTCTCACCACCTCAAAGCACGTGTTCTTTACCTCTAGTTGGGCTATAGCGGTAAATCACGCTCCCTCGTCAGCATCTTGGAGCTCTTGGAAAAACGTCGGCAACGCGCCTACCGCAATCGGGTGAATTGATTAGGAGCGCGCATGCAGAATTCCAACCATACCAAACCTCAAATAGCTATTTGTGTGTATATATATATATATGACCACTTCAAATCAATGTAAATAACTTTCCCACTATATAGTGCCAACTTAACAATTCTACGAATTACTTGGAGGCCACACTGAAAGTTTTGCGTACCTAATTTCTAAACGAAATAATTTCAAACAACAATAATACATCTAAAATATCACCTACCTCCGTGCAGTTAAAATTGTCGCAATGGGATCGTCAAAAAATAAATAAAATCTATTGTTAACGATAAAGTTTTCGGGTTAAAGTTGTGTCTAATACATTGCTGAAGATATATTAGTGAACAGTTTATTAAGTACTTATTTTAATTACCATACCGAAAGACACTCCGCGAAAATAAAGTGTAAATATAAACAGTGAACTACAAACCACCGTCTGTTTAAAGGTTCCCGAAGTGAAACGTCGTAACCGCCGTAATTTTCATGGCGCTTACGCTGTTTTGTGAAGTAATGCAGTTCATGTTATAACAACAAATGTGAAGTTAAGTTGTGTAGATTGAGCAGACCGATTTGAATTTTATGTTAAGACGTTAGACTGCAGTTTTGCTATGAACGTGACGTGTTAGTCGTCGGCTATTCTACCGATTTTAAATTATACAATAATATACACACAATACAATGGCACATGCAATGCAAACCTGGGGATGTTGCTCAAATGAAAAAGTAGAAGATGATCGAGTATAGCAGTTGTAATCTATCTATCATTTAGCATGCTTGACAACCCCAAATCTTAAGAAAAATTCGAAGCTTCCAACTAACTGGAAATGTCATGCATGCACGAATAGTGCGCCAAAACCAGTAAAACAAGACCACACACCACCCGCTCGGATTGTTTCTACGACAAGGGTAAACAAGCGCCCCGCCCTGGCATCGCCTGAGTCCATGCCGTCTATGGGCTCGGAAGAGATGCGTGCAATTTTACAAGAGGTAATTCAGTCACAATTTAGCTCAATCATAAAAGAATTAAACAATAATATGGTGAATATCGTGACCAAGCAGCTGGAACCATTAAAAAAAGCGATGCAAGATATGCATGAATCGATGAACTTTATTAACTCCAGATTTGAGGACATCGAGGCAGAACAAGCTGAAGCAAAGAAGACTGTGAGCGTTCTGCGGGCCGACAATAGAAAGATGAGAACCGAAATTGTGGAATTAAACCTGCAACTTCACAATAACGTGGGATTATAATGTGTGCCTGAAAAAAAGCAAGAGAATCTTGTCTCCATATTGAGTAATTTGGCTACTGTGGTAGGATCCACGTTGAATGAGAGTGGCATAATGAATTGTACTCGCATAGCAAAACCACATAGCGATAGTACGCATCCCAAATCGATTGTGGTGCAACTGGCCTCTTCAAGAGTGCGTAACGAACTTTTAGCTGCGACAATTAAATACAACAAAATAAATTAAACAGCGCGCATCTGGGAATATCTGGTGCAAAGACTCATATGTGGAACCTCGTGGAGCACCTGTCCCCGGCTAACAAACTTATTCACGCCGCGACCAGGAGGAAGGCTAATGAACGCGACTACAAGTACGTGTGGGTGCGCGATGGCAGGATCTACGCAAGGAAAACTGATGACTCGGAGTATATATATCAGATATATGGACAGCTTAAACAAAATAGTATAACTACTATTTCTAGTGTATTATCGCTTATACTAGTTACTACTAAATTTATATTGCATGAAACTTTGAAAATTAATATAATAAAATTCGAACTTAAAATGTATTATCAAAATTGTCGTGGTTTGAGAACAAAAATGCATTCATTCTATTGTATTTGCATTCATTCTATTATATATATTTGCAATAATCAACAATAAAATAACATCCATTAAATATAGTGCACCCGTGCGAAGCCGGGGCGGGTCGCTAGTTACTTATAAATCATGATATAAAAAAAAAAAAAAAAATATCATTTAATCGTGCTTACAGAGACTTGGTTGAACAGTTCTGTACTGAGCAGTGAGCTATTTGACGCGAGATATACAGTGTACAGGAGAGATAGAGAGCAGGCCAGCACGCAACGTGGAAGGGAGGGGAGTGGAGTGCTAATAGCTGTGCAAAAATGTATAAAATCTAAACGCGTCGCCAACAGGGAAAGTAATTTTTCTCAAAAATGGCCCGCAAAGTGAACATTACTCGCTACATATTGGACGGTAAAGTGTATAGTTTAAGGTCAGATCAAAATAAAAAAATAAAAAACATTGCAGGCCGCCTGGAATGTTACATATAAATTCCTTTATTTGTCGAGTTCCAAACTTTTTAAAAAGTGGAAACTGGCTTATTAAAGACGGCACAGGTCGTATTCAGCCAATTGAACTCGTATTTTTCTGTTTGTAAACGCGACGTTTTTGTATGTGTCTCAAAGAGTGCGTTTTCCGATGGGAAAATACACTTGCGATTCTGTTTAAAAAAATAGAAACGGCGGGAAATCTTCAATATTTTCACATTGCGCAACGATATTTAAAGTTATTAAATAAATAATATGAGTTCAAGTGACGAAGAAATGGAGTGTTCGCCTGAGGAATTGAGGTATGAAGCGAATTTAGTAATCAATAATTTGTTTACAGAAAAGTCATAAGAAAAATATATGAAAACCTACGATAATTTTATGAAGTGGCGAGAAGCAAAGAATGTCTCCAACTTTTCAAAAAGCATATTTTTAGCTTATTTCATTATATAAGGACTGCACTATGTCCAATATGACGTTTAATTTTAAGTAATTTGCGGTATCCTCAGTTTGTACATAATAAAACTTAACTTTAATTTTACTCTTTTTTATTCCCCCATTTTTGAGAAAAGCACTATATTAGACTCGGCCGGAATGGCAATTGCAGGCTTCGTATTATAATTAAACGGACTCGCAAGCTCGTCCGTTTAAACAAATACTCAGCCTGCAATTGACTCCTTCCCGGCCACGGCAATAATGTACTATTGAAGACCTCTGGGTTGTGATCGATATTCCGGGAAGTGCCCGTAATAACCTAGCTATTTGTGATTCACATACATGTGTACTGGGAGATTTTAACTTAGGAAACATAGACTGGGGGTTGGTTCACAGTTCAAGTTGTATTTACACTCCGCCAAATACTTGCGAAATATTACTGGATTTCATTCACATGAACCAACTAATACAATGTAATAACACACCTTACTCATCAGGCCGGATACTTGACCTTGTCATGTCAACAGTTTCTACATGTAATGTAACTGAAAGTCAAAACTGTTTGAGAAACATTGATCATTTTCATCCCCCTCTCGAAGTCTACATGAAATTCTCTAAGACATGTACACTTCCCTATAACACTGGATCAGTTAGACCTAACTATCACAAGGCAAATTATGAGCTGATACGCATACAACTTATAAATAATGATTGGGATAGACTCTTCAAAAATATCAATGTCGACGATATGCTTGGGGTTTTGTATGGTGTTCTAGAGAAAGTCACTAAGCAATATGTACCTTTAACCAAAATAGTAAGAAATAGATTTCCATTGTGGTTCGATTATAAAATAAAGAGAGCATCTAATGAAAAACAAAAAATTAGAATCCGTTATAAAAAATACAAAAATCCATTGGACGTCTTAGAGTTAAAACTAATTAGTAAAAGTTTAAACAAATTAGCAATCACAAGATACAATGATTACATACACAGAACAGAAAGTAAACTTAATGAAAATCCCAAGTTCTTTTGGTCGTATAAAAAATCCAAGCGAGGGGGTACAAGTGTATACCCAGCTACTATGACAGACGGTACAGTAACTACCTCTAATAGTACAGAAATATGTGAAATTTTTGCTTCACATTTATCCGCAGTCTACACTAAGGCAGATCAAAACGGTAACGATGTTGAAATAAGCCAGTCTTTACAACATTTAATGGATAACAGTGAATTTTTTGTTGCCCCTATCATTGATGATGACTCACTGCTATATAAATTAAAAACCATTGATCGAAAAAAAGGTGCAGGCCTAGATGGGATACCGCCAATATTTATTTCCTCTTGTGCATCAGAGTTAGTTCGACCTCTTAGTATAATTTTTAACAAATCATTGGCAACAGGGGTCTTCCCATATCTTTGGAAGACCGCAAAGGTAGTGCCTGTTTACAAATCAGGCCATGATACCAGGGTCTCTAACTACAGGCCATCTGTGTTTGCCAAGATCCTCGAGTCCCTTATTTGTCCACATGTTCAAAAGCATCTAAAACTGTATTTAAGACTCTTCCAGCATGGATTTGTTGGCTCCAGATCTACATCAACTAACTTAGTGGCTTTTACGGTATCTAATGCAGTAGATTCTGGCAAGCAGATGGATGTCATATACACAGACTTTAGTAAGGCCTTTGACAAACTTAGTAACAAAATATTATTACAGAAAATATCAGCATATGGATATGGAACTATACTACCTTGGTTAGAGTCTTACTTAAAGGATAGGTCATTTTTTGTAATAGTTAATCGTTTTCAATCACAGTCACATGTCACAACGTCAGGAGTGCCGCAAGGATCTCAATTGGGATTGGGACCAATTCTGTTCAATATATTTATAAACGACATTCCTGACTGCTTTAGCCATTCGAAAATATTTATATACGCTGATAACCTTAAGTTCACTCGTGCTATTGATACTAATAGTGACATCGACCTCCTGTAGACTGATTTAAGAAGACTTGTCGACTGGTGTGAGAATAATCAAATGGTATTGTAAAAAAATGTGCACAGTTTAAGATTTCAAGGAAACACAATACAATAAAATCCGCTTATTTTATTGGCCATGAATTAATCCAAGAAGTTGAAACCGTTAGATATTTAGGCGTAGTTTTTGACAAAAAGCTTACATTTATCCCACACATGGAAAACATAATAAAAAGAGCATCGAAAATGTTAGGTTTCGTTCTAAGAAATGCAAAAATATTTAAGCGATGTAAAACAGAGACTTTATTGTATAATAGCCTTGTTAAAAACATATTGGAGTATTGTAGTGTGGAGTGGCGACCTCATTATGCTACTCATTCATTACGAATAGAGCGTGTGCAGAAGAGGTTTGTACGGCATTTAAGATACTCTGCAGGGATAAAAGAAAAATCTTATACACAAAATCTGCGGAAGTTCGGGTTGAAGTCCCTCGAACTAAGAAGGAAAATAGCGGACGCAATGATCGTATACAAGCTGATAAGGAGCAGCTTAGACTGTCCGCATCTATTGGCTCTCCTAACATCCCGGCCACCCCGCAAGCCTATGACACCTCTCTGCCCACCGCTCAGACGTACTGTTCTGGGAAGTAGCCCACCCATCCCAAGACTTTAAAATACTCAACAGCGTCACGTGATAGATGTACATATCGACTCAGTTTTTAGAGTTAAGAAAATCATTTATAATTGCTTACCCGAATAAGAATAACCTGTAGCAACTAAATTGTGCAACTAATTTAAGTTTCTTATTGGATAACAAAAAAGGAAAATGTAGATATTTAGTAGTATAAAAGTTCGGTTTCTAAATGCACGCGGTGCATACCTCTAAGTAATTGTTACGCTTAGCACTATCAAAATGGATCAGTATTTGATGTATTAGTGAAACAATTGTTGGTAAGCCAAATAAATAAGTAAATAAATAATGACTGTATACGCATCAAATCCATGTTCAATGAAAGCGATTCACTTCGATAAGCTACTAAAAATAAATAAAGATCTATTTCCCGCCAATACTTCTCGCGTTCCATAAACACAAGTTTGTAGTTTTTTCAATTCGAAATTCAAATATTTACGAGTGGCCAGTAGTGCAAAGTTTTCAGTGTGGCCTAGCAGTTGGATGTAGGTATAACTTTGCCCAACAGTTAATTTAAAAAAAATTGAAAGTAAAAAGCACTAATGCGAGAAATCCAACTTTCCGCAAGATAGCGACAAATACAGCTTGTAGCTGTATGTTAGTTTAAATTTTCAACACTTTATAAACCCAAAAAGCATAAAAAGACGATAGTTCTTGGTAATATATTATATACTGGTAGTTAGTCCAAGTTGGTGGTATAAGAGGTATATCTGTGGTTCCTAGGGAAGACCTTTCTTTGATCGCCCAGTGCACGGACGCAATCGCAGAATTGACCACGTTTTCTAAAAGTTCCTGAAGGCTTTTAAAGCCCAGTTCATAATATCTACTCATTAAAATTACATGCTGCTAATAATTATTGTCAATAATTCTTTGGCCCGAGTGCTTAACTGTACCTATTGAAAGCCGAGCTAGCGAAGGATTATAAGATTGAACAACGATCGAAGTGAGTTGTCAAAAGTACAATCCTGAAAGCAGCGAGGCTTTCAAAGTACTAGACGCCGAACAACTTTGCTGCCGAGCGAAACACAAGTTTTCACTTCGCCGCCGCAACAATTATCTGGATATTTACATAGTTTTTGAAATAATAGGTACCAAACCTGGTGGGGTACCTATATAAAAAATATTTTTCACTTCTCATGCTCGAAAAGTGTGTCATATTAGACTTGTCAAGCGGGGCTAAAGTAGTACATTTAACCCCTAGGGAAAATATGAATACATATTTATGATTTACAAAACATTTGAATTTGACCAATCAAAATACTTCACCTATTAAATCCGCCAATCACAGAACACTAATTTCACTCTTAAAAAAATATTTGGTATTGGGTATTAACCAACCAGAATACAGCTTTACTAAAATCGACCAATCTGGAAACATAATTATTTTTTCTAAAGAGTCTAAAGATTAAGTTTGTAGTAGTCCCTATTTCACAATAATAAAAAAAGTGGTTAAATCGTTCGAGCAACACTGAAGCGCTCAATGGAAGGTCAGTTTAGCTTTTTTCGCGCGCGAACCGCAGTGTCTATGTTTTGTGTGTCAAAGGAGTATAGAAAAAAAAACATGCTGCAAAAGTATATATCTTCGCCGTGGAATTTATTGTTAATTTTGGGTGGGTTAACCTTTGTTTATTTATTTTCTCGCAATCGAAGTGAAAAGTAGAGTGTATAACTCTGGTCTAAAAGCCATATTACCCCTCGAACTATTTTCCCTCACTTCGTTCGGGAAAATAACTATCTCGTGGTGATATGGCTCATTTTAGACCCTTGTCATACAATCTACTATTGTGTTTTTCAGTGGTTTGGTTTTTTAAAGGCGGTTACCTTCTTTTATAAAAAAAATGACATTAAATTAAGTACCTACTCATTATGGTTTCTAGAGTTTATTGGAGTTTACTCCTTAAGAATCGATTTTCATATATAAGCCCGGGGTATGAAATTTTATGGGGTATAAAAATGAATCTCCCGTGCTAATTTAAAAAGCCGTATTTCAGTATACGATCGGTATAAAGATACGACTTCTTAATTTATTATTCGTAATGGTAGGGTAGGGATTTACTCGAGCGTCGTTGGGTCCTATCGGATTTTGAAGATTGGATGCATTATAATTTTTTCCAATCCGATATTAAAATTAAGGGGGGGGGGGGGGGGGGGGGGGCACTCCATACATGTAGCATTTTGTGGACCCCTAATTTAATATTTTTTCGTAACTTAATATCATATGAGTACATACATTGGCTGTGATTTGTTACTTCGGGTTGTGTAAATGGCCAAATTAACATTTTTCGTTGATCGTGAATGATTTACTTACTTCATAATACAAATAACATCAATCGCGTCAAATCAATTAAAGCGAGGTGGGTTAATTACACCACAAAAAACCGGCCAAGGGCGAGTTGGACTCGCGCACGAAGGGTTCCGTACTAGTATCTATAAAACAGCAAAAATAACTTAACCAAAATTACAGTTAAATCAACCTATCTCAAAAACTATAAGAGATACTTTGATCAAACCAAAAATCGTTGAAAGAGTTAATTAGCATGCATCACCTCTATTTTTTTAGAATTTTATACCCCGTAGTTATAAAAATAGAGGGGGGGGGACATACTTTTTACGACTTTGAGAGCTGATATCTCAAAAACCGTTCACTTTAAGAAAAATGTTTTTTAGAAAACTTTATATCATTTTAAAAGACCTTTCCATTGATACCCCACACGGGTATGTACATCGAAAAAAAAATTTTCATCCCTCAGTTACATGTATGGGGGGCCCCACCCCCAATTCTTTTTTTTACTATTTAGTGTCATAATTTTGTAGCGGTTCATACAACACATATTCCCATCAAATTTCATCACTGTAGTACTTATAGTTTCCGAGTAAATCGGCTGTGACAGACGGACAGACGGACAGACGGACAGACGGACAGACGGACATGACGAAACTATAAGGGTTCCGTTTTTGCCATTTTGGCTACGGAACCCTAAAAAGGGTACATTTACTTAATCTGACGATTTGAGCGTGACGCAAGATAATGGGAGGGACACAAACTTGCTAAAAACAACGTGACCTTGACATTGGCGATTGATCTTATTTGTATTGTGAAGTAAGTAAATCATTCACGAACAACGGGAATTCTTAATCTGACTATTTACAGTTTCATTCGTTAATATTTGAAAAAAATTGTATGGTTTAATGATGCTTATTACGCAATAAATACTTAGCGCAATTGAAGTTATAACAAAAAAAAAAGGGCGTTTAATAAAACCGATAAATTCATATTCTGGAGAAAAAGATAAACACATCCATACTAGTTTCAGATATAGAAAAGCCGTGTCGACAACATTTCCTAAAATTGGTCGATTCCCGCCATACTAAACAGATCCACGCGGACAAAATCACGGGGTTATCCATTTGTTGTATACTAAAACCTTCTTCAGAAATACATTACTGAATACCCCATCAAAATCGGTTTAGCCAAACGCTAGGTAATCGCGTACAAGCATACAAACAATCATAGGGGTCAAATTCAGAAGCTCCTTTTTTGTGGCAGGCGCGGATCCAGGATTTTGTTCAGGGGGGGGGCACTTTCAAACTTTCCGAAAATAAAACTGACTTTTGATAACTGTTTTTATTGTCAGAACATATTTCCTACGTGAGGACATAGGCAATTGCCCTCCCCTGACACAGGCTTCAGGGGGGGGCAATTGCCCCTGTTGCCCCCCCCTGTATCCGCGCCTGTTTTGAGGTCGGTTAAGAAAAATCTTTTTACACGGGTTGAGCGTGCTGAATTTGCAAGGAACGTATGATTTTGGAATATGAGAAATACATTTTATATGCGTGCGTCCGTTCGAATTTGAAATCACCTAATCAGAATTGCGGATAAAATTTTGGGCGCTGATTTTGAATGAAACTTTCCGAGCTGGTGATGGGAAAGGTAGATAGATCGGGGTCTGTTACAAAATGCGAAAAAATTGAACTTCATTCGCTCTCTCCCTTTCAATGGGTTACGAAAAAGCGATTCCCAGAAATATTCATAACAGTTTGAAATCACTTCAACATTCAAATTTCATAGTACACCCCCAAAAACGCGCTAAAAATGAACATGTTTGAAAACGAATAAATTAAGAAGAAAAGTTAAAATTAAGTATCTAAAAGTTAATGGCAACGCTTTTTATAAAGTGGTCGAAAAAACAGAAAGTTGATTACGTCAATTAATACTTTATACTTTGAATTAACAGTATCTTTATATTAGTAAAAATCTTACTCCTTTTAAAAATAGCGGGATTTCAATTGTTGTTGGTTTGTTCTTTTCCTCGGTCTTTCACTGCTGATATCAATTAATTAGTGTTGGTAGAGCTGGCGACTTCCTCGCAAAACGTATGAGCATTGAGATACAGTTAGGAAATGCCGCCAGCATCCTCGGTACAATGCCTCAGGGGCCTGTTTGAAATTTAAGTTAGTTTTAATATTATTTAAGTGACTTTTGTAAGTATTCTTGTATATATATCTTAATTTAATAAATCAGTGTTGAATATTATAAAAAATAATAGATTATATTATTGATCAGGCTGAAGATGAAGGCTGTATTTAAACAACAGTACGTCTAAGTTTACACGCGAGTTAATAAAACAAGCAGTGCCTTAATGTATACCTATGCTGATTGCTGAATGAAGTATTCCTCCTGATTAATCTTTGAACACAGTGTACGCAAAATCCGTTCTGACTTACTCTCGTTTTTTTTTTAATTTATTAGGGGAAAACACACGGTTCCATGCTTAAAGTGTAAAAATTGTACAATTACAGTGCGAAGTCAATACATTGTTACACCAATAACTATTGTCTAGTTACAACGGATTACAAAATATGCGACTACCAAAGCACTTAATGTAATACAAGTTGATTAAAACATGTAACTTTTACATTACTTCTTCTAATATTTCATTCTAACTTTTTTTAAATATTTGTCTCACTTATTCACTGTTACTTTCTGAAATCTCCCACTGAAATCACAATCAGGAAACGAGCCTAGACTGGAAAGGTACTAAACATGATTGAGAAAAAACGCGAAGGTAAGGTATTTAGGTAGACGTTAATAACTTTCCTCGGATTTGAAGCTCAGCTACCGTCAGATTCCATTAAGGCTCAGAAATAAATTTTAATGGTGAATCGTAAAATCAAATCCTGGTGAGGTTTGGCCTTGTTGTCAGAGTATATTTGAAGTCGGTAATCCGTTTTTAACGTTCCATCGCCAATTTATGGAATTACCTCTGAACTGAATTCGTCAATAAGCCAATTGTTCTAGCTACCAGCAACTGTGTAGTTCGGTCATACCTTGACTTACAATATTTCACAATCTACGCTTTCGGGGTTTTCACACAGTATTTGTATAAAACGGGTCTTAATTCCAAAATACATGACATATGCGATTAAATATTATTCCACGATGGCGGATTGTCTAAAAGTGGGTACTTGTCCGGAGCATCATCTTGTCTCTCTGTGTATGCAAAGCTTCTTAAACGACTGTTTAGGAAGTAGTCAACTTCGGAATCTATAAAGTGACAACTTAGGAACTTAGGAAAAGAACGATGTTGGAGTGGACGAATTTAGAAAGTGGACAAGTTTGGAAAGATACAAATTAGGCGGAAAAAAAGACCTCGTACTGGTAGTCTGGTAACAAGAATCCTGTTGTCTATAAGTATACAGTACTGTTTTGCTGTATATGTGACGACAAAACTCTTTGTAAACATAACCAAACTGTGTTAGTTATATCAAAATTGTTAAAACTATAAAACACGTGGTAACTACTACAATGCAGAAATGTTTGCCTTACTTGATGTTATTGTAATGTTTACGCATCAGGCCATAGTGGGAACAAGGCTGTTAGTAAAGGTGACTACCGGGCTTGTTTGTAATACTGATTCATATTGTTCACATAACAAGGACGGACTGTAATGATTACTAGATATTAATGTATTGTTTACCCACCGGGTCTTAGTAGAAACAAAGTATTTAGTAAAGGTAACTACCTGGTTTGTTTGTAATACTGATTAAGGCTCGGTTTTATAAAGATTCTTTAGACCTTATGTAGGTTTGTTATATCAAAATATGTACTTAGTTACTGAAATTTGATCTGACATTTGTGATAATCCATATTGAAAGGGACCTTATGGCGGCCGGCAGTTACGCCTTTATTGCCGCTATTCCAATACAATAGTGAATAGCTGCAACGTAAGCGCCTGCCGCCATAAGGTCCCTTTCGATGTGGATTATCACATTTGGTCTAACGGATCTTTATAAAACCCGGCCTAATATTGTTTACCTAACAAGAACAGATTGTAATGGCAACTAGTTATTTAATGTATTGTTTACCTATCGGGCCTTAGTCGTAACAAGGCTTTTAGTAAAGGTAACTAACTACCTGGCTTATTTGTAATACTGAAAAACTTAGAATTTTATTTATTTATTCTAGGAGTTTCAACAGCTTTGCTTAACATATATTAGCATTATTATTAGGTAAATTACATAATTTAAGATTCAGAGTTCCTATTAGTACACTAAGATGTTAGCCTATGTCATTGGTAGACTATATAGTGGGTTAAATGCACTAGACAGTTATGGACTCACAACAAAGACCAATATTGATAAATTAGAAGCCATCCAAATCAGAAAAAAAATACTTGTCAACGATGAAACTAAACTCAAATGCAAAGGTAACTACTATAGACTACTATTTAAGGTCTGTAAAATATTGTCAGTAAGCCTTAAACATATCTCGTTACAAATAACCGCAGCTGTCTTGAGCCTAATTCAGTGCATCCATTATTAACCTATTGACCATACCCATAGTATCATATATCTATTGTGACTGGCAAACTATATGCTCCTAGAATAAATAACTACTATGGAGACAGAAAACGTATCCAAAAGGTAGGACAAAAGACGTATCCCATACCTTCTTAAGTTTGCCAGAAACTATAAAATGTGAAAGAAATAAGAATAAATTCAGGAGGCTGCTGATAAAGCATTATCTAGACTCTGGGTAAATGCTTCATTAGTAGACTCTTGAACTGGCTATACCTAATATATCTATACATTAACACCATATTATATACTAGTCTTATAACAGACAATAACTATTTAATAAATATAATTATTGCCTTAACAAGAGACTGCCGATAATCACAAGTTAAATACGTAAAACATCTCCCACAAAATTGCAATAACAGTTTGACTGTGGAGATGTTTTACGTATGCGACTTGTATGATTATTAAAATATAATAAATATTACATATTGAGACAACATAGATTGCTCGCAGTATACGTGACCTTGAAAATGTTGAGTATACTAAGAACCTTGTCGCATCAAAATCAAAGAAATTTCGTTTGGACTGAAATGTCATAAGTATTTGAAACTTCCTCCGATTAGATACAGTCAAATGTAAAAATATGTATCGAATGAATCCTCTCATATATAAATATGTACCGAAACCTTAATGCGTAGGCATGATCCATCCTAATCCTAATAATATTATAAACGTGAAAGTTTGTGCGGATGGAAGTACGTTCCGCTTAATCTCAAAAACTACTGAATGGATCTCTATCTTTCCAGTATTGTAGCTTAGACATCAGAATAGGACATAGGCTACCTTTTATCCACGGGTAACACCGCAGGGCGCTACTAGTAGAATATATTTTTGAGTAGCTCGCATACACCCATATTTTTGCACTCGACTGGTACTTAGTTGCGTAACTATCTTTTTGTCAGTTATAAGGTGACTGATAGATAAAAGTAATCAGACAATAAATTTACAAATGACATTCTTTTGTTATTTACTTAAGAGGTAAAAATATTAGAATAATACTAAAAACAAAAAGATGCTTTGGATACTATCTAAATTGGAACGGGCCGAAATTGTAGCTCAGTTTCAAGCGGGAAATACGATTTCCGATCTATCACGCAATTTGGGAGTAACTGTAAGTATTTATTTCCAAACTTAATTATGTTACTTGAAGCCTTCACGATCCTTTCTTAATTTTTTCTGCGTTTTGTGCTCGTTTCTATTATAAACGTATCTATCACGCAATTTGGGAGTAACTGTAAGTATTTATTTCCAAACTTAATTATGTTACTTGAAGCCTTCACGATCCTTTCTTAATTTTTTCTGCGTTTTGTGCACGTTTCTATTATAAGTAAATTTTTATTTCCAGCGCAATACCGTGAGCTTATGGGTAAGAAGATACGCTGTCGAAGAGTCTGTTCGTGACCATCGTCATTTTAATTCTGATCGGCGGTCAAGTTTACCCAATGAGCAAAAGTATGTCCTGCAGCATATTTACGAATATAACGCATTTTTGCCTTCAAAAAGCATAAAATGACCGTTTCGGAGTTTGTCCCCAAGTGATAAGAAACAATTTTCATGCAATGGGTTTGCACTACAGACGCCACTCTAAAAAGCCATTTTTGACGCAAAATCATAAAACATCTAAATTAAATTTTGCACGCCGGTATTTAGCATACGACTGGGAGTAAAGCTATTTTTGCGGAAGAAAAAAGTTTTAAGGCGAGTGACCATGGACGTCTATCTCTTTGACGATACAACCGAATCCGGTACACGGAAGATCACGTTGTTTCTCTGGGGAATTCTGGCCGCTTAACGGCTAATATGTGGGGGATCGATGTCTGGTGCCGGCGTAGGAGAATTTCACTTCACACCCACACGGGCTAACGCAAATGTTTACGTGGAGTTACTGGACGAAGTGATACTGCCAACTGTTCGAACAGTATACCCGGAGTTAGATTTCCCTGAAATAGATTTTATCCAAGATAATTTCCCAGCACGGGTCAATGGGAATGGTTCACTCGGCATCCAGACATAAATATAATGTCATGGCCTGCACTGTCACATGATGTGAAATCGATTGAAAATCTTTGGGGTTTAATAGTTCAACGGTGGGATCATCGCTATAAAACAACCAAAGAACGAATTCTAGACACAGCAATGTAATTTGGGAGGAAATGCGGGGAATCGACATATGTCAACGTCTTGTCGGCTCAATAAGAGACAGGCTACAAGCTGCTATAGACACAGAAGGCAGTTAGTCACACGCATTATTAACCCTCAATTTTATATTTTACCTTTTCAAATAAATTATTACATATAACCCCTGAATTTTATTTAAGATGGCTGTTCTACCAAACAGGAAAATTAGTTTATGTTTATAGTTTATTTCCCTATTTTAACAAATAAAGGAACAGTAAAGTTTATAAGCTTATTTGCTTTTATATCTCCTGGACTACCTACTGCCTAATTTCAATATATTTAGAATGGCAAAATATTTGAACTTTTAGATAAATGTAGTAGTAAGTGTCTAAAAATTACGGTTTTTAATAATATATTGTATATATTATATGTATTATACGTAAAATACAAACAATATGTAAAAAAAAGCACTCTTGCTTGCCTGAGATTCGAACCTGAGACCTCTCTATCAAAAAGCAAGCGACTACTATCTACACCACAATCATACTTTGCATAGTAACTGAAATTAAGCTATTTATTTGTGGCTTGCAACTTTGACGTCGTGTCGTATCGTGAGTGATAACATTTAGTAGAAGAGCCGACGACACTGAACCTAGTTCGATAAGACTCCCAGATGAGATATATATTATAAGATGCGTCATTCCTGGGGGAACACGAAACGGCTATGCTGCCATGCAAAAAACCTGGTGGCCATAGTAAAAAAAAATGTTCAAAAAAAATAAAATTTCCGGTTTCTAGTACGATAAGTCTCCCAGGTTTCGTTTGTTCCTCGATACAGGGGAGGGGTAGGACTATACGATAATGCAGTGCTGCAAGCCCCCCTGACTGGCCTTGTCAGTGGCAGCAGCATGATAAGTGACGCCAATATTGAGGTATCTAGTACGAGCCCCAATGCAAAATAGCTCGTCTAGTCGCAATTCTGCATGCGTATTTTTTTTCAAAAACTAGTATTTCTACCCGAATCGACTTTGATGATTAATGGAATACACTAGACGCAATGTCACTAAAGCTAGCTTAGTTTTGAGTTGTACAAAGTGTACATCTCGTTATTTATTTTAAAATAATTTAATTATAAATATTACATCTCACACGCAAATAATTACGTCTGCTTCATATTTAAGGCAAAATAGGTCGTCTATTTAAAATAAAACCTGTTTACCAGGGTTCGTAATATAAAATATTATTTTCAAATTGAATACGGAATATTCTCTGTCATGTAAAATGACAAACCACTATATAAAAGGGCAAATTCAGCCTAATTTTTTATTACTCCAAATCGTTTTTCTATCGAGATGGCACGAGGTAAGCCAGTGACTGAAGAAGTGCGGAAAATTATAATCTCCAGTAACAATAAAGGCAAATCTACGTACCAAATTGCCAAGGACCTTTCTATGCCAAGGTCTACAATCCAAACTATCATCGAGCATCATCGAAAACACGACAAAATTTCTTGTTTAAAGAAATCCGGCCGCCCACGAATTACTACTAAAGCAGAAAACAGGATTCTGAGGAAGATCATCAAGAAAAATCGTCGTGCAAGAGCTGGAGAACTTACGGTACTATGGCGTGACGCAATTAAAAAAAACATTTCAGTGGATACTTGCAAGAGAGTGATGAAGAGGATGGGCTACGGTTTTTACACTGCTAAAGAGAAACCGTTACTTACACAACGGCAGAAAACTAACAGGTTGAAATTCGCCAAAAAGTACAGAAATTGGACCGTCGATCAGTGGCGTAAAATTATATGGAGTGACGAATCTAAATTTGAAGTCACAGTAGGCGATGAACGAAGTAAAGTCATTCGCGAAAAAGGAGAGGCATTTCAAAAAGATTGTCTTAAGCGTAAGGTAAAGTTTCCAGCTTCCTTAATGATTTGGGGCTGCATGTCGGCACAGGGTGTCGGCTGTCTGCAATTTATAGATGGAACCGTCAATGCCGAAAAATACAAAAGCATCTTACAAGAGAGTTTGCTGCCGTCTATACGTAAGTTAAAGTATAAAAATGCGTATACTTTTCAACAAGATGGTGCCTCATGCCATACCGCTAAAGCAACGATGGCGTGGCTGAAAAAGAAAAAAATACCTACCATGTCGTGGCCATCCAGCAGCCCGGACTTGTCTCCCATAGAAACGTTGTGGTGGAAAATGAAGAAGAAGTTGCGAAAGGACCCGTCCAGATCAAAAGCTGATCTTAAAGAGAAACTTACCTGTGTTTGGAATGAAACAACCCCGGAAGAGTGTCGACAGCTGGTAGATACAATGCCGCTCAGAATTAAAGCCGTTTTATCATCGCACATAGGATATCCATGAACAGGCATTTAAATAATATGGAGGTTTCTAAAAAAACTTTTCAAATCAAGTCAACCCTTGGTGAGATATTGACTGTCAAAGTCATAAAAAGTGTGCCCCCGCTTTGATTTCCAAACTACGAAGTTTAAAATTTTGGCAAAAATTGAGGTGGTGTGTATTAATAAAAACTTTCAACGATTTCTGGATTGAACAAGATGGGTATTACGGTTTTTGAGTTTTCGCTGACAAACTGTCTTTCCCAAGCAAAAGGTCGTAAGTGCCGTTAGTTCCCTATGAAGATACGACCTTTTTAGATTCAATGTGATAGTGGTTTTAGATGTGGACTAGTAGGTGTTGGTATGGAACCTTTCATTGTGCGTGATGCGACACACATTTGGCCGGTTTTTTGTCATCTGTTAAATAGCAAACTCAATATGGCCGCCACTTTTTAAAATCTGACGTCGATTCGTTCTAAGAGGCCTCTCAGACGCTCAGATATCGAATTTGATGAAATAAAACAGTAAATTAAAAAAATAAAACAATGGGCAGCTACTTTTTTTAAATCTGACATCGGGTTTTTTTAAGAATCCCAGGTATCGATTTTTAATTTAACGAATGAATGAATAAATGATAACCGAAAATATTTCAGACTCAGGTCCATATCGGTTACAAAATATATCATTAATATAAAGAAAGAAAACTAGAAATGTAAAATAAAGAAAAAAAAATACTTTTTTGACAACCCTGACCCTAGAACGCGGCACGTGGAGAAAAGTGGTTGCTGCTGCAACCACCTTCTCCACTGTTAGGAAAAGGCAGCAGTAGTTTTTCTTACACAGAAATAGATGACCTTTCAGATCAGCCTTGATTGTTTGAGGAGACCGATCATACTAGATACGTCAGTACGGGCGTCAGTTATCATGCTGCTGCCACTGATAAGGCCAGTTAGGGGGGCTTACAGCACTGCATTATCGTAAAGTCCTACCCCTCCCCTATATCGAGCAGTGAGACATGATTGTAAATAATATACCAGGTTAACATAAAAGATAACAGTCTGCAGTAACTATTATTTTCTAAAGATTAGGTACGCCTCCCTCTTGTCCGCTACTGGAACTTCCGTGTCTTTTAAAATAGAGTACTAGGATATCATAAAAAACTAGTAGTCTTTATTAGATATTGTTCATATGACTTTTCCAAGGTTAATCATATGTCAAAACTACTGATTTCTGTCTCACCTGCTTTGTTTTGTAAATTTTAGTACCAAGATACCATAAGAAGCCAATAGTTTTAGTTAATTACTACTATATACGACTTTCCTATAGTTATAATATGTCAAAACTGCTGATTCTCATCGCACTTGCTAAATTTTAAAGTTAATAGTACCAAGGTAACATAAACGGCTAACAGTTTGTCTTAATCCTTGTTAGAACATACGACTTTTCCAAGAATACAATATGTCAAACTGCTAATTGCTATGAAATAATATACCAGGGACGCATATAATTTGATTACAGTTTACGTTAATAGTTCGTTAGATATTGTTATTTCAAAATTAGAATGTAATCAAAACTGCTGATCGTCGATTGAAATTGCTACTTTTCGTTAGGATTACTAGGATTACATAAATTGATTACAGTTTATGTTAATTATTGCATGGTGTGGTTATTTCAAAATTAGAATATGTGTATATGGAAGAGCCGACGACACTGAACCTAGTTCGATAAGACTTTCAGATGATATATATAATATTATAAGATACGTCATTCCTTGGGGAACACGAAACGGACGGAAAACCATGGATGAAATTGACACAAATTGTTTAAACATCCTACACCTTCGTATAAATTAAATCGGTTACCACTTCGTCATTACCGCAAACGTTAAATTTTCATGTCTAATATTATTTTGACCTGATGCTATTCATAAAGAGAAATACTAACTAAATTTTGACCTAAACAAAATTCCAAAGTGACACAAAATACCACCTTTAGATTCGGAAAATGGTGCGAAAACTATACGCAACAAATAAACAACATTAATATTCTTGAAACCGCCAAATCTATTACCGCACGTCTAATAAGAATAACGAATCAAGTAGCAGATGGGAGTACTGCGAAATAAAACACACGACAGCGCTGCGGTGGTTTTGTCAGGACTTTACAACAGATTTCAAATGAGATTTCATTTAGGTCGGCTTTCGTTTCCGAACGAACCAAGAATCGTTCTCTATCAAAATGAAAACGCGGCCGCAAGCTTTTGTTGCGATACACAAAAGGGAGAACCCATGCTATGTCGACGAGTGATAAATGGATGCGTTCACTAATCCTTTTCACCCAAGTACAAGGTTCGCCGGCGGCGGTTTGCTTCGGCAAAAAATTTGCTTACGCTTTTGTCATTCGGTCGATTCGCCGCCGTACCGTTTATTGTTTGCTGCATTCTTTAAAATATTGTATTACGTACTATATACAGAGATCCATGCAGAAAATATGGTTATAATATATAAACAGTTTATTATGTTATACTTACGGGATTTGGATTTTTTCTAATCAAAGAGTATCATTAACAATCTAACTGAGAATTGTTACACTCTGTTTCTCCTTCAAGTCCAGGTTTTCAGTTCATTTGTAGAACATGAACACTTCTAACCGGACTGATTTACTGAAAGTATCGGAACAAGCTGCTGTAAAAGAATTAAATTCACTTTCTGAGTTCTCCAAAGGACGGTCGTTTTCAAGTAATCGGCGTCGGTAAATCAGCATTATACTAAAATCATCAGTAAAACAGTAGGTAGCGCAGTCAACTTAGCAATTTAAATCTGTCATGAATATTTGGCGCGCACGATCGATGGAGGTGGCAAGACCTCGAATGAAAATTCGACACGTGGAAAGTCAGATGGCTTGACGATAATAATAAAAAAGACAGCAAGGCCAATCGATTTGTAATGTACCTTTGCGTAAGTTGTGCAAGAGTCAATACACGTCATGACGCAAACGTGCTCAAAGCAAAGGGATTAAGGTGACGTCCCCTGACTTGGCGGGGCGGGATCGGTTCGTGATCGGATGTGATACTTTATTATTTGCCGTAAGCTTTCTGATATCGCACAGATTTCTTCTTGACAGTATTACATTTGCGCAGTAGTAATATATTGCGCGGACGCGGGGCCGCGCTTTCCGCGCCAGTTAGGAAGTATTCATTTAAATGCAGGCGTGCAGCAACGAAGCGATACCGACTCGAATGACAGTTGACACTGAAAGGTACATAATTGAGGCATTCCTATCTTCATAATTAGACCAAGATATCGCGTTCTCAACCAGGAGGATGCTCTAATTAGGTATGAAAACGATATATGACTGACACCGGGACAGACGAAACCCCCCACCTTCCTCCCGCACATCGGAGGACGTGATGCTGGTAACGTGGACATGAAGCCTCATATATATATCGCCATTATTATTTACCCATGTCAACTGAGACTTCCACATACACCTATACACATAAATATATTACAAAATGAATGTAAGTTCCTAGTAGGTAATAGGTACATAATATATTTGACCTCCTTTAGATAGCCATCTTACCCATTGTACAGGCATCTAATGTATAGGTGCAGCGGTAATTACAGTCGACCTCGCCTCAAAGCGGTGTAACCTCATTTTGAGTAACATTTCAGAACAACTCACCTGTTAAAGCCTTCACTTACACTTTAATGGAGTATTTTAAGTGTTCTATCTAAAGATCAGAGACGGAAGGTTAATAGTTGTGATAATAGTTTTGAATGGGCAATTGTAGTACTTTTAAGATCAAAATCAATACTGGTTTCGTATTCAGTTCAGGCTCCATCCTTTATTGATCTTTCCTTTCCGAGCCAATTTTCCGGGAATGGCATCCGTTGATACAACACTCAACTCACGCAAACTAATTATTTGCAACGATCACGTTCACACTGACACGTTCATCACATTGGTATCAAGATCTCTATGAGACCGACTTACCTATTTATGAATTCTAAATTTAGTGTTAGACCATACTAACCAGGGCAAGTTAAATAAAAGCTTGGAAAGAAGCATGCCGCCTAATTAAACAATATTTTCGTAATTCATTATCGGTGGGGATACAAGCACGTAGGTAAGCACTTTTCACCCGACGACCGCAAAGCAAAAGGTAGGGTAGTGATTTTTAAAGTTAAGCTCAATCAGCCTAATGTTGTCTAAAGAAAGTATACGTTTTATTTTTTTAAGGTTTTTGTTAAATACTTTTTACAGTATCAGATCGCATTAAAAATACAATACTGCGTTCCAAAACCCAAATAGCTGACGTAGCTCACACCGCCGCCAAACTTAAATGGGACTGGGCTGGGCACGTCTGCCGCATGCCGGAAGACATGTGGGCTAAAATCGCCACCAAGTGGGTCCCACAAAACAGAGCGCGGCGTCGCGGCAGACCTCGGCGGAGATGGAGAGACGAACTTGACGTCTCGGATCAGAAGTGGTGGGAGACTGCACAAGAAAGGGACGCGTGGAAAGAAAAGAGGGAGGCCTTTGCCCAGCAGTGGGACACTTGAGGCTCTTAATAATAATAATAATAAGCAGAAACCTATAAATATCTTGGTATGTCACAGTCTTTGGGTATCGAGGGTGAGGGTGTAAAGCGGGCGGTGAAGGAGCGCTTCTTCTGTCGCCTGACAAAAGTACTTAATAGTCTTTTGTCGGGTGGCAACAAGGTGCGCGCCTTCAACGCCTGGGTGATGCCCTTACTCATATACTCCTTTGGCATACTACGATGGACTCAGACCGAGCTGGATGCCTTGGACCGAAGGGTTCGTGTACTGCTTACTGCGCACCGCATGCTACACCCACGCTCGTCTGTTATGAGACTGTACATCCCGCGGAAGTGTGGAGGTCGCGGCTTTTTAAATGCCAAAGACCTCCACAACCGTGAGGTGTGCAGTCTCAGGGATTATTTCCTAAGCAGCGAGAGTGGGATGCATCGGGACGTAGTAGCAGTAGACGCATCTTTCACCCCGCTTTCCATGGCAAAGGAGAACTGGCGCAGACTTAAAGTATTGAGCACCGAGGACCGCAAGGCGGAATGGAAGAGTAAGGAGCTACACGGGCGATTCTACAGGGCCCTTACGGGACCTGACGTAGACCTGCTCGCGTCGGTGAACTGGCTACGCTTCGGGGATCTCTTCGGGGAAACCGAAGGTTTTGTCTGTGCAATTGCGGACGAAGTTATCATGACGAACAACTACCGGAAATATATTCTGAAGGACGGTACGGTCGACATTTGTCGGGCATGCCGCCGTCCCGGAGAGTCACTCAGGCATATCATTTCCGGTTGTAGTCATCTTGCTAACGGCGAGTACTTGCACAGACATAACTTAGTAGCCAGGATCATTCACCAGCAACTTGCTCTTTTATTCGATCTTGTGGACTTCGAAGTACCTTACTATAAGTACACACCTGCGCCCGTTCTCGAAAATGGTCGTGCCACGCTCTATTGGGATCGATCTGTCATTACGGACAGGACTATTGTAGCCAATAAGCCTGATATCGTACTGACAGATCGATCGAAACGCCAGGCAGTGCTCGTTGACATCACCATCCCCCATGACGAGAACCTCGTGAAGGCTGAGAAGGACAAAGTCAGCAAGTACCTAGACTTGGCACACGAGGTAACCGCCATGTGGGATGTTGATTCAACGATCATTGTCCCGATAGTCGTCTCTGCGAACGGTCTAATAGCGAAGAGTCTCGACCAACACCTCAAGAGACTCTCGCTAGATAGCTGGGTCAAGGGTCAGATACAGAAGGCGGTACTCCTGGACACGGCGCGAATAGTCAGGAGGTTCCTCTCTCTGTCGCCCTAACCACCGGTAGCTTAGGCCCCGCCTCGCTGCCGGCGGCACCCTAGGTTAGGTTTTTATAATGATTTTATGTTTTGTAAATATTGTTTTATATTTTACTTTTTATAAAGATATTGTAAAAACCTAACTTAAGAGAAAAGATAAATAAAGAGAATAATAATAATACTTTTTACAGTGTGGAATCCTAATACAAGCAAATCTTTAAATGTTAGTTGTATAGGAATAGGATTTAAGGAGTATAATTAGCTAACATATGTTAAGAATAGTAACTATAAAATTAACCATACAAAATGTTGTGGTAATGTATAACAAAACATTAATGCTAACGCTTGTCCATTTGACAGGTACTTGTCAGCGAAGTAATCCCAAGTTTCGTCCGTTGTTTAAATGTCAAATACTGTGTTGTAGTTAAAAATTAAGAAATAAATGATCGACACTTTAAATAACAATGTATTTACATACCAGTGAAAGACACAGTCAAAAAATTCAATACTTTCAATCTTGACTGTATTTTGCTTGTCTTCAGGAAATTGTTATGGTTTTCTCTGGGTCGGATAAAAAATAAAGCTTTGGGTCTTCAGAACTGGGAACAAATAGTTAATAACTACCCCTTTCACATCCCCCGATCCCATCCCGATCAGTCGGTACAAAATAATACAATTATACACACTTGAAGTATTTTCTGTTACAGTTTCCAAGTTCAGAAGAAGAATGGTTAACAATAGCTGAATGATTTGAGTATAAATGGCAATTTTCAAATTGCTTAGGAGCTTTTGAAGGATAAATCATGTAGCTTTACTGCCTCTCGCTCACATTCAATTATAAAGGTTATCATAGCATTGATTTAATGGGAATTGCAAATGCAAATTATGAATAATTTACTTGGATATTGGAAAAAATGGACGTATTTCTGATGGTGGTATATTACAAAAAACTAAATTCTTTCAAAGATTGAATTCAAAGCGTTTAAGATCTTTCCAACCCCAGGAAAACCCAACGAACATACTGAATAGTATTTTATCGGCGATGAAGCATTTGCTCTAAGGCCAGATTTTTAAAACCATACCCACAAAAACAGTGACAGGCTAGTGAAAGCCAAAAGATATACAGTTATAGAATATGTAGGGCTAGCCGATATAAATGGTGTTGGCATGTTGCGTATTGCACAATTTTATAAGAAAAAAAATCACTATGTTCCCATCTCTCCCCCCTCTGTCGTAACTCGGCGGTCAAAGATTAGGGGCCGCACGGTCCAGCGTCTTAGGCACACACTCCCGGACCCAGACGACGTAATCACAGCAACCATTGAAAGATGGAACGCTGCGCTTACGGCGTCCAACTCAGACACGACGCGTACACTTAGGCCGGCGGGGACACATACAGTCCTTGTACCGCCGCATATCGAGTAGAGTCAGTCCAACCCAGGTCGGACCTATCTGAGTTTCTTACTGGACTCTTCTCAGCTAGACTAGATTTAGTGAACCAGCGACAAAACTCCCAGTAGCTCGATTCCACTCACACCTCAGATTTGGTTGAAGCCGCTCAACCAATCTAACTGGAGCGCGAAATTTTAGAGTATTCTAGTGTTTAAATCGCCCGCGTGGCCGTGTCGGAGGTTTTCCCTGGATTTTCCACAGGCCACTCTCCAACCGCGCACTCTTATCGTTTTATTGGGCCGTCTATAAAGCCACACTCAGGTTCTAACACAAAAACTAGTGTTTCAGTACGTTGGCAACAAAGAATGTCATAATAATATTTTTTTTACATCTGTATTATCTCCAACATCTGAATCAATCGTACTTTCATTTGTGAATAACTGTTCCGCACCTGCCTCCTGTTTGCTATCCGTGTTATCAGACGAATGTGTACCAGTAAATAAAGCATTGAATGAATTACGAATTTGTTTTAGTGTAATGTCAGCATCAAAAGTAGCTACGCATATTAAGAGGTCAAAAGTTCTTATTGCCTTGTAATAAATACCTTTGACGTCTTCGTATGCGTAGCTACTTTTGATGCTGATTGTACATACAACCCCTATACCTATACTATACCTAACTAATACACACATTAGTATCCTTATTCCGAACTAACCTTCATTTTGATCATTCAAACATTGATTATATTACCATAACTTTGGTACGTACACTTGGTCAGCTCCTGAACCAGTTTTCATGCTATCGTGGACTTTTTTGTATTATTTGCGATTTCCAGCCCTTTTTCACAGAATCAATAGAAACATTTTTTGACGATTTCCAGTAGGTTATTGGACTCTTGGAACTTATTATTCTTGTCTTTATACTCATTGATTATAATTTGCCAAAGACAAGGATTATTTCGCAAACCTTCAATAAATTCTGTTAGCAGTTAATGCGAATATGTTCGAAAATTACTCATTTTACCGATGAACATACCATAGGTTTAAAGTACGCGTATTTAGGATGCCACACGTGCGAGGGAAAGTCGGCGAGCCGTAAGTCCGCGTACCTACTTACTCGCCCGTCTGTCATTTACTTCAGTAACTTCCAACGCTTTCAGTTTATTACAAGGAATCCGAATACAAATAAATTATCAGATGGAATCATTATTACCCGCCATCTGGTGAGTTAAAGATCTATCCATGAATGTGTCAAAACATGTTGACGTCCGTTGAAACATTTTTTACTTTCAGTTACATATAGGTATGGAGTGAAATAGTACATTATTGCCGAGGCTTGCCGAGGCCTGACGAGAGCATTGTGAGGAAATAATGAAAATTAATTAATTGAAAATGAAACTCGATTATATGTTTTTCTTGACTTAGCGGCCAGCAAGTTTTGCATTAGGCGGAGTGCAATCAATATCTAAGCTATTCTCATCACTCGAACTCATTTTTGAAATTAAAACGCAAAATTACAACAAACCCATTTATTACTTATAAATTGTATTTTTGTAACCATAGACATTTTAAAAAGTTAAATTAAAAAATGACACACATACGCACTGTGTTGAAAAACGAACGGGTTGCTTGGCTGAACTCAAAATTTCTCAAGTCTGACTGAATTACTATGAAACTGTCAAATAATTAAAAAAGACACGCAGTGACAAAAAGGGGTTTTGGTAGGATTATTGTATAATAATAGGAGTATTCCTAGGAGTATAATAACGCCTAGACAGGGACGAATTTTAACTTTTTAAATTTAGGCGGATAAAAACTTGGCACTACCCGTGTTCGTTTTTCAAACAAAATACGACCCTTTCCGAGCATGTTTGAGAAAAGAGTATTTACTAATTTGACTACTCAACTTATTGATTTTCAATAAAATGTCTGTGATATACTGACAGACAGATAGAGGGAAACGATGAAGCTAAGGTTCCCGTATTTGCCATTAGGCCACGGAACCCTAAGGCTGTGAAGACAAATCGAGAACCTTCCTCGTAAGTTATTGAACTCGTCAAAAAAATCATTGATTAGTGATTCAGTGATTAGCAGGTTTACCGGTAAATTTAGCAAAGTTACAATTTCTATTCGCTTTAGTTGCGCGAGGTAGCACTTTGATTTTCAGAAATACAATTCATTGGATTTTGGGCTGTATATATATATATATATATATATATATATATAGTGCAATATATGAATAAGAAACCCCTCATATCACGCGTAGAACCGGAAAACAAAACAAATTAACATTTACAAAATTGCACCATACGCCTAGTATGAAAATAAATGCTCGGTTAGATTTGTAAAACAGGCAATTCCGGCTTTTAATTCACTTAGGATTTTTTGAATTACCGAGCTTTTATTCCTTACTAAACTAAGTGTGCAGCAGTAGCCGACTGCAAGTAATTAGTGGAAAACATTTTAAAAAATAGATTAAGTTTAAGGTACGGTCGGTCTCACAAGGGGCTTAACACCTTTGGGCCGTGTCATTTTAACATCATGTTTAACGGTCATACTAAATTCACAACGCGTGAAAACAACAAAACACTAAAGTGGCCAGCCACTTATGAGTTCGACATACACTGCACAACTGCATACATAAATATTGACCTTATTTACGTTTTTTTCATTTGTCAACAGGTGGTGCTGCCAGCGTGTAATAAAGAATTTCACAATGGCTAGCTTACAATCTATATACTACATTTTTGAAATAAGGTGAAGAGACAGAACAGGCGAACCGGAACTCGAACAAAACAATCAATGTAAAAATAACTATAGCCATGAATAATCTACAGATCTTAAAGGAATTTGCCCTCCCTACACGCTACTCCGTCACAGAGCTCACCGATGGACCATCATACTTTTCGTTCAACAACAGCGTTCTTACAACTCTAGACTACGATGATAAAGAGTTAATAGACAGAGAAAAGCATAACAATTGGTTTGTGGTCATGGAACTCTGGGATTTTAACATTTGGGCTATATTAGCGTCGATTCTAGTAGTTTGCACGGCTGGCGGAAATATACTAGTCTGCATGGCGATATACCTAGAGAGAAGACTTCAAAATGTCACCAACTACTTTTTAATGTCACTGGCTATAACGGATTGCATGGTGGCGGTGCTGGTGATGCCTCTAGGAATATTATCATTGGTGAAAGGTGCGTAAGTTAATAATAATGAATTAAGTGTTATAAAAACAAATTGAACGTATTTTACAAACTAGTATTTGAATAACTAATTCGATTAATTTGTTTGGAAGAATTACAGTATGAACTAAAAATATAAGTATAGTAAAACCTGACAATACAAACTTCTATGGTTAAGTTGCTCTGCAGCTGACTGTACATATTAGATAGAAATCATGAGAATTCTCAGATCAGATACCAAATCTTCTACTGGATTTAGATCAAATAGAAGATTTGGTATCTAAGAATTCTCTTGATTCTCAGGATGTAATAAAATAAAAACATACCAAGAGGTAATGAGAGAGGTTATTTAAACACAACATGAAGATGATATAGCACATACAGGACGGTTCTGTGTACTGCTACAAAAATATATGCAGTAGTTTCAACGCCATGTTCTGTATAAAAGTGGCATAAAAACTGCTACAAAACCTGTTTTAAAAGCTAGAAGAAGCTAGCTTAAAAACTAGACAAATTAATCTAAACACTAGCAGTAAAGTTAATACAATTTTATTGGAGATGCTAAAGCCTGACAAAATTAAAAAGGAAAACGGTCAGAGGAATAAACATATGTTCTCAAATAATAGTATGAAATGTTCTCATAACATCTGTGAAAATGGTATTTGAAAGTGTCATCCTGGACCAGTGCCAGAAGTGTTCAGGAAATCACACATACTGTCCAGGAAGTAAGTATTTATGTAAATCCCATTACATATCATAATATTTAAATTTAGACCATTTTTTCTTCAAAGAAGCTAAATTTGGCAGTATTTGACAGGTTGACGTGTCATATTCCACGATGTAAAATGGAGAGGAATGCTTTGCTAATCATTAAAATTTTGGAATTATCATGATTAAATTGAATAAAATAATATATTCATGATAAACATATAATGAATGCGAAATTCATGTATTCATTCTATTAGGGTTGTGGCATAATATGAGTATCTCAAACAACATCAGGGGATAAAAAAGTTGGTGAAGTATTTTGGCGAGATTGAGTCACTGTAATAACATATTTAAGTAGGAAATAAAATTGTAAGAGAGGTAGGGCACAGAAAAATGTCATCTTGCTCGAATTTCGAGCAGCCCAACTGGGGAAATACCTCCACCTTGCAGAAGACTACAGCCATAATAACATTATTTACTATGCAAGTATTTAGTGTTGTCTTCCTGGAGGTGAGCAAGGTTGCCAGAGCTCCCGAGGATGCACTGTGTTGAGAGCGAGGGACCTAAATGTGTTCCTTCTGCTGTCAACACAGTGCATCCTCAAATCTTATAAAGGGTCGGCAACGCGCACGTGACTTCTTTGGAGTTGCGGGCGTCTATAGGCTGCGGTGGCCGCTTACCATCAGGTGGACCGTAAGCTTGTTTGCTGTCGGCGTTGTATAAAAAAATATATATATATAATGACTTCTTATGAATCAGATTGCGACATCGATTGTAGCGAGAATGATTTACTTCCACGCAAGTCCAAAGAGAGATATTTAAACAATTACGAAAAGTTCATGAAGTGGAAAGCGGAGATTCACACGACAAGTTGGTCAGAAATAGTACATTATGATACAAGTGTGCTAAGTTGACCATTATATACAAGGCGATATTGTGTGCGCACGAGCGAAAGCGAGTGTGCCATAAGAAAGCCGCGTATATTATGGTCACAGGCACACGTGTTTCATACGACGTTTTTCAACACACTTGCGAGGAAAAAACAAGACTCTTCATTTAGTTAAATTTTAATTATTAAAACAGTTAGTGAAAGTACAATTTTCAAAACGGTACTGAACAGTTTTGTTTGGCATTACGGTTTGTGTAATATTGTTAATTATTTCATTCTCTTGGGTGAATGTCGGCGATGAACAATTATTTTCGATGGAGTTTGATGCTTTCGTTGTTGTGGCACGAGCAGGAGACAAGAAGAAATCAGGGCCGCTGTCGCGTGATGTTCCAGGCCGCGGCTCTGGGCAAACCTTCTTTACTGGTGGCTCCAAATTTATAGCGCGTGTGATTTTTTTACCAATCTTTACCTTATTTTGTAATGAGTCTTCTACATAAGATTCTGCGACTGCGTCTGAACGCCATCCGCCATGACGCTTTAGGGTCAATACATCGGCCCCCGAATCGGCTAGTAAAGTTGCCGAAGTCCTTCTGAAACTGTGTCCAGTGTAGGAATCTGCGTCAGGCAAGTCCAAATATTTGGCTATTTCTTTTGGCATGGCACCAAATTTATTAATGCCAATAGGTTGCGCTGTACACTTCCCTTTTTGAAAATTTTGGAAAAATCGGTCAGATTTGGCATTTGGTGAACGTAGAGCTTGATACTGTTTAACTATTTCATAGAACGGGCCATCTATCGTGAAAGATCGTGGGATTTTGTTTTTGGTATTTTTAATTTTTATAAGGAGCATTTCACCGTGGGATTGTATATCTTGAGTCGTTAGATCACTAAGTTCTTTACGTCTACACGCACCTGTAACGCCGAATATTAACGCAACCTGTGAAGAAACCAAACATTGTACTTAATATAAGAATATTATTATGATAAAACAAGGTAGGTACTTATGTACTTATAGGTAATACAAGGTAAATTGTATAAGTTCAACTGACCTTTGTTGCAAGGTACTGATTGTCAGGAGCTTCTTTCAAAAACTTCTCCACGTCGGATGGAGTCAATACTTTTGATTTTCGGCTACTGAATCCGTCCGAGCGTCTCTTCAAAAATGCCATCAGGTTACTGTACGTTCGAATATCTATGTTATTCTTTATCTTTATAGTGCTTTTTAACATAGAATAAGTACACCAAAGCGAGCTAGGCTTATACTTTTTTGCCAGTTCATTGAAGTAGGCTAAAAGTACGCTTTCTGAGAAAGAGTGAGCATTCTTGCCGGTTTTCCATTTTAAAAAAGTTTCATAGGCCGCTAAATACTTTTCATTCGATTTTGATGGCAAAAGGCTATCGCGCGCGTTTTTCGCCTCCTTACGTATGTCCGGCGGAGTTAATAATAGATTTTCTTCATTTTCATCACTTGAAGTAGACATTTTCGTAAATATTAAACTTCACAATCAATCCAAACTTCGTCACAGCCGTCAATTATTTACGAAAAATGGCGCGTTGTTTTTTTTTCTTGCCGCGATACCGATGCGCGCGCAAGATTTCATTTTAAAAATCTGCCAACAGCCAAGATTAAAAATGTAATAATTCGTGTTTAAAACACAAATTACAGAAAATTGAAAACGATATTAATGAATTTGAGTAGTTTTTGATTTATAAAGCTGGTTTTACCAATTTATTGAAATAAATATGTAGACACTGTTATTGGCCGCATAAAAACTGTTTGTTGCTAAAAAAAAAGTTAAGACCCGACTAAATTATATCGCTTCTTCTTCGTACTTACAACTTGGTACTAGGGTACGAATATAAATTGGTCGGGTATATAAACTAAAGGCACTCGTTCAATAATATATTGAAAAAGCACGCGTGTTTAATATCTAGGATTATGAGCCAAAAATCAGTGGAATAAAAACGTCGTTTTGAGCAAGTGTGTTGAAAATGTATTTTCTGGCTTATTTTACTAATCTTCACCAAACCATGAAACCTTCGACCTATTGGGCAGTTTATTCTTTGCTCCGCAGTGTCGTACTGAACAAGCACGACGTAAATGTATGAAGGTAAATTCATTTATGTATTTTATATTGTGATATACTTATGGATGTTATTTTGTTGTTATGTTAACAATGTATAAACGTTTGTTTTAGATTGCTCTGATTATGGGAGTGAATGGGACTGAAATAGGTTGGTCGTTCGTGATTCGTGATGAGTTTGCAAACTTTGTGAAAAAATATCAAGATTTTCGCCCTGCCGACGTGAAGTCCGACAATTATTTTATTAATCATAGAAATGGAAAGTATATAAAACAAAACATTGACCGTCACTAAATTGCAGCAATTCCGAAAGAAACCGCCACATATTTAAATCTGCCTAAGTCGGAACCTACACCCGACATTGTTTCCGAAGATCGTCGGCGACTCTTCTCGCGGACTCTGGGGCTAACTTAACTACCATTAAAAGACAAGGCGGATGGAAATCGGACCGAGTTGCCGAAGAGTATATAGAGAAGTCTATTGGGAATAAAACCGAAATGACTGGAAAAATCGACAACAACATAAAATTAATTAAAATTAAATTAATTAATTAAGGTTGTCTGGAAGAAATCGCTCTTTAGCGATAAGACCGCCTGTTGTTAGCTTCTTCTCATTGTGTTTTTGTACTGTACTGTATTCTTTGATTGAGATGTGCAATAAAGAGTATTTGTATTGTATTGTTGTATTAAACCAACCATCTCACCAAGAGCCACTAATTACCGAAAATCAGCCATCCACCGCCTCCTATCAACGTTCATAATCAGACATTTCTCAACCCATCAGCATAAATGTACTTCCCGGTAAATCCATACAAATATCCGTAAGCAATTGTCTCAATATAACTTACGTTACCTTCAATATTTCTTAAAACTGTCTTGTAATACGTAATTGTCTAATATATTTTTAACTTTTATTCATACAATTTGTTTTATTTTTGAGAAAAGTACTATACAAACTTCGACCATAAGTGCCATCCTGGCCTCGTATACAGGTTGTAACAAAACTAATGAGGATCCGTTTAAGGGCATATTGGGTATCGTGTTCTGATTAGGAAAAGTACAAAAAAAAATTTTATGACGCGAAATATGCACACACACTGAATATGCCTTTAAACGGATCCTCACTAGTTTTGTTACAACCTATATGCATAGCCGGACCTAGCCTAAGGCTCGGCTGGCTAACTCATACTCGTCTAGGATCTGCAGTAATGCATTACATAGAACGAATGCTTCTGATAACTATCTGATCACTCATCCTTTTTCTTGTTATTATGGGTGATCGTGCTTACAATATTCCTATGAACAGAGACTATCAAAAATATCTAATTAAAATAAAATAATAATAAAGGGCCTCTACGTGTTGGCTACTTCGGTAACGCATTACATCGGCTCCATGCACGCCTCCTAAAGGTCCAGAATACCATTATCCCGTGAGCGGGAAAGACATAATATAAATAAAAGAAAACATGTTATGTACCCCAGTGACAATGGCATCGTCACACTTCATAAGTGACCACGTCTAAAATATTCATTCAAATATACATAGACATGTTAGTAAAACAATAAAATTGTTATTACATATAATTGTTATAAATTAAACATCCATTCATTTGTTTATTTAGGTCTTTAATAGTTGAAGACGGGTATTTTTTATTTAAAAAAGTAGGTGAGAAAGTATTTGTAAATTGGACGGACATATGGTACGAACATTGAGAAATTTTGTACAGAGTGCGGATGCACGATGGTCTGGGGCAGACAAAGCCTTTGCAAAGTTAATTCGAACGCAAGCGAGGAGTGCCGTGTTAGTAATTGAGATTAAACCTCACCATGGCACCGCCCCCTACGGGGCCCGGAAGATATCTGAGCCTTGTGACATATGAAAAGGGTATACCGGTAAGGTTATATAGAAACACGAAGAGTCTAGGTCAAAGTGAGTTTCAACAGTCGACTAGTCGTTGAATAAACATATACGAGTACTAAAGGGCTTTATTCACCTGTATTTAATCCGTAGGTCAACATTGACATAGGTAACAGTCCAACCTGTACATCTACCGCAAAGGGGTCACATCAGATAAAGGATTTTGGGGATGTGAGTTTCAGGGTAGCGATAATGCTTACCTCGGGTAGATTCGACTGTTCACTTCTATTCGTGCAAACAATTTTTATATTACTCTAAAAGTATTCTAGTTTATTACGAACTTCAATATGACAATTTTTATAGAAGAATACCCTGTCAAATGAGAGATTTTGTTGTTACACAATTAAGATTCCTATAACGTGTCCACTGGCGCCACACGTAAATAATTGCGATTATTTAAATTTAACGATAGATGTTTAAAAAAGGGGGCGCTATTTATATTTATACATATATTGTATTTAAGTACCCTTTGAATACATCAAACTAGTTATTACTTTAGTAGATTCGTAGATCTAATATGAGCTCAAAAATGAAACGGCCATTTTAACTTTGGAAGGCTAGTGGACACGTCAAAGGCTTCATGGCGACGCTGGCCTCAGAAGGATACGTTACTTTTGTTAGAGCAATATGAGTAGCTACCATACGTTATAATATTGAGTTTGTAACTACACTGAGGAGAGTAATCGACGACATTGGGAACCAGTAGGTACAATTCATTTTAGGGTTCCTTGTCTATGGAAATATTTATATATGTATATAACGCAAGGTCGATTTACAGCCCATTAGCGAAAGATGATTTACGTCCACCCAGCGGGTGAATCACGTAACTTTATGTACTAACGGTAGATAGATATTACTGTCAATTTTGAAGTATAAATGTATGAGTTGACAATTTAAATTTGACATTAAAATCTACCTAACGGTAGTAAATAAGTTACGTGATTACCCCGCTGGTCCAAAGAAATATTTAAACAATTATGATCCCATCAGATCTACAGTTATGGTCCGATTTTATTAAATGATATGTCATTAGATTCGTCTCATCCTGGAGAGTTGCATAAATCTCTTATTTTTTTCATATTTTTGTAGAAAGGATTAAAAACGGATTTTAAAAACTATTGCGCTGACTACATGCCTTTGGCCGTGTGACGGCACGCGATGTGGCTCCTGTTTTGAATTGACATAAGACAGTAAAAAATGAATAATAAGGTCGAGTTTTATAAAGATCCGTTAGACCAATTGTCAGATCAAATTACAGTATTTCAGTACGTTTTTTGATATAACAAACCGACATAAGGTCTAACGGATCTTTATAAAACCGAGGCTAACTGAACCATATTAAATGGTAACATTCGGACTTACATTTTTTTTACTTTCGGATAATAATAATTGCATACCTACATATAACCTGATAACCAATGCGAAATTCGTATTCGAAGGTCATCATTAGTGTCAGGGCATCCTTTTATTAGCGAGCCGTGGCTGTATTACTTTGAGTAATCATGGCAAAAGTTTATTTATGTAGTTTACTTCAGAAAAATTAACACTGCCGTACTTCTCAGTACTTAGGGCTAACGTTGAAGTGAATTCATATATTCTAATTTTTCCCCATTATACTTATTACTTTTTCGAGCACATTCAAAAGGTTGTTGAATTATTTTTGTTGGTGCCATATAAAAGGGGTTGGGTTTAATATTTGTAATAAAAAATATGGGGGTATTAAAAAATGTTTTAACTTCACTTGTCTACTTTAGACCTATAAACCCGACCCACTTGCGTTTAATATTTGTAAAAAAACATGCGGGTAAAAATGATTTAAGCTTCACTTGTTTATTTTAGAGCTATAAACCCGACCCACTTACGTCACGTCTGACGCCGGCTCTCCGGCCCAGAAGCCGATATTTCCAATATCCTACAATAGCATGTCGCATGAGGGGTTATGTAATCTGAATTGACGATTGATGGATTTTAAATCTTTCATATTTTTGGTACACTTTTTTAAAGAGCTCTTTCTAAATTTTAAAATGTTTTAAAAACTGTTGAACTCTTATCATGCCAAAAGTACCTATTGACAATTCCAATGAACTAATTAAAGGCTACGACGCTTTTATTAAAATTACAGATATTCTAATCAATATTTCTTCAAGAAAAATCCAAACCATGCGTATAAAATCTATAGGAATAGTCTCACACAGAATATGGGTATACTTAACAGATGAGCATTTTTAATCGATAAGGACTCGTAATAGGAGTGACATGTTTCTGTCCCAGGCCACTTTCCACTGCCTGCTGTGTACTGCCTGTTGTGGATATGTCTGGACGTCTTGCTGTGCACGGCATCTATAATGCATCTCTGCACGATCAGCATCGACAGGTAATTTAGTTAGCTTTACACTTTATGTATCTACATAACCTAGATATTAATTTATCTGGCAGTAACGTAATGGACTTAGTGCATAATCATTTTATATAAGTAACAAGTAGATGATACATTTTATAGTCAATGAAAAACGGGTTTTTTTTATCAGGCCAAGGCTACTACTAAGCGGAGATCACCTGCGACAGCGGCGAGCGGGCAGCAAAATGTACGGCGTACGAATCAACCAGCGTGCTCCATGCTTCTCCGCCAGCTCGCCACTGTCGCAGGACGCGCACTAGGCGGTGTTGCTTAGTCTTAGGTGTCTAGACTAGAAGATCAGAATAGAGCATTTATTTATTTTTAATGCAAGTTTAACGCCAGCTTCTCGTAAAATATGTGATTTTTTTAACATGGTTTTATTCTGAAATACTACATATTAAAAATGAAAAAAGAAACGAGGGTTATATTTAAGACCTTTAACTAATGCAATCGGGTGACCGTTACGTAATTAGGTAAAGTTTGTTCGATAGAAAAAAATGCCAAACATGCCTCTATTCTTGATCTTAAACTCATTTTATTTCAATTATACGTAACTTTATGAATAGAAAATTATACCGAAATAAACGTCTTTTATAGTGTGATAAAAATCGGGAATAATATTTTTAATATACTAAGCCATGTATTTTTTCACCCAAAATCATCGAAATTATGGCGCAATTCACGCCCGTTCGGTTCCCGCTGCACCGCACCAGTCCCGAGCGGAACGCATCGGAGGTTGGACGTACGCAATTCTTTGAGTGATATTAAAATTGCTAATAAAAATAAATAAAGAAAAGTTAACGTCACTAGGGTCCCGGAGACTGAATACTCTTAAACAGAAAAGCTTAGTGCCATAACAAATATAATTCCTTTATTTAATACATTAATAACACACGCGCGCAGCTACACAGTGTATACTTCTATAGTTACACAGTATAGAGACGAACAGTACAAGCACTTCATAATGATTTTATAGCATAATAATACTTTGTGATTAGTTTTGATCACACATTTTGTCACGCAGAAAATAGTACGAAAATGAATGATGTCGGTAAACATAATAACACTTTTTCATGAAGTTTTTTGTAGTTATACTGGTTATTCCCGCGGTGTTGCCCGCGTTTCCCTTGAAAGCGATTATTGAGGTTCTGTGGCCGAAATGGCGAAACCGGAACCCTTAATAGTTGTAAATAGTAGAACGTCACGAGAACCAAACACTTGACAAAACAAAAATTATCACTTTAAAGCTCACTCAGAAACCCTTAGTCTTGGTGATAGGCAGTTTTTCAACACCACCTGCTTGACAATACCAAATTATATATCTTCTGGTCCTTATAGTAATGTTCTTAAAGTCTAATTTCGTGAGGTCCGCACGGCCGCGTGGTCTGGAGCGCTTGCCCGCCGCCAGCGCGCCCCGAAAACAAAAGACGGCACCGACCTATTCCAATTACGTTCAAGATTGATATCTAAGCGCCCGAGAGGTCAATTGAAACGAATCTGACGTCAGATTTTTAAAAAGTAGCGGCCATCTCTATTTTGATTATTTATGGGTCCGATTACGTTCAAAATCGATGTCTGAGCGTCCGGGGGGCAAGTTATAACGAATCTGGCGTCAGATTTTTAAAAACTGGCGGCCATATTGTTTTTGTTTATTTAAGGTCGGATTACGTTCAAAATCGATATCTGCCCGTCCGAGAGGTCACTTGGAAAGAATCCGACGTCATATTTTTAAAAAGAGGCAGCTATCTGATTTTGTTTATTTACAGTCCGATTACGTTCACAATCGATATCTGAGCGTCCGAGAGGTAACTGTGAACGAATCTGACGTCAGATTTTTAAAAAGTGGCGGCCACTGATTTTGTTTATTTAGGGTCCGATTACGTCCAAAATCGATATCTGACCGTCCGAGAGTTCACTTGGAAAGAATCTGACGTCAGATTTCAGAAAAGTAGTGGCCATCTTGATTAGGTTTATTTACAGTCCGATTATGTTCAAAATCGATATCTGATCGTCCGAGAGGCCAGTTATAACGAATCTAACGTCAGATTTTTAAAAAGTGGCGGCCATTTTGATTCTGTGCAAGTGAGACTCTTTACAAGTGACCTCTTGGATTTCCAGATTTCAATTTTGAACGTAATCGGACCGTAAATAAACAAAATCAAGATGGCCGCCACTGTTTAAAAATCTGACGTCAGATTCGTTCTAAGTGACCTCTTGGATACCCAGCTCAGATATCTATTATGAACGGTTTTTTTTATTGTTTCGTAAGAGGTGAGATAAGTAGAGTACTCCTCGTGGATAAAACTGTTTTTGTCTTGGGCGCGCTTAAATCCTCATTACACTCAGGACTCAGTTTTAAGTCCCTCGCTTCGCTCGGGAGTAAAATTTGCAGACCTTCGATCCGTTCAGGAGTCAATATCGCGCCCGTGACATAAAACAGTGCTTTATCCCCTAGGTGTACAATCTACTATAATATCGCTACTCTATAAAGGTGGCGCTTAAAGCTGTCATTTAAGTCATGGGATTATATTTTTAACGTCCTACGTTTTGTGCTCGAGACGGTAGCGGAAACACCTGAGACAATATTTACCTTGACACGCTTCCTTGAATACCATTGATAAATTGTGTTAATTTGTGAGGGCACCCAAACTTGCACATAAGCCTAAAATCTTATTTTTACGACATTGACAGCTACTTATCTCGCCAACTAGTGATTTTAATGGAAAAGTTTTTTTAACCTCTATATCGTTATTAAAGACCTAATTTGCAATTTTACTAGTCTTGTAAGACCGTCTTTTTTACCGAATCCTGAATTTCAACAAAATACCTCTTTCCATTCACAAGATTATAACGTCCGATAATCAATATTTTTACCACTGACTCACTTGAAACAAAATATTTTTATTATTTAGGGTATCTACCTCGTATGTTCATAAATTTTGAGACGAGTTTTGTCAACCAATTTGGACAAAAAAAACTGGCAGGATAAAAAAAAAACTACACAAATTTTAAATTTAGAATGTCATCTATTAGAAAAAATAAATTCAATTGTTATTATTCATTCGTTGTTCAAATGGCGAGAACTAAAGATTTGCGTTCAACGGTGATTTCTCTAAAGAAAGCTGGAAAAAAACCTATGGAGATTTTCAGGCAAATAAAATGTCTTGGAGCCAGCCGTAATTTTGTTTACTACACATTAAAACGGTACAAGGACACGTGTTCTCTTGATGACCGCCCGAGAAGTGGCCGCCCTCGTTCGGTTAGAACCGCGGCTAACATCAAGTTGATCAGGGAACGGCTTCGTCGAAATCCTTGTCGGACTCAAAAGAAGATGGCTCTACAGACCAATATTTCCAGAATATCGGTAAACCGGATATTAAAATACGATCTAAAGGTAAGGGCCTACAGTCGAAGAAAAGTTCACTATTTAAACGATCGTTTAAAAACTTTGAGACTGAATCGATGTCGGCAGTTGCTAAGGAGACACGACCACAAAAAGATTTTGTTTACCGACGAAAAAATCTTCACCGTCGAAGAAAAATTTAATCGCCAAAACGACAAAGTGTATGCCAAAAGCTTGAAAGAGGTCCCGCCTTTTAAGCGAAATGTTCAGCGAACACATCACCCAGTTAGTGTGATGGTATGGTGGGGTGTTTCGTACGAAGGTGCTACAGAATTGCATTTTGTCCAACAAGGTGTTAAAGTGAGGGCACAAAATTACCAGACTGACGTATTGGAAGGCGTAGTAAAACCACTATCGAAAACCCTTTTTAAAAATAAAGACTGGATTTTTCAACAAGATTCTGCTCCGTCACACAAGGCGAAGACTACACAGAAGTGGCTTAAGGACAATTTACCAGGCTTCATCAGTACTGAAGAATGGCCATCATCAAGTCCAGACCTGAATCCGCTGGACTATTCACTGTGGACTGAATTGGAGCTGAGGGCCTGTCGTAAGTCTCACCCAAATTTGGAGTCGCTCAAGCGAGCCTTGTGTAGGGAGGCACAGCGAATTCCGCTGGAAAAAATTCGTGCCGCTATTGACGAATGGCCTGCACGATTAATGGCCTGTATTCAGCAAAAAGGCGGGCATTTTGAATAACTTTTTTAAAATATATACGTAATATAATAGTTATTAATATCCTAAAAAATTGTTTAAATACATTAAATAGTTTTCGAGAAAAATGTGTTTCTGTTCGTCTCAAAACTTATGAACATACGAGGTATGAGTAATATTTTTATTACTCACAATGTATACTTATATGAAAAAAGCGTTTCACTCAATTGATTAGAAAGTTGGAATATGGCAAAAACAGTATTTTCAAACTTTTTTTTTTTTTTTTTACACGGAATGGGTAATTTGTGCGCTTGCTATTAATGCCCATTTACGAAAAAAAAACTTAAGCCTATTAATCTAACGTAACACTAATAATGATCATCTCTTGTCTAAGTGGAATGTGATAGGAATTTTAAGAAGAGATTACTTGCTAAGTCGCACTATTAAGTAGCAAATAACATAACAAATCATATTAAGTAATTGACTTGAACTACAAATCTGTTATAAACCCAATTATTCTGTCGCGACATGCACTAGTTGCGCTACTGTAAATATTATACTGTGGTCGTCACACCGTCAGGTGACCTCCGTCCTTGTACGTCGCGGTGTGCTCGGGGCACTTGCTGTCTTTGTCGCGCAGCGGCGGGGTGCGGGGTAGAAAATTAGCATTGCGCGCTCGAAGAACCTCGCCTTAATACACATACAAACGACAATCAGATCGCGTAACACCCGTGTAATAATCAGTATTGTGATGAAGAACTTTTTGAAATATTTCCACCTATACCTATGTAGTGCTGTAACCCGAGAGAGGTGATTACGTAACATATTCGAGCGTGCGCAAGGTTGATCTAAATGTCATTTCCATACTAAAAATTACCATTATACCTACCTAACGTAAGTACGATACGTATAATCCTTACTTTCGATATATTATAATACTCCGTTACCCCCAAAGATCTTAGTTACCCCCAGATTCGGAAGCGATGAACTATCAGGGACTCGGTCTGGCACATCCGTTTTACATTTCATGTACGCTCGTCCGGTTGGCATTCGTCCCAAACGGATTTGCAACAAATTAACATTAAAATTTGATTTCAACAACTGTATGTATGTATGTATGTAAATACTTTATTGTACACAAGACAAGTAAAATAAATTATACAGAAAAAAAAACAGATCAATCATGTACAAAGGCGAACTTATCCCTGACAACTGACAACTGTCATCCTATACAAAAAATTACAAACAAATTTTACCCATGGTCTAAGAAAACAAGGTCTGACAATCCGGATCGTGACACCAGTGACTTCACTGTTGACACACTCATGCTTACGTCCGCATACCATCGATAGGCTGACAGCTGATGATGACCTAGCTCGTGTCACCCACATTACTAACCGATGAACCGGATTGCCTTACCTGCTGGAGCAGTATATTATTGTATCAAGGATTTTACCAAACACAGCTTACGATTACCGATGGTTTGAAATAGGCCCTTGAGTGCCTTGCCCCGATGAACTTCTTGCAACAACACCGACATTGTATTATGCAGTCGTTATTCGCACTGCAGTAGGTACAAGTATAGGTACTGAATTTGCTTATAATTTGATACGAATAAAGTTCAGAAAAACAAACAAATTGTTTATTTGATTACATCAATTTAATTATACTTTTCACCTCAGCAGCTCGAAAAAGCTTATTTTGCTGAGCAATCAACACCGTGAAACAAAGTACCCTTTTTAATTTTGTACGACACGAACTGCCATTTGACAGTTCGGGGTCTATTATAAATTCGAAATATTTGGACTTATTTCGCTCTGTCCCTTTCAGTTTGTTACGAAAAAAGAGAAAGCCAGAAATAGGTCGATTCATCGTTCGATATCACTTCGACATTCAAATTGTAATAGTAGACCCCAAAACGCGCTAAATATGAAGACGTTCGAAATTCATAAATTATCCTAAAAGTTAAAATTGTCATATAGTTGTTGGCACGGTTCCTTGAAATAAAATAGTATTTTAATAATAAATGTTTTGAAGTAAAACAATTGTTGAAGAAAAAACAAAGCTTATCACGTCAATTAATAATTATAGTTTTAATTTAGTAAACTATACCGCGAGTGCCGTTTTAGAAAGGCCCTTTAAAGATTGCGGGTTTAAATTGTTTTCAATTGTTATTTTCTTCCGTCTTGCACTACAGGTATTAATTGGTGTTTAAAATAACTAGAAAATATTAGTGATCAGTGATGAAGGCTATATTTAAACAACAGTGCGTCTAGTTTTTAATGAAGTGATGAAATCGACGAAATTAAATTAAAGATTATATATAATGATAATTCTCGAATTAACAGATTAATTATTTAATTAATATAATTAACATGACTTTAATGACATAGGCGTAAGAGCAGATAAGGGCGTACAGACACCTGCCCAGCTAGGATGATCGCGTTTACGTCGGAGATGTAGCATTCGTCTGTCCTCGCACTTAAAAGTTGCTAGTACCTAAGCGATGATTTCTGTATTTCCAACAAAAACGCGATCAATCGATCCAGGCTGGTTTAGTTACTTTTGACTGTACATGACCTACCAGAAGTTTCATAGAAAAGTCAGCATTCAGCAACGAAATACATTAGCATGATTTTATTACTAAGCAGGTAAGGAAAATAGAACTTGTTATATTACCAAAAATCGTTTTGAAGATACATAAAAAGTAAACCGAAAACAAATGTGTGGGTCCAAAGTTGATTCACCTCGTAGAAAGGATAATCACCCAAATTGGTTACACGGTGATTATTATCACACGAGACACTCATTCACTCATATCACTATTCGTTTCACGTAGCATCAAAATCCAAACAATCCGTCCCTTCTTTTGGTCATTCGCTATAATACATATCATATCTATAAGATTCTCTTTCTACGAGTGAAACCATGACAAGGACAATAAATGATATGTCTCTTACTTTCGCTATTATACAAAGTTGTATACGACCATCTCGCTCGATAGTACCTATTATTAGAAACTATTGTTCTGGTTAGTCTGAGTTAAAATATATCGTAATGTATGACAGTTAATAGAGACCATCGTTATTATAGTTAATTTATTGCAATATTATACAAATATTTATTTATTGTAATTTATTTATTTATTATTTATAAACTTTATTGCACAAATACACAAATTGTACAAATGGCGGGCTTAATGCCAAATGGCTTTCTCTACCAGCCAACCATTGGGCTAAACAGATGTTTTATAAAAGAGCTTTGCTTTTGTCTACCTTTTGTCACATACAACTCATTTTCTTAAAGACGAATATATTTTCATAAATTTGTTCTCTTTCATTTACGTAGGTACAGTCGATGGCATAAATATGTACACATTTTAATACCTTATTTCAATGGATTAAGGTGAAAAAATGTATTCCTTGTTGTTGTAATTGACTGTACCTACGTAACAACAGGTTCGATTTTATACATATACAGATCCGTTAGTCCTTAAGCCGATAACTTAAGTCAAAAAATGCACAGTATTACCGAAATCTGATCTGACATTTGATCTAACGGATCTTTATAAAACCCGGCATTAGTTTTGCTGGTGCTTGCGGCGATTTTAGGTATCGTTATCGTTCACGAGGGTCAAAATCAACATACCTATTATTAAACAGTATTAACTCGTCACTACTTAACAAATTCTGCTGCTGAGCGAATGGTCATATGAATCTAGATTTGTTGCTGTGCGCTGCCTGCGAATTCAATCACTATTTGGAAGTAAATTAATGAGTGATAAGAAGTAAATAACAAGAATGCGCCTGCACGCGTATCTGGTATCACGTGTAACGTACTGTAGATAACACGAAATAGGAAAATGTGCTAAAACTATCTGTAATAACTCATATGCTATACCCTTATTCCAAAACGTCTACCTGTAGAAACTCGTATCCTATACCCTTATTCGAAAACGTCTACCTGTAGAAACTCGTATCCTATACCCTTATTCGAAAACGTCTACCTGTAGAAACTCGTGTCCTATACCCTTATTCGAAAACGTCTACCTGTAGAAACTCGTGTCCTATACCCTTATTCGAAATGTCTATCTGTACAAACTCATATCCTGTACCTTTATTCGAAAATGTCTATTTGTACAAACTCGTATTCTATACCCTTATTCGAAACCTCTATCTGTACAAACTCATATCCTACAGGATACAAAATAAAGAAAGGATAAAGGTACACGTTTATTCGAAAATGTCTATCTGTAACGACACGTATCCTACATACCCTATTTTATTTGAAATCCCGTTAAAATGTCGTTTTCTGTGTTTGAAGTTTGTGCTTGTGAACAGAGGTAAAATAGTACATTATTGTTGAGGGCGGAAGGAGGTAATTGCGGCTGAGCATTCGTGTTAAAAGGACGAGCGTGCTATTCTTTTTAATTAATACGAAGCCTGTAAAGGCAAATAAGACGAAGTTTGAATGAAGGTTTTATAAACATAACCTTAAAATGTCAACAATTTAATGGTTTTCCGCCGCTTATTTTTTTTTAATTACAAATGTATTTTCCTACCGATGTTTCGCATTTGAATCGGCTGTTTTCGACTTATGCCCTCTCTTTATTTGGCCACCTGACCTTTATAAAATGTTTGGAACTCGACATTTAATCTAATTTATATGTAAAGCGCGACTAGAAGTATATGCCCGTTCGCCATGTTGAGGGATTTCATTGGAACCAATTATTTACACTGGCAGTAATTTTAATCGCAGGTTGTCATTCTCACTGTGGTGGTTTAGTATTAAATATTAAACAGTAAATGACAAAAAAAGCTCAAAACTATTCATTGTCAAGAGCGGAACATCATTAACAATGTGCAGTCACGAACCGGAATTGTTGAGCCACTTGCCATTACTGCCCGTAATTTAGCCGTGTAATAAATAACAGATGTTACCCGAACTCGTTTCAGTCCTGATTTGCATTACTTGACCAAGATGCGAACATTATCAAGTGGCTCAACAATCCCTGTTCGAGATGGTACATAATATAATTCTGGAAAAAAAGCTCGGGAAATGAAATGATTTCGCTACAAAAAAAAATCAAAATTAACATTAGAACTGCCAGGTAAACAAGTCAAAATGCCGTTATTCTGACTAAACTGTTTTTTTTTGCCATAAAATGAGAATAATATTAGCGCACTCTTGACAATGGTCATATATTTCTGATCGAGCTGTAATGTTTAACGCGCGAAGTTAGCGAAATTTGTTTTAAATGTAACAGATACTTACAGACGTATTGTTGCAATTGAATGTTGGAAGGAATGTTGGTAGTTCCAACAGTTCTGAACTTTATTTTTACATTTTATTTTCAGATATCTTTCGCTCCGCTATCCTATGAAATTCGGCCGCAATAAGACTAGGAAACGTGTAACAGTAAAGATTGCCTTCGTTTGGATTTCATCAACAGCTATGAGTCTGCCGCTAAGCCTTATGTATTCGCAGGTACAAAACATAAAATAATTTATAAAAATTACATATTGAATCTATTGAAAAAGAAGTTAAAGTTAAAAGTATTTTTTCTATGTAATTTTGTTTTTGAGTAACCAATGTGATTGCAGGATGTAGAATCCCTCTTAGTTGATGGCGTTTGCCAGATCCCCGACCCACTGTATAAGTCGATTGGATCCATCGTCTCTTTCTACATTCCACTGGTGGTGATGATGGTGACGTATGCACTCACGGTGCAGCTGCTGGCGCGCCAGCGTAAGGGGCTCGGCGCTGGCTGGGCGTCGAGTTGGCTTGGAGCGCCACCAATAGGTAAGTAATCATGGGTCTTTAATATTTAATTGTAGCTAACGGGGACAGGTTTCGAACTCATCGAGAGGCCTTCAGAGCTGCGACTCCGGAAAAACTATAGTTAACGCAGTTAATTCGTCTACATTATAATTGTACCGTTGTGACACGAGAATTTGCCATACAATTTGTATGGATAACTTTCGTGTCACAACGGAATCAATTAAATTGTAGTCGAAATATATGCCTTTAGTATGGTCCAAAAATTTGGTCCTCATAAAGTTTCCGTATGTTCACGGATCCAGTTGCCTTTAAGTTCGGAACATATTATCACCATTAATTAACGATCATAAACTGAATTAATAAGTGTATTAGTACATAAATACGTACTTATTTATATTTGCCTCGTGAAAATGAAGTGGTTAATATATGATTGTTATCCATACAAATAAAAAAAACTCTCACGTGTCGGTATGGTCACAGTCATTGTATGAGAATGAGGACCTAATTTTTGGCACGTAGTAAAGGTATTTAATTGATTCCATTGTGACACGAAAGTTACCTCTGTAAATTTAATGACAAAATTCTGTGTCACAACGGAATCAATTAAAATGAAGATGAATTTGCCTTAACTATGTAGGTACCAAACTTTTGACCCTGACCTGTAAACCAACAACTTACCATACTAAAAACCTATTGTGGGCAAAATTGAGATTAAGATATGTTTCATGTTTAGGAATATTCGGTTTGTCTATCTGCAGGGCAACGGCAAGTACGCGCAACGGGTGCTATGGTGGTCTCGTTTATCGCTTGATAAACGGCAAGACAAAGCTATCCCTTTCCGTCATGACTTGATAGAAAGTGACGGATTCTTTATCTTTTCATTTATCACGCGATAACTATCATCATAATACGTAGTAGCCTTGGACACAAGCGTGGAAAGACGCCACCTGAGTATTAAATTTATCTTTGTCGCGTCGTCTTGTGTCGCTCTCTGTATCTCTGATATCACTCGTGATGCCAAGCAGAAGCTACGTTAAACATAAACGCTAACACGCTTATTGCTGATGGTTTATTTATGTTTGAATCAGGAAGGGGGTACATACAATATGTGTGCTTATGACACGATGTGTGATGATCAGAGTCGATTACATATTATGTTATATTTATATGCCCTTCTAATTAATCACCGGAGTGTGGAAAGAAAATTCCAGTCTGACGAATGTTTTTGTGTTATTGTAATAAGAAATAAATACTCGAAGGTTTCAATTATGTGAGTGTTTGAATTCACTCTCGTCGATTAATTGTTGACTTACGAATAAAATATTCTCGGCGGCTCTATACAAAATGACATACGAATATGTCATCTACTTTTTCCAGTCAGAAATTCTTATACAGCTAAGAGTATATTGAAAGGATACCTACCATCCTAACATTTGTTACTTTTTCTTAACAATAAACAGCGAATATCTTTTAAAAGCTCAGCAATTGTGTTGTGGCACCCCTAATATGAAAAGCCTCCGAGCGCTTCTTTGTCATTATCGCGGGATAAAATATATATTACTTCGTTTAAATTGGTTGCAAAGTTAACGAGACGGACATCTCAGGCTTTTGTGAGAGATGGGGTACGTGAGGCTACAAGCGCGCACGTGCTTGCCACCGGCAACGCGACATGGACGTGGCTAATGCCACTAAACCGAGGTCCATATCACTTTAAGAAGCTTTATCGGTCTACTACGTTCAGCCTTTTATCACGTTTAAAATTATTGTCCCTCAACGAGCAATTCTTATAATTTTTTTTACGACATTGACAGCTACTTATCTCGCCAACGAGTGACTTAAATGGAAAAGTTTTTTAACCTCTATATCGTTATTGAAGACCTAATATGCAAGTTATCGAGTATATTAAAAGAAGCGTACCACTCAGTTGATCAGATAATTGATATTTGGCATCCAGATAGGAAATTATTCATTTACAAAGAAAATAATAAAACACGTTTTTTTTTTAACTTTTTTTTACACGGAGTGGGTAATTTGCGCGCCTGCTATTAAACCCATTAATGAAAAAAACAAATACCCACTAATTTGACGAAAAACGAATAATGATCATCTCTGTGTCTGAGTCGAAAATAATCGGAATTTTAAGAAGAGACTACTTGCTAAGTCGCACTATTAAGTAGCAAATAACATAACAAATCATTTTAAGTAATTGTCCTGAACTATAAATCTGTTATAAACCTAATTACTCTGTCGCGACATGCACTAGTTGCACTACTGTAAATATTATATCTACTGTATAAAACGAGCTGTTAGGACTATCTCATTCGTACCACCCGGAACCCCAGCACGACAACTCTTTATAGACGCTAACATAATGACACTGACATCACAATACAATACATAATATTCTTCATTGCTAAATAAGTTAGAAGTAACATGAATCAATTTCCAAAAAAGGTTTCAAAAATTATCTCGCCCAGAGAAATAAAAACACATTAGCCACAACATGCTGCCGACTTGCAAAATCGAACAAAACCATGTCTATCGTAGGGCCAGGTATCTACAATAAACACAGTGCATCCTCAAACCTCATTAAGGGTCGGCAACGCGTACGTGACTCCTTTGGAGTAGCGGGCGTCTATAGGCTGCGGTGGCCGCTTACCATCAGGTGGACCGTAAGCTTGTATGCCACCGGCGTTGTATAAAAAAAAATTGTCTACGGAACCCTCGGTGCACGAGTTGGACTCGCACTTGACTGGTTTTTTTAATTCGTCACCTCTCTATACTATTCTAGTTATATTCGAGAGAACTCTGCATAAAAATCTAAATCTTTCAGTAAGGTATGGGGGTGCAGCAGGATTAAAAAGTGTGTTGAATAGCAACGACAGAATATGCACATCTCGGGACTTTGGCATAACGAAAAGTATCCTCAAAATGCACTCCTTGCACGCGCGTTTCTTTTTAAATAAAGAGAATACTAATAAATTAAGAATTCAAGTATAACTAGCAGTACTTAGCTACCTATCCATAATTTTTCCTAACTACGGTAAAATTAAAAAGAGTATATAAGAGCGACCTTACCTATCCAACATTTTTCCGAACTACGGTAAAACTAAAATGGAGGTCAGTCAATTAATTTGATCGAACGTTAACCACTGTTGATTTATTAAGTCCAGTCATTGGTTTATTGGAATTTGTTAAGTACCTACATTGGTAATTGCCGAATTCCAATACCCGAGCTGGAATTAGATTCGCTCTAATTATATGTATAACGTGTTAACGCCTATTCTGTACAAGAAAATGCAATACACGTGCGTGAGTGGACGTCAAAGCTGTAAAGTTAAAAATAGCGCTTAAATTATATGGTGGGTTTTCATAATAGAAGGGCAGATACACGGCGTTATCCTCAAAATTTAGTATGGTTTTTAAACCGGTGGTTATTTCTACCTTCCTTCTCGATGTCAACTGCATTTTGTGAGCCATTTAGGCAACATTATTTTTCCTAAAAGGTACGCGAAAATAGTTTTTTGAGATAATATTGCTAACACACTTGAATCACTCTAAGAAATATTCGTCCATTAAGTGGTGCTAAAAGAATTTTATACAACAGTTCTATAACAAGAGACAAAAAAGGCTAGTGGCGTGGGTTACGATGTGAGCCGGAGGCAAATCATTCTTTGTTTTTTAGTGGTTGGTTGAGCGGCTTCAACCAAATCTGAAGTGTTAGTGGAATCGAGCTACTGGGAGTTTTGTCGCTGATTCATTAAACCTAGCCTAGCTGAGAAGAGTACAGCAAGAAACCCAGCTGGTGCCGACTTGGGTCGGGCTGACTCTACTCGGTATACGGCGGTACCGGGAAGAATAGGGACTCTAAATTATGTGTCTGTGTTATCCCGATCGCGCGGTGGACGTCTCTGCCGGCGGGAATGCCTAAGTGTACGTGTCGTGTCCGAGTTGGACGCCGTAAGCGCAGCGTTTCATCTTTCGATCGCCGAGTTACGACAGGGAGGGGGGGGGGGGAACGTAGTCGACACCCTTCCTAACTAACGGATTCCTATGATGGGGAGCGTTTTCAAATTAACGTCTGGTAGTCTGCTTAAAGAAACTATACATGATTCTAATCCCCATGTCGTGGTAGAGACTGAGGTTCGACTGGTACCACGGGTCACGGAGGAAACGATTCTGAATGATCTGAAGTGGCATAAGCGATGTCATAGGTACGTGAGCAAAAGCTACACTAGTATAAGACATGATTGGACGAACACAAGTTTTGTAGAGTGTCAGCTTATTTCTAAGTGACATTTTCCTAAACTTGTTAATCATCGGCCTAAGCCTTCCTAGCACGCACTAGCACGGATGCGCACCCTACTGATGTGGCTACGGAAAGTCAGTCTTCTGTCAAGGGTCACCTCAAGATATTTGACTTCCTTGGTCCAGGCGATGAGCCGGTCAAACATCTGAGCCACCCGCCTCTTCGTGCTAACACGGTCAGACGGGTGGAAGACTATCGCAGTGCTTTTTCCGGATTGTCTTCGATACGCCAAACATTGATAAACAGTGCGGTGTGGTCCGCGAACAGTCCCATTTGCACTTTGGGCGAACATCGTAAATAAAGACGCCACGAGCGTTTTTTTTTACTTAGTTACACAACGTTGCATACAATACTTTTCTACGACCAGCTACTATGAAATAAAAAGCAAATAATACAAGGAACAAAATTATTTAAGAAAAAGTGTCGATTTTTGAATACTATTGTGTGATATTTTTATGGTTTGAATGCTGTTTGATGCTGCGGTATTAATATGTATATCAGAGTTTTGCGGGATTATTTGTGACAAAGTTGGTGAAATATTATTTTGTGCTTATATTTTTGTTTGATTTTTGATGATGGCGTTTCTGGTATATTCTTCTGTATCACTGTATTTTCTATACACTGTGGGCGTCAATAACCCGAAAGATTTAAAACACGTATTTTTGACGACAGTACGAGTAAATAATGCTATATCAACATGGGTCCTATTACGTGTCTTAATTAAATTACTATTTCAGTATAAATTATCTTTGTGAAAAAACCGTTACTTCAGAGAGTGAGCGAGCTTAATTAATCTCAAGTTGAGAATCAGAAAGCGAGCATTGTTATTTTAGTGACATCAATTTGAAACTATCAGCCAGTTATCAGTAAAGGTAAATAGTTTGCACTCTCGCGATTGAGAACACAACAAAACTTTCGATAGTGAAACCTTTTTGTAGGATAGATATACCAAAACTAATTAAGTGAAACTGGCTGACATCGACGCAGTTAGTACGTCTGCGTGTAAAAGTGGTAGGTGGCTATGTCACGCCTTTAGGGTGTGCTAGAATTGAGATATTTTTAACATGTGATTTGTTTAAATAATTAATATCTCTTAAATTATGGGTTTTTGGACTATATGTTATTTAACTTTATATACTCTAATTAGGCTCTAAAATCGTTGGTTTAAATCTTTCGGATTATTAACGCCCACTGTGTACATGTCATTATTAGATTGGACACCTTTTTATTGTTTATGGAACTGGTAATGTAACCTTCAGCCACAGTTGTGAACTTCCATCCACCATGTCTCATCAAGCCACCTGCATCCACTAACAATGTTGCCGAAGAAATACCCCGTATATAACTCTGGATCAGGAAGTTTTAGATAACCTGCAAAAAGTTTTCCCATCTGGCCGAAGGAGTTGATCCCAATATTTTGAGCTATGCACTTACCATTGTTGTATTTTAAAAACAAGTTGGGACTGATACAAGGATTTTTTGTATCTTGCAGATTTCATAGTATTTCTCAGTAACAGTAAATGTCCGATTTGTTTTTGGTATCCATGACTTGGACCACAAGTATATCATGGGCATGAATTACATTTTTTTTTAAACTGAAGCTCCTGTCTGCGGCAATCACCCATAATCCCTATTATTACTGCAACCTGTAACAACAAGAAAAACAGAAAAATTGAGTAAAATTCAATGGAAATACAACATACACACTGAGTTTGGAATATTCCACCCACAGTGCTGACGGCTTGAATTTTCCAATTAGGCTTTAAAAATACGCCAATAAATGTTTTTCGGAAAATGACGAAGTTAGGTGTTCCAATCTCCACGCTATAAAGTTTTTATAAGCTTTTTCGTAGATGTGCCGAGATTTAGTAGGCACTAAATTTTCGGTCAGTGATTGAGCTGCTGCAAATATTTCTTCTAGCGTAGAGTCAATCCAATCTACAATCAATCAATCAATTTATCAGCTTATAAGGCTTATTTTTTGTCCTTTGTATATAAGGCGTGTAAATATTTCACGAATTATATAATTCAATAATAGAATTAAACATTTGAATTAAAGAATTAAATACAATAGTTAAACAAGAATGTCAAAATTAATCACTAAATATAATATAAAACTTTTAATGAAATCTATATTGATCGAGAAAAATAACTGACCCGATAAAAACACTTCCATAAGCCAGGTATTTAATTTGGACTTAAAAATATTCCCCTGGAGCTTTCTCAAGTCTTCAGGTAAAAGGTTATATACCTCCAGGCACATATTGTAGACATTGCGTTTATACATGGCCTTGCTACTTTGCGGTTTATACAAAAGGCTCTTTCCTTTGAATCTCATTTGTCTTTGTGTGTTTATCCACGTTTGTTCGAAGTAGTTCATTTGAGTACTCACGAAACTACATACTTCTCTGATGTACAAACATGGCAAGGGGAGAACTTGAAGTTTTTTAAACAATGGAGTACAATTCTCATCTTTACTTATGTTGGAGAACGTGTGTATATAACACCTTAGGTGATTGAATGTATTACGGCCTTTACATTGTATTGTCTATGGGTGAAAGTATATAAATCGACAATCGTCAAAATAAATAGTGATAAACAGTTCGGCAAAATATTTGGAAGTGTTTACTTGATCTCCCTCAGCATGGGCCGCCATAAAACTACTTCATCCTCATCATCATCAGGAGAAACTCCGACACTTATTTCTGTACAGTCTTTTGCCATCTAAATAACCTTAACACTCTACCTTTCAGCTTGTTTAGGAGTTTTGAATGATTGACGAAATCAAAAGCTTTAGTCACGTCCAAAAATATGGACTGGGGTTTTATTGTTTATGCTCTCTGTGACATATTGAATAAAATCGAAAAAATCAAGTGTAGTTAACTTTACACTAAACCGTATTTTTCAGGACGAAGAATATTAAATTTCTTCAAGAAATCGTAAAGTCTTGTGTACACTGCTCTCTCGAATACTTTAGAAATTATTGGAATAAGAGAAATTGGCTCATAATTATTAGGGTCTTGCTTATCGCCTTTCTTGAACAACGGTTTTACGATACTAGATTTTAGTATGTCGTGTGTTTACGATATGCCGTGCCCGCCGCCCGCCGCCCGCCGCTTCAGCCGCCCAGCGGTGGCGGCAGGCGGCGGGCGCGGCATATTGTAAAGTTGGTCCTTACCCTTGGGTTTTGAACGTATTAAAGAAGATTTACTATATGGGTGTAGATAAAGATAATTAATTAATTATTGTGACCTCTTCATATGATACATTTTCAAAAATTCAAAATTCAAGATCCAAAATTATTTATTCTTTTATCAAATAACGTTAACAAGGTTGTCGAATCCTCCTTTTAAGTAAAAACTTGTGTTAGAAGGAATCCGCTCTTTCATACAAGGTGTTGAGTAAGTTAAGGATAAAAATAAAATAAATTTAAATTAATCTTAAATCTATACTCAAGAGCAAAGGAAAATGAGACACTACCAATCTGGATTACGAAACAATTTGTTCAGATCTCCCAGCTCTTAAGTTGGTTACAAAGATAAAGTTGGAACAATTTTCTTACATAGTAGATATCATTTTATATATTTATATATACATTGTTCTTACATGTTTCATTGATTAAATACCTTCCAAGTATTTCATTATTTAAAGTCTATTCCTGAAAGCTCTTAGTATGCTTGTAAAGTTCCGTCGATATAATAATGTATCAAGACGCACGGTTGTGAGTGTGTCAGCCAAGTTCTCAAAGCAAATAGGCGACACACTTGCCGTTGGTTGAAATACACGAACCATTTTGCGCAAGTTTTGACCTGCCTAATAAATTAAAATCTATTTAACTTACACACTTGTAATTTCATGAGTCCTTTAAGACCGCTATCTACATACGGAATCAGGAATTTCAAAAAAAAGCTCTCACCCTTCACGAGATTTTGCGTCTGGGAATGACTATTTACTGACACATTCGCTCATCAAAACTTTCGACTATTTCCAGGTGACCCAGAAAGTTTCAATTTGGCTTCCACTCTTTACCCGCCCATTTTAATTTTTGAGTCAGAGTTCAACAACGTAGCAAGAAGTGATTAACTTTATGTTCAGATGAATCAAGTAGAGAAATTTGAAGAAGAGAAAATTGACCATGTCCCGCTATTGAGTAGCAAACAACATAACAAATCATTTTAAACAATTGAAGAAGAAGAACGCTTTAATGGCAGCAGCTGTGATCGAGCTTTGAAAGAACTTGGTTTTCGGTTATACCTCACTTCTTTTATTAGCGAACCCTTTTACGAAATTGTCATATTTTAACATAGTGTATAGTTGCAATTACTATGTATGTACGAGTATTTTGATTTTGTACCTTGAGAGCTTTACAGCAGTATCTCAATTAATAACTTCAAGATCTCCTAGAGATTTCCACGCTATAAGCCATTTTGGGATTACCCGCTTTGTATAATATGTATAACGACTCCGAAAGGTAGTTAATTGTTTGTTAGTAGTTATGATAACTGAGCAAAGGCACTAAAATGTAATTGAATACTGTGTAGAACGTCGTTGCACCTGGCGCCGCTTCCTTGGGAACAGGAGCACGCCCCAGCACTCAGCCGCGTCCACCGATACAGAGTTGCCGCCGATCGACACTAGGGACCTCTGGCTTCAGGAATCCAGGTAATTAATGCCTTGCACGTTTTGCATAGTAGACTGAATGTACTGTGTTTGTTACTATATGATTACTAGTGGACTGATTAACACAAATCAAATGAAGAATTATTTAACAACGTATAATTATAGGTATTAACGGTAGGTATTATTCGATAAAACTTACAACCGTCAATCTTATTCGTTAAACCTAATAAGGCTTTAGAGCAAGGTGTTTTCAAAATGTTGAGCTGAATACTAAGCCGGGTTTTACATTAGAAACATTTATTTGTAGTTTACATGATTATGAGAAAACTGTAGATCGGAAAGCGGGAACATGAAGTCCGGTAGCAAGCATCCTGTTCTACTACGCTACGAAACCGGCGCTGGTAGTTTGGTATGCACACTTAAAGACATGTCACGAAGCAAATCAGTTGATGCACAACTAACTACCTTAACTGAATCCTTGGCATTAAAGAGTTAGAACTGAGAATTTAAAACATACTTCTTATTAGTAGTTGTTTATCAACAGTTCTGTTGTGCGTTAAGTGCTTGAGATACGACGACTATGCCGGACCAACAAACTTAAAATCAGCGTGTGCTGGTCGTGGGCATAAATATTACAAATTATTTGTGTGCATGTCCACGTGCATGCATGTGTGTTCATGAGGTGAGGTAGAGGTGGTCATCAACTTGATTCGGGAAGGGTTTGTTCATATTCATTTATTCATAATGTCCAAATTACATCTCAGCATATTTCATTTCATATATATGCATTTCTGAAATATAATACGCCAACCTGCTCTGAAATTACTGCGGGAATTGCAAAAACCTTCAAACCAATGATAATACTCGAATCTCAATAGACATCGCACCGGAAGAACTAACTAATACCATTAAAGAACAATACGAGTTCCTAAAAAATAAAGTTACTAACGATTTAGACATAAAATACTATTTCCCACGTAGAAACCGTAAACCGAACATAAAGTTAAATTTATAAATTCACCAACTACATTCTCAGCAATCTTAAGAAGATAAAATAAATTTCGAACATCAACGTATTACGCCAGTGAGTATTAGATAATTACCCACTCACTCAATGTTACAAATGTCTGAAATTTCGACATAACCAGAGCAGATACACCAGTGATACCACAATCTGCTCGCACTGCAGAATGCCTGATCATGATTACTCAACGTCTGCCAGGACAAAAACAATTATAATAAAATTAAAAATTTTGAAAATACCCACGACGGATGTACTCAATTGAAAAATAATTAAATAATGCATTTGGAAATCCCCGACTCGGCAGGAAATAATTACATACTTAGAGATAAAAATATTTTTTTTAAAACGGTTAACTGTTTGCGAGGTATATTTACAAGCCCAGAAAAATCCCTCGGGCCGCGTCTCTAGCCAGAAAGAAACTCGATCATCTAAATTACATACGAACTTATCACGACGCAATAAATATGCTCTTTATGAAATATCAACACGATTTTCTGTGTTAATAAAATTAGTATTACACTTGAAATCACGGTTTCCGATGACCACAGCTGCCTCCTTTAGGCGATTTCGTGACTTGGTGGGGCGAGATTTGTATGTGGTATTTGACGTGATCTTACTGATGTCCGGACTGATGGCGGATTTCTTCATTGGTGGGATACTGTCATTATTACATTAGCGCATTCACACCAACAAGTCAGGAAGTCGCGTTACGCTTGCTAACTTAAGAATATTTGAAACTGTTGAGTTGACGCATTATCTTTTTTTATAAATTAGATGTATGTTGGAATTCAACCGATGTGTATATGAAGAGTTGCATGCTTGAATTGCTTATTGAATAATGGACAGTCACTTGGGCATGTTGTAGTCTTCCGCGCTGCCGCTCTGTGTCCATCAGTGTTGAGCATGACCCCGCGAGTGGTGTTATACTTTGTTTTCCATATTTCATTGGGTATATTAGCATAATTTTTATGCCTACAATTTTAACATCAAACTAGCTGTCAATTCAGTTTACTTACGAGTAATATTTTATAAATGTCCACTTTTTGTGACACCACTCACTGGTCAGACTCTAGTCCTCATATGTCCGTGTTGTGTATCACAGCGAGCCCGCCCCGTCCGCAATGACCGCACTACATCAGTTTGGGGCAGAGATGTTGCGCCTGTCGCGCGGCTTGGAAGCCTCCGCTGCGTCTAAACCACAATTTAGCGGGTATATATAAATTGGCGTTTATTAGTTTACTCAAAACCAAAGTCATAATATTTTCTAAATTTTAGAAAAAACATAATTAATATACCTATGTATACACTCCATTCCAGATAGGACTAGACAAAAGGATTTTTTTTTTTATAGTCTAAGATGTGTTATTAGTAGTTTATGCGACTGTTACATCTAGATACACGCTCAGACTCGTTAGATCTTATTATGAAACTCGCCTACGGTTCGTTCCTAAATTCGCAATCGTGTTTTAATGCCTAATTATGTATAGTTGCATACACTAACTAGTCTAGTAGATAAACTTATCTACTCTACGTCCATATATTAAAATATCTTTCATGTGCAACCTTTTAGCCGGCGGACGTGTACTGAGATACCCCGGCTTGGACCCCCCGGCGGCGGCACGCACCTGCACTGTACCTAAAGTTTGACGTGATCTCATAATATTTAACTTCATATAAATCATGTTTGATATTATAATCGAACGCGCGCGAGTCGACGGCGGGCCGCGGGCCGCGTATGTATTGAAAAGCTGGTCATTACATATGGTTTTAAAACCCATTAAAAAGGATTTACTATATGGCTGTACATATTATTTTTATAAAATACCAAAAAGGCAGCGGTAAACAACCAACAACTTTATTATAACCATGTACTGGTAAATTTGGATGTAAGTTTGATTCGAGGAGTGAAATTGAATAAAGTCAGTTTTTCTCATAGATTATTGTTTTTATTTCCGTGTTACCAGTGGCTTTGAAAATACGAGTATTAGATTACTATCTCGCTTGTTAACTTTATTATCTACCTAATTCCCAATAGTACTGATTTTAATCTGCATTGTAAATGATGAAAGTAGCCCCATTTTTCCTAAAGTAACTACACACTATTGTCCGGTGCTCTTCAGATGCGGCACCGTAGCAGGCGTAGCAACCATAGATAATTGTAGCACCTCTCCCGCACGAACTCGTTTAAATACCTATGACTCGCGATTCTCAAGTTGTACCCGAGTATCAGTCGATGTTGCCATGCGCTCGTGGTTCCTAAATTTTGGTGAAATTCTAGAGCGACGCTTCTCAGAAAAGTTCCCTAATCGCACTCACGCTAAACCCCATTTAACAGGCGTGCCACTCTTAAACGAAGCTTAATATTTTTTATTAATGGTGAAGATTTATTCAGAAAACAATAAGATAACTTTAGTTATAAACGGGGTTACTAATTGAATATATATATGCTCTTTCAAGAAATTAGACCTACAAAAAAATTAAGCATCATAAAACTGTTGAGAACCGCTGTCTCTTTGGCATTCTAGTCTAATGTTATCTGGAATGGAGTAGCTAAGTACTTTTAAAGCCTAACCTAAACCTTTAAAAGCTTAATATCGACATGGATGGAATTTAGGTACATACCGAGAAAGAGCTTTGGAAGCAACTATTACTTTATTAAGTGTTGTTGCATTATTTTGTGTTCCTAGTCCGCGTAATTTATATTTATGTTTTGCACAACTACTCAGTGTGTTGTGAAATTAAATCAGGTTTTGTTTCGGGAATAAAATTATAAATCACTAACAGTTCACAGTTGTTTATTCATAATAAATTACCTGAATACACAGAATATTAGGTACAAATATGAAAAAATTGTAAAAAAAATAAAATAATACGGATAAGAAGTTTGTTCCCGAATGCCTTATTTCTGTTTTTTTTCCAAACGGAAGCGTCCGCTAACCATTATATAATTTTCAATCAAAGATAAAAATAAAATCGGCCAAGTGCGTGTCGGGCCCCGCACAATGTACTTAGGTAATAAATTTTCGAATTCGAATTGTGATATTTTGGTGGTGTGTACTGCTGACATCATGTTATAAATTGACACATGTGCAAAATATCAAATTAAGTATCACTAGAATAGGCTACGCAACAAACTGTGCAAATTTTACAATTAATAAACACAGAATACTTCAGTGATTTTACAATAAACATGTTACACAACGGATAGGCAGACGAAATGTAGGACGCCCTGTAAATAGATGGGCGATGATATTCGTGAGGCAGTGGGCAGAGATTGGAGGAGAAGAGCTGAAGACCGCCATGGGAGAGGCCCATGTTCAGCAGTGGACTGACACAGGCTGATGATGATGATGATGATGATGATGAAGACAACAGACATGGAGCCAAACTATAATTTTGATGTCAAATTATTAGTATGCTAAGCACGATTGAGTAATGAAATTTATTTGAATAGGCATGATGACAATAAAAATATTTTCATGTATTACAACCAGTTTTTAGAGACGATCAAATGTTTGTATGGGATTAACTGCCATTAGAGCCACACAGAAGATGTAAATGAGAGGAAAAGTACAGCACAGCTGACGAGCACTGAAAACCCTTCATACTGATTCACACGCAAACGTGACGCCACGCCTGCGTGGCCTCGTACTGCCGCTGTATGGGAAAAAGGAAAATTTGCCGTTTCCGTCCTGAAATATTGCGTATATGGACATGTTTGCCATACAATTTCTTTATAAAGTTCCGTACCCAAAGGGTAAAATGGGACCCTATTACTAAGACTTCGCTGTCCGTTCGTCCGTCTGCCATAAGTCTGTACCTCATGAACCGTGATAGTTAGACAGTTAAAATTTTCACAGATGATGTATTTTTATTGCCGCTATAACATCAAATACTAAAAAACAGAATAAAATAAATATTTAAGGGCGCTCCCATACAAAAAACGTGATTCTTTGTCGTTTTTATAATTAATGGTACGGAACCCTTTGCCGTTTTTATAATTAATGGTACGGAACCCTTCGTGCACGAGTCCTACTCGCACTTAGCCGATTTTTTATTAAAACACGAGAATTCTATCGGTACCTAATTTTCAATTACATTTGGCCAATAAACAAATACAACGTTTTTGCGTATCTTTATTGTTTCATATCTTTTTATGATTTTAATTAATTTATCTAATTTACTATTTATTGTGATAATTTGATGTTTTTTTTTCATATAGCCACACTATGTTATAAATTGTAACATGAGTCATCATCCCTATTGTAAGCTAGAAACTAGATATGAAAACTTTCAAAGGCAACATACATTTAACATGCACCATCTTTCATGTACTGTCCAGAGCTCAAGCATCAGACCGAGCTGGGACGTCTGGCTCCATCAGCGTTTCTTCAAGCTCACCGTCGTCGATGCACCGCGACAGGCGCCGGCTGTCCGCTGCTGTCGAGGCAGGTACCCTGCCGCCCCGGCCGCGGAGCGCGTCCGACGATGAAGGTAACGAAGGCCTCATCGTTCCCAATGTCTTGACCACAAAATCCCGTAGTTCCGAAGATGGTTTGCTCTTGCCGCCTCCTTGCACTTGCCCATATTTTGGCAATGAGTCTACTCCACCAAGGCGCAATACCGACGTAATCATTGTACCCGGAGGGGATATTAATGACTGCAACGGATTTACACGTCAAAGAAATGATGAACCCTGCATCTCCTACTCGAGACGTTCTAGTCGCGGTGCGTCTTCTATAGTTACATGGGAAGAGGAAAGAAGGTGCGGCAGACGGGGATCAAGTTTCGGAGTAACCAAAACAACACTGGCAACGCCTACTCGTCTTATGCGGAATCGCAGGTCATTGACGTGTCGAGCGCAACCGGCAAACCCGAGCCCATATCGCCATGCAAACCCAAGAACACACCACTCGAGAAACTCAAGCGTCATATCCCGAAACTCTTCTCGCCACGGCCGGATCCTGCGCTTGGAGCAAAAGGCTACTAAAGTCCTAGGGGTGGTATTCTTCACATTCGTTATACTCTGGGCTCCTTTCTTTGTCCTGAATATGCTACCTGCTATTTGTCCTCGATGGGAGAAAAATGTACCTCATTGGGTTTTCGATTTTGTTATGTGGTTGGGTTATTCCAGTTCGATGGTGAATCCAATTTTCTACACGATATTCAACAAAGTATTCCGGCAGGCATTCAAGAAGGTGCTTTTATGCGAATATTGTCAGGGGTCGAGATAGCCCGCGCCGTGGGAGCGCGAGCGCACGCGGCCCGTCTCGGACCCCGGCGCCCACGCGCTCTCAGTGCACCGAAACATACGGTCACAGTTCGTGTGAAACTAGAGATATATATAGGTCGCACTTATACCAGCATACGCTTATTTTCACATTTAAAATTAAGCTGATATTTTTTGTTGTAAAATAAACACGACTCTATATATCTATACATATATGATTTTTAAATTATTTCCATCAAATGTAGTAGTAAAGGTATAAAACTCGTTAATGTTAATAATCCAATAAACGAAAAAAACAATACTAGTAAAAAATCTTCCGTCATCTTATCAAATTGTTACAAATTATATTGACATAACTGACAGAGTTTTTTGTATTTCTTCTTATATCGAATATAGTTTAAAAAGCGGCCAGGGACACAAATTTTCTATATCTAGGTAAACCATAAATTTGTATTATTGGGCACATTTGCGCCAGGTAACCAGCCGTTCTATTCCGGGGATCTTTTGATTTAGATTTACTTAGATTTTTTATTTTAATGATTTCTAGTTTGTAAGCCATTTTTTTTTACTTTTAATAAAAATCTCATATATTATGTACATACTTGATTTGAGCCATAGTGACTATTTCAGCTAAATCAGTATCTCAACCAAACTCTCTAAAGGCCTTTATAGATCTGCGTTCAATTCCGGTAGGCAATATATTTACCCTCATCTGTTATCCGATAATGATAATTACGTGATAGATAACATACTCGTACAAGATTGATAAATTGCACACAGGAGTTACCTAGTCAAGTTAACCCTTTACCAGGCCGCGAAAAACAAGCATGTCTTATCATGTTATTAATATAGTTTTTCAATCGTATTGAACGTCTTGTGTTCCTGTAAACCAGAAAAAAAGTGGGATACGTTATTCCCGTTGCCTGTCTGAGTAATGAATAAACTAGCATATTCAAGTTACTGTAATTATATTCTTGATAAGGCAAAAGGTGATGTCTCCCACATAATATATTTTTCACTTCTCATGCTCGAAAAGTGTGTCATATTAGACTTGTCAAGCGGGGCTAAAGTAGTACATTTAACCCCTAGGGAAAATATGAATACATATTTATGATTTACAAAACATTTGAATTTGACCAATCAAAATACTTCACCTATTAAATCCACCAATCACAGAACACTAATTTAACTCTTAAAAAAATATTTGGTATTGGGTATTAACCAACCAGAATACAGCTTTACTAAAATCGACCAATCTGGAGACATAATTAATTTTTCTAAAGAGTCTAAAGATTAAGTTTGTAGTAGTCCCTATTTCACAATAATTAAAAAAGTGATTAGTTCGTTCGAGCAACGCTTTGAAGCGCTTAATGGAAGGTGAATGCTCGAACCGCGGTGTCTATTTTGTGTGTCAAAGCATGAAAGCAGTTTAGAAAAAAAAACACGCTGCCAAATTACATATAAGTTCGCCGTGGAATTAATTGTTAATTTTGAATGGCTAACCTTTGTTTATTTATTTTCTCGCAATCGAAGTGAAAAGTAGAGTGTATAACACTGGTCTAAAAGCCATATTACCCCTCGAACTATTTTCCCTCACTTTGATCGGGAAAATAACTATCTCGTGGTAATATGGCTCATTTTAGACCCTTGTCATACAATCTACTATTTCACTTCTCATGCTCGAAAAGTGTGTCATATAAGACTTGTCAAGCGGGGCTAAAGTAGTACATTTAACCCCTAGGGAAAATATGAATACATATTTATGATTTACAAAACATTTGAATTTGACCAATCAAAATACTTCACCTATTAAAACCACCAATCACAGAACACTAATTTAACTCTTAAAAAAAATATTTGGTATTGGGTATTAACCAACCATAATACAGCTTTACTAAAATCGACCAATCTGGAAACTTAATTAATTTTTCTAAAGAGTCTAAAGATTAAGTTTGTAGTAGTCCCTATTTCACAATAATTAAAAAAGTGGTTAAATCGTTCGAGCAACACTTTGAAGCGCTCAATGGCAGGTCAGTTAGCTTTTTTTCGCGCGTGAATGTTGCGCGCGAACCGCAGTGTCTATGTTTTGTGTGTCAAAGGAGTATAAAAAAAAACATGCTGCAAAAGCATATGTCTTCGCCGTGGAATTTATTGTGAATTTTGGGTGGGTTAACCTTTGTTTATTTATTTTCTCGCAATCGAAGTGAAAAGTAGAGTGTATAACCCTGGTCTAAAAGCCATATTACCCCTCGAACTATTTTCCCTCACTTCGTTCGGGAAAATAACTATCTCGTGGTAATATGGCTCATTTTAGACCCTTGTCATACAATCTACTATTATACCATAGTCGGGTTTCAACACCAGTGTCGATTCCTTATCTGTTAAAAAATGCTCATCTATTTAGACGATTTTCTGATTGATAGACACGTATCATGTCATTTTCTCAGTGACACTATCTAGAATAGGACTATTGCGACCTAATGTCATAAATATTAAATTTATTTTGTAAACTTTTCATTAAGAAATATCGTTTTAGCGGGACCATTTTAAAGCCAAAAACTGTGTTTTTCCGCTTAAATTCTAATACACATAAAAAACAAAAAATGGCTATGTTACTATCTAAAACTTTAATAAAATCATCATATCCTTTAATCACTTTATTGGTATTATCAATATTTTTATCATAATTAAAAATCAAAACATTTAAAAACTATAAGGCCTCTTATATGAATTCCTGAAATATATAAATCGCTAGTTATACGTTGAACACAATACAAATTGTATTACTTACTTGACACGACAAGACAATTAACCGGGCTATGGGCAGAATAGTTCCCACATAGGCAATGGAATAGTGTCATCCCACATCCCAAATCCTATACTTTGCTAAATATTAATGTATTTTTGTAATATGACCGTCTGGTCAAGCAAAGTATAGGATTACATTACCTTGCAACACTCAAAATCTACAAACTATCAAAAAAATATCCGACCTATTCTGCTTTTATTTCCCTGAAATTAAGTAGTGTTCGGATTTTGTCACAAATCACTGAAATTACTGGTAATGTTAATTTAAACGGCTGCCAAAGATACATTATTGGATTAGCTTTGTGCTGTGAATGAAGACCATAAAATCATATTTTCAGGATTGATACGAGGGGTGTTTGTTCAATAAGTAATGAGAATGATAATGGCGCAGGTAGTCTTTAATAAAATCTATTTTATTTTTCATTATAGTCATAATATTGTTTATCTAAATAAAAAAAATTCTGTCTAAAAAACCTTTAAAAAACCTTTTGCTGCGGTCATCACTGCGTCGTCATCTTTAAATTTCTATCTTCTGGGGTGTTCTTTTAGCCTCGGAAATAGATAGAAATCGCTAGGAGGGAGGTCTGGTGAACATGGAGGATGCTTCTTCATTGATTTCAGCGAGCATCATTAATGGCAGCCATTGCAACCATAGACTTATCCGCTGCCTTTAACCATTTGCCTCGACGTTCGTCGCGTATAACGTCACGCATTTTTATATTGCTTCTTTGTATAAAATCCCTGTAATAGTGGCTCCATGATCAGGGTATTAGATCATTACCACCCTTCGGTTATCGCAAAGAAGAGACCTTACCGGAGGATGGAATTCCCTTACATTTCTCAGGACTCTCAGATGATGAAATGAAATGAAATGAAATGAAATGAATTTATTTGCTGAGTACAGGTTACATTACATATCGGTGTTAATCTTAGGATTGAGATCAGCCATACTCTGCTTAGGGTAGCATGCAAAATTTTTTAGTGAGAACTATGCGTAACTAGTTAATTTAAAAGATAGCAATGTTACATAATATTATGCTAGATTTTTAAGGTTAAATCAAAAAAAATAAATAAACTGTTTATTTCTAGATGTCAAGCCTTATTAAATTAATTTACATTGTATAGGTAAGTCATATAAATAATAATTAAATGTCATAGTTTTAAATATTCATTCACAGAGTAAAAACACTTGTTGCAAAGCCATAGAAACAATTTTCTTTTAAATAAGTTCAAAGGAAGCTCCTTGATGTCCAAAGGTAATTTATTATATATTTTTATACACATGTAAAAAGGACTTCGAGCAGTTTGTTTGAGACAATATTTTGGCATAAATAGCAACTTTGCAATTGATGGCAACTTACAAGTCATGTTTAGTTTCTGGATCGTAATGAAGAAATCACATTTCATCCATATTAGTTACTAGTGGCTCTGCGAGCTGTAGACCTCGTGAGTGAGTTTTTTTTATCATTTCCAAAATCTGACATTATAAAAAAGATCAATTATGAATATCGAACCTGCTAACAAAATTTCACGAGAAGCGGTTAAAAAATACGACATGTAGAGGAGAACAAACCGAAATTCGCCCGCAGAAACTTACAAAATCATTGATAAAAAATTTTTTTTAGAAATTTTCAAAAACCGTCTCGAAAAAAAAAAATGTATTTAACTATCGAACCGTTTAATTAAAAACTTAAAAACCGTAAAATTCGCCTGCTGCTCACGTAATTTCACGAAAATCGGTTGAGAATTGCGACCTATAGACGAGAACAAAAGGAAATCCGAAAATCCGGACATACGTAAACATTTTTGTGGAAGCTGAAGCAGAGGCCTTTGTTTCACTCGGTCAATGAGTCGAGGCAAATATATGCCAGAATCTTAGGGAGGAGAACAAACCGAAATTCGCCCGCAGAAACTTACAAAATCATTGATAAAAAAATTGTTTTTGGAAAATTTCAAAAACCGTCTCGAGAAAAAAAATCTATGTAACTATCGAACCTGCGGGGTAATCACGTAACTTTTGTACTACCGTTAGATAGATTTTAATGTCAAATTTTAATTGTCAGCTCATACATTTATCCTTCAAATTTGACAGTAAAATCTATCTACCGTTAGTACATAAAGTTACGTGATTCGCCTGCTGCTCACGTAATTTCACGAAAATCGGTTGAGAATTGCGACCTATAGACGAGAACAAAAGGAAATCCGAAAATCCAGACATACGTAAACATTTTTGTGGAAGCTGAAGCAGAGACCTTCGTTTCACTCGGTCAATGAGTCAAGGCAAATATATGCCAGAATCTTATTGTAACAATTCCGAACAGTTGAGTGAAATTCGCAGTTTACAGTATTCCTGCGCATTTGTAAGCATTCTGAGCACTTAGCGCGCTGATACCTTTTTCATACCATAAAGGGTCATGTAAATACTATACGTAGATACTCCCTTCAAAATCTTAACTTCTTCAGCTATAAAATGAACAGGAACACTGCTACCCGTTAAAGTAAATTTCTAAATTTTTGTTTTCACCTGATCGGTTACTGCTGTAGTTAGGCGCCCCAAGCCTGGGTCGTCATTAGTGCAAGTTCTCCTTCTCTTAAACTTCGCCTACCACCGCGCAATCGTAGAACAAGAAGGTGCACGAACGCATAATGTTACTTGCAAGTCTAAACGACGCTTGTACGATCTTGTCCTGTACCGTCCGCTGTCTGCTGCTGTCACGTCTGTGACTAAGGAGTGTGTACGGTCTTGTCCTGTACCGTCCGCTGTCTGCGGCAGTCACGTCTGTGACTAAGGAAGTGTAGGGTCTTGTCCTGTACCGTCCGCTGTCTGCGGCTGTCACGTCTGAGGGTCTAGCATCGTCTGCCCCGCGGCCGTCCAGTCCGTTCCGCCATTTGTTCGTTTTCCATGTTTAAATTCAAATTCAAACGTCTGTCAGTCAGTCAGTCGGCCAGTCAGTCAGGTCTGATTAGTACGGAGGTTAGACGCCCCAACATCCCCACCTCCAGTATTGGAAGTCTACCAATACTAACGGCGGCGGGGCGTCTACTACCGTAGCTAGTCAAGTCAGGGTCCAGGTCTAGGTCCAGGTCAAGGCAGTTCGCTCAAGGTCAGTCAGGTCATGTCAGGCAGGTCAGAGCGGTTAGTCAAATTGATCATGTCGAGCCCGTCAGGTCAGCCAGGTCTACAGCGACCCTTGGACTGTGGAGGTTGATGGCCTCACGTCTAGCCGGCACAGTTTCGTCACTGGTCGTTGGTAAAGTCCGTGTCCGGTGCGGACATCTGCCACTCTTACCTGTCCGTCTCGACCTGGGTAGGTTTTTGAGACAATGCCTCGTGGCCACAGGTTCCGCGGTGATTGCCGCGGTCTGCGACGATCACAACGTCACCTACGATAAGAGGAGCAGTTGAACGGTACCATTTGTCACGTCTTGTCAGCGTGGGCAGGTACTCCTTGACCCATCGATTCCACGTCAAGTCAGCTAGTCGTTGCGACTCTCCAAGATCGTCGCAGTAGGTCTCCGTCCGCAATGGTCCCGAAGGTGGTAGTCATTCCAGTCGAGTCAGTCATAGGAAGTATAAAATCGTTAGGGGTCAGAGGTAAGTCGTCTGTATAGTCAAGTGGAACGTATGTCAGCGGCCTATTGTTGACCATAGCTTCCGCCTCGATTAGTACGGTGGCTAAAGTGTCCTCCCTGGGAACTCTATCCTTAAGGGTGACCTTTAGCGCGGTCTTCACAGCCCGTACCATGCGCTCCCAGCACCCTCCCATGTGGGGGGACACCGGCGGAATAAATGACCATTAAATTCGTCGTATGCTCCCGTATCTAACCAGCTCATTTCTTTCTATAGCCTGAACAGCCCTTAGTCTTAGTTCGCGGTCGGCTCCCCGAATCGCAGTCGCGTTGTCACTCCATATAGTCTTGGGGCATCCACGCCGCGCTATGAACCGTCTGAGCGCCATGAGAGCGCTAGTGGTTGTCAGATCACTGACGAGGTCCACGTGGATCGCTCTCACAGTTAGGCACGTGAAGAGCACGCCGTACCGTTTCTCCCGTCGAGGATCCAGAATGTGCGTCTCAGGGTCAGGTGAGCCTCTTCTCTGTTCACGTGGGCCTGGTTCCGATGTTGCTGGCTGACAAGTAATCTTGTGTACCTATCTTTTGGGTGGAGGATGACCGGGCACTTTGTGTCGTTTGTCAAGCTCGCGGCAACTTCGGTCCTTCCGCGGGCTCGCAGAAGACCATCCGGATCCAGATACAGAGTAAGCTGTCGGAGTCTGCTGCTGTTGCTTACAACCTGGGACCGTCTTAGCGTGAGAGTCAGGATGGCGGGTGTACCTAAACAAATATGTAAATAAAGTGTACCAAAGATTAGTACTACATTTGTACTATTTTGTACCACTTTAGAAAAAAATTGTACCCTTCCGTATTTAAAGTTATTACAAAGTGAAGGTACACCCGCCATCCTGACAGTCAGGATGGCGGGTGTACCTGGGAAAAGTATGATCCTACCAATTATCAACCAATGTTAATATCTCAATTTTTTGTACCAAATTTGTACTCAAATATACAGTAAAAACTTCAGCCATCTAATTCGTAGTTTGCGAGTTTTACACATTTGATGATTTTCTACTGCTGGGCAATACGGTTATTCTAAGTAATACATGTATGGGGATGTCAAACAAATTAATAAACTGGGAAGGGACGGGAGAATTGTGAGTTTTGAAGACTACACCCAAAGGTATCATGTCACACAAGTTTCAAAACTTTATTAATTGTTAAATTTTCGTGAGAGTCAGGATGGCGGGTGTACCTAAACAAATATTTAAAAGAAGTGTACGAAATTTTTGTACTAAATTTGTACTATTTTGTACCACATTTAAAAAAAATTGTACCCTTCCGTAATTAAAGTTATTACAAAGTGAAGGTACACCCGCCATCCTGACAGTCAGGATGGCGGGTGTACCTGGAAAAACTATGATCCTACCAATTATTAACCAATGTTAATATCTCAATTTTTTGTGCTAAATTTGTACTCAAATATACAGTAAAAACTTCAGCCATCTAATTCGTAGTTTGCGAGTTTTACACATTTGATGATTTTCTACTGCTGGGCAATACGGTTATTCTAAGTAATACATGTATGGGGATGTCAAACAAATTAATAAACTGGGAGGGGACGGGAGAATTGTGAGTTTTGAAGACTACACCCAAAGGTATCATGTCACACAAGTTTCAAAACTTTATTAATTGTTAGATTTTCCCACACATACAGGGTACATTTTTTTTTAAATGTGGTACAAAATAGTACAAATTTAGTACAAATTTTTGATACACTTTATTTACATATTTGTGTTGGTACACCCGCCATCCTGACTCTCACAGATTTTCCCATACATTCATTACTTAAAATAACCGTATTACCCCGCAGTAGAAAATCATAAAATGAGTAAAACTCGCAAACTACGAATTAGATGGCTGAAGTTTTTACTGTATATTTGAGTACAAATTTGGTTCAAAAATTGAGATATTAACATTGGTTGATAATTGGTAGGATCATACTTTTCCCAGGTACACCCGCCATCCTGACTGTCAGGATGGCGGGTGTACCTTCACTTTGTAATAACAATAAATACGGAAGGGTACAATTTTTTTCTAAAGTGGTACAAAATAGTACAAATTTAGTACTAATTTTTGGTACACTTTATTTACATATTTGTTTAGGTACACCCGCCATCCTGACTCTCACGTCGATGGTACACAGACGCTTGGCAGCCTCAATCTCCTTCGGAGTCAGTTCGCCTGTTCTTCGCAGTCCCTGTCGCTTCTGCTTGACGTTAGAGACATATCGGAGGAGCCAGGCTACAGTTCTCACGTACCTCCAGTATTTGGAAAACCGTTCAATGTCTGGTAAACACGGTTTTCGTTGGCTAGAGAGCTGAAGCACAAGCTGACACACAAGTTTCACCTCAACATCGTTTTGGTCTACCGACACTTCAGCATCTGACTTAGGCCATGATTCTTCTGGCAGTCTTAAGAAATCTGGTCCATTCAGCCACCTCATGCGGTTGACAACGTCTGTGTCTCGTGTCGCGTCATCGGCTGGATTGAGGTTCGTCGGCACCCACCTCCAGTCACGGACGTCAGTCAGTTCCGTTAGCTCGGCGACACGGTGCGCGACGAAAGGCTTGAAGCGTCCCCTTCGGACCCGTGTCTCCCCTGGTAAGCCCCCTGGGGGAGACATCAGGAATCTTTAGTACCGGTGTCTCCCCTAGCTTGGGGAGACATCGGTACTAGGTTTTGAATTCTATTTGAAGTACTCGTGTATCCCCTGTCAGATATGACCTACACCTTAAAAATATAAAAAAAACGATTTTTTGAAGTATTAGGGGTTTTACAGTGTCAGTAAGTTGTGTCATTATAAATATTATAATAGTTGTTTTCACGATGAGTGGCAAAATTGCCCTTCCTGTAGCCCAAGAAAGTGAAAATGCGATGCCATTGCGAAGAACACCGGAGTGGACTGCGTGTGTATTCGGCGGCTGTCCCTACACCGATCTATACGATGTCCCGATGATCAGGCAAGGCTCTTGATGAAATACAATTTGTATATTTCACCTATGACACGAGTGTGTGCATTTCATCTGGGAAAAAATCTGGAACATTGGGATGAAATAGCAAACGCGGAAGACAATTTAGTCGATTTTAACTGGTACTATACGCGGACATAATTAATATTTTTAGACATGTCTTGGACTATATTACCTTTACCTTGTCGGCTATTGTACAATAAAGATAAGACTTAATTTCAAATAAAGTTTTATTTTATTTTACCACAGAAAACGCCCGTGAGTCTCAGACATTAAAATACATATGAAACGGGTATATTCTCGTTGTTACGAATATTGCTCGACATGTCTACAACGATATTCGCGTTTTCGCGGCGTGAGTCAAAAATTTATTATAAACAAATGCATTTCATTTTACGTAATCTACACTATAAAATCCCTACTTGGGCCAATTTAAAAAAACGAAAGAACTTAAAAAACAAACAACACAATAAAAATGTGCCCACTTCGAGTATGCTAGGTACCATATATGAATACACTCATCGCATCTTTTCCATAAAATGTCCAACGCTTATATCATTGTGCACCATTTGCATTTGTGCATTCAAAATGAATGAATCTCTTTCTGTATATACCTTCCTTCTTTTACTAGAAGCCACATTATTCTCAAAGTTTGTGATCACCATTTTGTTTAACGACATGTCGTTTTCTAATACAGTCAACAACTTAGACAGGGTAACATAATTTTTATTAATCTGCCTGTTCAGCTTTGAATTCCAAGCTTCGGCGAAATTGTTGGTCCTGTGGCGTTCGTTATAAATGCACCATTCTGCTATAAATTTTTCATTTTTCAACCATGTCTTTTCCATATATCTTAAAAATAACTTAATATTTTTAGTATCACCCAATTCTTTAGTCTGGTCCTTAATGTAACTATATCCCTCTCCGACTTTTTCCAGAGGTAGCAGTGGAAGCACAGCACACAAACCAACGATTCGCTTATGTAGTCTTGACTTAATATTTAGCTTCTTAGCTTTTTTCCATAAGCTATTTGTGAAATGATAGTAACATCTTTTCACAATTAAATTCGGAAACAAGGCTTTCAGCGGATTAGTTAAGCCCATTTCGAAATCAGCATGAATTATATTAGGTTGCCAATCTGGGACATTTGTCTTAATGATTTCATAAAGAATGCAGTACGACTCCTCTGTCTTATCACTCATTAGAGCATATAACACAGGTACAATGTTAGTCGCGTCACTGGTGCTTTCTAGTTCAGCGTGTAAAGCGAAAAGTTGAGCAAATGGCCTAGGGGTGCTCTTAAAAGTTGCATCTCCAAAAAACTCTTTGCGTGAACTCAAAAGCCGTTTTCCTTCTTCGTTACAAAATACTATAATTCTTCTTTTATTCATAGTGTAGTCTCCTAATATATATTGACGATATTTTTTGGGAATTTCGACTTCGGTAATTTCATTAAACATTAATTTCTTGACATCAAGTTCTGACTTTCGTTTAGTGTAAATAGCATTTTTTGAACTTACATAAGAAGGTATTGGCGTTAACATATGAAGACCCTGATCGTACAAGGGTCTCATCATATCATCGAAAACCTTTTTTACAGGTTGTTCTGGACATGTTCCTGCTTTAGTTTTTATCTTATCTAAAGTCACGGCAATTTCGTTTCGAGCTTGGTCTGGCAAGCACCGGGCATTCATTGAGTTGTGCTTTGTTAATTTTATAATTTGGTGACCCTAAAAAAAATAAGATAAAAAATAACGCTATAAATTACTTTTATTAATGCGATGTTTAAAAAATATCTACTTACTCTCATAGTCACAGCCCCGGAGCATTTGAACTTTTTTTTGTTGCAGCAAATCCATCTCCCTTCATCCACGTTCATAACCAAGATTTCATAACCAGTTATGGATATGGACTTTTTTTCACTGTTTCATAACCAGTTATCAAACAAAACTTTTTTTTCCATTTTTACAACCAGAACCTCCTATTCATGTCTGGTCTCCTGGTACTTTTCTGAATAATGAGAGTTTACTCAAACATGCAATTGGGTATGAGATTTAGTTAAACTGATTCAGTTAAAAAGGTGAAATTAAATCTTAAAATATAATTTAATAGTAAAAAAAAACACTTATATGAACACGAAAATAGTTATTTTGTCATTTTGATAAATAGTAAAACTTAAACTTGTCAACTTGGACATACAAAACGGCTGCTTCTTCTGCCTTAACTTAAAACATAAAAGGTGCAATTATTTCTAAGCAGTGTCCTACATTTATTTCTTTTGCCATCAATTCTTCTATTGTTCGATTGATTTCTTTGTCGATTTCGACGTAGTTATCATTTTTTCGTTTGGTTTTTCTGTTCCTCATTTTAAATTCTTTTTCTAAAATATCCAAAATTTTAGCTATGGAGGGCCTTTTCTGCCCAACAAAACGGTTTATTCGAGAATGCCACCCTTCTAGATGATTAGTATTTCTTATTTCTTCTCCTTGGCAACACCACGTTTTAATAAACTGCACATCCTTTAACCAAAATCGATTGAAATAATCATTGAACTTTGCTACCTCCTTATTTTTTGGAGATTTTTTCATTATGTAGTTATAGCCCGCAGTAATGTATTTTAAGGGTAAACGTGCCAGGCCAGCACATCGTGCAACATGTCTCCTCTGCACTCTTGATTTGATTCCTAACTGTTTGGATTTTTTAAAGAGACTGCGACAAAAATGATAAAAACAGCCCTTTAATGTCGTATCTGGAAATACTTTTCGAAGAGCATTCATAGCAGCTTTCTCATAATCCAACAATATCTTTGACGGATTCCAGTTTGAAAATCTTGTTTTGATTATATCAAACAATGTTTGGTAGGTTTTGGTTGTTTTTCCTTGGAGAAAGGCAAAAAACAACGGAATCACTTTTTTTGTGTCAGTATTGTAACCGTGGATACTATATATTGGTTGCGGGCAAGATTTGAAAGTACCATCGAGTAAATAAACTTCAAAGTTTTGTAAAATGCTTTCAGTATCCGGAGAACAGAAGACGAGAATTCGGATCTCATCATTATAATCACCAATTAGGTATTTCTCGAACTTCTCGGGCACTATCACTTCCTTAGGCAGTTTATGTTGAAGTTTGGGAACTTTCAAAACATTATTTCGTGCATTGTATGTACATACCACTTTTGACACTTTCATATGTCGGCAGCTCCGCAATCATATCCAAACCATCATCCTTTAGTTCACATATTGCCGCTTCAAACTGTTTTTGAATTGGATCATAATTTTCGCAAATTTTGTTCTTTAACTGAACCATCTTACGAGATATTATATATTTAGCCATATTTGGAACACAGTCTGGGATGTGGGGATTATCTTTTATCACGATGTTTTCGGGACTAAGCGTTAAATTTCCTTTACATTTCTTGGTATGATTGCAATGCCAAAATTTATTACCCTCAACATATGTTTTTCGGAGATGGTATTCACGGCCGTTAAAAATTAATTTTGTACCTCCTCGTTTAGTAGGAATAAACTCCATCGTTATTTACACAAAGAAGAAAGTACAATCAATTCTTTAGGATGACTTTCCACAACAATAAACATTTGACACTTGAAACTAATATGATAGATTATCATGTTTATTGTTGCATCAGTTATCTATGAGTACACTTAGCAGTTAGCCAGTTTTTCACCATACAGTTCCTATTATACAATACCTATATTTAACAAACAAGTTTAAGTTTTACTATTTATAAAAATGACAAAATAACTATTTTCGTGTTCAAAGTTATAAGTGTTTTTTACTATTAAATTTGTGTTTTAAGACTTAACTGAATCTCATACCCAATTGCATGTTTGAGTAAACTCGCATTATTCAGAAAAGTACCAGGAGACCAGACATGAATAGGAGGTTCTGGTTGTAAAAATGGAAAAAAAAGTTTTGTTTCATAACTGGTTATGAAACAGTGAAAAAAAATCCATATTCATAACTGGTTATGAAATCTTGGTTATGAACGTGGATGAAGGGATCCATCTTACATCATTATTTGTGTATTTCTTATGTTTCGTGTATTGGAACCCTTCATAGAGTACAATTTTTCCACCTTTTCTATGTACGAAATGTACATTTTCATCCATTTCACAGGGAGCAATTCAAATTATTGTTATTACGAATGAATCGATGACAAATGACATTGAGAGATAAAATAGACAACTAGACTTAACTGAGATACTGATAGCGTAGGGTAATAAATACTTATTCGTTATTAAGTGGCCAGTATAATCCCAATATATATAACCATGACAGGGGATACACGGGTACTTCAAATAGAATTCAAAACCTAGTACCGATGTCTCCCCAAGCTAGGGGAGACACCGGTACTAAAGATTCCTGATGTCTCCCCCAGGGGTTTTACCAGGGGAGACACGGGTCCGAACTGGAAGCGTCCGGTGTCCGATTTGATCCAGGCTATGACAGTCTTAGAGTCTGTCCAAAGTGTCGTCGTCATGGGTCCGTCAATATTGATATGCTCCCTCAAAGGCACTGGTCCCACCACCGGCTACAAACTATAAGCGAGTGAAACTATAAACTACAAATTAGTGGGCGAGCGGCGAGAAGCGAGTATAGTTTTACTAGTTTAGACGCTGAGCTATAAGCGAGTGTTTGCGTGCGACGGGCGATTACTCGCTCCACTAGCTCAGCCGGCCCAGCATAAAGGTAAAAAACTTAAGAGGGCCCTATTCGCCAATTACCTATACAGGGTGGAAATAGATTTTGGGTCAGTGAGTGCAGCCACCAGATTCCGTACTGCTAAGCGAAAATGGTCTTAGAAGACCTTCCTTCTATTTCAAATTAATAAAGATTGGCGTTTAAAGATTTTTGAAAAAACATACGGGGTGCGAGAAAATTTTTGACAAACTTTTTTATTATGTCTATCGATTCTATTCCTATCCAGTATCAATAGTTTCCGTGGGTCAGCTTTCGGTAATGTACAAAAAAGTCAGAAAAAAAAAATGTTTTCGTACATTTACTATGAAGAAAAATTTACAATTGAGTGTTACAAAAATAGGTACCTTATTAGTGCGGCAGAGACAGGTAGATGCGATTAACCCACAATTTTTTCCTTTATATAATAAGTTCGATCGACCACTTGCAAAGTATGGTTAACTATGTACAAGGTATATTTAATTGCCGCAGCCAAGGTGTTAAAAAAAAGAAAATCCTAATCAAAATGTTTGTTAAATAAATCGATCTCTTTCAATTGGCACATGGCACACGTCAAAATCTATCAATCTAAAAAAAGTATAGAATTTTTTCATTTTTGTATAAGCACTTGCTTATGCTCGGCCTCCTAAGGAATGAAATCTTGATATCCTCGGAAAAAATCACTTACTTATGTTTATACTATCACCGAGAAAAGCGGCTTGCTTCCATCTAAAAGTGCAGCTTTTTTCATAACATCTTCTATGATCCTAGCAAGGGTCGGGATTACACTATGTGGAGGAAGGGGTGTATGACTAAACATACTGGACCCTTTTTTTTAAATTTGTGATGTACGCAAACTATACGTATTGTATGCAAACTCGTTATTACTTATCTTTCAAGTTTGATTTATCCTGTCCACTTATGATTTTACTGTCGTGATAAAATATAAACAGCTGTCAATGTTGAGTGACCGTCTTCGTGAGAGTATTTCATGTTAATATGGATGAGTTTTTTATCGAGTGTGTTAGACAATATCCTTGTCTTTGGGATGCAAAACTGCCTTCTTACAAACGCTTAGACGTAAAAGATGCTGCTTGGAAAGATATTATGATGAAAACAAAAATACAGAATGGTAAGTTTTTTTTATATACTATCTAACACAACAAACACACGCAGGCTAACAATATAATATGAATTGTCCTTTTCGTTTCGTTTTCGGCAGACGGAAAACAAAGGTAAATTGTGCCGTATCTATACCAGGTTGTGTGTTCTTCTGTCCGAATCCAATACATTTTTTACGCGATTATTCTGCCATACAACACTTCCAATTGTATTGAAATATTCCTTAAAGTATTCTCTCACGAAAAAAGCATTTTCGAAATCAGCTAAATTTTCTTCTAATATCTGAACGTTATTACTTGACACATGATCAGAAGTCATTACCTGTAACGGGGCTTGTTCAATGTTATTGCTTATTACATAATTGTGTAGAACACACGCAGCCTTCACAACTTTTTTGACTGAACTTATTTGGAGATCCATGGGTCTTAAAAATATACGAAATTTATGTACCAATTTACCAAACGCACTTTCTACCATTCGACGTGCCCGGCTCAGTCTATAATTGAATATTAACTGTTCGTTATCCAACCTTTCATGATCGGGATAAGGTTTCAATAAGTGTGTCATCAAAGGAAATGCACAGTCACCAATAAAAACATACGGCTGCGGCAAGCCTCCTTCATATAGTGGTTCATCTGCAGGCAATCTCAATTCATTGTTTTGCAACTTATTATAGAAATGACAATCCGTGAATATTCCTCCGTCACTAAACCTGCCCATGGAACCAACATCGATCATAATAAATCTTCCATGTGCATCAGCAACAGCTAACAGTACAATTGAAAATGTGTGTTTGTAGTTAAAAAACTGTGATCCTGATTTATCGGGTGCAAAAATTACTATGTGCTTTCCATCAATTGCACCAAGACAGTTTTTGAAATTCCACAGTTCATCGAATTGATTTGCTATATATTTCCACTCGGATTGCGTTGGTAGTTTCATTACTAAAGGCTGCAATTTGGTCCATATACTTTCACATACTTCTGGTACTATTTTAGAAAGTGTCGACCGGCCTATTCTATAGCTTTTTGACAGAGCAGCATATGATGTTCCGGTTATCAGAAATCTGAAATAATGATTAGTTGATTGCATGATAATTCGTTTATGAGATTATGTTATATTTTTTTTCTTTAATTTACAGTTACACAAGCAAAGACAAAATGGAAGGGTTTGCGAGACACGCACCGTGAAAAGTTAAAGAAAATTAATAAAACGAAAAGTGGACAGGCATCGAAAAACGTAAAGCCATGGAAGTACATGAGTCACATGGAATTTTTACTTCCATATATGACAAATACAGAGAGAGAAACAAATGTTTCACCACCGCGTGATTTGTCAACAAATTTGGAGGATGCAATGTCGAGTGCAGAATATACACAGTCAGAAGTTAGTATTAACTCAGATTCGATGCCGGCCCCCAAAAAAAAGAAGGATGATATAATGAATGACGACGATGAAGAAGCGTTGTTAAAATTATTAAAAGACATGGATGATAATCGCGAAAAGAGAACTGCACAGAGGGAGGAGTTACGCAAAGAACTACTTACTACTGGTGGCGATCCGTTAAAAAGTTTTTTTGATACGATGTACCTAAGTACAAAGCAGATGCCAGAGTTTTATCAAAGGTCTACTAAAAAAAAGCTATTTCAAATGGTCACGGAAGCTGAAGATGATATAGCTAATTTATCGTTCTCTGGTTATTACTCAAACAATCATGATTACAACTCACGCCAATCACGCCCTTATACTAATCAGGCATATCATTCTTCTGGACACTCTACTTACTCACCTGAACCTAGCAGGTCTAGTTTGCAACAAACTGACTCAAGAGAAGATACTACTCCTGCCCCAAAGAATACAGCTCAAGATTCAATGGGTGTTACTGCAAGTGCTGGTACAACTAATAACTAAATATACTTAACTATATTTCTCCACTATGACGTTTGATTTAAAAAACCTACCCTTAGTGCCCTTACCTTAATGTAATGGCGAGACGCTCTCTTGTACTAATAGCTTCTCTATAATTTGTGTTCATTTTTTTAATATCATTTTCTATTAATGTATGTATATACTCAAACTCATCTCTTTTCATTCTAAAATATGAACGAAATTGATCGTTTGTCAACTCGTAGAACAGTTTGAACTCACTGCATTCTTTTCTGAAATAATTAATTTCTTGCATCCAACATTTTCTTGTCATTCTTTTTAAAATATCTTTTTTTTTCTTCCGTCTCTTCAAAATTGCCACTGCCACTACACACACGCTTTTATAAAATACATCATCATCGTCATCCGAACTGGACAACAAAGATAGTTCATATGATTGTTTTAAATTCATTGTTAATACGTGCACTCGCATCCACCTCATAAGGTAAAATGATCGGTCTGATCGCCAAGCAGGCACCGGCGAGTACCGCTGAGCTAGTTTTATAGTCGATAGCTTTTATCGCGGCGGTCAACTAGTAAACAGTGGTCCCACCGCCAACTATCAGCGAGCTCGGCTATCAACTAGTAAAATTATGTACTAGAAACAGTTGACAATCAGCGGGCGGCGAGTAAACATTGTATGGAATTATCGCTTACTCGCCGGGCGGTGGGAGAGTGTTTTCGCCGGCGGTGTGAACAAGCCAGCTATGAACTATAAATATATATCTCTCTCTTTTATTTACACGAAAGCGACTATCTTTTGTTCGTTTCTTGAGCTAGAAAATAGCCGATAGTTCATAGCTTACTAGCTCTCGGTGGGACCAGTGCCAAAACGCAGGAGAGACGAGCGCCCATGACGGCTGTCTGAAGTTCGAGTCGGGGGATGCTGAGGGTTTGTTCGGATTAAAAACTGCGAAATGCGGTAGATACCACGTCTTTCCTGTCCTGACGGCTACATCTGTGTCGTTTAATTTGGATATATAACCTTTTTCAAGATTTTCTGTAACCTTTCAGAGTATCGCTCCGCGAAGTCTGGTGGTTTAGACATTTTCTTTGAGTCCGTCAAGACGTTTCCGTGCCATATCGTAGCTGTCAGGCAAGTTTGGAACGTCATCCTTCCAAAGAAGGCCCGTCTCCCACCTGTCACCTATCAATTTTGACGTCTAAAATGTTTAGGGCCCTTAAGTCATTTTTAGAACGAGGGGTGTCAGGGTGCGGTCTAGTACCGAATCCCTTAGTAGAGAATGAACGCTTTACGACGTCATTCAGTTCGTCACAAGCGCATAAATGCATGACTGTCACGTTGTCGGGTTTGACGTCTGGGCTTTTGCCATGCACTATATGGCCTAGACGTGTAAAAGAGACATAAAGCGAGTGCAATGAGCATTTATGTTTATGTGCTGAAAAAAGTTGTCTTGTTACTATTAAGTCAATGTTATCAATCCCTAAAAGTAATAAAGGTCGTTCGTCAATGTCGTCAGTCGTCCCTAAGTCGTCAAAAAAGTTTTTTATTAATTCGTTATTACGAGCTAACCTATTTAAATCGATTCTATACATTGGCAATGCTAAATTTGGAATAGTATTGACGCTAATTTCATATTCTTTCTTCATCTGCTCGCTGCGTATGTTCAGTCTGACGCGTTGCGACTCGCAGGCTGGAGACTGCATCCCGCCGACTCCCTGGATGCGCAGGGTCGCTGCAGTGCCGGAGACTCCAATGCGGCGCGCGAGGTTGTCATCTACCAGGCTGATAGTTGCTCCTTCATCCAGAAGACACAGCACCGACTCCGAGCCCAGCGGGCCGCTGACCATCACTCTGGCGACTTTTAGTAGAGCGTGGTTGGTCGACTTGTTATCGGTGTGCGTCACGACAGCGGCGGCTGATGTAGACAGTACCGGCTCAGACTTTTCAGACTTGGGTTCGGCGTGCAGCATGACATGGTGGTAACGGTCGCAGTGCTTGCATTTTTCTTTGTGCTTGCAGTCCGAAATAAGGTGACGGGGAGACATGCATGCAAAGCACAGCTTCTCTTTTGTGACGATCTCCCAGCGGGCGTCGATGTCGAGTGCTTCAAATTTCGCACAGTCTGCAATATAATGATTTTGTTTGCATATGACGCACTTGCTTGAATTAGCCTTACTGTGTGTGGTGAGCACAGCGGCGTGGCGGCTGGTCATTTGAGGTCTTTTTTCCCTTTCGGCCGCCATCGCAACTGTGTTTCACAACCAGTTGTCTATTAGGATTTTTTAATCTTTCATGGCAACCAGTTGTGATAGAAGAAGATTTATTCCTGTTACACACCCAGTTGTGAATAAGGAAAATCTCAAAAAGGCTAGTTGCTACAGAAGATTTAATTTTCCTTGTTCACAACCAGAGAAGTTTTTATGCTTTGTAATTTCTGCATCGGCCTTCGCCCAAACTTCGGTTACCAAAAACAAATTATCACAGAGCACTAACCGCTTTTGTGTCTCTGGCTTACAGTTAGAGTTGCCTTTGGCTATCTCTTCTATGGGAATCAACCGTTTTAGTTCAACATCTTATTGAACAATAAAGAAAAGTATGTGATATATTGAATGTCAAATAAACGTTGGAATAGAAATTTCACTTCGGAAAAAATGGCAAATTTCGATTATTCTCCGCGTTTGTTAAGAACACCAGAAGATCGAAATGCCTGTATCTTTGGTGGATGCAGTGAAACAGCTATTGAAATAGTTTCAGATGGATTGAGAAGTAAATTGCTAATTAAAATGAATTTATATATTTCTCCGGGGACACGGGCTTGTCGATATCATCTTAGTCCTGACCAAAGTTGGGAAGAAATCGTGGAAGCAGACGATAATTTGACTGATTTTAATAGAGAGCATTGTGAAGACATAATCAAGCTCATGAAAATTGGAATCCTACTACCCGTCATAAACGTTCTGCGGGATATATTTTGATATACACAAATTACAAATTAATTTAATTTTTTTTAAATAAAACTGCCTGCCTGCCTCAAATGTTTTTTTATTTGCTGCCCGACACCTTGGGACTATTTTGATCCCGTGTACCGTAGTGCATTGTCGTCTATTACCAATACCAACCGACCAACCAGTCTATCTAACTAGGTGGATAAACTACTCACGATGTTTTCCTTCACTGAATATTATACTCATGGTATAGTCCTGTTTCTTAATCTGAGATTCATGCTTTCTGCCGCATAAAACCATACCTCCATACTAAATCGATCTACCAAGTTGCACTGGTATATCAAATGCTATGTCGTACATATGTACGAATAAATGGAATGCAATGATATACTTATTCAACTTAAATAACTTTATTCTGCATAACATAAAACACAAACATGGATTTAAAAATTGTTTGTTCCTTAAGTATTAAACCGCCACTCCTTTATAAAAGAAAACTTAAACATATTCTGTCACTTTTATATGAACTTATTAAGTACTAAAATGTAATAGAGAACGGGCTTATTATTTCTAAACAATGTCCAACCGTAATTTCTTTTCTTTGTAATTGTTGTGTAGCTGCATCAATTTCGTCGTCGATTAGTTTGTATTCTAATTTTTTTTTACTACTCAATTTCAAATGATATGATTCGGTTTCCGTTTGTAAAACTTCTAACAATTGTGCCAGTGAGGGATATTTCCGTCCTATATAACGGTTTATCTTAGCATGCCAACCTTCAATGTTATTGTTTGTTCTTATAGTTTCTTTCGCACAAGAACATGATTCCATCATATAATTTTTCTTTAACCATTGCTTTTGAAAGTATTTGTTAAATTTTTTAAGGCTTTCACTAGGATTGGAAGACATTTTCTGCATTGTGTATAAATAACCCTCTTCTATATATTGAGCTGGCAGTCGTGCAAGCCCTACACAGCGTGCTACGTGCCTTCGTTCTGTCCGTAGTTTCAATTTTAAGAGTTTTGCTTTTTTCCATAGGCAACGGTTGTAATGGTAGTAGCAACCTTTGAATATGATTTTCGGAAAAACACTTTGTATGGCATTTATAGCTGCAACTTCAAAAGCTAGAGTTATTTTTTGTGGATTCCAACTTATAAGCGACTTGATCATATTAAACAATATTTTATAGGTGTCAGTTTTCTTGTTCGGCATTAACGCAAATATCAAAGGAAGTATAGTGCGTTTGTTTTTATCATAAGCGTGTATCGTATATAGTTGTGCAAATCCTTTGGGACAAGATTTAAAAGTACCGTCAGCGAAAAAGTGATGGTATTTATTAATCGCTATTCCACTTCGTTCTTTTTTTGGATCGTTTTTTGGATTAATTTCTTTAGAAGCGAAAACAATAATTCGTTTATCGTCGTCACAGTACTCGGAAAAAAGGAAATCTTTATATTTATTAGGTATAATAACGTCATGGGCGTTATTGAACCTTGTCTTAGCAACACCTAATACCTTATTTCTTTCATTATACAAGCCGGTTTTTATATTTTCGTATCTCGGTATCTTAGTAAGCAATTCATAACCATCATCTTTAAGTTCCCGAACAGTTTCTTCGTATTGCTTCTTAATGGACACAAAATTGCAACTACTCTTCTGCTTCAAACAGTCCAACTTCTTCAATATCACATTTTTTTCAACATCAGGTTTACAATCAGTGTTATGTGCTTTAGATATTTTTGTTATCTCATTCCGCGTGTTCACTGTCAAATTACCTTTACAGCCGGAACTAACGCAACATTTAAAAAACGAATCCCCATTCGTATAATTTTTTTTGCGATGATATCGATAACCATCATACAGAAGAGTGACTCCTCCTCTTCTTGAAGTTATAAATTCTAGTTTTGACGTACTCGGAAAGATATTTGAAGTAGACATTGCTTGATGAATACTTATTCAATGCATCGACTTTGAATAACAATCTCTAATTGCATTGAAACGATAATCTTTGACCTAATGTTATTTATATTATATAATCAATACCTATGTATTTATGCGACGTCTATTTATAAGCAAATAATTAGAATTCAAATACAAAGAAAATAATGAAATGCCAATGTCAATCATTATGACAGATTTATTTCTAATTCTAGGCGGAGGTTTTAATAAATAATTATTATTTAAAATAAAGCTACTGTTACACATGCTGGTTGAAAGCTTGCCACCTACTAACGTATGTGTTAGAATGTGCTACTTTTAACCCTTTATAAGGCAGAGGCGATATATCGACCACATACGCTCAATCAGAAATTCAATCATACTGTTTTAATAATAGGGCACAAAATCGTTTGCATTAATTAATTATTCAACTTGCTTTTAAAATAGGTTTTTGAAATGTCTAGGATTCTGATAGTTGCAACAAATTCTGCGATAGCATGTCCCTGTCAACGGGCCTTATAAAGGGTTAAGCATGCTTATAGCAAATGCAAATAGTGCGACCATGCGAAAATAAGCATGCTTATTTAAGAACATGTATATTGTGTAACAGTAGTTTAATGTAGGTACAATATACACTGTGATTTAGGGATATTTATCAAATATCGTGATATCTTTTGATCGTCGAACTAGTGTATATGTCCCTTACAACAATATTTATATCACAAAGTCAGAGCCGGAATCCTGGTTGCGTAACAGGAATAAATGTTCTTCTGTCACAACTGGTTGCCATGAAATATTTAAAAATCCTCATAGACAACTGGTTGTGAAACACAGTTGCGATGGAGGCGATTTTTTTCTTCTATGACAACTGGTTGTGTAACAGGAATAAATCTTCTTCTATCACAACTGGTTGCCATGAAAGATTAAAAAATCCTAATAGACAACTGGTTGTGAAACACAGTTGCGATGGCGGCCGAAAGGCTTTTTTCTGCGTGATTATGGCGCGACGGGAATGGTGCGGTGGCGTGCGACGGAAACTCTGAACTGGCTTGTACGGGCGCGATGACGGTGGCTGCATGGGCGGTCTTCATAAGCCAGTCGGCTAAGGTTTTCAACGTCACTGCGGTATCTCGATCGTAAATATAAAAACTGAATTGATATTGTAATAAATATAATTTAGATATAATTTCTCGAATGAGATCTCGGGTTTGTCAGATGGCCCGTCTCTGCTGTCAGTGTCATAGCGGCCACGATGTTTTGCACAGAGGTTGCAAGATCGATCAGGCCATTAATGTCGTCTTGACGTATAGTATGAAAGGCACGAATTTTCGCAAGCATGACTTCTATGAGATGATCTGGTCTTCCAAAACGAAGTTTTAGGGTTGAAATAATTTTGTCTAGGCTTGTTGCGCTTACTAGGAGAGCCGATACGGAGTCAAGGGCTTTTCCTTTGAGGCATCTCATGAGGCGGGCGATGTTTTCTTCCTCGCTGTAGTGGCACAACTCGGTCGTGGCTTTAAACTGACTGTAGAAAATTGGCCATTCTGAGACGTCACCAGAGAAGGGCGGCAGCTCCTTGACTCTGTCGAGCGAGGAGCGTTGTCACAGTGCGTTTGATGGGCGAACATTCGCGATGGTCGGCAGTATCTTGCCGTATTTGCTCCTTGATGAGCTTCGCCTTCAGCTCCAAACGCTCAGCTTCCTGACGTAGCTCCGCCATGTGGCACGCAGCTTCGTCTCTCGCAGTCGGTCTTGCGGGGGATGAAACAGCGTGGGCACGCAATAGTGCGGGGGAAGGCGCGCGGGTCACGTGCGTAGTGCGTGGTGAAGACGGGGTTCGGCTCACGGCGGAGTGCATTCTTGAAGCTCCGCGACTGCTGCGCACGGTGAGCGGCGAATGCGCGCGGCTGCCGCGCACTGAGAACGGCGAGGGCGCGCGCATATATCGGCGACGGAGCGCGGCTGCGAAGCGCTCGTGGCGGCGAATGCGCGCGGGTGCCGCGCACGGAGAGCGGCGAATGCGCGCGGCTGCCGCGCACTGAGAACGGCGAGGGCGCGCGGCTACCGCGCGCATATATCGGCGATGGAGCGCGGCTAGCAGGCGCTCGTGTGGTGGAGTCCACCTCAGCCATTCTTCTCCTAGCAGTGGCTCGTGTCTCCATAGGCTGATTGTTTTTTGTTTCGAAGGACCACTTGTACGATCTTGTCCTGTACCGTCCGCTGTCTGCGGCTGTCACGTCTGTGACTAAGGAGTGTGTACGGTCTTGTCCTGTACCGTCCGCTGTCGGTTAGGGCTCATTACAACAAAATTTCATAATGCCTTATTTACTAATTTGACTAAATTTCAAATGATCACGATCCCATAATGCCTAAATATCAAATTGACGCATTATTAAAATGAACGTAAGTCATAATGACTTAGACCGAAAACGTATAATTCCCAAAATGCCTAAATATTGATTTGTACATTTCCTTCAAACACCGGAAAGTCAAAATGTCACAGTCTCATAACACCTAATTTTTTTATCCGTCTTAATAAATACTTCATTTAAATTCCTGAACTCGATTAGAACCTACAGTTCCCACATGCGATTGTCCACGTGAGAATATCAACTGAAAGCTCACAAAAACCTGGCCAACCGACCGAGTCAGACTCTCGTACGAAGGGTACCATTATCATAAAAACTCAGGAGAGGCAGTAGATAGACCTTATAAAAGAAGCTTACTGAACAAAGCTGCAGGAATCTAGCCGAAGATAGAATAGAATGGAGAGCTCTCGTAAAAAAGGTTACCACTGATTGTTGTCGCGACCCTCAGATATGAGGAATCGAGGAAGAAGAGAGAGATCTTAAGAACATGTCCGTTTTATGGGAGCCCCCCTTAAATAGAAATATGTTTTTTATTTTCTTATTTATATTTAAGGTAAATATACTACTTGATATTCTGTGAATGTTTCAAGCGATTACCTGTTATTGTTAACAATATCGAGCAAAAACGAGCAAAAAAATCACGTTTATTGTATAGGAGCCCCCTTAAATATTTAAATAATTCTATGTTTTAGTATTTGTTGTTATAGCGGCAACCGGAATACATTAATTGTGAAAATTTAAACTGTCTAACTATCACGGTTCACGAGATATAGCCTCCTGGCAGACAGACAGACAGCGGAGCCTTTACTCTTTGAGTAGGTACAGAACCCTAAAAATCGATAGTTTATGTTCGGAGACCCTTAAATGAAAATACAGAAGTTAGACTTACATTTATTACATTTTATCTTAATGTATTTAACACATTTCACAGAGTTCTTAGGTAGGTAACAAACATAAAAAAACATACAAACGAATTAAGAACCTCCTCATTTTTAACTTGGTACAGTACAGTAAGGCTTAGTGTAGTCGCTTCTTTAAAACACACACATTCTTCAAAAAGTCAATAGTCGATACCTCTCCCTCACTCAGTGCTATTTTTTGCCTTTGATATTGGGTATCAAAGTAAATATCTCTCCGTCTTCTGCTGCTCGCTGTAAACAGCGAGTTTTTTATTCGGTAATCTTGCCATCTGGCTTCTCGTTTCAATTTGTATAGAAATCGAATCAAGGTAGGCTTGTGGGGCATTCGAGTGTTCAGCCGTCTATGCCAGCCCTCGACCGGATTATTAGTCCGATGCCTCTCTTGTGCACAGCTGACCATAGAACCACCCAATCGAATAAATTGCCGCTCCATATAGGATTTGAAAATTAACAGGGTGTCGTTATTTGGAGCCATATTAAGTATGTCCAACCAGCAATCAGTAATTTCTTGTTCAGGTACTAGAGGCAAATTTGCACATAACTCAGCAATTTGACGGCCTTCTGTCGTGGTGTCTAGCTTGATTTTTTCTGCTTTTTTATATACAGCACGTGCAAAATGGTACTGACATCCGGTCACTTTAACGCCAGGGAATACAGCTTTACATGCGTTTATTGCTGCGATCTCAAAGTCACATTTAAATTTTTCAATTCTCATGTTCAGTATCTGCCTTATAAATGTGAATAAGCGACAGTATGTTTCCTGGGTTTTATTAGGAAGCAGTGCAAAAACCACCGGTACCACGTTAGTAAACTTGCTGTTAGAACTTGTGTCTACATGTATACTGTAAATTTGGCTGAATGGTTTTGGTCTCCTTTTGAACGTGCCGTCGCCAAAAAACTGTTTCACTTGCCCCGCACTACTTTCTAAGTATTGTCTACTTATTGGGGTTGAAAAAATCAAAATTTTATCGTGGGTGCCATCATCAATTACCAAAAAGTGTTGGGATATTACATTTGGAATTTCCACATCTTCTATACGTGTATATTCTGTTTTTTGCTGGCCTAAAAATTTATGTCTGTGCCTATATAATGAACTCCTTTTCTCATCGTATGAGTACATGGTAAACTCTGGGTCAGCCTCATGCATCTCGGTGACTGCTTTTTCAAACACCAAACGAATCGGCTCCATTTCTTCACAAATCGCTTTCTTGCAGGTCTCCATTACGACATCTCGTACATTTTGTTGGTAGTGAGGCCGACATACATGTTCGCTTTCTCGAACAACAGCATCTTCTGTTGTATTTATTGTTATCGATGCGTTACATTGGTCGGAACGATTGACACATCGCCACATGGTGTATTCAGTTTTTTTATTTTTATACCCGTAGTTATATTTATGCCCATTATGCAAAACTGCACGGCCGCCTTTTTGATTTGTTATAAAAACAAGATTCATTGTTAGAATTATATTCACTAGTCATGAAAATATAATTACAATGACAATAGCAATGATGTTTGCCTGATGTCATTTTATAATCTTTATAATAGTACTTTAGTTTCAAGTGGCCAGCGATAAAGAAGAAAACCATGTATGAAGGTTAAATAACGTTTTTTATTTAGGTATTTTGGGATTTGGTTGTTTTGCGATAAAGGTGTTGTGATGTTTGATTATTATGGGACTATGACATTTTGAAATTCAGTCGTATTAAAAATTCGGTGTTTTGAGAAAAAAATATAGGTATTTTGGGAATCAGCCATTTTGACACTAAGTTATTTTAAGATCTAGGTATGTTGGTAATTGGGTATAACGGAATTTATGTAAAATGGGACCTAACCGTCACGTCTGAGGGTCTAGCATCGTCCAAAGAGAATATAATCACTACGTTTTAGTTTTTCTAGCATCGTCTGCCCCGCGGCCGTCCAGTCCGTTCCGCCATTTGTTCGTTTTCCATGTTTAAATTCAAATTCAAACGTCTGTCAGTCAGTCAGTCAGTCGGCCAGTCAGTCAGGTCTGATTAGTACGGAGGTTAGACGCCCCAACAGACGCTGTTCTGTGTTAAAATTTTTCAAGCGCAGCAATTTAATTATCGCCAACAGAACAAAATAAATGTATTCGTTTAAAAAAACAATGGAGTATCACAATTTTTTTACTTATTTACTGTGTCAATAATATTGGCAATACTGGTCAATATTGTTAACATTTTACTTTAAGAGTTTATATATCATTCTCATTACTTATTGAACACCACTCGTATAATGTTTTGTAGGAGATTTGGAGTTGAAACCGGACTATGGTAAACGATATACTATGTGGGAGATATAACCTGGTAAAGGGTTAAAATAGTACATTATGATGCAAGTGCGGAAGGTTGTCATTATGCACGAGTCCCGAGTTGTCTTGGCCCAGGCCGTCAGGTGAGGGACAAAACTCGAGACGAGTAAAAATGACTATTGTGCACCCATTTCAATCGACGCTTTTTAAAACAGTTGCGAAAAAAATATCAAAAATAAAACATTTATTAAAAAAGACATAACAAAATGCGTTTACTTGCCATTGTGGGCGTTGCACGTACCTGGTCTATATCTAGCATACATACATTTTATTTACAATCGTATAAATCACATATGTCACTAATAAATATTAAATTAATTAAAATATTATTAAAACGATACAAGTCGTTACGAAATTAAATCGTAAAATTATGAATGAAAGGGACGGGAGTTAAAAAGTCGGTATAAGTTTTGATAGACTTTTTTCAACATGCCATGGTTATCAGCAGCATTCAGCCAAATAAACAATTTTGGAAGAGGTTTTATGTCACATAGTAGTTTAATTACATTTAAACATTAAAAACACATCCTTTTATTTATATATAAATGTATTATTTGACGTAAAAAAACAAGCGTTCATTTATTCGGCGCGGCGGTCTTGCATAATACTCTATTAATCGGAGGTTTCGCATAACACTCGTTTACGTTCATTGATCTTCTCAATCTGCCAACTTTTTGAATGCAGTTGAAAATTTCTTAATACTTGACTACACTTTAACTTGTCTGTTATGCAATTTTAATGTTTCAAATATAATAGAAATACTTTCTTCATGTCAAATGCTTTATTAATTAAATAAGTAAACTGACAGAACCTAAAACTCTGCGGTTGGATGTTTGGCTCGGATCAACAGTCAATTAAAAAAAAATTGGAAAAGTTCAAAGCACCAGTGCGAGATATCCAACTTTGCGCACGATATACAGCCATATAAAGTACCACTTTTTGAGCAACTGTATTAAAAAAAACTTATTTAATAACTTTTAATATATTCTTAAAAATCAAGCTGTAGGTGAAAGAACATGATCAAAAGAATTGGAAAAATAGGGACTGTCTACTGTTTATCAAATCTATATTAATAATTCCGTCGAGGGGTACGGTAGACCTGAACGAAACCTATCTCAAATTATAAAGCCTAAAAAAATAAGAGTTTTCAATCGACAACATATATCGGCAAAATTCGGATTGTCGCGTATTTCGTGTTTAAATATGGGAAAATAATGACAAAAACGATCTGCCATATTTATTAGTTGCCATTGACTGATTGAAGGATGCGTTCAGAAACTTATTTTTTTGTGACCACAGTGCTGTGACTATAAGTGATTTTGTTTGTTTGACATAGACGACGAGTGCGTTCAGAAACTGTGAATGCGAAAAAACATCTCAAAGATATCAGAGGGGCTACTCCGAACTTCGTATCGTGCCGTCCCTTTCACTCTCACTATATGAGAGAAAGAGACGGCACGATACGAAGTTCGGAGTAGGCCTTCAGTTGCACGGTGACGTAGAAAGAGGATTATCGTATGATTAAAAGGGTATGGTAACCTTACTAAATTAAAATGTATCAGAAGACTGATACATCCTTTAGCACGATCGTGGCATCCCTTTCTTAGTCGTGTTATATGTGGTGACAGCAATGCCATTTATCGATGACGTTTCGGTGACTGTGACAAATATTACGGCCTTATACACGATGAGGGGGAGGAGATATGTCAGTTCATCTTGCTCCCACGTGTGTTATTGTCTCTGCTTACATCTCTTTCACACTTCTTTGTACGTGTGTAAGGCCGGCTCCAGTCTTATTCTCTCTATATCGCGTGATAATAATCACCGTGTAATATGAATGCCAATGAATGAATGTTAAAGGCATGTCACGGCTAGGTGTGTTTTTTTTTTTTTCAAAACATAAAATACCGAGGGGTTGGTTGGTGATTTCGGTCCATGTCGACAGGTGCCGGAAGCACGGCGCGTCCTGCAAAATCATATCCCTATCTCGCTTTATCCTATAACTTGGTACTGCTCATGCCGTTCGACGTCCGTTCGTCGTTCATATGTAAAAAGTTTAGCGTTTTATTTTACTAAGTTTCTTAGGATAAGTACCAAAAAATGTGCTTAGATTTAATGTCTAAGCATATTTTTCTTCAGGGCAGGGTCCATTACTTGGAGAAGAAATTTATCAACAGGACCCCACCGAATAGTTTGGCGGGGAGATACCTTATTATAAAAAGGGGAAAAGATTAATCGCTTACTAAAAATAATACTGAGGGGCTACCGCGAACCACAAACGAAGTTTTCCCTCTCTGTCTCACTTATATGCAAACTCGCAAGTGCGACAGAGAGGGAAAACTTCGTTTGCTGTTGCGGTAGCGCCCCTGATTACACCACAAAAATACACATCTAAACGGAATTTTAGTAAGGGTTGTCTAAAAGAAAATAATTACTTTTTATTCAAAATGAATATTATTTATTTTACCCGAGCGTAGCCGGGTTTTCATCTAGTAATATATAAAATGAGGGTATGTCACGGTCGGTCCCCTTTTTATACCTGGCAACCTCAACCTCATACCTCCAGACTTATAGTAAGCAACCCCTATTTTCCCATTTTTTGTATCACGCAAGTACTCTTTCAACTACCACTTGATTATTACGTAATAACACCTGACATGACCGGAAAGAGTTACTACAGTACAGTTACTTTGAGTTTGACACTGATATATGCGCATGCTCAATCCCTTTTCCTCCCTACAGTAAAGTCCACCATTAGGCGAAGTTGTTTGACAAATGAAATGCACAAATGTTGCCACAGTATGGCCAGTGTGGTTAGTATCGATATTATTTAAGGTCTAAGTCAGTAAAGGCGCAATTTATCGGTTACATGAGAACATCGAAAATCGAAATTAATATTATTTCTCTTAACCTAACATGTTCTGAATATGTCGAATTAAAATGATTTTAAATCTTACGATTTATTCCTATTGAAAGGACTAAACTTCATATTTAAATACCACTTTTGTCCCCCTTAACGAGGCTTTATGCAACGTTGTGCTTATCAATATATACGTCACTATTTATTTTTCTACTTCTGGCAACATCTTATTTTTCAGTTTACTTCACCTAATTGTGGATTTTAGTTTATCTTATATTACGCCGATATTCCCTATCTTGATCTTTCTGAGGAACAGCTAAATAAACTTGAGCGACTTCAGATCAGAATCTTTGCATCAGGTTCATATTTGGCTTGTGCGAGTACGACCACGTCTTCCTATTCTTCGTCGTGATTCTCACATCCTGGCTCTTCTGTATAGTAGCACTGTTCAACCCGAGCAACCTCGCGATCTCAAGTAGCATTTTAAGTATATCTAACGTCCGCAGGATCGATTAAAAACAGTATCCTTGTCCCTCATATTCACTTTTCGAGCTGTTCGCCTATGGAATGCTCTGCCGTTAGATATTAGATGTGCCTAGTCTAGTCACACAGCATTACTTGTCGCTCTCTTGACTTGCATTATTTATAGCTGTATGTATTTATTTATATGTTTATACTTATTTATATTGCTCTGTGACTACTGTACTGTTAGTTCCCATGGTCTAAGATAACAAGGTCTGTCAATCCAGATTCGTGACACCGTGCTTCACTGTGACGACACACTCACACTTACGTCCGCATACCATAGACAGGCTGATGCCGAAGGTCGTGTCACCCACACTACTAACCGATATAACGGATTGCCATACCTGGCGCAGTATATTATTGTATCATGGTTAGTTCTATATATTCGTTTAGATGTTTGTGATATTCTACTCCGCTTGCTTTATTCCTACACTACCTGATGTTAATTTTTCTTTTCTTTTAACGTCCTGCTGCCCAAAGGTTGTCTAGAAGAGATCGTTCTATAGCGATAAGACCACTTATTGGTACCTACTAGTTCTTAAGGATTATTTTGTATTATTTTCTGTATGCTGATTGTTGGTGCAATAAAGAATATTCATTATTGTTATTATTATCTCTTTGTTTTTTAACGACAGGTTAGATTTTATAATAATTATATAAAAAACAATATTTACAAAACATTAATAGTTCAGGCAACGAATGCTCAAAAAAAGGTATAGAGGGAAATGCTTGGAACACAATGTAACATAAGTAATTCACATAAAATTCTCTACAAAAAAGGTTATGCACACTTTTTCGCTAAGAAGAATATTCAATGTGATTTTTAAAGGGGAAAGTTAACTCTAAGAAATTATAAGTGGATTCTCATTCCTTTGTTTTTCAATATTTATAAAAATAAAAAATATATTATCTATCAACGAGCTCTAAACAACGACACCCCACTCGAAGGGGTAGGTCATTTTTATTTTTTCGCGCCCCGCTTTAGCTGTATATTATAAACCAGTAACAATATTTTTGGACAATTCGTATAGCTTTGGACAATTTGTATAGCTTTGGACAATTCGTATACGATGCTTATACTATGAAAATTTGAAGACTAGCTCGATCCTTTTAGTTTTTAAGGGGGGCTCCCATGCAGCTAAAGGGGAGAGCAAATAAAATAAAATGATCTACCTCATCGAGCCCCCCTTAAAATCCAACGGTTGGAGCAACAGTCTTAAAATTTACACAGTTTAAGAATATTGTTGTCCCAAAACTATACAAACAATCAAAAAATATTTTCAATGGTTAAGGCCGTGCATCGAGAAATATGAAAATATCGCGTTCTTTGAAACGCTGTTTTGCCTAGTCGAAGGATTTATTTTCAGATATATGATTCTTGACTATATCACTGTGTTTCTGACAGTAGCCGAATCAATGATTGCTTAAAATTTTCTCGTTAGAAATAAAACCAAAGTCGAGTCTTTATTTTCCTTTTTTACTCAGCCTACTAAAACAATGCATTAATAAAAAATACAATTAAGTTAACATGATGGTATTTTACCTTTTCTAAACTCTGTCAAGAGGAACTTTAATAAAACTGCACACAGTCTGATACATATTTATCGATATTTGTCTAAAAAAGCCATTCCCTAAGAGTGTTGCATCCCGTTTTGTCGTGCGCGAAAGACATAAGCGTGTCTCTTTCACGGGGGGCGTGACTTAAAAGGGGGGCGCCCATACAGCTGAAGGGGGTGCGAAGAAAAATGGCCTACCCATCTAGTGCGGTATCGTTGAGTGCATAAATACTGAAATCTTTGTTTTTTAAAATATTTATTTTTATAATCTCTTAAACATTCATCATAGCCAAAAAGTGTATATTGAACCTTTTTGTATGAATTAGGTACTTATGTTTAAGAATTTTTTTTGCTACGGGCCTAAGCTAACCTAACTTTTTTTAACAGTTTCATAGGGGCTACTTCGAACTCCGAACCCATATAGTGTATAACACGAGAGTGAAAAGGATGGCACGATACGAAGTTCGGAGTACAGGCTCAGCCTGTTTTGGCTAGGCAACCCCCGTGCGATTTTATCAACCTCCAATAAAATATGCTATCTATCATGGAATCTTTGTGATCTTCGAATAACAGATGAGAGTATATTTTAATATATACCGGATCTTATGCCATATTATGATGCTTTGTTAAGTGTGTTACATTGTATATAATAATATTAGGTATTTTAGACAAGTATCCACATGTCGGGCACATGTGCAATCAATTATATAGAATCCTACCTTATATCATTACAACACGGCAACACGATACGTTTTAATACTTATACCCATAGCAAGTACGTTAAAATTAATGGAAATAGGTTTGTTGAATTGAATCATGTCATTATTAGTATATATGCCTAAGGAACTGACAGGGTTGAGAGCGTCTCAAGCGACTTAGCCGCATTGAAATGGCTGAAGCTTCAAGCCGCTAGGAATTATAAAACTAGATTGGATGAAAGATGTTTCAGTAAATATAAAGACTTTTAAGCTAGGTACTTATTACTGATAACGCTTTTTTGACAAGCTTGTGGTGTGTTAGTGTAATACAATTTCTACATTTAACCAATAACGATATTACTTATTAGGCGCATCAATATGTTTTTAGAATATCACATCACTTTGCCGTTCAAAAAATGCTTAATGATACCAAATTATTGTATTTTTTCTAAAAACATGAGTCACATATATATATACAAAATAGAACATATACATACACCACTGTAGCAAAAATGAAACGCACCTGTTGAGGGCAATAACTATTATGAGTTAACTCCAATTTTCGTTTAATGAACAGGTACTTCATAGAAAAACAAAAATATTTATGCATGTTTTTAAATTGTGTCATTTACTTTGTGATTTATCTGTTCAGAGCTTTTTATATATAGCATGCGGTACATAGTTCCGGAATAGCCTATATCAGTGCTCCGGTACTGGTAAAATTTTCGGAACGACTGTACTTTATTTGAAATGGCCAAAAATTATTTTTTGTATGGTAGAATAAGCCATTCTAAGTGTAAATAGAAACACTGCGGAAATTCATGGAAATTTAAAGTTCGCATATAAAATTCTATTTCTATCCATATGTTTATCAATTTGGTTGGGTTGTTGTAGAGGGGGTAAACCTTAAATATGGCGCCAAAGCACCAGATAATTGGGTAATATATCGCATATTTGTAAATCGATATTGTGCGAAATTAATATTAATCAACATGTTTGCACTCAAGATAATATTAAAAACCATTAAATAATCTGTTTCAACAACATAGAAAGAACGTACCTACCTAATATTGTACTCAAAAATAATAATAATTTTTGCAATAGAATACTCCGAACAGATAAGCGATACTTTTCAACAAGAATATGCATCTTTTGTACAATATTAGAAAGTTGTTATACGTGGATCCAGTTTGACACGTCACATACGTCAAGGATACTTTAACTCAATCTATTTCACCTCCGCCTCCGAGAGAATTCGCCTCCATAGACATCCAATTGAGCGGCAAAAGTCCCAGCATCCACTGCTGGCCGCGGCGGCGCACCTGCTGCGCGCTGCGGTGCGGCCCTGCCTGCGTGACAGTTGCGACGTCAGACTTGTTATTTACATTGTGTTTTGGTGTTTGTGTTTAATACTCATAATTTTTCTTATACGAATATTCTTAGATAATAAGTTGTATTTATAATAACCGATCGTGTGCCTCGAGTCGCATGCCAGCTCCACATCCTGATGTGTCGCTTGACGAATTACTTCAATGTCCACAATGCCCGACAGCCAAATTGTTCAAAGGTCGCAGAGGTTTGAATATACATATTACTAAAACACATAATCATAGCCGCAGTCAGCCACAGCCCCCTACCAGTTCTTTTACTCAACCCCCCACAACACCTAGCTCTACTACAACTACTTTATCCGATAAATTAAGTGCACTAAAAAATTCCATTCCTATACTAAAAAGAATCCCTAGAGGAGCAAGAATTACTGTAGCTAAGAGTCTCACAAAAGTTCTTGATGAATGTGTCATTTCAAACTCTCTGGCTTCATGGGAAAAACTGTTCACATTTGCTTATCAAATTCTTCACGTAGATCATTCCACATCCTCCAAATCATTAACCACTAAAGTTAAACATAACTGTTCACTGCCCATTTTGCCGTCTCCCTCGGACAAACCATCGTCAACCCACCACAATCTTGTTAAAATAGTGGAAACAAAAGTAAATGATGGTGACATCCGCGGCGCGTCACGTATCCTCTTTTCCAGCGACACATCTGCACCTGATTCTCCAGATACTCTCGCAGCCCTCGAGAGCAAGCACCCGCCGGCCCCCTCGATATCTAACCTACCTAACCCACCCGACAGGCCAGGCCTGCTTGCATCGGAAGATGCCGTCCTTGCCGCAATCATGTCATTTAATAACGGATCTGCTGGCGGCCTGGACGGGATTACTCCGCAGCACATAAAGGACCTGCTGACAACCACGGCTGGTATTTGCCATAGTGATCTTCTGGCCAGCATCACACGTCTCATTAACCTGATGCTTAGTGGCAAAGTAAATGAAGACATTATTAAGACTCTCTATGGCGCAAACCTATGCGCCCTTTTGAAAAAAGACGGCAGTGTGCGGCCCATCGCGATAGGTTCGACTTTTAGACGTTTGGCTTCCAAAATTTGCTGTAAACATATCTTCCCCGTTTTAGAATCAAAATTCCAACCAATTCAACTTGGATTCGGTAGCAAAGGCGGCTGCGAAGCAGCCGTGCACGCTTGCCGTACTTTTCTTAAAAATACCAATGACACCGTGCTTCTAAAATTAGACGTTAAAAACGCTTTTAACTCGGTCAACCGGGATGTCCTCCTGAGTGAAGTTCAAAAAAATATTCCTGACATATACCCTTACATCTGGCAATGCTACAGTTCCCCCTCCCATCTCAAATACAAAAGCAACACCATATTTTCATCTATCGGCTGTCAGCAAGGCGACCCCCTGGGTCCGGCCATCTTCAGTCTCGCTATACACCCGTGCATCACCGAACTTAAATCAAAGTTCAACGCATGGTACCTGGACGATGGCACCCTGGGAGGAGATGCGAGTACGGTAAAGGACGATTTTGTCGCTATTAGATCTAAATTCGAATGCATTGGCCTTAATCTAAATTTTAGTAAGTGTGAACTTTTTGTTAACCAAGACGCCGACTACAGGATCGAGACTATTAAAATATTCGAAGATCTGTGTCCAGGAATAAAAATTCACACCGAAGACTCTCTTCACCTCCTCGGGGCACCGATTTTTAATGAGGCCATTCCAGAGTTCATAAATAAAAACATTGACCACTTTAATTCGTTTTCGGACCGACTTCTCCAAATAAATTCCCACATGGCCTTATATATCCTCCGATACTGTCATTTTGTCCCAAAATTCACATACGCCATGCGCTGCAGCCCCTTTTGGAAACTTCAAAATTTTTGCGAAAAAATTGACAATATTTTATGGACACATTTAGAAAAAATTACTAATATCAAAATTGATAGCAGAATGTTTCTCCTGGCAACCCTCCCAGTTAAATTCGGTGGTATTGGCATAAGGCAAATTGCGAGCGTCGCCCTTCCCGCGTTCCTGTCCTCGATACATAGTACGCTACCTCTCACAGGAAAAATCCTAAACCCATCACTTCGTGATTGTGAGATAGCGTACTTGTCTGAGGCCAGGGACGCTTGGAAGTTGGCATGCCCAGGCAAAGAACTACCTGTCCGCCCTGATCTTCAAAAACTCTGGGACCTGCCTATCTGTCGGCGGGTGCACGAGCACCTCATCGAAACCTCCTCGTCGGTTGCAGAAAGGGCACGTATGCTGGCAATATCAGAAAGGGAATCAGGTCACTGGCTCCACGCCTACCCATCTGCCCATTATGGGAACTTATTAGACCCCAACAGTTTCCGGCTGGCTGTTGGTTTACGACTCGGGGCCAATATTGTGGAACCTCATCGTTGCCACTGTGGCTCAACAGTAGACAGGACAGGTCACCACGGCCTTGCCTGCCCAAAAAGCGCTGGCCGCATGTCCCGCCACTCCTGCCTCAACGACGTCATCCGTCGGGCTCTGGTCAGCGTCAGTGTACCGGCCACTTTAGAGCCAAACGGCCTTACACGTGACGACGGCAAGAGACCCGACGGGTTGACTCTCGTGCCCTGGCAACAGGGACGGCCGTTAGTCTGGGATGCCACATGCGTGGACACCCTAGCGCCGTCCCACTTGGGTACGACGTCGTTTAGGGCCGGTGGAGCGGCCGCCGTGGCTGAATCAGCAAAGCGCCGCAAATATGCAACTCTTGGCGATAGTTACATATTTGTGGCGTTTGCTGTGGAGACTCTGGGTCCGTGGGGACCGGATGCAATTAAACTTTTTAAAAGATTAAGTTATTTGCTTATCCGGTCCTCAGGTGACCGTAGGGCTGGCTCGTTCCTCGCGCAGCGAATTGGCATTGCCATTCAGCGAGGCAACGCGGCCAGCCTTATGGGAACTCTGCCCAGTGGCAGCGACTTGGGCGACCCATGCCCATTCAGTTTAGGCCTTTAGTTTAAGTTAGGTTTAGGTAGTTAGTAAGATCTTGTTTTGTTTTTATTCTATATTTTAATTATTTTTATTCTGAATAAACCATTGTGACTTAGACATTGTAAACCTAGAAAAGAAAATTTAATAAACCTAAAAATAATTGAACCGACAAACACAATATTTCGATACAAACACCAGAACCGAGATAAATACGTACAAATGAACGCAAGTAAACTTTGGCAGACGCCATGAAATAGTAAGTTTCCTAAGGAAACTTTAAAACTATAGGTTTCCGCGCCATAAGCTTTGGTAGCAAGACTAATTATAATGAGTACAATTTATAAAAAAATATGAGCCTTGAATTTGATATCAGATAATCTACAGTCTAGCCACATTTTTAAATCAGTATCATGTGAGGTAAACGTCCAGACATTAACTCGATACTTGACACATTCAATCTTAAATCATAATAACAGGGGTCAACAGTAGGTGTCAACTATTGGGTACTAAAGTGTCAAAAATTGGGACAGTTACCTTATTGGCGTAAAACCTTTTAATTTCGGCTTATTACATGTGAATCTTAATAACTCTGTATAAAATGATGACGTTAAAAATCACAAGACAATCAGGAACGTATATTTGTTTTATAACCCTCAGTCCCCCCCTCCTCGAGCAAACCGAATTAATCAAAAAAACCGGTGAATTAAGCAAGTTTAAAATAATATTTTTAAAACATCCGCATTCACATCTCGGAATTCTTAGCGAAATAAATGGCCTACGAGAACAATAGTAGGCGAGCCAACTGCAAAATTTCGTACCGAGTTCATACCGCGATGAAATGCACAATGGTTTCCCATAAAAATGATGATAAGTCCGAATTTGACAGTCTGTCACGGCAGAACTTACCGAAAGTAAAAAAAAGAAAGTCATTTATATATAAATAATTCATGAGACAAAAATGAACCAATTATGATCTCGTTTTTAAAAACAACCCGAATATAGTGGACTGCCGAATTTTAACTTAACTTTAAAATTCTCAACTTTAAAAAAAGAACATACTGCGACTCTCTATTTCTGTACATATAACATAAGATCACTTAAAAACGAATATCTCACGATAGAACTAGAGCGTGCGTTGAAACGAGTAAAGTGGGATATCCTCGGTACATATGTCAAAGGTGAAATAGGAAGGCTATGAAATTGATTATCTGGACTGGTACATTCATTATTATTATGGATAAACTAAGGGTCAAAAAGGGTTAGGTTTTATAATAAAAAAAATAACACAAATCCAAAATCATAAAATTCACAGGAACATCACCAACTGTAGGAGTATAATAACTGAAAAGATAGGTACAGTATTTGGCGCGTACGGCTCAGGCACGTGTAATGTGCGTGGTGATAGACTGAAATTTTTTGCACTCTAAGAATAACTTTTCATCGTAAACACATTAAAAAAACCGGCCAAGCAGAGCGATTCGGACTCGCACACGAAGTTTTTGTATGGGAGCCGTCTAATTAGGTTCATGAGATACCTACAGCCTTGTGACAGACGGACGTTTTACCCTTTTGGGTATGGAACCCTAAAAACAAGTAAACCAAAGATGGAATTGGATGTCAATTGATTATATTTTCACAAGCAAACAAGAATCTTTTTACGAACATATAATTATACGATATATACACTTCTCCACTGACCATAGATTAGTACGTGAAACATTAGAAATACAACAAAAGAAAAAAGCAGGAAAAAGTATGCATCTCCCCAATCAAATCTAATATCTGAAAAAGAACAGATCGAATATCGCAAAATTCTACACCACAAACGAACACAATACACAAAAGTTGACCTGGTAACGCAACGCCTCTACAGTGCTTTGAAAAGTCTTAGCTTAAGAGGAATTGAAGAGACACTTGACCGTAACAAAAATTATCACTTTAAAGGTTGATATTACGCAAACGGATTTCTCAATCGGGAAATGGCTTTAAAAACCCCACAATATTTTTTAACGAGCTATCCAACGGTACCACACACGATAGAATGGGATGGACGTGTAGGAGACGTATCCTAAAAAATTTCAAGATATTATCGTACTGTTATGACGGCGTAATTGCTGTGTATAGTCATGCCAAATTACAACTTTCTATTACCAGAGGTTATGACGGACCTGGCGAAACTATAAGTGTTCCTTGTTTATTACGGATCTATAAAAAATCTACTTGATGTAGCTAACTATAGACCCCATAAGTATTAATTATATCATGTCTATACAAACTCTTCTTACAATTCTTGTAGGCAAGAATAGGCCCAAAAATAGACGCAGAATAACCAGTAAAGCAGGCTGAATTTAGGCCAGAGTATTCTACAATTGTCTATATCCAGGTACTAAGCCAAGTGGTAAAAAAGTATAAAAAATATTACTACCCCTTGTACTTGGCGTTCGTAGATTACCAGAAGGCCTTCGTCTCAATATCCTACGATTCAATAATAATAACATTAAAATATCATAATATATATGAAATATATATTGACCTAATAATTAATATTTATGAAAACCGCGAAATATATAGTGGACAGGATATCGAGTACGTACGTACATGAATATGTGTATCTACCTAGGAAAACTTATATATCTAACCTAGATTCTGATAAAGTAGAGATAGAAAGAAGAATAACATCAAGTTAGGTACTGGGTCAGTACCTAACTTAGTGCTTTAGTGGCCAGTGTCTAAAGCATGTCTTCAAATCAAAAATGCCAATAACACTCAAAAAAAATTGATAGATTCTTGCATTCAACCAACATTAACTTATGCCTGCGAAACATGAAACTTAACTGAAAAGAAACAAAAAAATCAGTTTGTCAAAAAGGAACGGACCGAATTCTACTAAATATTATGAGATGAAGAATGTGAAGATATTGATGTGCACACACAAACAAAGTTCCAAGTTCCGTCGAGGATAAAATGATAGAAACAGAAACGAGGACATTCGATGAAGAACAAAATTAATTGATGGTCTACAACATGTCAGAAGGATGAAGTGGGAATGGGCTAGACATATTGCACGCTATGACAACTCAAGATGGGCAAACAGGTAACAGAGTGAAAAGGCCCAGGAAACGACCGAGACGTCCGCTCAAGCGACGGGCAGACGCTAACAGAGTTATCACTGGCATAGGATGGACCTGTATACTCCGTAGCAGAAGATCGAGAGACATGGTAAAAGCTGGAGGAGGCTTTTACCCGTGGGATGCGGAGTGATGGTAACTAAGAAAAGAAGTGTAAAATACTTAAATGTTACGTATGTATCGCAGCGGGATTGCATAATTCGCCGTATTAGCCGCATTGTACATATTTTTGATTTTATATCGTTTATAAAATATAAGTGTTCAATTGAAAATTGATTTAAAAAAAGAACTATACATACTCTGCGACAAAATATACACATATTAATCTCGATTCTGTTGTTTAAAATACCATTATTTTCACATCTTAAAGACACACTTTCTGTATTCGACGTCATTGATGTTGTTATGCCACACAGCGCTGCGAGTGTTAAAAATGGGAACTATAAACTGTTAAAGAGTTGACAAATGAACCGCTGTTTTACGGGTACACTACTGCTCGGCGGATTGAAGAATGTAAAGCACCGAACACACATTTCGGCGTATTCAATCCGTCTAATCGTTGACCCACCGTAATACAAAGCGGCTGTTTTGTAAAATTGCTAGCCATAATGTAATACGGCAGATTATACAATATTATGTACCCGCAATATATAGATTATTTGTAGATCAGATATTAAGTTAGAACACGTTTGTAAGTGATATGCATGCATCACTCCGTAAAAAACGGATGATGAATAAATGTTTTTGATTTTATTTTATTAAGGGCAGTATTGCCAGAGTCCTAAGGACGGAAATTACGTTTCGTTTCCTGAAAAATCTTCTCGTCGTTTCGTTTCTTCAAAAGCGAACGTTTTGCAAAGTTTGATAAGTAATTAAAAAATATATAAAAAATGTTTTTTTATGATTAATTAAGGGCAGTGTTGCCAGAGTCCTTAGGATGGAAATTACGTTTCGTTTCTTGAAAAATCTTCTCGTCGTTTCGTTTCTTCAAAAGCGAACGTTTTGCAAAGTTCTATATGTAATTAAAAAAATTATAAAAAATGTTTTTTTATGATTTTTGTAATTACTCATCAAAACGTTCGCTTTTAAGAAATGAGTAGCCACATATAGCTACAATTCGGCAAATTCGGCGACAGAATTACGCCGGGCTAATGGGCGGTATACACCTATCCTGTTTCTCTGCTCAGCTAGCACGATAGGTTATACTGTCACATTTTATGGCCGAAATGCACAAAAATGACTGAAAACACATAACGGTATAACAACCTAGCTATTACAAAGTGTTTGTATTTCTATTAGGTACAGTGCTAAGCCTTGCGGTATACCATACTCATAGAAATATTCTTACGTTCTTACGTCAGTATAGAGTAAAGAGGCCTCATACATATTTATTAATGAAAAACTGTTTTAATACTTATTTGTAAAAACTCTATAGTGAACGGACGAACGAGGTACCTATTTATGCATATAATTCGCTGTGGATGTAATAGATATTTACAAGTAATCTAGTTCAACATTTAGTCACTTGCTAAAGACTTTACAGCCTTTTAATTAGCTTCTTTGTTAAGTGTTAGTTCGTAATAAAGAAAAATTGGCCTAGTAAATGTTCTTATGATCATTAATTGTATTATTCAATGGCCACACGCGGACAAGTGAAAATATTACTCTTTTGCTACTATTGACAACGACCAGTTCGTTATTGCTAAGATAAATGTATTAAAATTAGAATACCGCTTGGAACAAAATTCCATCCCAGTTCATAGAAGTGGACCCTTCGCCGCTGGTGTTTGTAATTCATAAAATATTACAGACTGTTGTAGATAATACAGTTTTTATAAATATTATCAACATGCGTAGACGTAGTAGTAATATTACTTGAGTTCTGTCATATTTTGTTTTCCTGCTTTACCTAAGTTAAAAGATTGTTTTATTGCACCAAAACGAAAATAACATGAAACTGTAAAACATATAGGAAAAATATGTATTACTTTCTAAACAAATCCGGATTATCAGAGATTACAAAACAAATCGTCGTACCTTTTAAGTTAGCTGTTTTTTTCGCCATCACATCATAACAAATAAAGTGTTTTTTAGTGCCCAACAATTTCTGGACGTTATTCCGACCTTATCTAAAGCGACATCATATTAATTAAATAATACAATAACCTCTCCATAGTAAAAACACGCTCATTATGTTAAAGGGTGGATCAACTTTTTTTGTGTTGTTATCTTGACCCGTTGTCCAAGGGACACTAGTGGCGCAGTTTGTTTCTAAAAAATCTTGTATTAAGTTGTAGAACTTAATACAAGATTTTTGTTAGTAGTAACATGCTCAGTAGATGGACCATTATGGAAATAGCTTATAAGCACCACAAACATACATATGTTTGATAAACTTAAATAGCATAAAATCACGATTTTATTCGAATTTTCTCCCCTGGCAACTGGACGTAACCACGGCAACGAGTGGCACTAAAAAGTTGATTCACCCTAAAAGTACATTAGCCGTCTATATAATTTACTAGTCTCTGGAAAAAATAGTACCAATGTCAAAATTAAATGCGTGCCGTTAAATTCGCAGTGCCACTATGTAAGAAAAATAAAGAGATTTTTAACCTATCACTGTACGCCTCTATTGATATTGATACGTAATTATTAAAAATAAATCTAGTCACGGAAATAATTTCGGTGCACAAGTTATGTACTTATCTAAGTTATGTATACATTAAATCGCGTATTAATCAAGTACATAGATTAATGTCTAGCAAATTTATGTACACTCAACGTCATATTCATCTTGTAAGTGACGAATAGCCAAATATATCGTAATACATTCTTATAACTGCAGGAATAAGGATAAAGATTGACTGATACTAACCATATGTATGATGATGGTGACTGTACCTAGTTAATTTAGTGTTGGAAATGGTAACTAAGTACCATAATATAGGTATTAATGATTTCAAATCATATATTGTAATATGACTGTTATAGAGTACCTATTTTATACTTACACAATTATTTATTTTCTTAAAGCTTGTAGGATAATGAACTAAATTAGATTGAAATTATCTTCATGGTGAAAACTGTTATATTTACTAGAAATCAGACTGAAATTTCTATTTTAATACGTTATATTAACTATTGTAATCAGTTGTCTGAATACGCCATTAAAAAAATCTGGTCAAATTAACTCTATAACGACAAGATATAGTTCAAGGTTAAATAGTAGCTGGGATTGCATTTAAATCATCGCAGGTAGGTACTGTTTGGAGCTCATGCAAGAAATGTGTTCGTCTAATGACTGGTTTATTTCAACTTTGCTATATATACCTACTGAATGTTACTTAAATGTGAAAAGCATACATAGATTTTGAATTTTGATGTGATAAATAACTCTATAACAATAATCAGATTCAATAAAGTTTAGTATTAGACATCACTTGTTTGACTTATCTCCCTCATTACAGACATCGTTATTTAATAACAAGCGATCGCAGGAATATTGTTTTGACCTTTAGTCAACTGAATTAATTAGAAGTCAAGGGGAAACAAAAGCTCGCGTTGTATTCCCTAAAACATACTTCATTGACCTTAGTTCGTTTACAATAAATGTTTGTGTTTTGTTTGACCGAGGCATTTGTTTGCCAATATCTGTCAGCTCATAGTCTTGGACTTTGTTCGGAAAAGCAATTATTTTTCACCTCAGCAGCTTGGACAAGCCTCTTTTGCTGCGAGAAATCAGTGAACAAAATGAGTTAGTTATTTTTTAATTTTGTACGGCGCCAACTGCCATTTCACGGTTCGGCGTCTATTACATACAATTCGGAATATTTGAAAGAGTGCCAAATTTGTATATCATATTTTTATTGATTTTTAGTCATTATCATTTTTAATGAAAAGAACTAATAGAAACGTATTCCGACATACTTTCGATGCAGACTATTTGATGCTAACTACATTGGTGCCATACAACGGGGTAGTTTAAATATCCGTTTGGCACCAAATTACATTCTGTTTGTTACCTAACCTACTTAGTACCATCACGCCGCTAAAGGCCGGGTCTGACAGGATAGAATAGAACAGCATAAAATATTTTTAGAATTATTTTATTTACCAGTACAGTATTCAGTCTTTGCACAACTAAATTTATAAGAATTTAAAAATTTACTTTACGTTATCACTAGTAGCTGTAAATTCCTTTTAATAGAAAGAGATTTCAACTTGTAAACTGTAACTTGTAGCTCCGAGAAATGGGCCCCTAACTGTGTTTTTTTTTTAATTTCCAAAAGCCGTCCAAGTGCTTGTCGGGTAACGCACAATGAAGGGTTCCGTACCAACTCCTACTAGTGCACATTTGAAACCAATTTCCGACACATTGAATCTAAAAAAAGTCGTCTCTTCATGGGGAACTCACGGTACTTACGATTCGGTTGGTTGGTTGCAAGACAGTTTTTCAGCGAAAACTCAATAACCGTAAAACCTAACTTGTTCAAACTAAAACCTAAATCGTTGAAAGTAAATATTAATGCATTGCCATGTTAAGCCAATCTCACGTAACTTGGAAATGGCTATTTGGAGAAAAATGACTTCAAAGTTTTAGACAAGGAACATGTCATAAAACAAACATTGTGGCTCATTTATAAAATTAAAAATATATTTCAAATAAGAAATGCAATAGCTAATGAATTGACATATTTTGAACTATGAAAGCATTTAAATTATTTAATTATTCCAAATTAACGATATTGGTGCTCTAAAATTACATACATTTTGAGTTACGCGAAATGCGGTATCTACAAATACATGAATATGGCCTCTGCTTTTACTCCGTGGGTAGCACACCGATTACGTTGATCTCTAGTATCTAAATGTTGCTTTAAAAAAAATTGGTATAGTACTGTAAAAAAAATCCCAACTGGGCGAAAAAATAGTTAAATCAAAGAGTAATTGTTAACATAAACTATTTTATTAAATCAATTTTCTTAAAAAAAATTAATGGTCATCTTCAGGAACCTCTGTAATTATATAATTTTTATTTTACTCCAATGAACATCTACTATGTAGTTATTCTTATCATACTTGATATTTTGTGAAAAATCAAATTTTAATCAGTGCTCTTTAGAACATAAAAAATAAAAATTGTGGAAAAACTAGTTTTTGGAAAATCACAGCTCTTTAATCATAACAAAAAAAAAACAAAAAATTGACCTCTATAATATACAATTTCTATTTTAATCATAAATAAGTATTATTTATATTTTGTTATCCAAAAAAGCTTAATATTTAGAACATTTATTCATCTCACTCCTATGAAACATAAAAAAAATGGTGACTGAATGACCAGGAACCTCCATACATATATATATTTAATTTCTTAAATAAACATATATACTTTGCTTAATTCACTTTCTAAATCATTGGCATTTTCATTGACAGGCAATTTTTCAAAAAATCTACGGCGATTAGCAGGCATGCTGGTACACAATTTCAAAAGATCCTTTTTTTAGCAACATTTATTCCCCTAGGATATTCTTCATTTGGAATATTCTCTATCAAATTCGAATTATTTTCAAAGGTTTCTTCGACTTTAAGCTTTAGGGCGCAAAACTTTCGATATTCAGGTTTATCATACGATTTTTTTAGGTACAAGTATTTAGATCCTTCTCTGAACTCGACTACTTTAACTGTACTAATGTTGTAAAGTTTTGGAAACTGTTTTTTAAGATCATCTGTAAAAATCCGCTTGTGTAATTTCGTGTACTTTCCATGTTCTTTCTTGAGTTTTTGATAATTTTGATGAAATCGTCCTTATCATATATGTTTTTGGTTTGTGTCATTTTTCTGGAAATATTTATGATAATAATAATCATTTATTCTTATTACGCTGGTCGAAATTAGCTCGAGGCTATTAATGAGACGAAGTAAAGCTGAATATAGTGTCCGATTCTTATTTTGTGCACTACAGTTATCGACATAGTTTGACTGACCTGAGTTTTGAATTCTTCTGAAAACTTGTTCCAGGGCATATTTCGGCATCTTTCTTCGGGAGCAGCCTGCTGCATGTGTGGATTAGTAAAGCCATATTTATAATTTGCCTTAAGTACAGTATTTACTGTCTGATCATTAGTTTGTACACTACCTTACTATCTAGCTTTCAAGTTAAAGTATTGTGGCGTCTTGAAGTTCTTGTGGTTGATAAGGCCTTGGTCTTTTTCAAAACATTCCTCGTAATAAAGTCCCTTTGTTTTTGCTTATCCGAGTCACGAAATTATTCCAAATGCTTTGTCTTACTTTGGAGCTGAACTGTGCTGCGCATTTTTTGACACATTTACTGCTACAAGGTGGTCTCATAACGTACTTCTTTTTTTCTGTCATTATCTTCTTCTTAAAGCATCTTACTGTTTTCGTTTTAGTCAGCTCGCTATCATTTAGTGACAACTTCGGCCACGACGATGTCCTATATAAGAGATACCTGAATTAGGCGTAACTCGAGCGCGTTGCGTCCGCGACAGGTTTATACTCACGCGGTTACGCCGAACTCACGTATCGAAAGATACCGTAAATCAGCGAAACTAAAGCGTAGCGCGCTTGTTAAGCTTATTTGTTGTAACTTAAGATACGGGAATGCGCTTTACATCGACTTCTGAAAAACGAAGTTACATGAGTTTGGCAAGTTGATTATTGACGAAAATAATGGGAAAACATTAATACACCTTTACTATATACATAAAAGACCCTATTTAAAATCGATTTAACCCGGTTAACCCAAACTGCTGTATCTCAAGATACGTGAGATTGGCTTAACAGGGCAGTGCACACCATCTCAATTTTTTTCATAATTTCAAACTTCTAAGTTTGAAAATTAGAGGCGAGGGGGGGAAACACTTATTTTTATGACTTTGACAGCTTATCCCACCAACGGTTGACTTAAATGGAAAAGTTTTTATTGGAAACCTCCATATCATTTTTAAAGGCCTAACCACACGACTATAAGCCTTGAAATTTTTTTTCATCTACCGGTTACATGTATGGATAACCTCTAATTTCATAGGATCATAGAATACACCTTACTACCAAATCTCACAATTGTAGTGCTTATAGTCTCCGAGTAAATCGGCTATGTGATACGGACGGACGGACAGACAGACGGACAGACATGATGAAACTATAAGAGTTCCGTTTTTGTCATTTTGGCTACGGAACCCTAAAATTAACTTGACAGTTAAATTTTTTATTATAATTATCGAATTTGCTCACAAAAATTCACGAGAATCGGTGGAGAAATGCGACCTGCAAAGGAGAACATCCGGACATGTAGACTAAACATTAAAATAGAAATATGTCCCTGCAGCTGATTGTACGTTTCACTTAATCTCTAAAACTACCGACTCTTTCAAAATAATGTAGCTTACGATAGTACATGCTTTGATGTATTGTTGTATTTCTGTAATTAATAATTCCAATTTTGTAAAAGTGAATCACAAGAAGTATAGTTTACTATTACATCGGTTTACAGGTAAATAAATACAAATAACCGGCCAAGCGCGTGTCGGACCACGCACAATGAAGGGTTCCGTACCAACATCTATTAGTCCACATTTAAAATCACTATCCAATAGATTGAATCTAAAAAAGAAGTATCTTCATAGGGAACTCACGGCACTTACGACCTTTTGTTTGGAAAAGACAGTTTTTAAGCGAAAACTCAAAAACCGTAAAACCTATATTGTTCAAACCAAATATCGTTGAAAGTATTCACTAATGCACACCACCTCAATTTTTCAGAATTTTAAACTTTATAGTTTGGAAATTAGAGGAGGGGGGACACACACTTTCTATGACTTTGACAGCTAATATCTCACCAACGGTTGACTTAAATGGACAAATTTTAATATTTTTTTTTGTAATTTCACATCACTTTTATGTAGCGGTTCATAGAATACACCTTCCTACCACATTTCATAATTGTAGTGCTTATAGTCTCCGAGTAAATCGGCTGTGACATACGGACGGACGGACGGACAGACATGACGAATATATAAGGGTTCCGTTTTTGCCATTTTGGCTACGGAACCCTAAAAATGGACTAAGGGTGGGTTGCACCAAACTGTCTAATCGTAAGCGGTGTTTTTTAGAATCTGATTGTATGGAAAGTTTGACAAATGTCTATGGGATGACAGCTGCGCCATATTTGACTATGACCGGCCTGTGATCGTATGTTGGTGCAACCGACCCTAAACCTACATTATTTCTAAGAAATAAAGTGATTTAATTGTTTCTAATAATTCGTTTCGAAATAGCACGAGGTTAAAACCTATACAGGAGTTCTACGCGGACGAAGTCGCGGGCATAAGTTATTTATAAGCATTGGCTACAAATCCTGCGACCTACAATTATAATTGAAATCTTCAAAGGGATAGGGTTAATTAATCAAGCATGGCTTAAACTAAGTCCTCGGGCCGGGGACAACGTACATAGAATTCTAAATAGAGCGCACAGACCGATAATGACATAATGTTAAGAGCCTTTGGATAACGCCACCATTGTAAAGTGCATTATTTAGGTAGAGTAAAACCTACACATATAATAAATCTCTAAAATACCAGCCAGTATCAGAGAGAGGTTTTTGTTCGAAGGATCTCGGGATCCGCTGCATCAACTTATAAAAATGTTTGTTAGGTATTTAGGTATTAGGGTAGTTTTTATTCAGCTGCAAATAGTTATAGTAGATTGTTAATCGAGGGTTGAAAGTTACCTATGTCACCCGAGATATTTTGGCGCTCGAACTAAGTGAGAGCGCCAATAGTTCAAGGATGAAATGGGTGTTTCCGCTCGAGTTACACACTCTACTTTTCATTTCGACTATGAGGAAAATAAATGAGAAATAAAAGTGGATTCAGTAATAAAACATGCGCTGCAGCAACCAGCAGCCGGCGCCGCCGCGTCCCGCGGCCCGTGCGTGCGGACGGCGCGTGCCCGCGACCTAAAGAACTTAAAAAAAAAAATACTTTCCACTCTAGTCGGAAAAAGCGACTTTCAACCCGGCTATCTACTTACGAAAATTGAACTTTCCGAACAGGAGAGATGAAAAATACTTTATTATATTTTAGTTTTCTTTTTCATTAAGTTAATCGCCGTCAGATCCATAAATAAGTATGTGTAATAAAAGATAGAAATCCACTCTAAGCCCTCTAATGGAATGAATGCTAGTGCTGCCATCTAGTTTTTAGGATCTAAACAATTACTTCGTTTTTTACCACGTTGGTGGCAAATTAGCGCCCCGCCCACCTTATACCGTAGCATTAAGCGTATTCAATTCAATTCAATAATTTATTAATAAAATAGTAATATAAAAATAAATCGTACATTAGATCGCCTACAACGCGTGTATGTGATAATTTACACAAAATCAGCTGTTACTATGACTACACAGAGGGGCTACCGCGAACTGAAAACGAATCGAATATCTCCCTCTCTGCCGCACGAATTAGCAAGTGAAGCAAAAGCGACAGAGAGGGAGATATTCGAACTTCGTTCGTTTTCGGTTCGCGGTAACACCTCAGGATTAAATATTAAATATAAAATCTCAATTTTTCATAATCATAACATCAAATTTTGTGTAAAATTACGTACACACGCTGGAGGCACTTTCAATTCACGATTGGTTTACACTCGCCTTATCACGGATGTAGTTGATGTAGGTAGTATTTTGAAATATACTCGCGCATTTGCAAATCCGCTCAAGTTTATGTATACCTAGGTAATTAATTCAATATTGATACCACGAAGTAAAAGTAATTATTAATCTGAGACTATTCGGTCGTCTGGGAGTACATTACTATTCAAAAATGTGCCGAAGACATCAAAAATTGTGCCAAATTGATAACAAAGAAATTGAATAAAATAAGGTGTATTAAAGTTATATAGAACTCATATGCCATATTATATTCTTAAATTTACACATAAATGTGCCGTTCAAAGCAAATTTCGCGCCTTCGTTCTCGGAATGGCCGTCCGTGGATATTTTGTTGTGTAACACACGTACGAGACTCGCATGCTATATGAGTTTAACTACATTGCGCGGTTTGATAGATCGATTGAAGGCATTATACCTGGTTAATATGCAATGTAATTAATACAAAGTAACAATTTATGCGTTAGACCTAAGCTTTACTGGTTAGTAATTAACGCTGCTTGTACTAACTATACTACTTTCTCTATCCATTCAATTTTTGTCTGTGTAATATTACAATAATAATATTATAGTGCAACACTATTGCTCGTCGACTGCCTGAACGGCGAGCAACGTTAGCATTTTATATAATACATAATGTGGTATGCTCTTGTTATTTCACCACCGTACACTCGCTCCTACAATATGGTGTAGAGCTGTGAGGCCACGCTGCCAACTGGGAGCGTGTCTTTTGCATGCAGAAGAGAGCCATCATAGCGATAGTACAGGTTGGCCATAGTGATTCCGGGCGACCGCATTTTCAGAGGCCTCGTAAGTTTTAAAATGATTTGATTTGTTGTCCTAGAGAAAAAAGTGATAATGACTAATGTCTGCAAGAGAGTATGTTTACATGATAGATAGAGAACACATAAGGATGAATAGACTGTAAGGACTTTTGCTTGTTAGAGTGACGATGCCAGATTTATAGTATAAAGATCTTACCTTGTGTACGTGAAGAGCCAAAAGGGTCGATTGTTGCGGAAGTCACTGAAACTTGTGAAATACTTAGAACTCCTGAAACGTGGACAAGTAAATTAATGTAAGTATGGACTATTAAGCGTCCCTGTAACACCTGACATTGACATTGTTAGACTTGAATTTTGGGGTACATACTGAGATTTTGGATACTTTTCAAAATGGCAGAGCCACGGGGGTTAAAAATGTAAAAATAATTACGTGGGGTCTACAGCTCACAAAGCCACTAATTGCTGTCCATGAATTGATAATAAAATCTTTTTAGATAACTACTCTATCAAATTTGACTACGACATCGCCACGAAGACTACGTTTTGACGAAGATTGAATTTTGTCCATGTCCATTTCCTACCTCAAAATGGATTAAACTTACCCTTGCACCTTATTTGACATTCGATGGTTCGATTGTTGAGCAAACAGTTAATGTAATATTATACCTGGGATATGAAGCGATGGTATGCCAGTGCGAGTAATCCTCGTATTGGGGTAGGTAAAGCGTTCCCTGTTTCGATGAATACTTAAGTCATCTTCGACCACAATGTCTCCTCCGATCCTTATTACCCAAGTTCGGAATCTTTCAAGTTTCTCTGGCTTACTGAGATTAGGCGGGTCCGGAAATTAATGCATTGGGATATCTGAAAAACATACCGTGTATAACTTCTAAGTAACGACGCCTAAAGATTGAGGCATTAAACATCCTGCTAAATATCTCAAAACATTAAATAACAATTTATACAATAGCAAGAATGCACAACTTCGATACATGCTCAAAATTGCCACGACTGCACATTTATCCCAGGCCTCATCCCAGCTGCCAAATATGCCAAACTTCCAGTCAAAGTTCTGCATTTGCTCTGTATTTCTGCACTTTCGGAAGATTCTCATTTCAATATATGAAAGTCAAAGTTTTTGTGAATCGGTAACAACAAATGCTTACAATCGATCATATCGTAATTTTTAACGTAACTTTGCAATAACTTATCCAAATATTTCCTTTGACATGCGTTGTAGATTATTTACCCAAATCCAGCTTAATTTCAAACCCAAAATATTTGCTTACCTTTCGCATATCTTTCATTTTAAACGAATTGTTCAACACGTCTCTCATTTTAACACTCTCTTCATGACAGGTGCTGAAAAACAGAAAGTCATCTACATATAAGTTTTAAACACTGTATTACATATTGCGAACAACAATAATCTTTTTCTGACTGTGCAAAGCCTAATGACTTAACGAAGCTATTAAAGGTTTCGTTCCAGTACCTGGGTGCTCCTTCCATATAGAGACTTATTCAGTTTACCATAGTTAGGGTCACATCCTTCAGGTAGTATTAAGTATAACTCCTCATCCAAGTTAGCATTTAGGAATACTCCACACACATCCATTTTATTTACCTGTAAATTTAATTAAATCCGAAAGGTGATAAGCCTGGCTACTGGAGCAAATACATTATAGTCGTCACGTTACTTGCTCAAAACCTCTAGCGACTAATCTAGCCTTATAAGTACTCTCATCCTTCTTCTTAAACACCCATTTCGAACTAACAGCCCTTGCTGAGTCAGGGATACTTTCGACCTCAGCCCATGTATTATATTCCTTCACCGGGCAAGCTCAGCCTTAATAGCTTGCTCCCATTTGTCCTTGCCTTTGGCCTTCATTGCCTCAGCGTAAGTATTTGGCTCACATTCATCACTTACTACCATCACCATATCGTCATACCTACAGAGGAAGCCACAGGGCTTCTTGATTTGACGCACAGACCTGGAGGTTTGCTGGAGTTCTACCGGGAGCTGCTGGACTACCGCTGGCACTGGCTGTTCTACCACCGGAACGTCTTGAGCTGCCGCCGGTATGTGGTCTGGCTCCAAAACTGAAACAACAACTCTAACTACCTGTTTTATATCATTTGGTGGATCTTTTATCTCTTCAACATCAAGAAATTCATCTTTATCTTGCTGTTCATTAGTTGTCGGAACCTGATCTCGCTCAATGTCCAAAGATATCCACATCGTCTGTATCTTTTTCAATCGGCTTGCCATTTCCTCGAACACAGGCTTTTCTTGACAAAACAATGCCGTCTCTTCGTATGTCCACAAATCTTTCATCAGGATAATAAATCCTGTATCATTTAGATTTCTTGTAGCCCACAAAAATGCCCTTTTTCCTTTAGGGTCCCATTTTAACCGCTTCTCTTTAGGAATATGAACTGCAACCTGACGTCAAACTCTTTGCCATCCCAGAACTCATATGGAGTTTTTCCTTCAATCAATCAATTTATTTATTTCTATGAATGTGGTACAATTTAGGATCTTATAATTATTTTAGTTCAGCACATCCTGCCAGTGTTGGCAAAGAAATAGTTAATACACATGAAAGTCATTACATATCAATAATAAAATATTTACAACAATATATTAATAAGAACATTAACATCTTGAAGGTGGCTGTCAAAACTCTTTTATTGAATAGTAACATTTTTCAACCAAAAATGCAACTAAATGTTTTTTTAATTGGTGTGTATCAAAACTTAATAGTGTCCGGTATTTTATTAAATATTTTTGTTGCCATTTCAAAAGCTGTTCCGCATTAATGCTGTTTTCATAGGCTTATTATGCAGCTGTATTTTATATTGCGAGCGAGTGGGATACTTTCGTCTTTCTGATACAAATCTGAATATATCAATATGGCGTTTTACAAATAGAGCTACCTCGAAGATATACAATGAAGGCACAGTCAAGAGTTTCAGTGATTTAAATATAGGAACACAGCTGTCTCTTAAGTTTATGCCGCAGATAGCTCTAACGCATCAATCTTTTGGGCAATAAAGGCTGCCCGCATCTCTTTTGGGCAATAAAGGCTGCCTCGCGATTTACAGAGTTGCCCAAAAAGATAATGCCATATCTAATTTTAGATACTACTAACCCATGGTATGCTACTAAGACTGTATCACGGTTAGCTTCTTTGGATAGTTTATATAGTGCGTAGGCCGATTTGTTCAGGTGCTTACATACATTATCCACATGTTTTTTCCAACTTAATTGACTATCAATTGATAATCCTAGAAATTTAGTAACAGCTACGTCCTCTATTGTACCTTGATAGTTAACATTGATCTTACTTTTAATATTAGATCAGATAATGTTTTTTGATAAAAATGCATTACATTTGTTTTATTGAAATTAATTATTAAGTTATTATCATTAAGCCAATTTATTATACAATTTAATTCTTCATTTATGTCTTGTTCATAATTTGTTAAATCATTATTATTACAATTTATAATTGATGTACTATCGTCTGCGAATAATATTATGCGATAATTTACATTGTTTTGAAAATCATAAATATACATTAAAAACAACAATGGACCAAGTACTGCCCTGTGGATCCCCAAGCTGTAGGTAATGTTCATTAGAAATATATTTACATTGTTTCTTTGTCACAGGGCATATAAAGGTTTAATGCGTTGCTCTTCTGCCAACTTCAATACTACTTTTGGCAGTTTGATTCAAAATATACACAGTCATATTAATTGCTTCTGCCCAAAGCTCTTTGTTAAAACCGCTTATCATTGAACGCGCAGCCTCTACGAGGGTTCTCATTTCCCGTTTAGCTCGACCATTTTGTTCTGCGTGGTATGGGATCGTTATTTGATGGAATATACCCATTTCTCCAAGCAACTCCTTGATTTTTCGATTATCGAACTCTGTCCCATTGTCCGTCCTTAAAAGTTTCTTGTCTTTGACGTATATCTCTCTGATGTTAATATATACTCTTTAAGCTTTTATGCCACTTCAGACTTCCTCTTCACAAAATAAACCAGCCTGTAGTTCGACAAAGCATCCTTTAAAAACAAGAAATATTTTTCCACTCCTATGGATGGCACCTCCATAGGTCCTGCCACACCACCGTGTACCAGCTCTAGCACTTCACATGATATACTCTTGCTATCAGTGAAGGGTATCCTGTGTATTTTATTTAAAACACTGTATATTCAAAGAAACATCAGTCTGTTAGTCTTTCTTCGACAAAGGTTGAATTTGTTGCCTTGAGCCATGCTGCTAGTGAAGCATGCTGTGCTGGCTCAAAGATATTTTAATTGTCTTTGGTATTGAAGTAGGACCGATTGTGTTATACGAGGATAATCAGTCGGCCATTAAGATGGCTCGTATGATAAGATGGCTTACCAGAGTAAAGCAATTTGATATTAAACAAAGCTTTGTCAAAGAAAAAATAACGCGTAACATTATTTTGCAAAGTATATTTGCACTAGTGAGCAAATAGCACATATATTTACTAAAGCGTTGGGAAGAGTGTTATTTAGAAAATTTAGATTATCTATTGTTCAATATGAATAAGTTTTAAAGAAACATATTGTTAATGCGTATGCTGTTGTTAACTGTTTAAATGCACATTGGTATACTTTAGTGGTCAATGTAATAGTACATCACTACAGAGGCCGGGAAGTAAGAAGAGCCTTTTCACGCAGAGGTATGTATAGTGCTTTTCTCAAACATGCAATGAAATAAATAAATAAAAACTCCTAGAAGTCAAATTTTAATTTCCAAAGAAACTAAAAGTAAATAAGATAAAAATATAACTAACACATATATTTCTATTTATTTCATTCAATATCCAACTCGAATTGAATATAAAACACTACTAGTACTACAAAAATATGCTAAAATGTACGAAAGCACGTTTCTGAACGAAACGTTAGGATCGACTATTCTATGGAACGAACCTGACAGCTTGTCATTCTTGTTAATTGATTGCATGCTATGGAAACTTAGTGCTAAGTAAAAATCCAGATTTTTTATTGAAAAAAGAGTCATCTGTGTCGCAGCTATTGTATTAAAATGTTAGTGTTGCTATATTAAAATATTTTTGATGAAGTAGGGAAATTGATACGTGTTTCCTTAAACGAATACTAGGGGCTTTTTATCTTCTATAATGGTAACACTAAATAATTGCTGCGTCAAACATCCGTTTCCACGGTGAATTTTCAAACAACCTGACATTGGCATATTATATTAACGGAAAGACTTTTAATTTAATGGCGAACATATAATAAATACTTAAATAAATATTAGAGGACAATCTTACACAAATCGAACTAGCCCCACAGTAAGCCCAAGAAGGCTTGTGTTATGGGTACTAGACGATATATTTAATAGATATAAATACTTGAATACATAGAAAACATCCAAGACTCAGAAACAAATATTCATGCTCATCACACAAATATTTTCCCTGACCGGGATTCGAACCCAGGACCGTCAGCTTCACAGGCAGGTGCACTACCCACTAGGCTAAACCGGTCGTCTAAAATAATGCGCAGTGAATCTTAGTATCACAATGTCCCAGAAATCTTGTTGTGTACCTGGATGTCCAGTCACTTCAGAAGATGGTAAGTACCTAAATAAAATACATGTGACTTAGCCGTTGTTTGAACTTGTTTGTTCCTCATCTTCAGCCTATATTCATATATCCCACTGCCTAAGCACAGGGCCCCCTTCACTGATGGGAGGGACCAGGCGGTAGTCTCAGGTCCCCACACTCCCCTCCTAAGGGTGCGACATTCACGTGCGTACGTTCTTTGCACATGTACGCAGGTTTTCTTACTATGCTGTTCTTCAGCGGAAAATAACGGTAATTATCAAATGATGCCAATTCCATACATAGATAAGTTCTGAAAACTCAATGTCGCGAACTCGGATTCGAACTTATGACCGCCGCCTGTTTGAAACATGCATTATAGGCTAGGTACCGTATTTAGCTCTCTGCATTCGTAGTCACAAGTTTGTACCTGACCACTAAACGCTTCCAGGAGTTTACTTGTATGTATGTATGTAAATACTTTATTGTACACAAGACAAGGTAAAATAAATTATACAGAAAAAAAAACAGATCAATCATGTACAAAGGCGAACTTATCCCTGTAAGCGAAACAAAATAGATTGATATTATCATTACCATCAGTAGTCCAGCTCATCTACAAAGGATGATTTAACCAGCGTATTAGAGGTGCTGCACTTACGGGAGATGATACAGGTACAACAGCCACATAAATATTCCACCCTCCATCTAAAGAGGAAGGGCATCGCGCTGGTTCTTAATTCACGTCTGTAAGATAAAATGTCTAACCAAGTTTAGTAATAGATACTATATTGCTCCACTCCTAATGGTCATCCTCCACTGGTCACGATTTTGCGAATCTGCGTTGCAGAAGGGCTACTCCGAACTTCGTATCGTGCCGTCCCTTTCACTCATATGGTGTATACGACTAGAGTGAAAGGGACGGCACAATACGAAGTTCGGAGTAGGCCCCCCCAGCATATACTCTGAACTTCGTATAGTGCCGTCCCTTTCACTCTCGCGTTATACACTATATGAGTGAAAGGGACGTACAGGCCCAGAGGGCCTAATACTTTGAACTTCGAATCGTGCCGTCCTTACACTATATGAGTGAAAGAGACGGCGCGACACGAAGTTCGGATTTCGAATTTCGGAGCAGCCCCTCACGGATAGGGCCAGGGCTGCCAGATTGTATAATTGGATACAAAACGTGTATAATTAGGTGGCAGATTGTATCCTTTTTGTATCCTGGATTCTCATGTATAATTGGATACATAAAACCTAATTTCATAATGTAAGTTCATACTCTATGATTCTACACGTACAATTCGGACCCATCGCAACGTTGAGTGACGTTGTGGGCTAGGTACTCTACTATGAAAATAAGTCGAAAGTCGAAACTCGCGATATAACTATCCTCTCTATCTCTGTCGCTTGAATATGCAAAAGTGCGACAGAGAAGGAGATATGGCGAGTTTCGACTTTCGATTTTTGTTTAAGGCCGCTAATTGCTACGGTTGTCATACTTGTCATTGTTGGGTTTTGGATTTGGCGCCAATCGACTTCTTTTTCTTTTCGTTCCGAACAGGCAAATAATTTATCGCGTTATATGCATACTCAATAAATAAATCAATCATGTAGGTAAGTTTACGCCATTAACAATCAATATTGTGTTTGTAAAGGATTTTTATGCAGTGTATGTATCCTGACACGCAATTTTGTATAATTTCAGAGTCACGACTGAATAATTTAAAAATATCAGCTGGCAGCCCTGGATAGGGCAGTACTCCCCACGCTAACCTAGTGCGGGTTGAGAACTTCACATGCACATTTGAATTTTCTCGTAGGTGTGTATTTATTAGGAACAAGCTTTTGCCCGCGACTTCGTCCGCGTGGAATATATCGTTAGGGGATGATTTCCAGGAGAAAAATATGCCCTTCCTCGGGATGCAAACCACCTCCATGCCAAATTTCATCTAAATCCGTTTAAGCAGTCTATGCGTGAAGAAGTAACAGACAGACAGGGTTACTTTCGCATTTACTTATAATGGACTTTTGCCCGCGACTTTGTTCGCGTGAACATCCATATCAACTTCTACTCCACTTTTCATACTGTTGCGAGATGATTTCTGGTTGTGTCTTCATTAAAGTTATCGAACTCGACCACTCTAACAACCTTCTAAATGACCACTGAGGAGATATCAAATATAGGCGGATTTCAAGGTAAGTACGTGAAGGTACGTAAGGGAGGTAAGGTAGGTTAGGTTGGTTTATGAATGTTGATAGAGACTGACAGTCCAACATAATTAGGTCTCTCATTTCAAACGTTATTTAGTTGGTGACTACGTTAATATAATGTCTTTTATAGGGGATTGACGAGAGACATCATCCTGCTGTGGATTCGGAGTGATCTAACAACCTTCTAGATAACCCCTAAAGACATATCAAATATATAGGTAGGCGGATTTCAAATGACTGGTGTGTGACTGTTGATAGCGACTGACTATCCAACATAATTTGATCTCTCATTTCAAACCGTTACTATGGTTTGAGGGACTTTTGCTTTTTTGTCTTATTAATTGCACAATATTTGAATGGGATTCTTTTTAATATACATCCAAGTATATACTTATATCACGAATTTAAGAAGTTCTCATAAAAATTCAATCCCTCTTCTAACCCCCTTTTATCCCCAATCTGTATAACATTTATAGCCTATAACCTGGTCGGGGATTTTCTCAACAGATTAGTAAAGTTTGGATCAAATAAACAGATAAACAGACAATAATTCTAAAAACTGTTGTAACGTGTTCTGTTATCGATTCTAAGTATTCCCAGCTAACTTTTTTTTAATATCTTCCATGTACAGACTTTCGACCCTCTTCAGCTTTATTATATGTATAGATAGATAGATAGATATTTTATTGACATTATTAGTGTTTTTATTTTATTTTAGGTGTGCTTCTACATCGATTTCCTTACCCAGAAACAGGAGCGGACAAGTTTCAAGTTTTTAAATCATGGATTTCAAACATTGGTGGAGAGATTCTTACATTGGACCCTGTTTATACCTATAATAACAAACGTGTCTGTCGTAGACATTTTGAAGAATGCCATAAGTATCCCAATAACAGACTGTGCAAACTAGCTATTCCTGTTCTGCTCATGCCAGGTATTTTTATAGCTTAGTATATTTTTACAATTAGAGGATCCAGTGGTTTGCCAAAAATCTCGCCATCATAATAAATCAACACTAGTAGGTATTCGATAAGTAGCACGATAGTAAACACCTAATCCCCTACTACACCAAGTTTTTTTGTTGCTAAAACGCAATGTCTGTCACTCACATCTTGGTCAGTCCGTCCATTGCCTGTCACAGTTTTACAGCTAAACGGTTGGAGCTAAAGTCATAGACCAAGTAATAGTACTACGTACGGAAGGCCCGCCGTTAACAAATTTCCCGTTTAGATAGATATGCCAAACAAATATGCCTAAACGTTCTATCGATAGCAACGCGCTTTTTCGGGGGCGGGGCCTTAGGGCTAGGATAGGATAGGATTGCCACCATTGAGAACCTATTACATTATATGTTGGTATTACTACACACTACTGAGTTAACAACTAGATAAATCTATTCGCTGCTCATGTACTATGATGCCAACTCGCTTGACCTCAATAAACGTCACAGCACCGGGCAGACCGGCGGTAAGTTTATTATTATTTTCTAGTTCTCATCATTAACGGACACGTATTGGTCCGAAACATGTCGAGCTGAAACGTGAGTGACCCGTTTATTATACATATTTCCATATGTAAGTAACTATATCCCGCTATTCACTGCAGATGTTAACTGGAAGAGGTGGTTCTTTAGCGAAAAGATCGTTGTTTTTTACCTCAAGTTTTAAGTTTATACGCAATATTATTATTATTTATTAATTTATGCAATTGGGCCCGGTCTATAAGGCCACAGTAAGGTTCAAAAGAGGTATGCAATACAGAGTAGGTAATACCTATTTGTCATCAGTATAGTAGCATCCTGAAGGATGCCGGGGGTCCGCTATCACAAGATTTGGCGTAGGCACTAGATTTTACGGAAGCGACTACCATCTGACCTTCCAACCTATTTGTATTGTAGTTTATTATTATCGGAATTAAAGACGTGTATCTATATTTTCAGGTGTGCGAGAACAACCAATGGTTGAAAATAATACACCAGACTATATGCAACCTGCAGCATCAGATGCTCGACAGGTTCCCTCAGATATCCCTATATCGGGTTAGTGGGCATATGATACTACTTATATCTATAGGCATTGAATCACGTCTTTTAACATGTTTTTCTTTTAACGCACATTGAAGGGTTTGGGACCAACACCTACTAGTCCACATTTGAAACCACTAGTGAATGTAAAAGGGTCGTATCTTCATAGGGAACTTACGGCAATCACGACCTTTTGTTTGGGCAAGACAGTTTTTAAGCGAAAACTCAAAAACCGTAAAACGTATATTGTTCAAACCAAAAATCGTTAAAAGTATTTACTAATGCACGTCACCTTAATTAGAGAGGGGGGGGACCACTTTATATGACTTTGACAGCTAATAAGTACCTCACCAACGGTTGACTTAAATGGTCAAGTTTTTTAGAAACCTCCATATCATTTTTAAAGCCCTCTCCATCGATACTACGACTATGTGCGTTAAATTTTTTTTCATCCACCGGTTACATGTATGGAGTGCCCCGCCTAATTTAATATTTTTTTACAATTTCAATACTGCTTATAGTCTCCGAGTAAATCGGCTGTGACATACGGATGGACAGACATGACGAAACACCGTAGCTTATGGACGCTTGTTACTCTAGAATGTTCACAAGCGTGTTAGCTACCCTTTATTAGCTTGAGGATTGTTATGTTAACAGCTAGAAAATCGTACCTCCATGGCCGTGACTCTTAGAACCGGGGTCCGGGGAGTCAAAAGGTGGAAAAGTAGCAAAGGACCATACCAATACCCCTAAAAATATTGACGGTCCACTCAGTAACCACTGCGTGCTCGCTCAGTACTTAACTATTTGTAATAGAAAACATATCGCTTTCTTGAATTAGCAAACTTTCAAATCCGCAAAATGTAACGGGTGGACAGCTACGGAACCCTACATTTTTCTTAATGATAATACTGTATTATATTTTACAGGTATACGTGTATCTCTGGATCAGTACAAAAATTACAATATACTTGTAAAAAAAATGCGAAGAGCCGAAAAAGATAAAGAAAAAAATCATTTTGGCTAAAAAAATGACAAAGACAACCGCATTTAACTTAATTTCCAAAAAAATGTCATCGACATCCAGGATACTTTGCCATATGCACGTATCACAGAGTGGAAAAAAGAAACGTGGAAGGAGATTCACACTAGAGGAGAAGATACTGGCTTTATCTATTTACAAGCCATCGCCAAAGTCATATCGATTATTAAGCAAATTGTGTGTATTACCCAGCAGGCGAACTCTTCAAAATGTACTCCAAAGAATATCATTAAAAGCAGGGATTAACGAAATCATATTTCAAAATTTAAAAAATTAAGTCGATAAGATGCCCGAATCTCACAAATATTGTGTCTTATTATTTGATGAAATGGCAATTGGACCAGGCGTGTCCTATGACAAAAAAAAGGACCAACTTTCAGGCTTTGTTGATGACGGTCAAACACGTTCAAATGATTACTGTGACCATGTTTTAGCTTTCATGATTAGAGGCGCTATAAAAAAATTCAAACAACCTCTGGCCTATCATTTTTGCCACGGTAGCACAAAAACGGTAACATTAAAAACACAGATTAGAACCATCATCAAATAAATTCACGAAACAGGGCTAAAGGTGATATCAACTGTTTGCGATCAAGGTGCCTCGAATATTGCTGCCATAAATCAGTTAATCAGTGAAACCAAAGAAGAATACTTGCGAGATGGGCAAGAACTTCGAGAAAACTTTTTCGAGGTTGAAAACAGCAAAGTATTCCCCATTTTCGATCCACCCCATCTCATCAAAGGAATAAGGAATAATCTGATTACAAAAAACTTACGATATGTGATGAAGGGGAAAGTACGTCACGCTAAATGGGAGCACATCGTGGCCTTATACAAACGGTCCCCTGGCTATAAGGGCGTCAAGCTAGTGCCGAAATTAACTGCCCAACACGTGTTGCCCGATCAGATTCCGAAGATGCGAGTTAAACATTGTACTCAAGTGTTTAGCAAATCTGTTGGAGTAGCGCTTGGGTACATGGCAGAATCTGGCGCAATTCAAAAGGACCGTACGGACACAGCGGATTTGTTGATGTTTTTTGATGACCTATTTGATAGCGTGAACGGAAGCTACAGCCAAGTGCGTAACGGCAAAATTTATAGGGCAGCAGTAACCCCATCTTCGCCACACCACAAATTGTGGGCTAAAAGTTTGCCTATTCTAAAATCTATGACTTTTATTAATGTAAATAAACAAGGAGTGGTGCCATCTTTAAAAAGCTGGATCAAAACAATAGAGGGTTTCAGAGCAATAGCCAAACATATGAATATGAAAGGCATAAACTCTCTATTGTTGCGTAATTTTAACCAGGACGCCTTAGAAAACTTTTTTGGGGCCATCCGAGCCCATGGCTATAGCAACATTATGCCCACTGCTTCCTCGTTTGAAGGCGCTTTCAAAACATTGTTAATTAACAATATTTCTTCTTCGCATTCAGTTGGCTCTAATTGCGAAAAAGATGACAGTGTCTGCCTGCAGTCGTTAAAACATTTTTTAAACAAACCTGTAGTTGAAGAGACGCCAACTGAATGTGAAGGAGAAATTGAAAGTGCGCATTTATGCATTGAGCTATTAGATACGGAACATTTATTGCATACCAAAAATCCTGAGGCTCTGGAAAGAAGCGCAGCGATAGGCTATTGCAGTGGATGGATAACACAACAGGCAAAGAAAAATGTATATAAAGATTGTGGAATTTGTAGCGGTAATATGGAGGAAAGTCAACCTCAGTGCTTCCACAAATTTATAAAAATGAAAGAATACCAGGGAAAAGGCTGGTTGTGCTACCCTACAAGACAAGTGTTCGATTTTTTTGCCCAAGTAGAGCACATCTGTATTGAAATTTTGAAAGAACACAGCCATAGAAGAGATTTGGCAAATTATATTAAATTGATAGTGCATATAAACATGAACGTGTCATTTCTATCTTGCGCACAACATAAAGAAGTATTATGTAAATATTTGATGAACAAGAGTACGATGTTTTTCATTCATAATTGGTGTAAAGATGTAAATTATATACTCAATGGCAGAATTACCTTTTGGGACAACAATGACCCCATGAAAGAAAAGGCAAATAAACATTATTTGAAAAATAAAGGCAGAAAGCGGAAAACACAAAATGATATTTTGGTAAATGTATAGTTAGGTTATGTAATTTATGTGACGCTCGTTTCATAAAACCACACTCGTGTTTTAAGACCTCTCATTATGTATCAGTTGCATAAACTACTAATATCTATTAAATATATCGTCGTCTAGTACCCATAACACAAGCCTTCTTGAGCTTACTGTGGGGCTAGATCGATTTGTGTAAGATTGTCCACTAATATTTATTTATTTATTTACATGTTCGTTGGTATTTCTTCACAGATTTGTTTAGGTTCTGAAAATTGTGATCATCAAGCCAAGGTAAAATTGTCTCCAATATGTAACCAAATTGTGCAAATGATTTAATTCGATTGCTTGATAATATAGCTGATTAACTTTTATTATTAGCTGGGCCCTTCTACTTTTTCATGTACATAATTTTCAGACACTTTTTTTTTTAATGCATATTTTGGAATACTTGGCAATCACTTAATATTTTTGTATTGTTATTTAGAAAGAGGTTTAACTGCAGTATCACTTCCGATAATTTTGGTAATTACCGAAGCACAGCTAATATCCATAAATCGAGTAACTGAGTGGTCCTTGGATGTCTCACCAATTATATGAAAAAATGGTTTTTACCACTATGTTACCCAACTTTTATAGCAATATGTTAATATTTAAGTATTTTTTTTACCTATAAATTGCTTTTATTAGGTTCAGGTACTATTTCGAAATCCCATTTTTGTATATACTAATTCAATACATATCATAGATTTTTTTTTGCAAATTGTTACCTATATTATCTAGGATATTCTTCATTATTGTATTCGTCGCGTTAGGAAAAATAAATAAATAAAAAAAAATATTTAAGAAGATGTAATATTCTGTATGTTTTAGAAAAAGATATAATATGCGTTATGTTTGTAACATATGTGTATTAAAAGGAAGAATAAATGTTATGTATTTAAATAATACTATTTCATTATTTAGAGTCTTAGTTCTCATATCACTGTGCACGTGTGATATCTAGTTAGCTACAATGCGAGCGGAGTCAGAAACTGTTGTTGTTGCTGATGTAACTTGTAACAGCGCCGCTCACGCAGGTCCGATAATACTTAGGTAGTGTAACACCTTGCAGTGCAGATTAGGTACCTACATATAATTATCGTTTTTAGAATTGACATATCAAAATGGATTAGAAAGAGCCGTCATGGTGCTTATCCAAACTCCAAGGCACCAATTTCCAGTTCAGTCTCATCAAAACTTGTAATTTCAGAGAGCAAAGGATAATTTACTAGAAAATACCGAAAATTGCCAGCATGTTAATTAAATATTTGAGGAGTTCCCTCAGTTCCTTATGCATCTCATTATTAAAACTGGATTTTGGTAACAATGGATCCAATTTTGGAAGAATCAATAACATTCTCCTCCTAGTGTTTTTGTTTATTATCCTAAAGAAGCCCGAGGTGCGTTTTGCAGTTATTTTGTGAAGGCAACTGCCACCTGACCTTCTAAGCCAGAGGGAAAACAAGATCCAAGCGTTTCCAAGCGATGTTTTCTTTAAACCTACTGTTAATAGCCCTGCTACGGAAACATGGAAGCATAATGTAATATATAAAAAAAATGGGAACCGAATTGATAGCCTCCTCCTTTTTTTTAAGTCGGTTAAAAAGTTTCCACAGCTAGTAAAGAGATGGCGCCTGTAACCAAGCCTCTTAATATGGCTGAGTTGCCAGTCTATCTCAGTTTGTATAATTGTAGTCTTTGATTGATTGTTCACTTGATCTTATTTCCTGCTGAGAAGACAATGGTGGCTGAGGATCTGATTCACCAAGTGCAGAGAAGTGCAAATCCTGAGACTGGCTGGAAAGTACTGGCGGTTGATAAGGGGCAGATGGTAGAAAACGTGTACTTGAAGATTTTGGCAGAGTAGCAATTTTGAATTTTGGAGGACTGTGATGCTCAATGAAGACTGGAGGGTCATGGGAAGTGCCTGGCTGTGGATTTGTGTAAAGTGATGGACTGGTGTGATAACGATGGGTGTTGTACAAATTCATTACACTCGGCTGCGGTATTTTTGGATTCCAGGACAATATTAATGTTACCGAATCTATAAATGTACTCCTGTATTAGTGGTGCAATAAAGAATATTATTATTATTATTCTTTGTGATACTTTTTGTAATTTCTTGTTTATTTCCAATGGAATCCTCTATGTAGCCTTCTGCACGTTTGTCAGATTCCATCTACCATGCCTCTTGAGGACCAGTAGACTGGCTCCAGAGTCTGCTAGAAATGTCGCGGATGTACGGCGGAAGCTATGTCCGGTATAGAGCACTGGGTTTTCTAAATTCAAAAATGTGGCCATTTGTCTCGGCAGGGATAATATCTTATGGCGTCCAATCACTTGCCTGGTACATTTTCCATTTCTGTAGTTTAGGAAAAGCCTATTAGATTGCGTATCGTAAGGCCGTAGGTCATAATATTTTTTGAAAATATTCAAGAACTCATCCCGGATCACAAAGGATCGGTCTATTTTAGTCTTTGTGTCCCGAAGCTTAAATATTGCGATTTCACCATGGCATTTAATGTCACTGATAGTTATATTTGTCAACTCTATTCCTCTACATGCACCATTGATGCCCAAGATCGAAGCAACCTGTAAATGATGTTGATAAATGTACATACAAATGGATATAAGACATTTTTGTTGTTTTTATTAGTAAGTTTTAGTAATACATTTTAATGAAAAAATATTTTTAATCTAAGCAATAAGTTTAGGCAAAGTTCTAAATAGTATCATACAGGTATATAAGTAGTGTATAGTCATATAAATAAAATTTTAACTCGTGCAATACTTTTCTTTTATGCAAATATAAAAAAAATATTATGATAAACTCTAGAAGTAGGCTTAATTACCTTTGTGGCTAGATATATCTCATCAGGAAAATTTAGGAAGGCTTGAACATACTCAGAAGTAAATATCTTTGATTTTTTTGGCTTGTATCCGTCTGACTGTCGTTTTAGCCACATAACTAAGTTTACATAGTTTTTAATGTTGATATTATGCTTCACCTGCATTGTTGCCCTAAGCATGGAATACAATGCCCACAATGTTGACGATTTTCGAGTTACTGCCAGTTCTTTAATATATGCCACAAAAACTGTTTCTGAGAAACTGTGGGCATTTTTCTTAGTTTCCCAATTTATAAAATTGTCGTACGCAACCATATACTTCGCTTTTGACTTTGGCGGCAGCAAGTTATTTAAAGCCAATTCTGCTTCTGCTCTCAACTCCGGTGGGGTGCAATTAATATACATTTCTTCATCGCTGTTGTCATCGGCGTCGGAACTCATATTTAAATAGGTAACAAATTCAACAACACATAAATCCAATTACCAACAGAATGAAAAAAAAATCAATTTTGCCTCCAAAATGATTTAAAAAATACCTTCAAGGTTTGAGGAGACATTTTTACCGCTAATATTTAGATGAAATATTTTAAATGTGTATTTTTGTAGTTAAATTTGCAATTAATATTATTGGACTGTGTTAATAACGTGTTATTTATTATGTACATGTCGATTTTGTATAAATAAAACAACTCATTTTAGCAAACATAGTTTATTTTTATTTTTTAATAATCATAGTGGCAGAATGTCATGACGAACCAAAAAGCAAACAATTGCTTATGGCTGAACGCCGTGACGCTGTGTGACAAATAAATGTGGAATGGAAATTAAAAAAGAGCACCTTGCAGGCTTTGGCCTCCAACTTTGTATGCAATTCCTTTAAAGGCCTCTCGTCTAGCCGCACCCGAACCGTGACACTTCGCAGCCTATTATAAGGAACATAACCTCAATATTTCATTGCATGTTGGAGAAAAATATTTTATTGAGGGGTGCGGGTGGTGTTATAAAAGTATTTTGATAATTGTCTTTGACCACTAGTATATGGTCTATGTGCGCTCGTCTTCTGTTGGGTTATGAAATAGCTGTAAAGGTGTCAATTAAATGCCGAATTGTGGCTACTATATCAGTGTTTTATTAACAAGACTTGGAGAAGCCCTATCAAAAAGTTATTGATGAATGGTATTGCTATCACCATAAATGTGATGTCACAATCGTGCTGGAGGATGTATCAGTCTGCTGATACTTCTCAATTTAGCCGGGTTCCCATAATTCCGTTCCTTTTGGTTATGACCAATACTAATACGTCTTCTATAGGATCCTATTTCTACACGACGTAGATACAGATTGGACGGACGCGTGAGTGACAGTAATAGATCTCGCGGTTACGACCCTTCGGGTACGGCACCCTAGGGAGCATATAAAGATAAACGTTCGATTTGTTCGTTATGTGCGTGTATTATTAATATATCTTATTCTGCGTGTATTATTATTAGCAATGCGACCGCGGTCCAGATGATTTAGTCTTTCCTAACAGAACCGTAAATGAATTTAGGCTTCGGAACAATGTGAATCCATCCACTGGAGAAGAAAGAGCTATTGATCTATTTTAAGCATTCAGTTTCTCACGTTAATAGCATAGATAAAAGTTCAGACGACATTTATTTATTTGAACTTTATTGCACAAAAAATATAAGTACAATACATGTTGTTCTGAGTTCAGAAAAACGCTTAATCTATCTGTCTATCTACAAGTATCATTAAACGAGCAATTCTTGTGCACTTGCGTTTTGTGAAGTGGAACTGATATGGAACTCCATAATGGTATAGGTACTATACACAGATCCTGATGACATTTCGTTGACGTAGCATTGCTACCGTAGCAATTATAATGTTCATCAAAATTAAGTATGGAATCCTCGAGGAATCGACGTAATTTCTCAAGTATCATTGGCCTAGGTAGGTATAAGAACTTGACTATTTTCTGAAGTAACAACCGCATTTGCTATCGTAAAGCATTTCATGTGGTGGATGTGGAAAGGATGTAAAATGTGCGTATGTGTCGCATGTTGTAGTACAAAAATCGTGTTATTTGGGTTATATATTATTAAGATCAATAATAGAAGGAAAGATAGAGGGAAAAAGGAAAAGGGGAAGACCTAGAATGACGTACATGGAGCAAATAAAACATAAAATAAATGCTACGTCATACAAAGAAGTGAAGGACAAAGCTGAATGTAGAATAAGCTGGCAATTACTCCACCGACAAGAGCCAAGCTCTTAAATATTATGATGATGATGATGATTATTAAGATACATACAAATGAGATTAGTCAAGATTACTAGGAGCACCGAAGAACACCGGTCTTGTTGGATGTTGTGCTTGTATTGAAATTATTTAAAGATCTGGTTAAATCTCGTAGTCCATTTTTATCATTCCACCGGATCAGTCAAGACCACGTCGAATTGTTTTTTGTAACATTCGATCTCTTGGTGGGGCTAATAATAATCCCACGCCCAGGAAGTTCCACAGGACTTATAGAAAGATGTTAATCCACATGGAACTGCAGAACCTAATACGGAATTTATGTCGCGTTGGAAAATATATCCGTTTGGAATTGCTCGTCAGCTATCAAACGTATAAATATGAGTAGTCATATTTATACGTTTACTTGCTGTAGAGCAAGAAGCGACATTTCAGAAATCGAAAATCATATAGAAAAAGACCTTTTAGAGTCACTGGATGAAATCGGAGTGTCTCAATTGTCGGAAAGTATTATCCAGTTTATGTAAGGCGCAGTAGTGCATTAAATAAAAAATAAATAAACTGTGATACTTGCATAAGGGCTCTGGTACCTATCTTGAAATGTGGGTGGTCTGATATATCCATCAAATATGGTCACAGAAATATGCAAACGGTGCGCGCAAGTAATAAGAATTACTATTAATGAATCTTGATGTAACTCCACGTTATGCAGTGGTAAACCTCGACTTGCAGCAGTAACTACACTCGAAACTTGATACTTCGCAGCACATTTTAAGGAACATAATAACATCAATATGGATAAGGACCCAATTCTTGTCATATATCCAAATTCTTGTTACCTATGTGACAAGAATTTGCTCCTCACCTATATTTCATTACATGTTTGAGAAAAGCCATTTTTAGGGTTCCGTACCTCCAAAGGAAAATAAAAAACTCTTATAGGATCACTTTATTGTCCATCTGTCTGTATGTCAAGGCCCTTTATCTCGAGAACGCAAGGACATATCGAGTGGAAATTAAAACCATATACTCAGCGGGGTAATCACGTAACTTATTTACTACCGTTAGGCAGATTTTAATGTCAAATTTTAATTGTCAGCTCATACATTTATACTTCAAAATTGACATTAAAATCTAAGTATCTAACGGTAGTACATAAAGTTACGTGATTCGCCTGCTGGTCTACAGTCCCTTGCAACTGTGAAAAAAATCAAACTTCTAACTTAACGAAAAAAACCGGCCAAGTGCGTATCGGACCACGCACAGTGTAGGATTCCGTAGTTGCCCGTCCATCACGTCACCGGTCATATGCGGAATTACGGACCCGTAGAAAGGTTTTTACTGATCTTAGTACTGATGATGTACTTTTTGAGATGTTGAGTTGTATACATATTTTTGCCCTTTACGGTAATGTCTACTTAGCTGTGATAGTTTTCCTTTTAAATTCATCGTATATACTACCACGATTTTTTTCACATGCCTAGTAACACCGTTTAGCTGGCAGGGGGGGGGACACATGACCATAGCAGAAATTATCACTTCAAAGCTTAATATCACGCCAACCGATTCTTGAAACAAAAATGCTTTCAGAAACCTTATAATATTTTTGAAAGAGCTATCCAACGATACCCCACACGATGGGGTTTGGAATAAAAAAAAATTCCACCACCACTTTACATGTAGTGGGGTACCCTAAAAAATTTTTTTTTATTATTTTATTCTACCGTTTTGTCGGCGTCATTGATATGTATACTCATGCCAAATTACAGCTTTCTAGTACTAACCGTTACTGAGAAAAGCGGGGGACGGACGGACGGACATGGCGAAACTATAAGGGTTTCTTGTTTACTACGGAACCCTAAAAAAGATACGGCCGTTTATGCCCATCGAAATATAATAAGTATGGAAGCATAACTGTCGCTCAAAACTGGTGCCACCAAATCTAGTGCCGAAGGCGGAGCTTATACTTTCAGTGACGTTTCAGTGCCGGATCGCTTCTCAGTCGGCTATCCGACATTGACTCAATCGGTTGACAATTTGTCAAAAGAAAATAATTAAAATAAAATGGTTAGTGGTTAAAAATATTACGATTATAATGCCGGCCTGCACCGTAAATTGATGTAGAAGCCATACAGATGGAAAAAGGTATGACATTTCTTTTCATTAGTAAGTAAAACCAATTAATATATTGCCATACTTTACTGCCGTGGTTGATGTTATGCAATATAAGTTTTTGGAAATTTAGTATACCTACTACAAACCAAAAACAATGAAGTTACTTTGTGATACTTGTTTATACCTACTTGCTTCAGTTTTTTTTGTTAAGTACTTAGTTAATACAGTTTTTAACTACAAAACAGAATGAAATAAATATTTAAGGGGGCTCCCATACATGAAACGATTTTTTTGCCGTGTTTATAGATAATGTTACGGAACCCTTCGTGCGCGAGTCCGACTCGCACTTGGCCGGTGTTTTATCTTTTTCAAGCGTTGTGTGTAACCGTTAAAGTATAATAATGTAAGTTAGTTAAAGTAAAATAATGTATGGAAGCGGACTTTTTCCTCATGATACTCGTAATGACACGAGTAATATACCTAAATACTTATAATGTGGAACTTCATTCGTGTATTTACAATTACGTATGATAGAATGCTTAATGTATCCAAAACGGAGTAAATAAAATTATACATCATATTGTTAAAAAAGTGAGTTGGAGGTAAATAGTAAACTGGTAAACCAATTGTTCAAAGTTCACAGTAGTAGTAGTGCCACAAAATTTTAATATTATTCGTTATTTTTGAAAAAGCGAGGCGAATGTGTACCTACATATTTGTATAAAGCGATTTCAATAAACGTTTAATAATTACATAGGTATTATTCATTTTATTAAATAAATATTTTTAGTAGTTGTCATGTATTAATAATTTAATAGTTGATTACGCAATTGAATTGTTATGGAATAAAATCATCCACGTTGAAAGTGGGGCGTACTTAAATCAAGTTCAACTTGAATTAATATGTCAAACTATTGACAAATCAGCAACTCGTGTCAAATAGATTCTAACCAGTCACAATACATAAAACTTTTCTTATTTGTGAACTTAGGTGAAAAAAAAATTAGGCCTACTCAAACTTCAAGTGAATGTTGATTGGATAACGACTTATAAGACATTTTGGTTTCAAAGACGTCGTAAATGGGTCAAAATTTAACGTCAGGTTTGTTAGGCGTTATACTTCTATACTTACGTATTATATTTCGATGTTTATGCCACGTATATTTCGACATATACCTACTTTCCGGTGCCCTAAAACTATGAAATTTGTCAAGTAATACCGTCTTATACTACAGGTACAGGGAAAAATCTGAAAACTATACATTTGTAATTAAATCATGAAAATATAGTCTTTATTTAAAGTACGTAATCAATGCCTACAAATGTGTATGGAACCCTCGGTGGGCGAGTCTAACTCGCATTTGCCCATTTTTATAATTATTTTCAGCAGGGAATGCTGAAGAAAAATGTCGATAGCAGGAAAGTGTTCTCGTGATCATATTTCATTCGCATGTAACAAAAGGCAGAGTTGATTTATCGTTTCTGTAATGACGTCGACAAATGTAGATATAAATATTACGTAAGCGGTGCTAACTCGTTGGAATGGTAGTAAAATCAATAAATGAAAAAGAGATACATAAATTTAGATTTTTCTCTAAAATCCCCTTTTCCGATGAATTGTGGAGTAGAAGTATGAAACCCTGAAAAAAGATACTTACTCGTAGTTAGACCATATAATAGTTTTTATCCCTGAAAAACATAAATAGGCAGGCTTAGGCCTGCTTACAGAATACTTATTTTTGAGATACTCGTATACGGACAATAAGGGTTTATATTGCTTCCAGCAAGGTATTTGTTAATTTCGTGTCCAAAATACTTTTCAATAATTTTGAAGATATAGGATATAATCGTAATGGGTCGGTAGTTGCCTATATCACTATATTTTATATCCTTTTTTATGAATTGGTCTTATTATTCCTATTTTTAGCTTATCGGGGTAGCTACAATATTTTATGGACGAGTTAATTAAGTGTAGGTACCTATTATAATACGTGTTATCACCGAGTTCACCACCATAATGTCTACTTTTCAAATGCAGTCAAGTCAATACCTGGACTTGTATATCATTAAGATGTCTAATTATGGAAATTGACACTTTTTTTAAAACCATTAGTCGATATACATTGTAAGATGTTTAACATGTGGGTGTGTTCAAACGCATTTCAATATTTGGCTGAATCTGAAAAGAAGATTAAAGCAAAGTGTCTCATTAAATTAATACAGCACAACGCCTCTTTATAAAATTTGAGTTCTTTGTATCTTTTCACGAAAAAAATAGCATTCGAGTTTTAATCTCATTTATCAAACAAAGCACCACAGGGTAACAGGAAAAAATAATAAAAAGCAAATAAAAATAGCGGCCCGGTGTATGTTGGGCCACGCGCTATGTATACGTGTAGGTTTCCGTAGTTTTGCTCACCCGTGTTACATTATGTGTACTTAAAAGTTCACAAACTTACTACTAGTCCCTTAAATATGAATGATTTAAACGATCTAGTGAATCAACTTCCTCCCCCGTTCATCCTGTTAGGTGACTTTAATAGTCATCATTTAGAAATAATAGATAGATTGGGGGTCAGAAAGATGCGATACTAAAGGTCGGGTAGTGGGTGATTGGCTAGACTCTCACAATTACATAGTCTTATTAAATACAGATCAACCCACACATTTTGATAGTAACACAGATGGCACAAATAATATTGATCTAACAATAGCTTCACAAAATATTGCTTCATATTTTGAATGGAATGCCTTCGAAGATCTATAGGACGGCGATCACTTCCCAATTTTGGTTAAATCCTTAGTCAATGAAGTAGCACCGAACGCCACTAATATGACCAAATATGGAAATTTCAGGCAGCAGATTGGCCGCAATTTGGAGAACAAATTTATAAAATATATTAGTGAATTAATTGAGTTGGATCATGATGATTCCGACATTTCTATCAATGAATGACATTGTTAGTAATTTCTCAAAATTTATTTTAAAAGTAGCAGAAAAACTTATGTACCAAAGTCTTCACGAAATTGTTAAAAAAAGAAATCAGCACCATGTAAAATAGCTATTAAAGAGGCAAAAAAGGATCAAAGATTGTATACTAAATTTGCTAGGAATGATCATGATTCAACTAATAATTTATTATAAGAAAAAGAGTCCCATGAAAAAAAAAATACATGAGTGGTAATTCGTTTTAGAAATGCTGCAACGAAAAAGTTTGATATGAGAAATCAAATATTATAAATCTAAAGGCACACGACGAAAACTGTAAAACGAACTTCGCAAAAAAAATCTATTAAAAGAACTTGATACTCTCAAACAGAGAAGTAGCTGCAATTTTGACTATACAAAAAGATAATGACAAAACAGTAAAGAGAATTAAAGAGCGCGGACTTCAACATGTGAAAGAAATAACAACATGTAAAGTGTAAAAGCAGGACTACACCTTACAATGCAAGAAACAAAGTTTTAGGTGCTACCAAGGTACGATTTCAAAATCCTGGCGGTGTAAAACTACAAAGTATCTTAACTTTTTACTTGCTGACTACGTCGACGATAATGACGCCAATGACGAGATTATTATATTTTGTTGTGCTGAAAATAGAGAGCCAATAAGTAAGTACAATCACTTTTTTGCGGACGACACATTTAAAAGCTGTCCGAAGGGGTTTAAACAACTATACATAATACAAGCATTTGATGAAAGCAGCAAATTCATAAAACCCTTAATATTTTGTCTTCTGTGTAGTAAGAAACTGCGGAGCTACGAAATGTTATTCAATTTGATTAAAATTACGCAGCCTTAAGGCACTTGTCCTACCGCCGGCGAGCAGCGAGTACTTTTATAGTAATTCTACTCGTTTTCTCGCTCAAGCGAGTGGAATTACTATGAGGTTACTCGCTACTCGCCGGCGGTGGGACAAGTGCCTTATGATCGCCTAAAAAAAATACTATGGATTTTTAACTAGCATCAATACAGGCGATACGTAATGGCCAAAAGTCCAGTTGGTGTAGACATAAAAAAAATTAACCGATATTTTGATAAGCAATGGGTGAAAAAGGGCGAATTATGGAATAATTATTGTTGCGAGGAAGAAAATATCAGAACTAATAATAATATCGAAGGCTGGCATAAAAAAAAATACATTGGTCGCAAGAATCCGAATATAGCTCATTTACTACATATTTTAAGCACGGAGTCTGCGTGTTTTGTTTACAGAAATATTTATTAAATCAATAAGTAATAATATCTGCTGACAACTCAACTCAGTAAAATACAAATTATGTTTATTCTAAGTGCAGACCCACCGTACAGTCGACGTGAAAGATATATTTAAAATTTTCGCCTTATTATGATGGTATAAATTCGAAAAGTGTAAATATATCTTTGATGTCGACTGTGCCACTGGATGGTCACCTGATTAATATTATGAGACATATTATTGTAATGTTACTCAAACATGTTAACCACCATATTTAGTACTTGTAATGGTCATTTTATGATTCGTACTATATCCGCTGCATGTTCACTGTTGAAGTCGATCAGGTTGTCGTCTGCATGCGCTATTTCTGACCAATCTTGCTCCGCACGAAGATGATATTCGCAAGCTTTCGTATGCGGCGAAACGTAAAAATTGTATTTGTGGAGTAACATTACTTTAAACATGTCCGATATTGCTTTTGGAAGCATGGAACATTCACCAAAAACATAAGTTTCACTCTTGGGAGTTCGTTTTATGCTGTTTTAATTAAATTGTAATCGTTTACAGCGTTAATTTCAAAATTTCAGAAATTCATGGTAGGCAGCGAATTTTTTTTTATTGTACTACTCATGTCATGTCATTGTTTCAAGTCTAAGACGCATAAATCGTTGCGAATTAATCCCATCGCAACTATATAAGTTTGCGAAGTGCTAATTCCTTGTTCATAACTAAGTTCAAAGAAAAAATACTCCAGATGCACTACTGGTTGTGAACAAAAAATAAAGATTATTTATTCGCAACTGGTTGTGAATACGGCCGGAGGGGATTTGATAATAACTTGTAGTGAATAGGACACACAAAGGATTACTTAGGTAGTTCCTGATGAAAAAGTGTGTTAAACTTAACCCTCGTATGTCCTATTTTTCCCGATTTTTGGGTAATCAGATGTACATAAAAAACTTTAAATAACTGGGGCCTATTTTATGGTGTTAACCAATTTCGTTCCGCCTTTTGAAAAAAAAATTCAGTTCGTCCTTTCCGCCCGGTACTACAATACCCCAAGGAGCGATTTGCCTCGGCTTGCCGTCCATGCCACGAGATTGAGCGTAACTAAGATATTTTTTTGTATATATAACAATATTACTTAATATTTCAACACACAAAGTCTGTGCAAAAATATTTTTTTAAAGTAAATAGCAGTGCCGTATATTTATGTTTGAGTCTTACACTATTTAAGGGCGTGCAAGGAGAAATATCGCGTTCTTTGAAACGCTGTTCTGCCCAGACGAGGAAACAGAAAGGTATGATTTTCAGATATATGATTTTTTACTGTATAACTGTTTCTGACAATTGCCGAAGTATGATTGCTTAATATCCAAAGTTAAGTCTTTATTTTCCTTTTTTACACAGCCTACTAAAACAGCGCATTATTAACGAATTAATTTAAAATGATGGTTTTTTACCTCATCTAAACTCCGTCAAGAGGAAGTTTAATAAAACTGCACACAGTCAGATACTTATCGAGATTTGTCTAAAATAGTTATTTGTGCAACAAGAGAGCAAAGTTGTTTTTTGCTGCGAGTGCTGATTTTGATTCACGAACAAGCGAAAGATTCTAAAATTGAATCACGATCGTGTGAGCGATTCAAAGTTAGAATCATGAGCGTAGGGAGGGAATCAATAGCACGAGATACAAATAACTTTGTTCGCGTGTCACACATACAATTTCACCTCAGCAGTGAGAACACATTAAACTTTAATAATATCATAGTATAATACAAATTGTTTTATTAACTCCTCAGCACAACGTTCAGGGGCACGGCGCGAGACTAACGCGCGCGCCAGTTCGCGTGTGCACTAAAAACTAGACTCGCTGTTGTTTAAATATATCCTTAATCACTGATCACAAATTTTTCTAGTTATTTTAATCACTAATTAATATCTGTATCGCAAGACGGAAGAAAATAATAATTTAATCCCCCAATTTTTTAAACGGGCGTTCTGAAACTGTACCTGTGGTATAGTTTTACTAAAGTAAACATTTTTAAAAGTATAATTACTAAGCCCTCGTCTCCCGGCGAAAAAAATAAAAAATATCATTCATTTGTTATGATCCCTGGGATCCCAGGGACCGGTAGATGACGGGTCGTGGACGGGACGTTATAAACTTCTTCAACAATTGTTTTACTTCAAAATATTTATTATTAAAATACAATTTTATTTAAAAGAACTGTTGACAACAACTTTATAATAATTTTAACTTTTAGGATAATTTTAGAGTTTTCGAACGTGTTCATATTTAGCGCGTTTTGGGTATCTACTATAATTTTTTTAATGTGGATGTGATGTCGAACTATGAATCACCTTTCCCCTGGGCCAACAAAGTGAAATATCTTGGAATGACCCTCTACAGGAAACTGACTTTCCTTAGCTACATCATTAGGGTACGGGTGCGTTGTTCTTGCTAGGAAGGCGGTCCAAGCCTTCCTAGCACGAATTATCAAAATATCACTTAGAAATAAGCTGACACCTTACAAAATTGGCACTTGACATACTGTGTCTTGGTAAAACCACCTTTGCAGTATTAGAATCTTGAAAATGATCTAAATTGTCGAATCTAATGCCATTTAGTGGTTGTATTTAATAACAGTGTTGATTGTGGTGAGTTCCCTGATCTAATGAAACACAGTAAAATAACTCTTTTATTCAACTCTGGTAGCACTTTTGACCCCACTAATTTTAGACCAATATCTGTGCTGCCTGACATTTGGCAAAATTTTTGAAAAATTAGTTTTGTCCCAATTTTTGGAAATTCCACCCCTAAGGGGATCAAATAGGGGTGCAAAATTTGTATGGGAGAAAAATTTTCTTTTCAGCTGTAGACTTAAAAATTCGTAAAAAGGTTACGAACTTAAATCCAAAGAGTTTTCAGCGTTTTGCAAAATTCTAACCCTAAGAAGGTAAAAAAGAGGTGCAAAGTTTGTATGGGAGAAACTTCTGTTTTAGAGTCAGAGACTTAAAACTTCGTATATGGACTCTCTGTTTAAAGAAAACAAAACTTATTCCAGGGTTTTTCGAAGTTGCTCCCCTAAAGGGGTGAAAAGGGGGTTCCAAGTTTGTAAAGGAGAAAGTCTTTGATGAAGCGAGAGATTTAAAACTTTGTATATAGACTCTTTGTTTGAATACCTACAACAAAATATATTTCAACGTTTTTCGAAATTGCTCCCCTAAAGGCGTGAAAAGGGGGTTCCAAGTTCGTATGTGGAGCAAATCTTTTTTGAAGTGGGAGATTTAAAACTTTGTACATATACTCTCTGTTTAAATACAACAAAACATGTTTCAGCGTTTTTCAAAATTACTCCCCTAAAGGGGAGAAAAGGGGGTTCCAAGTTTTGGGGGGAGCAAATCTTTACTTTTCTTGAAAATCGATATGGGTGTCGTTTTCAAGGTTCTTTGAGGCGCCGATTTTCAAATCCAAGATGGTGGACTTTTGTTTTTCTTAAAAATTGATATGGGTGTCATTTTTGTAGTTTCTCGGGGTGCCGATTACGAAAATGATATCCGTACATACCTACATACGTAGGTGCAAAGCTACCATATATATATATATATATATTTATATATACTGATATATAAATACTAGCCTTTTCCCCGGCTATATATATTTATATATATAATAAGCATCCCATGGTCACAACCATACGATACAATATGTCATAGCGTTTAGTTCCAGATTTGTTACTTGTTTTAATTTGGAATTCCTTTGACACGTTATTTTGTCACGATTCCCCTCACTTCCGAATTAAGCCTCATTTTTACGCAGAAAACATTTTAAACGATTTTCTATTTGAAATTCCAATCAGAAAATTCTATTGTCGCTCCCACGGCTGAAACAATAATGGAATCAATTATTCAAAATTGAATTTTTGGTGCCACAGGTCTCAATTTAGGTTATTTTCTGAAAATATTATTATATTATGACTTAACTGCATAATAACATAAATTAAAATTATGGACAACAGCTTACAGCCATAATAAATAAATCTTATGACGGTGATGATATAGTATTATATATTACAACTGGTGTATAAGAAGGATCTAAAAAGGCGAGCGGTGTGGTGCGCAAGTAAAGACACCACGAGTCTCTTGACCAAGTTATAAACCGTTGCATACAATACTTTTTAATACAGTTGCTCAAAATGTGGCACTTTATGTAGCCGTAGCTATATCGTACGTAAGTTGGATTTCTCGCACTCGTGCTTTTTACTTTCCAATTTTTTTTAAAATATTTGTTGGTCCAAGCCAAGCAAATAACGAAAGAGTTTTAGGTTCAATCAGTTTACTTATTTATTTAATAAAGCATTTGGAATTAAAAATAACTTCTATTATATTTAAAACTTTAAAATGTATGTTAGACAAGTTAAAACGTTATCAAATATTACCAAATATAAAACTTGACTGATTGACTAGACCAATGACCAGAAACGAGTATTATGCGAGACCTCCGATTAATTATTTACAACTAAACCAAATATAAATTAAATAAACCAACTATAAATTAATTATTAAATCAAAAATAATTGTTTATTTTATGTTTAAATGTATGTAGTTTAACGGCCATGTAACACCAAACCTCTTCCAAATTCGTTTTTGATTTGGCTGAATGCTGACTACCATGGCATGCTGAAAAAGTCTTATCAATTATCAAAAAGATAAATCAACTTTTGTGTAACAACTAACAACGCCTAAAAACGATGTGCCTAATCGCCTTGCAGCTCGGGCCAATATAACTCGGGACTTGTGCAAAATGACATACCTTCCGCACTTGCATCAAAATGTACTATTTTCTACGACTCAATTCAAATGAATAGCAAATATTTTTTAAACTTTTCATGCGCCATATTTTTCCTTAGTAATTGTGCAACTTATCTACGCAATATTTTCAGGAATACTGTAACTCTCCTCCTGCGTTTTGAAAAGAATTTACTTACGTAACTAACTAGCTAACTATAAGTTTTCTTCACGAACACAAATATAATCTTTTTCTCGAATATGCAATGAAATAAGCCAATGAAATAATAACAATAGCGTCAATATTTCGTTGCATATTTGAGAACAAATTCGTTTCAACAGGGTTCAACCTATAATTTTTTCGGGCAGAACAATTTGAAAGAACCAACTGAAAACGTGAACCGATTTAAATTCTTTTCTTTATTTGAAAGAAGGTACTGCTAACGGTTCCCTATTTTACCATTTTGGTACGGGACCCTAAAAACGATATTTGTCTACTTTCGAAATAATTATTAGCACGCATATGCCTCGGAGATACCTTTGTAAATTGAATAGTGCCCTTTTTTTCATGGACCCCTTATTAGATCTTGACCAAATTTATATGAAATCATCATCATAACCGGTCGTCTGCCGGTCCCTCGCATCCCGTGGCTCATTACAAAAGAATGCTATTGTTTATTTTTTTCGCCCGAAGACGACGGCGGGAGCTCCTTTCAAAATAAAGAATACACGTAATCACGGTCTACAAGTAACAAAGATGTGGTGGAGTGAACACAAAAAAATACATGCAGTAGAACACAGAACCTCCTACTTTTTTGAAGTTAATTTTTTCTATGTTGTACTTTCTTCTTCGGTCTCCTCGACGTCATATTCGATGAAAGAACTGGTCTATTGCAACGGAATTTAGAAGCAAACAACAATAATCGACGACCACTTTAGCCTAGTTGGTATAGTGAGCCTGCCTACGGAGTTGGAGGTTCCGGGTTCGGGTCAGGGAATTTATTTGTGTGATGACCACGAATATTTGTTCCCGAGTCTTGGATGTTTTTTTATGTATTCAAATATCTATTTATCTATATAAGTATGGTGTTACGTAGTTTGGGATTACGTCGATTTATGCAAGATTGTTACAAATATTTACCTGTTTATTTATAATCAATATGTAAACCTGACGTTCTTTCAAAACTACTCAATGGAGCAATCATTGTTATTAGTCAGACACGTCGATATAGTCAGGGAAGATTCGTTATTAATTATTTTTACTACAAAAATGAAATACCTTTGAAGTCGGTGACTGCATGTAGTAGCTAGGTGTATTAGGTACTCATACCGATCCGCCCGCGCACCCTATCTTGCGACCCATGATATTTTTTACTGCCATATTTTTGTAAGCAAAGCCATATTCATGTTTGGGTCGTTTTTGCGTTTCGTTCAAATCACTATTCCAGTCATAAGTGCTATTGCCGTAACATTTATGGATATAATATTTTATTAGGCTTATCCAAGCCCGAGTAGACCTTCAGTACCATATTTAAACAAATAGAGCTATATTGTCTTTATTTAATAAGTAAATGGGAAAAAAATATGTCAAATATTTATTCCTTTCTTGTTTCCAACAGCCATTCCGTGACTTTTATATTTTTTTTACACGCGTTTTCTTTCACCAAAATGTTTTTAACCGTTGTGTACCTTTAGTAATAAATAAATAAAGTATTATTAATGTTAACGTATTTCTAAAACTGTCATAACCTTGAAACAATCGACATTTTACTTTCGTCACGCCAAAATCTTCATCCCTTTCCTCGATAAAATAACATGCAAGTTTTGAGCAACACTGGTCTCTTTTCATGGCATGTGACCAATCCGGGCGTCTTCAGCGTGACCACTTTTAGTAGTTTCCTACTTTTTTGGTAGTTTTGAGGGAAATTTTTTAAGCTTTTAGTAGGAGAAAATAAGTTAGTAGTTTTTAGTAGTTTATAGCAATCCACAATTGGCTACTTGACAGTTTTAGAAAATCTGTTTCAATATGCCAGAAATGTTGTAAATTAAACGTTTCAGCTTTTAACAAAACATATTTTTGTTTACATTTAAAATTTCATTTAAATTTTCGCGCTAATACTCGATCCAGTGCTGTATGTCGTCACACTTCAAAGAATAATATGGCGGTTGTCACTGATGCGTTTTCCGAACGGAGGGGCTACCGCGAACCGAAAACGAACGAAGTTCGAATATCTCGCTCTCTGTCGCACTTGCTAGTATGTGCCACAGAGAGGGAGATATTCGAACTTCGTTCGTTTTCGGTCACGGTAGTCCCTCAGGGGCGCTACCGCGACAGCAAACGAAGTTTTCCCTCTCTGTCGGACTTGCAAGTTTGCATATAAGTGAGACAGAGAGGGAAAACTTCGTTTGTGGTTCGCGGTAGCCCCTCAGTTTTCACAGTGCGAGCGGGACACCGCTATAGACGTGCATAGTGCTGTCTCGCTCGCACACCGTATCGTCGTGCGGAAATCGCATTCATTCATTCATTCATTAAACTTATTAAAATCATATGAATTAATTAAATGATTCTCTTTGAAATGCAACTAGTTATTTAGGTTCTAGGAATTATGAGCTACATTTAACAATACGTTTTACAATCATTAGTTAAATCTGTCAAGTACCCACTGTTGATGTACTGACAACCGACCGATTAAACTCGATCACAGGCAATGATGGCCACTCACAAGCGATTACACCATCCATATAATTGGCCAGTGTCTGTAAGGACCCTTTCTGTCATCCCGCTTTAAGCTTATCTGTGGTGACTCTCTTGCGGGTCTTGTTTAATGTTTCGTTTTCAATAAAAGTTTTGGCTTGTCTTCAGTTTGAGTTTCGAGTAAATAATAGTTGAATTAGTAAACGCTGCATTGTTTTTTGTAATTGGATTGAGTTTCGGCAATGAAAAGAAAATATGAGCAACATTATCGGCCGGATTGGGAAGAAAATCCAGCATTTGCAAAATGGTTAACACGATGTAGCGAAGATTACACTAGTGCTTACTGTAAGGCGTGTAATACAAAAATATTATCTCGCTTAGCTTCCATTAAAGATCATAGTGAAACAGCGAAACATACGAAAAATATGCTTAGTTATTCTGGATCTTCGCAGGTTTTAATTTTTTTTCTATTTTTCTATTTATTAAGTCTTCTGTTTCTCATTCTCAAACTATGAATACCAAACGATTAAATTAAAACCATAGGCCATACGCCTGATACGCCGCACAAACAGAAACATACACACAATATTCAAATAGCCATCAGTTTCCCGCCAAAATGCTCCGTACACAAACGCGTTCAAACGCCGAAAACTGGATCAGCAGTGAGAGGATGCCTATAATGAATATTGGACACTCATACTATAGTGATAAGATTCAAGTTTCAACGCTCACAAACAGGAATTACGTGCACTGTGCATGAGTTGATGAGCATTGAAATTTAAGTCTTACATGATAGGTAGTAGCGTGTAAAATACATTGACATACATTTGGAATTATCCCACAGCGTCACCTCAACCGAATTTATCTTCTTTATTAATATAATTTACTTAAATAATTTCTATAAAAATATGTGAGGTTTAACTTGTAAAATATGTTTGTGAGTATTTTTGTACATATGTGTATTTTTTTTAAGATAAATAAAATCTTCAAGAAAACAACGCTTGAAACCGAAGTTAAAAAGGCAGAAATTGAAATAGTTGCTTGTATTGTGGAACACAATGTGCCTTTTCGCTTTATGGACCATTTAAGCGAAGTAATTAATAGAGCCTTTCACGATTCAGAAATAGCAAAAAAATTCTCTTGCAAACGAACTAAATCTGCTGGTGTCGCTTATAATGCTTTAGGTAAGCAATTCGAGGAGAAACTCCATGAAGATCTAAAATCAGAACCATCTTCATTTTCCATAATTATAGATGAAAGTACTGATGTCAGTACAACAAAAGTTCTGGCAATTGCAATAAAATATCATTCTGCGAAAAGTTGTCGGGTGAAAACAAAACTGTTTGGTTTGATCGACATTCGCGGCGAATCAGCTCAAGATTTATTAGATAGTCTGGGAAACGCTTTTGAAAAACACGGTTTGAAATGGGAAGATATGATTGGGTTTGCAGCTGACACAACCAATGTTATGTTTGGTGAAAATGCGGGCATAGTGGCCAAAATGAAAGAATTGAATCCGCACTGCCTGTATGTAAAATGCGTGTGCCACTCAGCAGCGCTAGCTGTTAGCTACGCGTGTAGGACGTTGCCACGAAAGTTAGAACAATTTGTGAAAGAAGTGTACAATTACTTTGCACAAAGCAGCAAACGTCAGCGTGAATTTCTAGAATTTCAGAATTTTACAGAAACCAAACCTTACAGGTTACTGAGGCACTACGATATACGCTGGCTTTCCCTTCATGCTTGTGTATCGCGAATCTTAGATCAGTGGTCAGCCTTAAAACTATATTTTCAGGACCAGTATCTAGGAGACAGACACTCCAACGCATCTGCAGAATTTCTTCACAACTGCTTAAATGATGAAACGGTAAAATTATATTTATATTTCCTCGATTACATTCTGCCGTTCACGAATAAATTCAACACAATTTTTCAAGGGGATTACGCTGTTGTACATAGGTTTTATCAAGACATGAATGACATGTTCCTAGCCGTTTTGAGCTGTTAGGTATATGAAGAGCCAATATATAAAAAACACGGAGCTTAAAAATATTGACCCCGAGTCTTCGGTGAATTTTTTGCCGTATAACACCTTGTATTTAGGTGTCAATTTTGCTAAACATTTAGATTCTCACAAAAATCGTATTCCGCAACACCATGTTCCAGACATTTTCAAAAGGTGTCACGAGTTTTTAAAAGTCTTGAGTCTTCAGCTAAGAAACAGATTGCCACTTGATACAGACATATTTCGGAATATGTCTTTCCTCAATCCGCTTACTGCTGTACATGATGAGTTTCAAAGCCTCAGTTGCGTTGCTTCTAAATTTCCAAACATTGTTCCCGAAAATCAATTACAGATTATTGATAATGAATACCGTCAAATGAAACTGGACCGTGAAGTATCCAACTTCATGTGTTCCACCAGCTCAAGTGAAGCTTTGACTGATGTGGAAGAATTTTGGGGGGCCGTTGGAAAATTGCGCGATAGCAACAAAAAGCTGAAATATCAGTTAATATCTAATTTTGCAAAGCAGATGTTGTGCTTGCCAGTTTCGAATGCCAAATGCGAACGGATTTTTTCGGCTGTTAATAGAATTAAAACTAAGGATCGTAACAGATTTCACAATGAACATGTTTCATCACTTTTACATGCTAAAGAAGGAATCCTTGAAGCAGGTAACTGCACGAAATTTGAACCTGATCAGGATATGGTAAGGATAATGAAAAATGAAAAACTTTTATACAAGGATATAAAAAAAATTGATGATGATAACGACGATAGCGACAGCGACTAAGATTCGTAAGTAAATAAAAAAAATAAAAAAATAAAATAGTTTCTTGTTCATTTATTATTAAATATATACTTCACGTACATCAGCCACCACATACAAAGAAATGTATTTTTATTATTCATTCATGTGACGAATCGACAAACTTAAATGTCGGACATATTGAATTCGTCCCTCTCTCACTTACATACTTTCTAATAAGGGACGAATACAACATGTCCCACATATACGCGATCACCCTAGGCAGCTAGCACGATAGGATACCTATAACGACACGTTTTATGGCCAAAATGTACTAAATTTACTAGCTATAGTCTACTAGGCTGATCCCATACACTATTTTTAATTTTCTATACCGCAACAATTTTACCCGACGGAGCATCTCTATGGGGTCAGTTACACAGTGATTATTATCACGCGATACACTCATATCACAATACGTATTGATCGTGTATTCATGAATATTAAAACAAAATGCATGCATATATCAATACCACGATAATATTGACACCCCAGTATTGTGCTAATAATAACCGTGTACTGACCCCTATGGGAGATCACAGCAATACTGCAAGTTATAAGATTTGCAAGATAGGGATGTGATGACGTTGGTTGTCTCGCTCTATCTCGAGGTTTGTGGATGCGCCTTCACAAAGCTGTCACTATACACGATTGAGTGTTTTACTGACATTTTCTCCCTCTCGCACTCACTAGCAAAGGACGAATGCTTGTTCCGAACTACGATATACAAGATTTATACACAAATAATTGCGATTTAAACTCAATCAAGCTTGATTTAGTTAGTCTAGTAGTTTCTAGTAGTTTATGAAATTCATTTGGTATTTTTTAGTAGTTTTCTGACCATTCTTTTAGTAGGAACGCCGATTATAAAGTGGTCACGCTGGGCGTCTTCCCCCCAGTCAGTCGTGCGGCACACTTCGACGCGGATGGACGCTAGTGAAATGGATAAAGAAATAATTACGACAATGTGTCGCGGAAAGTATTTTGTCAACAGTTAACCTTCATTACTATCCTGGATCCAATTCAGTAAGGTTTTTCTTGATTCTTTATGTTTAAGCGTATTATGATTCTTAAATTAAATTGTTATCTTATTATTAAAGCTCGTAAACATCGCACTAACCAAACGTAAGTAATTGGGGATCGAAGCACAAATATTCATTACTCTCCAATTCATTCCATTCAATTTTTAGAAAAAAAAATATGGAAAGTAATGAACACTAATGGAAAGGAATGAAAAACTTTATTTCTTACAAAAAACTGGTTTTTAAAACGTATAAATTTGATATACATAATATGAAATTCATTCTACATATAATCCGTATACTTCATTTGATATTTTATTTAAAAAATATCTAACATAGTAATTATTGGTCGATGTAATGTAATATAGTATCGGTAATAAGCAATAAAAAATACGTTCAAATAGACTCAAATGAAATATATGAGCTTTCAGAAAAAACAATGGCAAAGACAAAGAAAAAACTTACAAAAGAAGAAAAACTTGCCAAAGATAGAGAAAGAAAACGTCTGAAATACATTGAAATTAAATGAGACCCGGAGCTCTATAAAATAAAAACAAAATGGCGTACTTAAAGAAAAAAGTTTGCAGTGTTAAACAAAATGTCCTAAAGAAGTAAACTGTAGGAGCAAAATAATACCAAACTTGCCCTAGTAACAATAGTCAGCTTTATTGAAAGAGCATGTGTCTATCTTGAGTATATTATGCTCGCACGCCGTTTTTAGGGTTCCGTACCGAAATGGTAAAAAAGGAACCCTTATCACTTTGTCTGTCTGTCTGTCACATCGCTAAATATCTCAAGAACTACTTATGCTATCGATTTGAAATAGTTATAAAGAAGGCTTACCTACATACATAAGAACATGACTTTTTTAAATCGGTTTACGTGATAAAGAATTATCCTTGAAAAACTAACATACATACTAAGTTATTCAGTCGCTCAAGTTTGTAACAAAAGTCGCCGATAGATGGCGCGGCGATCCATGGCGTCCAATTTCCACACCATGTTGTTGAGATTTTCCTGATTTAATAGGGTTGGAACCGGTACACATCTGTATACGGAACCCTCGACGCGCAAATCCAACTCGCACTAGACCAGTTTTATATATATATATATATATATATATATATCCCGCAATCAATCTGCCGTCCGCTGAAGGCGAAATTACATTTAAACTGGCGTCCACCGGCATAATGCGTCCGTATACCGGACGCCACTTTTTTTACCTATGCCACGTAAGTCCTTTTGGCCTTGGCTACCTGTACACCAAAAATCGATGGAAGTCAAAAAATCGGCCAGACGCTTGCAATTGTATTCTGAAAAGTTCACGGCAAAAACTCAGTCGACGTGTGGCGCTGCTGTTGCGCGGATATACGGCAGACGTATACTTCGATTATCTTCTGATGATGACACCGCGTATTTGGCGTCCCCAATGCGACGTTGCCAGCTCATTTACGCGGCATTAGATCGGGCGCAATATTGCAACCAAAACATATACAAATATATAATAGTAGGTGGCGCACGGACATTTGTTTTTAAAACGTATGTTATTGTTTGTGATTTAAATACCTAAGTGTAAAAAAATAGGAAATAAAAAATAAATTTACAGAACAAGCTTTTATATTAAAAAAAAAACTAAAATTAAAAAATATGTATAGGCTGTTCTTAGAAATATGCGTTAAATAATGCGTATAATTTCAAATTGTTATATAAACATTATAAAAGCCTGAGACGCTTACTTCAGTGCCTTAAAATTTTATAAAATTATATTACAATTAGAAATGATATATCTATATTACCGACGTTACTAGGCACTACTGTAGATTAAAACGTGGATGTCAAATAGGGGCGTAATAAATCTAAATATATAAAAGAAGAAACTGACTAACTGACTGATATATCAACGCACAGCCCAAACTCCTGGCTATAGAGATCCCAAATTTGGCACGTAGGTTCCCTATAAGGTCTAGAGGTGCAATAAGAAAGGATTTTTCAAAATTCACCCTCTAAAGGCGCGAAACGGGGGACCAAAATTTGTATGAAAACACATACTTATTGAAGTGAGAGATATGAAACTTTGTATATAGACTTTGTTTAAATATATTAATGAAGTATTTCAGCGTTTTTCTAAATTGATCCACTAAAGGGGTGAAAAGGGATTTCAAAGTTTGTACGGGGAGCAAATCTTTTTTTAAGTGCGATATTAAAAACTTCGTGAATAGACTCTGTTTAAAGAAAACAAAGTCTTTCAGCGTTTTTCGAAATTGGTCCCCTAAAGGGATGAAAAGGGGGTTCCAAGTTTGTACGGGGAGCAAATCTTTTCTGAAGTGAGAGATTTAAAACTTCGTATATAGATTCTGTTAAAATACAACAAAACATTTAAGCGTTTTTCGAAATTGCTCCCCTTAAGGGGTGAAAAGAGGGTTCCAAAATTTGTGTGGAAAAATCAAAACGGGTGTTATTTTCGAGGTTTCTCGGGATGCCGATTACGAAAATGACAAGCATTTTCAAATCAAAGATGGCGAACATTCATTTTTCTTAAAAAATCGATATGGGTGTCATCTTCGAGGTTCCTCGGAGTTTCGATTAGAGAAATGACATCCATTTTCAAATCCAAGGTGTCGGACATTTGTCTTACTTAAAAATCGGTATTGGTGTCATCTTCGAGGTTCCTCGCGGTGCCGATAACGAAAATGACATGCATTTGCAAATCCAAGATGGCGAACAATTATTTTTCTTAAAAATCCATATGAATACTTAAAAATCAATATGGCTGATATCTTTGTGATTCCTCGGGGTGCCGATTATGAAAATGACATACATTCCAACATTAAAAAACTGGATCCCCGATGCGAAGCCAGGCCGCGTCGCTAGTAATAGAGAAAGCTAACTGACGTCCGTATACATTTTCAAAGCTGAGCGATACATATACGGACGTCGGTTTGACGCATACTTTTCAAACTGCACTATATTTGACGTCCGTATATATGGAATCTATGACACTTTTTTTAAAACCTGACTGTGGATTTATAGGCGGGCCCAATAAAGCGATAGGAGTGCGCGATTGGAGAGTGGCCTAGGGAAAATTCAGGGGAAAACCTTAAACACAACCGCGCGGGCGGTAGTGCCGGGACGAATAGGGACTGTATGTGTCTGTCTTTTCGCGATCGCGCGGTGGACGTCCCCGCCGGCGGGAATGCCTGAGTGTACGCGTCGTGTCTGAGTTGGACGCCGTAAGCGGAGCGTTCCATCTTTCGATGGATGCTGCGATTACGTCGTCCGGGCCCGTGAGTGTGTGCCTAGGATGCCGGACCGTGCGGCTCCTAATCAGTGATCGTCGAGTTACGACAGAAGGGAGGAGAGATGGGAACATAGTCGACAGCCTTCCACAATAAAGGATTTCTATGATGGGGAGCGTTGTCAAAATAACGTCTGGCAGTCTGCTTAAAGAAACCATACATAGTGCTAATACCCATGTCGTGGTGCAGACTGGTTCGACTGGCACCACGGGGCACCAGTCGCCCTACGGAGAAAACGATTCTGAATGACCTGAAGCGGCCCGGGTGGGGTGTGGGTCCTAGTACGTTCCCTATAGTCTGTATCAAAAGCTTCGATTCCTGAGAAAATATCATAGGTTGAGTACGAGTCTGTCAGGCATACCGAGCTAATATAACTTGTATATCATCACGTAATGCCAAACCTTGTCGAAGCCTTTGATACGTCGAGGAAGATCGAACCGGTCCTGAGCCCCTGGAATCGCCTGAAAGCGTACAGCACGTGCTCCGTGACACAGTGCACCTGTTGGATGCACGAGTGTGCGGATCTAAAGCCGAAGTGCTCGTCGATGATGCCGTTATTCTCAGCTGTAAATCTAGTGAGAAAGATTAGAGTAGAATCTTAGTGAGAAAGATCCGCTTATATAGCTTTCCTAGAGAGCTAAGTAAGCTGATCGGCCTATAAGAGACAGGCGAGGTCTGGGGCTTTCCGGGCTTCGCAATCCCTATGACTGTTGCACCTTTCTACGCGGCTGGAAAATGAGCATTGGTTAACGTGGCATTGAAGATACCTACCAAAATGAGGGTTTCAGGGAGAAGTCTCAGGATACGATTGGATACACCATCCGCACCCGGAGCCTTCCTAACACGAAGACGCCTGACAAGGTCACTGACTTCCTTAACCGACACCAGTAAAATGGGTTAAGTTACGGAGAGACGCGATCTCCTGTTCACTTTGGAATCGACCCATCTAATATGGGCTACGTCGGTGTGTAGGAGACTAGGCGAACATTGGGACTCTAAGCTACTCGCAAGGCATTCGGCTTACTCACTATCCTCGAAAGTAGGGCTAGGGTGTTCCGGCCGATCCAAGGGGGGTATGGTCCAACGGGAATCTGATCTTATCCATCAGATTCCTGAACGAGATCTCCCGAAATTCGGCAATTCTCTGTTTGGACTCGTCACTAAGGATAAGGCTACAGGAGTAAGTCCTGATTTCACGATTTTTCCTAGTCACTAACTTTCTCAATTCCCTAGTGAGACTTATGCAATGTAAGTTACGTTTATAGAAAATGGCTCATGCCATGCTGTAGAATAAAATATGGAGGTAAACAACAACACATGGAAAACATGAAACGTAATCAATAATATATACAGCTAACTGACGTCCGTATGCATTTTGAAAGCTGCGCGATACATATACGGATGTCGGATTGACGAATACTTTTCATACTGCACGATATTTGACGTCTGTATACATGAACCTATAGCACTACTTTAGAAAATTAATCGGATGTCGAATATGAATAATAAAATAAATATAATAAAATAAAACATGAACGTCAAAAATGGTGCGTAGTGAATGACATATATGGCTAATTGACGTCTATTCTTCTACTTACTGGTATGTGCCTTGACAAACAAATTACCTTATGTAGTCGTAAAATATGTTTACAAAAGCTTCTATTTAAAAAAGAGACTAATTATTACAAAAAAATATCTATAAGCTGTTAGTAGAAATATGCATTCTAGTAACGTGGGTCTGCTATGCTATATATAATTTAAATTTATCATATAAATATTATAAAAGCGTAGGCACTATCTAATATATATGTTACTTTACATCAGCTTTTATAAGATAATATTACAATTTGAAATGATATACAAGCTGTTTGGCAAATCGTCTGCCAAAAGACTAGGTTGGGTTGGTAGGGTCAGTAGCAACACATTTAGTGCCAATTTACACTCGTTCTACCCACGGTATTTTGTTTGTTTTTTTTAAATTATGTCTCGGCGTTTACCGAAAATTTACCAATCAGGTTTTTTGTTTTTTTTTTTTAAGCTGATAGCCCAAAAACTTCTGTATGTTTTTAATCTCTAATTTATGAGTATCCTACAGAAAACTTATTATTTTTTTATTTAAAAAAGTTATGAGCCGACATAGTGTAAAGGACAGAAAATAAAAATTTTCAAGCTCAACTACATGGCACAAAAAAAAGCTGGAACTCCTCAGATCTTCCAATATCATAAAAACTTCTCCATTTCATGGCTATTCTAACGGTATACCACATGTCTAAAATCAGTTAAAAAAATGGTTTGTGAGTAAAATGGTGAGTTAAATCACTTAGTACTTCTTTGAAACTACTTAAAAATAAGACGAACTTTATTAACTTGTTTTCTTTTTATTTTAGTACCTGTTTAAATTGGGTAATTTACCATGCAAAATTGTCTGGAAAAAATAAATTAGGATATTTTTGGTCGTAGCTTTCTTATTGGATATGGATAAGGAATTAGAAAAATAAATTAATTACTAACTTTAGGGTTATTTATTACTTTATGCATATACAGATGTCGGTTTGATGCATGCTTTTCATACTGCCACTAAATTTGACGTCCGTATACATGAATCTATGGCACTACTTTAGAATAATAATCGGACCCCGAATATGGTGCGGCATGAATAGTATATACTGTCAACTGACGTCCGTATACATTTCCAAAGCTGCGCGATACATATATGGATGTCGGATTGACGCATACTTTTCATACTGCACGATATTTGACGTCTGTATACATGAACCTATAGCACTACTTTAGAAAAATAATGGGACGTCGAATATGGTGCGTTATGAATAGTATATACTGTCACCTGACGTCCGTATAAAAATGGTGTTAGAAACCCTTTCCTTAGTCTCGGTGATAAGTAGGTTATCATACCACCTGCTCGACAATGCCAAAGTGTATATCTAATGGGTCTTATTGTTATATCCTTAAAGTCTAATTTCGTGAAGTCCACACGGCGACGCGGTCCGGGGCGCTCGCCCGCCGCCAGCGCGCCCCGAAAACAAGAGACGGCACCGACCTTATCCGATTCCGATTACTTTCAAAATTGATATCTGAGCGTCCGAGAGGCCAGTTAGAAAGAATTTCACGTCAGATTTCTAAAAAGTTACGACCATCTTGATTTTGTTTATTTAAGGTCCTATCACGTTCAAAATCGATATCTGAGCATCCGAGAGGCCAGTTAGAACGAATCTGACGTCAGATTTTTAAAAAGTGGCGGCCATCATGATATTTTGTATTTAAGGTCCAATTGCTTTCAAAACCGATCCGAGAGGTCACTTGGAAAGAATCTGACGTCAGATTTTTAAAAAGAGACGACTCTGATTTTCTTTATTTACAGTCCGATTACGTTCAAAATCGATATCTGAGCTTCCGAGAGGCCCGTTAGAACGAAACTGACGTCATACCTTTGAAAAGTGGCGGCCATCTTAATATTGTTTATTTAAGGTGCTATATATTCAAAATCGATATTTGACCCTCCGAGAGGTTACTTGGAAAGAATCTGGAATTCTGAATTTTTAAAAAGAGTTAACTTACAGTCCGATTACGTTCAAAATCGATTTCTGAGTGTCAGAGAGGCCAGTTAGAATGAATCTGATGTCAGATTTTCTAAAAGTAGCGGTCATCTTGATTATGTTTATTTAAGATACGATTACGTTCAAAATCTATATCTGAGCGTCCGAGAGGCCAGTTAGAATGAATCTGACATCAGATTTACAAAAAGTGGCGGCCATCTTGATTTTGTTCATTTAAAGTCCGATTACGTTTAAAATCGATATCCAAGCGTCCGAGAGCAAAAAAAGGGAAAATGTAAATCATGAATAATTTGAAATAATACAATAAATTCAGCAACAAGTAAATTAACAAATTTTAAATTTTAGGGACGAAACATCGGTAATTTCATGACTAATATTGATATTGACTCAAAATTTTACTACTCCATAAGACTATTCCAAAAGATAAGGCAAAAAAATATGCCGAATGTTGAAATTGCCATTTACATATCTCAAAAAATAACAAAGCTACAACCGTTTTAATGTCGCTGATTAGAGAGGGAAAGCGCATCAGATTAATGACGTCATTGACCACGAGCGATACAGGAAATGATGATCGTTCCAATACAAAGGTGCGTTTTTCGGAAACGGGACAGACTATGCCCCCTCTTAAAAGTTTGAAGACATAATTATGTAATTATTTGTTCTTTTGAATTACTTTTTCCTTATTTGATTAAGAATTGGATCCTTTTTCGAGAAAATTCCAACTTATTGATTTTCTTGTTTGGTATCAACATCCGTATAAAGTGTAGTCCAAGTAAACTTTTACGCAGTTAAAATAATCGGACGTCGAATATTGTGCGGCATGAATAATATATACCGTCAACTGACCTCCGTATATAGCTTCAAAGCTGCGCGATACAAATACGGATGTCGGTTTGACACATACTTTTCATACTGCACGATATTTGCCGTCCGTATATATGAACATATGGCACTACCGTAAAATAAAACATGGACGTCAAATATGGGGCGTAATGAATAATATACACCGCTATCTGACGTCCATATACATTTCCAATGCTGTGCGTACTTTAGAAAATTAATCGTACGTCGAATATGGTGCAGCATGAATAGTATATACCGTCAACTGACGTCCGTATACATTTCCAATGCTGCGCGATACATATTATACGGATGTCGGATTGAAGCAGACATTTCAAACTGCACGATATTTGACGTCCGTATACATGAATCTATGGCACTACTTTAGAATAATAATCGGACGCCGAATATGGTGCGGCATGAATATTATATACTGTCAACTGACGTCCGTATACATTTCCAAAGCTGCGCGATACATATACGGATGTCGGATTGACGCATACTTTTCATACTGCACGATATTTGACGTCAGTATACATGAACTTATTAGACCTAGTTTAGAAAAATATTGGGACGTCGAATATGGTGCGGTATGAATAGTACATACTGTCAACTGACGTCCGTATAAAAATGTTGTTAGAAACCCTTTCCTTAGTCCCGGTGATAAGTAGGTTATCATACCACCTGCTCGACAATGCCAAAGTGTATATCTTCTGGGTTTTATTGTTATATCCTTAAAGTCTAATTTCGTGAATTCCGCACGGCGACGTGGTCCGGGGCGCTCGTCCGCCACCAGCGCGCCCCAAAAACAAAAGACGGCACCGACCTTATCCGATTCCGATTACTTTCAAAATTGATATCTGAGCGTCCGAGAGGCCAGTTAGAAAGAATTTTACGTCAGATTTCTAAAAAGTGCCGGCCATCTTGATTTTGTTTATTTAAGGTCGTATCACGTTCAAAATCGATATCTGAGCGTCCGAGAGGCCAGTTAGAACGAATCTGACGTCAGATTTTTTTAAAAGTAGCGGCCATCATGATATTATTTATTTAAGGTCCGATTACTTTCAAAACCGATCCGAGAGGTCACTGAGGAAGAATCTGACGTCAGATTTTTAAAAAGAGACGACTATCTGATTTTCTGTATTTACAATCCGATTACGTTCAAAATCGATATCTGAGCTTCCGCGAGGCCCGTTACAACGAAACTGACGTCATATTTTTGAAAAGTGGCGGCCATATTAATATTGTTTATTTAAGGTGCTATTATATTCAAAATCGATATTTGACCGTCCGAGAGGTTACTTGGAAAGAATCTGACGTAGGATTTTTAAAAAGAGGCGACTATCTCATTTTGTTAACTTACAATCCGATTACGTTTAAAATCGATACCTGAGCGTCAGAGAGACCACTTAGAACGAATCTGACATCAAATTTTTAAAAAGTGGCGGCCATCTTGATTTTGTTTATTTAAGATACGATCACGTTCAAAATCGATATCTGAGCATCAGAGAGGCCAACTGGTCTAACTAGAATGAATCTGATGTCAGATTTTCTAAAAGTAGCGGTCATCTTGATTATGTTTATTTAAGATACGATTACATTCAAAATCGATATCTGAGCATCCGAGAAGCCAGTTAGAATGAATCTGACATCAGATTTACAAAAAGTGACGGCCATATTGATCTTGTTCATTTAAAGTCCGATTACGTTTAAAATCGATATTCGAGCGTCCGAGAGTAAAAAAAAGTGAAAATGTAAATCATGAATAATTTGAAATAATACAATAAATTCAGCAACAGATTAATTAACAAATTTTAAATTCTAGGGACGAAACATCGGTAATTTCATGACTAATATTGATATTGACTCAAAATTTTACTACTCCATAAGACTATTCCAAAAGATAAGGCAAAAAAATATGCCGAATGTTGAAATTGCCATTTACATATCTCAAAAAATAACAAAGCTACAACCGTTTTAATGTCGCTGATTAGAGAGGGAAAGCGCATCAGATTAATGACGTCATTGACCACGAGCGATACAGGAAATGATGATCGTTCCAATACAAAGGTGCGTTTTTCGGAAACGGGACAGACTATGCCCCCTCTTAAAAGTTTGAAGACATAATTATGTAATTATTTGGTCTTTTGAATTACTTTTTACGCTATTTGATTAAGAATTTGATCCTTTTTCGAGAAAATTCTAACTTATTGATTTACTTGTTTGGTGTCAACATCCGCAGTAAGTGTAGTCCAAGTAAACTTTTACGCTGTAAAAATAATCGGACGTCGAATATGGTGCGGCATGAATAATATATACCGTTAACTGACGTCCGTATATAGCTTCAAAGCTGCGTGATACAAATACGGATGTCGGTTTGACACATACTTTTCATACTGCACGATATTTGCCGTCCGTATATAAGAATCTATGGCACTACCGTAAAATAAAACATGGACGTTAAATATGGGGCGTAATGAATAATATACACAGCTACCTGACATCCATATACATTTCCAAAGCTATGGGTACTTTAGAAAATTAATCGTACGTCGAATATGGTGCAGCATGAATAGTATATACCGTCAACTGACGTCCGTATACATTTCCAATGCTGCGCGATACATATTATACGGATGTCGGATTGAAGCAGACATTTCATACTGCACGATATTTGACGTCCGTATACATGAATCTATGGCACTACTGTAGAATAAAACATGAACGTCAAAAATGGTGCGTAGTGAATGACATATATAACTAATTGACGTCTTCTACTTACTGGTATCCGAAGTGCCTTGACAAATAAATTACCTTATTAAGTCCCAAGGATCAAGAGTAAAAAGTATAAAATAAAATAGTATATAACAAAATATTTTTACAAAAACTTCTATTTAAAAAAAAACTAAATATTACAAAAAAATATTTATAAGCTGTTAGTAGAAATATGCTTTCTAGTAACGGGGGTATGCTATGTATCATTTCAATTAGTCATATAAATATTATAAAAGCTTAGGCACTATCTAATATATATGTTACTTTACATCAGCTGTTATAAGATAATATTACAATTTGAAATGATATACAAGCTGTTTGGCAGATCGTCTGCCAAAAGACTAGGGTGGGTTTGTAGGGTCAGTAGCAACACACATTTAAATAAAAGAGAAAAATACTGAGATAAATTTAAAAAAGAAAATAAAAGAAAATACCGTGAGCAGGAACAGTGTTAATTGGCCCAAAATGTGTTGCAAGTGATCCTACCTACCCACCTTAGTCTTTTAGCAGACGATCTGCCATACACTCCGAATAAAATACCCACGTTAATAGGACGGATCTTTCTACTAACAGCCTATAAATGATTACAGGCTTAAATATTTTTTTTAATATTTATTTAATCAAATACATGAAAATAAAATACTGTACAAGTACATATTTTTATAAGGCTACAAAATAAAAACATAATTAAAAACTAAACTAAATTTAAAAATGGCCCATCCGGCATTGTGCCGAAGACGCTGGCAGCATTTCCTCGCTGACGAGTAAGCCAAATTTTTTGTGCGAGGTAGCTGCCAGCTCTTTTATTGTTTTTACTTTTTAGTTATTTTTTCTTTTAAATTAAACTTTTTAAATGTATTGTTTTAAATATTATCTAATTACCTTTTAGGTACGTAACCCTACAAATGACCTCGAGGTAGCGCGGACTTTTTCCAAGAGACCTATCGAACTGCAATAAGTCGGTCTGAAAATTCATTGCTTAGGTATTACTGTAGAATGTGAATACATTCAACCCGTACATTTCACATCTTTAGAAAAATACACGGACTTCGTCTATAGAACTGATGTCCCTATGTAGTTTCAATGCCGCGCGATACAAATACGGATGTCGGTTTGACTTATACTTTTCATAATGAGCGATATTTGACGACCGTATACACTAGTGGCTCTGTTAGCTGTAGGCTGTAGACCTCGTGAGCCTTGCAAGGCAAAATAATATATATATAATTGGATTTTCTAAAAAGTGGCACGAAGAAAAAATTCTATGTAATAATCGTAACTCCTCCAAAATTTCACGTAAATCGGTTGAGAAATGCGACCTGTACAGGAGAGCAAGCGGACACACAACCGGACATACGAAAGCATTTTCGTCCAATCTAAAACATATACCGAACGTTACACTCGGTCGATGAATGTATAGCACTGCTTTAGAAAAATACTCGGACGTCTAATATGGGGCGGCATGAATAGTATATACTGTCAACTGACGTCCGTATATAGCTTCGAAGGTAGGCGACACATATACGGATGTCGGTTTGACGCATACTTTTCATACTGTAAGATATTTGACGTCCGTATACATGAATCTATGGCATTACTTTAGAAAAATACTCGGACGTCGAAAATGGGTCGGCATGAATAATATATACCGTCAACTGACGTCCGTATATAGTTTCAAAGCTGCGCGAAACATATACGGATGTCGGTTAGACTCATACTTTTCATACTGTACGATATTTGGCGTCCGTATACGAGAATGTATAGCACTACTTTTCGAGAAGTAGGGCACATCGTAAAGTCATGTCCCGCCCCACTGGGGAAGTACTTTCATCTCACAGTCCTTATAAAAGACTACAACTATAATAACACCACTACTTGCTTTGTAGGTATGTGGTGTTGTGTCCCTGGTGGTGAGTAAGGTGACCAGATCACCAGAGGATGCGTTGTGTTGAGAGTAAGGGACCGGCATTAGTCTTTAGCTGTCAACACAACGAGTACTCAAATTAATAAAGGGTCGGCAACGCGCTTGTTCTTCTGGAATCACAGGTGTCCATAGGCTACGGTGTCTGCTTACCATCAGGCAGACGGTATGTTTGTTTGCCACCGTCGTAGTATTTAAAAAAACACTGGAAAAATAATGGGACGTCGAATGTGATACGGCATGAATAGTATATATCGTCAACTGACGTCCGTATATAGCTTCAAAGCTGCACGAAACATATACGGATGTCGGTTTGACCCATACTTTTCATACTGTACGATATCTGACGTCCGTATACATTAATCTAATAGCTCTACTCATTCCTTCTCCTATAAATGCATAAACTCTCCTGGAAGGGTTTCGCAACAATCAGATAACTAAACTTATAACTAGGTACACTAGTGGAACTGTGAGCTGTAGACCTCGCGAGTCTGTCTTTTTTGCATAACTCCGCCATTTTGAAAAATTTTCAAAAACTCTTGACACAAAAAAATCTATATAATTGTCGAAGATGCTCACAAAATTGCTCGAGAACCGGTTGAGAAATGGGACTTGTAGAGGAGAACAACCGGACAGCCCCTGGACAGCTGGACAACCGCCGTACAGCTGGACAGCCGGACATACTAATCTAAAGCATTTTCGTCTAATCTAAAACATAAATCTTCGTTAAACTCGGTCATACACTAGTGGCTATGTGAGCTGTAGACCTCGAGAGCCTTGAACGAAAAATTTTTTTTTTGGATTTTCCAAGAAGTGTCTCGAAAAGAAATTAATTATCGTATTATCGAACCTGCTCACAAAGTTTCACGAAAATCGGTTGAGAAATGCGACCTGTAGAGGAGAACAAACGGACAAATCGCGGCCAGCCGGACATACGAAAGAATTTTCGTCCAATCTTAAAACATAGACCTTCGTTAACACTCGGTTAATAAACGTAGGTATTTACGGGCAAAAATTGCAATTTTTGATATAGCGAAGAAAAATTTCAGGTTCTGATAATATTAACAAATATGTCGATATTTGGATTTCTTGGGTGTACCATTTAAATAGAGTTTTGTGGTAAGACAATCACAGCTCGATCGGGTCATTCCTGGATGAGGCTAGCTAGTGGCGTACCTTAAGTAGGTACTCGAAGATACGCTCAGCAATTGGCGATTACATGCTGAGAATAATCTATCAGAAAAATCTAGTCAAATTAATCTTGTAATAACATCTTGTATATATACAAAAATGAGAATAACCAAATAAAATGGCGGTCTACCCATCTCTCATAGGTTCACCCTATAAAAAAATAATTATTTAAGTACAATAGACAATACTTTTTGCGAGACTCCGTGAAAGAAAGAGACAAGTATAAATAAACGAATCACAATGCTGGCAACGTCGCACTTTCAAATCCCAACCGTCTGATTTGGACGTAAAAATATCCGCGGCATGAATAAATAATATTGATATACGTAGGAGGCCGAAAAAGCTCCACTAGTGTGTGGGGTCCAAAAATGTTTGGGCCTAACTGCAAAATGAATATCGCGGAAAATAAATGACCAAGAAAATGAAGTATCCTATGGAGTAGGAAATCAAAAAACTAAGCAATATTCATCGAGAGATGATAAAAAATATAAGGAGAACTGGTGGACGTCGTAATGATGCACCACGTGCATGACGCCAAATGAGTTCCTGGATGTATATATATATATATATATATATATATATATATATATATATATGTTATGAGTATATATGGCTGCTCCGCTTCTGAAGCGAATCATGGATGTTCCCAGAAGGACGTATCTTAGGCTGCTTTCATGCGATCATACAAAAGCGGTGTACATCCCTGCTGTGCCCGGTGCGGGCCAGCCCCAACCCCATCCAGAAATCGATAGCGGACAGGCTGGACTGACCATATATGAGACATTGTTGTGAGCATATAATTTGTATAGCGGTTAAAGTGAAAAATATACTGTGGTTTTAATTTTTATACAAAGTATATTAGCATAATGTCATTAAATTAGGCACTAATACTAACAAATATAAAATAATATAATAATAATGAATTGCACTAAAAATATTCTTATATGAGTCACATCTTACTTGAGATTAATGTTTTCTATTCTTTCCAGCAGTCCGAAATAATATGTGTTTTTGTTTTAGTGCGCGAGTCGGGTGTTAGCCCTAAGTAGGTAACATTGTTACCACAATTCTATTTTGATTTGACGAAGGTTAGGAATTCGATTTATAATGTAATAAATTTCACCAATAACTCTGTTAATGTAGCCCAACCTTAAAGCAATAACCGGTCGCACCCTAAATAAGGACTAACGCCGAAAGGTTCGTTCACGGCTGATTTGATCCGGTCATTGCCGACGGTTATTTTTTTAATCCCGGGAAAGGATAACCCTCATTCCCGAGTAGTGATTTGATCTGACGAACGGAGTTTTAATCTAATACATAGCTGTAACGATAACTAAGTAGATAAAAAAAATGCATTGATGATACATACCTCTTACGCTCTTCGTATAAGGTAAACATAATTTAATCGTACCCATTAACTGAATTGTTTTATTACTGACAAAGCACGTTGTGCGTTTAGTGCCGTTTAATGTTTTAACATACTCCATTTATGTTTTAGTAGCACACAACAAAGCACTCTTTACCTCCGGGCAACCCCTCGGCGATAATACATCATCTAAATTGGTAACACGAGCTCTACGGAACTAAGACTGAGTGGAAAGTAGGTTAAGATTTATTATGTTTTGTGGTCGAAGAAATCGGGCCTTAAAGGGATAGGGAGGCAAAAGGGTACGTACCTACATACAATGAACATTTTCCATCAATTGAAGGAATTCTATAGAATTGTCTGAAAGAGCCGTTAAAGCTTGTGACCTTCATTTTGGAGTTGTGGTGAGCTTTATTAACCCCTGACACAAAAAGAGAGAGGTTGTTATAAGTTTAACGTGTCTGTCTGTGTATCTGTGCATCTGTCTGTGGTATCGTAGATCCCAAACGGATGAACCGATTTTCGTTTAGTTTTTGTGTCATGGATAATTTTATCCCGAGTGTTCTTAGCCATGTTTCATGAAAAAATTTTCAGCCGTTTGAAGATCATCAGCTCTTTTCTAGTTGATGAGGGGATCTGACTAACTTCCTTATGTCCGATCGATTCGAAATTTGGTACTGTGCTACTTCAATGATATTGAAAGTATATGGCAAGGTAACCATGACCTGATCAGCCGTTTGTAGATTATCAGTTCTTTAACTAACTAAACTAACTCAACTAACTAATCACTATAAGTTCGTTCCTAATATTTATACGTACTTGGAAAACAACACAATAAAAGTAAAATTAAAAAATTAAAAAACCCCCGACACAAAAAATAAACTCTGCCGGGAGATTTTGTTGGAGTTATTATATTGCTGATCCTGCCATATATATCACAAACAATAACACTCTTCTGCGAGCCCTATGTCCCTAATGAGGAATGACAGGAGCTCTATCATCATCATCATCATCATCATGGATAGCTAAAGGTAGGCATCGGGGCTCCTAATTTCGATATCACAACGTTTCGATGCCTTATATTGAGCGACAGTACACTAATCACTAATCGAGAGGTATCATGTCTTTGGTTTATATAGTGACGGAAGCTCGAGTTTACGAGTTTCGTCCACCGTCGCATATGTGTACTTGTCTACTTGTCATTATATTATTAAGTTTCATAGGACAAACTTTCGCAATAGGCAAATGGGGCCCACAGCAATTCGCGTAACATTTTACTGTGTCGGATTGTCACACTCTTTGTAATAATGGTCTCCCGAACATACAATGTAGAACATAGAGCAAAGTGTCTACCTTTACCAAATTTTAGAGCGTGGATGAATTAGAAGCACGGCAACAAACTATTTCCAGTCTGTAAAATTATTGGCGCTTTAGAGCCGTCGGGGGCCCACGGAGTTCCTTCCGGGACCGGGATCCACGTCTCTGCCCGTCTCGAAGTAAGTACTTACTTGCGTATCTTGTAGACGTAAATCAATATTTTACACTAAACTATTTACTAAAAAAAATAAAAAAGACTCCTATAGAGTCCAGCGCAGATCGCAAGGCTGGCTCATTCCTCTGCCAAAGGATATGTATTGCCATCCAGCAGAAGAATGTAGTCAGTCCCGTGGGCAGCATGCCACAGGGAATAGATTTGAGGAGATTTTAATGTTATATTTTGTTTTATTACTTTTATAGATGCTGTTGTTATCAATTATGAATAAATGTAAGTTGATGTTTACAAATTACATCAATATTAAATGCAAATTTTAAAAGTTTGACACAAAAATCCATTATTATTTAGTTTTTCAAGTTGGGTCAAAGATACTAAATATCGTCATTTTTAGGGTTCCGTGCGCGAAGGTTTCAAACAGAACCCTATTGCTGTAACTCACGCATCCGTCCGTCCGTCAGTCGTCTATATATAAACTTGAAAATTGGTTATATTGTTTATTACACACATGCATACATGCATAAACTGACGTCGGTATTCCCAAAAGGGGTAGGCGAAGCACATGAAATTTAATTCTTAAAAAAAAATATTGAAAATAGCATTGAAATGAAACTTAATTATTTATTATAATAAGTATTTTAGAAATAAAGTACTATAATGTTGATAAGTCAGATTTTGCATTAATATTTGCTTATTTTTTTGATTTTAAAGCAACTAAATTTGCGGATACCTACACGCAATTGGTAGTTTTTTTTTTATAATAACTTTGCTTTTTTACCATAAAACTTCATCACAATTATTAGCGTATAAAAGCTCTTTCTGTGTTTAACCTTTTTAAACTATGTAACGTAAACAGGGGTCAATAGAAATCGCGGCGTGAAAAGAGAATTTTTGCCCGCCGACTGCGAGATCATTTCTAAAATCGCTCTGGAAGTTGAAAGTCGCGCCGATTGACCCCCGCTTACGGACCTATTATCTTCTTTTCCAGATGAGATTTTAGCCTAGATGATTATTTTTTTTACTCATACCATTCGGTATATGGGGGCATGTTTGGTCCCACAACTACAATTAGCACAACTCAAAAAACGAAAATGAGATAGATGCAAGGCACAGCATTTATGCTGTACTTTGCCACTTATTATTATTTATTTTGTATTTTCTCAGTAATGACGAGCACTGAAAACGCTCCATACTGTTTGACAGCTAGATGTGACGTCACACTTTCCTAGGCTCGTATTACCGCTGTATTGTAGGTACCTATGGAAACAAAGGAAATGAGTCGTTTTGGTGGTAAAATATTTCGTTTATGTACATAGTTGCCATATATATATTTTTTTATTGAAACATGAGAATACTACTATTTAATAAAACCAACTATTAACCACTCACGTGCTCTGCGTAGCTACGGTTGCGACTTGTCCAAACGCAAAGTGCTCTCGCAACTCTAGTTGCGAGGTTGCGTTCCAACGGTTTTTAAATAATATCTAAGTGGAACGTGTGAAGAACGCTTTTCTGTTGACTTATTTACGTAGAGGATTAATGTGGCAACATTAAAAAAAATAATACTGCACTCTATGGTGTAATGTATGTGTTTAGATCAGTCTCGAAATAAACTGCTAGTGACCGGACGTGTGTGTGTTTCATTGCAAAGATATAACAATGGCGTACGAGGATTAAAAAAATATCAAGAATTGTGCTACACTGTTACAAGAATACCTATTAAGATGTCAGTGGGAAGGATTGGAGAGTTCGAGGTTTCGTCGGCCAGCTGGGACACGTACGTGGAGCGTATGAATATGTATTTTAAAGCCAACGACATTAAAGAGGACTTGCAGTTGCCGACCTTGATAGCCGTTATGGGCGAAGAAGCGTATGAGCTCCTCAGTAACTTGACGAGTCCCAAGAAACCAGCCGATATGACTTACGCCGAAGTAACTAAAGTAATGTCCGAACATATAGAACCGAAACCATCTTTCATGGCAGAAAGATATCGGTTGCGTCAGAGGCGGCAAGGTGATAAGGAAACGGTCGCTCAGTATCTTACAGATCTAAAAAAATTAGCGAAGCATTGTTAGTTTGGATCAACATTGGAGGAGAACCTTCGAGACCAATTTACTTGCGGTCTAAGGAACGACACCATTAGGCAACGTCTTTTCGCAGAGACCAAGTTAACCTATACCAAAGCGGTTCAGCTAGCCCTTTCATTAGAAGCCGCGGAGAAGGACGCAGCTATGGTAGAACGCCCGAGTGGGAGCGAGAGGGCCGATGCGGGAGGGAGACCCGAGACGGTGCACGCGCTCACGTCGTGGCAGCCGCGTGGCGGTAATGGCGTAGCTAAAATGATTTGTGCAGTATGCGGTAGGTTAGGCCACTCGGACGTCCAATGTCCCTATAAAGACTTCCAGTGCAATAAGTGCGGTAATGTAGGTCACTTAAAACGCGTGTGTCCGGCAAGGATGACAATTGGTAACGGCGGCGCTCGTGTGTCGAGCGGCAGCAGCGGCGGCGGCGCCCGGCGCCCGGCCACCGGCGCCCGCAGGGGGGCGCGGCGCCCCAGGCGCGCCATGCACCACGTCCAGGCAGAGAAATTCGAGACTCCAGAAGATGAAGGGAACACGACGGCCTCCGACGTCGAAGAAGACCTGTATCATCTCTGCCTGAACGGTTACAAACCGGTAAGCATTTCGTTATGCATAGATAACGAAGTTATTCCTATGGAGGTCGACACCGGGTCCGCTGTGTCGTGTATAAGCAGGAATACTTACAATAACGACGCTGGAAAGGCAAAATGGGATAACCGACATTTTTGGCGATATTTTGTCATACACACCGTTGAAATCGGCAGATTCTGCCGATTTCAACGGTGTGTATGACAAAATATCGCCAAAAATGTCGGTTATCCCATTTTGCCTTTCCAGCGTCGATAAGTACTTTAAAAACAGGGTAATTGAACCTTGTGATTTAGTGTTAAAGTTTTATGATGGAAGCCGCGTTACGCCCCTAGGGGTTATACGGCCCGAGGTCAAATATGAGAATAGATCGAAGGACCTAGAACTTTTTGTTATTGATGGTGGTACTACCTCATTATTAGGTAGACAGTGGCTGTCAGAACTAGGTATCCAGATCCCTGTATTTCATAACGAGTCGTTAAATGGTGATTTGTGTACTATACTCGACAGGTATAAGGAGTTATTCAGCGGGGGACTGGGGCGGTTTAATGGTGGCAAAGCGACACTCCGAGTGCGCGAGGGGGCTACGCCGGTGTTCTGCCGCGCGCGACCGCTGCCGTATGCGCTGCGAGACCGCGTCGAAGCGGAGCTGGACGAGATGCTACGCTGTGGTGTCATCGAGCCTGTCGACACGTCGGAGTGGGCCACGCCGCTCGTACCGGTACGTAAAGCTGATGGTGGGTTACGTATCTGTGCAGATTATAAAGTGACCTTGAACCCCGCCTTACTGATCGATAGGTATCCGCTCCCTAAAATCGATGACCTGTTAGTGAGACTTAACGGGGCCCGCGTATTTTCTAAAATTGACCTGACGCAAGCGTATAATCAAGTGGAGTTGGATGACTCAAAGAAATATACAGTCATCAACACACATAAAGGATTGTTCAGATATAATCGACTTGTATATGGATTGGGGTCCAGTCCTGGTATTTTTCAGAGAATTATGTCCAACTTACTGAAAGATCTTCCCCAGGTAGAAGTGTTCCTAGATGATATTATCATAGGCTCGGCGGATATTAATTCTCATTTAGTTACGTTAGAGAAAGTTCTGGAGCGGCTTCGCAGTCATGGTTTGAAATTAAAGAAAAGTAAATGTTCTTTCTTGTTAGAAGAGGTACAGTATTTGGGATATATTATTTCAAAAGACGGAATTAAAGTAGATCCCACCAAAATAGAAGGTATCCTTAAAATACCTCGACCGCTCAATGTAACAGAGTTAAGATCATTTTTAGGGGTGGTTAATTTTTATGCTCGTTTTGTACCCCATTTGAGTACCATTTTATCTCCATTGTATGACCTTCTAAGAAAAGGGGCAGTTTGGAAATGGAGTGAACGTTGCGAAAGGGCATACAAAACGGTTAAGAGGATTCTAGTAAGCGCCGAAGTGTTAAGTCATTACGACCCGAACAAACAGCTGATTTTGACGACTGACGCAAGCAGCCGCGGCATCAGTGGGGTCCTGACTCAGCCGGTTACGGGCGCAGACGGTGCACGGGAGCGACCGGTGGCGTATATCTCGCGTTCTTTGAATGAAGCAGAGCGTAATTACTCACAAATTGACAAAGAAGCATTGGCAATCATATTCAGTTTACAAAAATTACATCAGTTCCTTTATGGCAGGCATTTTACATTACGAACTGACCATAAACCGCTCGTCAGTATTTTTGGCTCTAAACAGGGCATCCCCGCGATGGTAGCTAGCCGCTTGCAACGGTGGGCGATCAAGCTGTCCGCATATACCTACGATATCGAGTACATACGCACAGACGCGAATGGCGCGGACGGGTTATCGCGCTTGCCCGTACCAGTTAAAAATGCTGATGCGCTCGACGGCCCGCCGCCCGAACAAACTTATTTGCACTTCGCGCACAACGAATTGTTATTGGACTACCATGACGTTAAAACAGAAACGCAACGTGACGCGACCTTGAGTAGGGTCTTAGGCTATATACGTTCGAGTTGGCCGGCAGAAGTAGAACTTCGTAACTTACAACCGTATTTTAATCGTAGGTTAGAATTGTACGAGGAATTGGGATGCGTAATGTGGGGCCATCGGGTAGTAATTCCGGAAGGCTGCCGAGATAGGGTTTTGAGCGTGTTACATGAGAGCCACATGGGAATCGTAAAGACAAAGGCGTTTGCACGGAGCTACGTATGGTGGCCGGGCATAGATGAGGCGGTGGAGCGCGCGTGTCGTGAATGCGGTGTGTGTGCCGCTGAAGCGGAGGCGCCCGCGCGCCACGCGCCGAGCCCGTGGGCCTGGCCTGCGCGCCAATGGACACGAGTTCACTTAGATTTTTTGGGGCCTCTTTATGGAGTAACGTATTTGGTTATGATTGACGCTCGCACGAAGTGGCTGGAGGTATTTCCAGTGACCACCACCTCGGCAAATAGCACAATTGAAAAGCTATGCGAAGTTAATGCTCGGTGGGGTTTCCCTAGACAAATAGTATCGGATAATGGGCCCCCATTTACAAGTATACAATTCTCAACGTTCTTAACTAAAAACCGCATCGAACATGTCTACTCTGCTCCATATCATCCCGCTTCTAATGGGGCAGCGGAAAATGCAGTCAAAACAATAAAACGGGTAATAAAGAAAGCTGTGCGACAGAAACAAAACGTAAATCTAGCGCTTAGTAATTTTCTATTACATTACCGTAACACACCCCACTGCACGACGGGCGAAAGCCCAGCTTCGCTTATGATCAGTAGACAAGTTCGTACCCAATTAGACGCACTTCGACCAGATTGTGAGAATAAGGTACGTAAAGCGCAAAGGAAACAGGCGGATATTCGGATAGGTACTAACCGCGCGCTGCAGTCAGGAGATGAAGTATGGATAAGGCAATATCAAGGTGAAGCGAAATGGCTGCCTGGTCATATTATTCAAAGGGCGGGTACCACGGATTATACCGTACGCGATAACTTGAATAGGGAATCCCATAGACACATTGATCAGTTAAGGCGGCGATCAAGTTTGTTATCCTGTCCAGATGACCCATCAGCTTTGCAGGTACCACAGGGTGAACCAGAGGACCCCGCCTATGGGCCAGCCCGGGCTACCCGCAACGATTCGCCTACACCAACAGGCTCGCCGCAGCGCGATCCGCAAAGTGGCCCGTCCATTCGGAGCGAAGCGAGCCCGGCGCGGCGGTCTGTGGACGCGCGCGTCACGACACCGCATGCCTCCCCAAGGTCAGACGGTAGTGAAGACCTCTTCTTGTCGCCAACTACGATAGCAACCCCACCGCCTAAGCCGCCCCAGTTACCTCGTCATGTCAGAGAGTGTAGACTTAAAAATCCACCGAAGTACAAATATTAAATTTTTACTTATTGGTACTGCCATACTTATATGAATTATTTACTTTAAGTTTGATAACTTAGTTACTTTAAGGTTACGATTTTTATTTCTTAGAATTAAAAATACATGGCTCATTATCTTGCCCCAAGCATAGCATGCATTAGCCCTGTTACATGTACCTAACTAACCTAATGGCTTAAGACCAACAAGACAGCATTTCAATCATATAGCGTAAAGAATAAAGTCCAATATCTGTTGTAGCTACTAAACTAAACTGCATCAGAGTAACTGTAATGCTCGCAAGGTACTAAACTCTCATAGTGTATTATGTAATCTTATCTGTAGATTAGTTAGCCATGAAATAAGTTTTGTGTCGCTCATTTTTTTTCCTGTGTCGCTCAATGTATACCTAAGAGATCGGGTTATAATGTAATGGGTACATCTAGGAATAAATTTTATATCGAACTTACCAACTTACTCGTATAAATGTACGCGGACCAAACTAAAGAGTACCAATGTAATATGTCACGAACATGGTATACTTATAGTGTGTACCTAATTCAAGTTTTTTTTTGTATACCTACAGTTAAGGGGCCTGACCCTCTCAGTATAACCTACGCTAAATATTACTCAACCTTAAGTATTTATGTAAGTTTTTTTTTACGGTACTTATGTTTGTTTTTTTTTTTGTTACTATAGTGATTAATTTGTTGTTAGGGAAGGAGAAGATATAGGTTCAAAATTAGTATTTAAAGTACTGAATAGTGTTTTAAGAGGAGAGTGATGTAATGTATGTGTTTAGATCAGTCTCGAAATAAACTGCTAGTGACCGGACGTGTGTGTGTTTCATTGCAAAGATATAACATATGGAACAATTTGACAAAATTAAAAAAAGTTGTTTTGATAAATGTCAAAGTTCGGTTTGTCGGCGAGGGAGCTTGTGTTTATATTATGCCGTAAGTACTCAAAACCTCATATTTTAATTAGTATTGTATATCAAATTACTCGTGGTTAACTGATACATAAGATAAAGGATATATTTTAATACTAATTTAAATGTAATGTGATAAATTCTTGCAACAAAGTACGTTGAGTGATGAAAATATTGCGTGTTTGATTTTTAAACGTTCATTATTATATGATTACGCCATATTTCTGTACTAGGCTATTATAATAAATAAGTTTGTCTATTAAACTTAGCGTAAAACCTCTTCCAGTGAATAATTACGTATGTTTTAAACAGGATTAGGTGAAAGAAACTTGTGACGTCTGTAAGTACAACTGTACGCAACTGTGGCGGCTCAAAGGACTTTCACAGATCCGCGGTTTTATGTCATAAGGCATGGGGCACACTGGGTTTTTGTTGCAGATTGGTTTAATTTAGCTTATTCATTTTTGGAAGTGTTTTTTTCATTCGCACATACTAAATAGAGGCTTTTACTAATTTTTTGGCAACTTGGTTTTTTATTATTATTAATCGGCGTAGGAAGGTTTATTTTTACTTGTCTTTTTGTTAATGTAAATGCATCAAATTCACATATTCCACGTACCGGTTCAAATTTACTAATGTATGTTTTTCACAAGGTTGGCTCTGTCTGACTTCTGACCCTTGTCGGCCATTGTGTTGTTTTCTTGGTTTTTGGCCTCAGATGCTTGAAATAAATGATGATGATGATTGTTATTATTGTATGTCTTTATTTGCTTAGCTTGCGAGTTTTTGTTATAGTTGTTTTAACTTAACACTCTGAAATTTGTTCGCCACGGCAGTAGACCTCAATTTCAAAGAAACCGGCCAAGTGCATATCGGACTTCGCACATTTATGGTTCCGTACCAAATGTAGAATATATTGATATTTGTTAATAAAATGTACGTAGTAAACATTATCACCAAATTTCAAGTAAATGGGTCAATGGTAAGTTAAAATTTTGTAAACAAAATGGCTTTTCACATTCATTTGTTTTCCAATATCTTTTTGCTTGTTACCATCATAAACTTCAGCATTTTTCAACCATTTTGGTGTAGGCCTTCAACTTTTTCACTTGCTTTTATCTAGGGATGTCAGTATCTTATTATTGCCCGCTAGTTTTTGGATGAAATCTTTCGAAATTGTTTCTGAATATTAACATTTTCTTACCGATTTATTCATCCGAATTTCACTCGTCAAGTCCAGGTGACAATATTTAGCAAAGTTGAGCAACTAGGGAGTAATCCTATGGTCGAATCTTGTGCGTATACTTAAAATTATTTAAACTGTCCGAGTTGTATCAAATTATTCCATTCAAAAAGCGACTTTACCATAAAAGCGAGAAGGTTCACAATCTAATGGCAGTTTTATAAAATAGTCGGACATCTTAAAAAATGTCATCTATAACAAGGGATTCAAATAGATTAAATGCAAATAACTTTGTGCTCGTGTAACATGCAACTTTTCACCTCAGCAATGATAGTTGAAAAAACTTGTTAGCATGTCAAATAAATAAATAAAGAAAATAGTATTCATTTACTTTATATCTATAAATCATAATAGATCCCTAAAATAGTTATTTGTTGTAAAATATCGCGATTTGCTCACTGATTTCGCGCAGTAAAAGCTACCTTTTCGAGCTGCTGAGGTGAAAACGTTATTTGTGTTGTTTTCTAACCTTACATGTTTAAGCCATTTTTTATGGATGCTGTGGTGTGGCATGTACTTATTATCTTGTTTTGCAAGTGGATACTGTGTTTTTCAACAAATAATTGCACGTTTTTTTTGCTGTGTTGCATCATTATGCTTTTTTATCGTATTTTTGACAGACGGGTTAAAAATGAAAGAGGAGGACGAGGTGGACGACGAGGTGGACGAGGGGGTAGGGGAAGAGGAAAAGTTACGCCAAAGGAGCTGTTCCCTCCTTTGGACGATCCCCAAAACGAAATTGGAATCCCCGAACCCACTACAAGGTTGTGTATTTAAACATGTTTTCTAAATGTGTATTAAAGACAGTAACAGCTTTTTCATATATTATTAATTTCTCTGTAGAACTTACGATGAAGAGCATGAGCATTTAAAAAAGTCGTAGACAAATACAAAAAAGGAGCTCAAAAGCCTACCAGTGGCAATGCAACAAAAATTCAACAAAATGAAGCGGGCCAAAGAAATGGAGCGTTTTTTACTGCCCGATGCCCCTCAACGCAAAAAAGCAAGGTATGACAAAGATTATCATTTCAATTTCCAATTAAAGTGAAAAATTTAAATATTCAACGCCACGGGCCTTTCGACGCATACTACCAGAAACGCAAATTGCCTGATACGCAGATGACCAAAATAATACACGCATATTACCGTCTACGCAGATGACCAGAATTCTATTTCGCAAATGACCAGATACTCAAATTACCAGATAATTCAGTGTACGCATAGTGCCATAAACGCAAACTACCTGATAATACGCATATGACCAACATTATACACGCATATTACCGCACGCATAAGACCAGAATTCCATTTCGCAAATGACCGGATATTTCTGTAACAACTTGTGTACCATGGTTGCAATAAAGTATTGAGTATTGAGTATAATTTTATTATCTTTACCGCACAATACAAGACTGTGAAAACGGTGGAGTTAACGCCTTAAGGTAATGTTAAAAGTAATATTTCAAAATATAAAATACGAAATAAAATTATATTACTTTATTTAACCTAGTGCACCCATATACATACATGTATGTGTCACATATTTTCCACTTGAGTAGGCAGAGAACACTTCTCATCGGCAGTTTCTAAAGACTTATTGTAGGTATGCTTCTACGAAACACTTGGTTATGAATAATACGATAAGTAAATACTCTTTTAATAGATAAGTAGCTATTGCTGTCCGTAAACTAGCTGACATCATATTTGTCATGTCGACATGACTTTGTCATTCCTTACCTATATATCCGTTAGGCATTTCGATATAAAATGGATATCGGGGAAGAACTAGTTTTGACAAAAAATCAATTCGGTAATGAGTTATTAATTCATGATGGGTTTCGATATAACTTCAACGTATTTAATAAAGAATTGACTAACTGGAGATGTGTCAACAGAAGAACCGAGCATTGTAATGCATCCATCACCTTAGACTCTACGACGGGGGCCGTAATGCGGCGTAGTAACCATCTGTGCCAAAGAGATCTTGACAAGTGTAAGGTTATTGTAGCATTAAACCAATGTAAAAAAGAGGTATGTGATGACCTTGGCTCAGTGCCAAAAAACCTCGAAAAGCGGCTCACTGCTCTCAGTGATGAGGGCATTAAAGACCTACCTAGCACTAAGGAAAAACAGGACGCTATGTATCAAGCGCGGAAAAAGTTTTTGAAGTGCAACAAGCTAAATTACGCGAAACTAGAAGATATTGAAGTTCCCGAAGTTTTAGCTAAAAAATTTTTACTGTGTGCAGATGGAAACGATGATAAAATTTTGATATTTTGCTCCCCAACTTCGAAAAAAATGATAAAATATTTTGGGTCAGACATTTACTTTGGTGATGGTACTTTCAAAAGCGCACCATCACCTTTCGAGCAGTTATATACGTTACACATGGATCTTAACTCCACGGATGCTGTCACCAACGTCGTTCCAGTCGTTTATGCCTTACTGCCCAACAAATCATACGACACCTATTTGAGACTGTTTGGACTTCTGAAAAGTAAGTTGGGTCTGAAACTGACAGAATTTAAAGCAGACTTCGAGGCGGCCGCTATTAAGGCAGTAAGGACTGTCTTTCCTGATGCTAATATATCCGGCTGCTACTATCACATGTCTAAAGCCGTGTGGAAGAACGCTAAACGACTAAAGTGTATTGCAACAAAGAACGCTCGGAGAATGGTGAGGCTCGCGGCAAATTTACCGTTACTACCCGCGTACTTAATTAATGGTTGCTGGAAAGATATATTGGATATTTCGCCAAATAATACTACAGCAAAATCTTTCAAAAAGTATTTTGAATCCCAATGGTTGAAAGAAGACACTGTACAGATTATGAGTGTGTCTGACAAGCGACACCGTACAAACAACCCATTGGAAGGTTGGAATCACCGGATCAACAGACGTATCAGTGAAAATCCAGCATTTTGTGAATTCATTGACGGAATTAAAAAAGAATCCAAGAAATGTGATAAAAAAATTAAAGATTTTATTTGGAAAACGTCTAAAAAAAGTTTATTTGAAAGACGGTACTTTATTTATTTATTTATTTAATCTTTATTGCACAAAAGAAACCTTATCGTACAAAAGGCGGACTTAATGCCGTATGGCATTCTCTACCAGTCAACCTTAAGGCGAAGCAGAAAGATTTGTTGGCGGTGCAACTAACAACTAACGAAACTCAAAATTAATATTATATATAATTATTTTATATATAATTATTTGTGTAATGCAACAAAACGAGTAAATGTATCGTTTATTACATTACACAGACAATCATATAAAGTCCTACCCATAATTCATATGCAATACATAAATATATGGATATATATATATATATATATATATATAGACGAAATTTACAAAACCGATACTACTACTCCACGACTCTGCCAGCATAGAAATCACGTACCGACTTTTTAAAAGAGAACTTTACTTTCAGGATAATCTCGTAGGAATTTATAAAAAATAAATAAATGCGAAGGTGATTGAATTACAAACTTAGTATAGAAATGTTTTTTGACGATAAAAAAAAACTAGATAGAGCTACATTTATATTTTTTTCTGTAAAACAATGTTATTTAATAATTTTATATTTTTTCCTTGGTAAACTTCGGAGATAAGGGGGGGGGGACGGTGTTTTTTTACATTTATGTTTCAGAATGTGCAAACCAAGCCCTTTCATGACACCCCACTTGACATATTAACTAGACTTTCAAATTTTGAATCACCAATCACTATCACACCAATCAATATCTGTAATTTTTCAGAGAAAAAAAAAGAATAATTAAAAAGTCATGTTCTATGTATGAAGGTAAGCCTTCTTTATAACTATTCCAAATTTCAAATCGATAGCATAATATGTAGTTCATGAGATATTTAGTGACGTGACGGACAGAAAGACGGACAGAGAGACAGATAGACAGACAGACAGATGGACAGACAGACAGACAAAGTGAAACCATAAGGGTCCCTTTTTTACCATTTTGGTACGGAACCCTAAAATTATTAATTTTCAAACAACAAACACGCTACCCGCCATAATCGCGAATGCCGTGTTGTCATTTGTCATACAAGTTGTAAGTAAATCAACGTCTTTCACATGTCAGAATACACCACCTATACGACTGTTCTATTATAGGTATAACATTGTCTCCCATTTCTGCAGCGCTCGTGGCCCAGCGGCGCCCGCGTACCGCGTGCGGTATGCGAGATTAAGCAACGTCGGCCTAGGTCAGTTATTGCATGGGTGACCTTTGAGTGGTTATTAACTGAGCGCTCCCGTGCTTTGGAAGGCACGTTAAGCCGTTGATACCGGCTGCTGTCTATGATAGCAGTCTTTAAGCCAAGTTGGAGGCCTTCGGGCGGCTTGAGAACTTCTAACAATCAAGTTGCCCACTCACTTGACAAGCTCAATTCCAATAAGGTCTGGTTTGCCCTCGAGTTGAAAGGTCAGTTGGCAGTCACTTTCTTAAAAACTAGTGCCTACGCCAAATCTTGGGATTAGGTAGCTGACCCCGGGCATCCTTCGGGATGCAACTGTACCGGGATAACGCTAGGATGATGATGATAATTGTCTCCGATTTCTGCCCGGTTTGCTTACACCCCGCGTGACGTCACGGTCTAGCTAGACCATCATGTTGGAAAGCGTTTTCGCTAAATTCGTGAATAATTAAATTTTGCCATCATGGTGGAAAGCGTTTTCGGTGAATTCGTGAATAATTTAATTTTACCATCATGGTGGAAAGCGTTTTCGTAGAATTCGTCAATAATTAAATTTTAAATTATACTTTTGGGCTTTAATTGGTCTCTGAAAAATCTAATAAAAGAAATATTAACAATGTAAGAACCTGTCCAAAGTATTGTCAAGCAGCGCGTTAATTGGCTGTAATCAACTTCTAGAAAACTCCTTGCTACTTACTGCCTATTATCATAAACCACCTTCCTTTTTATTATTATTATTATATATACAGTTCGTGAATAATTAAATTTTAAATTATACTTTTGGGCTTTAATTGGTCTCGGAAAAATCTAATAAAACAATTATTAACAATGTAGGTAAGACTCTGTTCAAAGTATTGTCAAGCATCGTATTGATTGGCTGTAATTACCTCTCAGAAAACCCCCTTGCTACTGTCTATTATCAAAAACCACCTTTTTATTATTATTACAATAAAGAAACTATCTATTAAAGTATTGAAAGAAAATATGAGCACTAAAATAAGATAATAAGTGCCTCACTTAAGCGAAGTAAATAAAATATGTTGTTGGTTTGGTGTTCATTGACATAAGTATCAAACGCGTTCACTCCTGTGCGCCACCGCTACTCCAACCCTACCGTGCACGCTAACCCTTTTGTACCTATATTAATGTTACAATGTTAGAAGAGGATGGCGCGCTTGGCTTTAGGCGTGAGTGTGTTTGTAGGGTCAAGTAGAAGCGTGTCTACACACACAAGCGCACTTTGCCGCGCGATCGCTGTCTAAATGCCGAATTTGAGCAAGCGCTTTTGGTGAACGCGCTCTTAAATTTCCTTCGCAAATTAATAATTGTTAAGCTTTTAAAATAGTTGTTAAGAAATGAACTATTAAACTTTGGTTTTAAACCAAGTAAAATATTCGTAAACTCTACTCAGATGCCGGCATACTCGCTAGGAGGGCAAGAGCTATAAAACCTTCACGCGACGCCAGAGTACTCGCCAGGCGGGCAAACATTACAAAGGGTTTATTGCCCGCCTAGTGGGTACGTGGCGTGCGGCATTGCGTTTCACGTCCGCCCGCCCGCTTGCCCTCCTAGCGAGTTCTGTCGGTTTCTGGGGTAGGTTTCGATTTTAGATCTGGTTGCGAAAGTGTTAAATAAATATAATTCAGGTCATTTGCGTATCGGGTCATTCGCGGATGAAGTTCAGGTCATTTGCGTATCGGGTCATTCGCGGATGAAGTTCAGGTCATTTGCGTATCGGTCCATTCGCGAAAGAAGTTCAGGTCATTTGCGTATCGGTCCATTCGCGAAAGAAGTTCAGGTCATTTGCGTATCGGTCCATTCGCGAAAGAAGTTCAGGTCATTTGCGTATCGGGTCAATTGCGTAAATGGTACTTCGCGAATGAAAGCATGGTCATCTGCGTATCAGGCAATTTGAGTTTCTGGTAGTATGCGTCGAAAGGGCCACGGGAGGAATTTGAACCCACGACCTCTGGAATCCGTCCATTGCTCTAACCAACTGAGTCAACGTGGTAATCCCTTGTGACGGTGAATCTATCAGTCATTTCACTCTGCTAATTAAGCCTTAGGGAGGCTCGTAGCGACATCTACCGCGAAGTTATTACAACTTTTTTACGGCACTTACGTCTCTATTTTTCCCTTTAATTGGACATGGTAATTTCGTTAGCGAACGCATCTGTTTGACAAATTTAATTTGATCTACATTTCATTGTAATTTTGGAATAATATATTTATTTTAATATTATCTTTCTTTTAAGGAAAGTATCTCCAGTACGGCAGGGGTGTCGATTACTGGAGGGCACCCCATCGACGCCCCCGTCCCCAAAATTGAGAGAGTGGGAGATAAGGTACTGATATTATTTTTTGTTGCCATGCTACTATGTTTTTTTTAATCTAATTAGTTGGGTTCTCTTCAATTATTATTTTCTTACAGAAACCAGCAAAATGACGGAACATCGGACCCGACAAGGTAATACAGTATTTGCATAAAAAAAACATAATTATGTTTAGTTTAAAAAAGGCAATTGTTATACTCACCTTATATATTTTTTCTTACAGATTTATGCAAATTTTCGACCATGAGGTTTTAGGAGGAGAACGAGGTTTACCATCCACGCCTAACCAGTGGTGTGATCGTGAATCTAATTGCGATACCCCAACAAGGTATGCAATATTTTATATAAAATCTTGAAAGTATTGTAAGTAGCCACCAAAGTTTTAATGAAACGTGTGTTTTTTGTAGCACAGTAAGTTTGGACAGCTGCGTGGAGGTCCCAGGGTATTCACCATTGCGGGTGGATTGGACGACAGGAGATTTAAGTAAGTTGTTATATTTTGTAATATACTTTATTATCTTTTATGTATGTCTTTATGGTATTTTAATTACTATCGTGCTATTATTGTAGAAAACCAGATGTCTCCGTCGACAAGAAAGGTGTTGAAGGGATTGATTGCAAAGAAACCGAAAGAAAAAGGCAATGGAACCAAAAGTATGGTTGATTTTGTTTTTATTTTTAGCAAAACCTACTTGTGTATTTTAACCAATCGTTTAGTTAAGTTTATTCTATAACTTTAGTAGGAATCTGGACCTTCTTGATATGATTGATATGAAATCAACATTTCAGAATCCGAAATGCCGTCTGTGACATCATCGACTTCGCCGTTGTCACTGCCACTGCCGCTGCCGAAAAAAAGTACTACTAATTTTGAAATAATCTTTCAAATATTTTAAGGATTTGATATACATTTTTGACATCACATTAACATTTCAGAATCAACCCTTTCACATACATCATCTACATGCATTCCGCAAACATCAACTGCATGCAATAGCACGTCAACATCTGGACATGGACAGTCTCCACTACCGCCCAAAAAGTGCAAACAAGTCATTCGTGGTTCAGGTAAACATATAATTATATATATATATATATATATATATATATATATATATATATATATATATATATATATATATATATATATATTTAAATATATTTAAATCAAATCAAGCAAACCGTATAAATTTATACATATTTTGTAGATATCTTCACCAAAGAGGCGGAAGACATGTTTGACAATTGGCTATCAAATATCGATAACATCGATAGTGATACTGAGGATGAAGATGACACCCCACCACCTGACCCCGAACCCAACTACGTAAATTCAGAAGCTGCAGTCTTTGTACCGGAAGAATTAGATCCAGTAGCACAGCAGTGGTTATCTCGGGAAGATGCAGAAGCAGACAAAACGATTCAGAGCTTACTGCCTGTTGACCACTTGACTTTTGAATGGAACAGTGACCCGTCGACTTTTAAAGGCAAACGAGAGGAGTTCCTTGGCACTCCAGGACCGACGTTTACTATGACAGAGAACTTGACTACTTGACCTGATAGTGACGGAGACGAACAAGTATGCAAAAATTACTTTAGAAAAACAATCCCATGCGTTAAAGTCACGCATCAGTTTTTGGAAAGATACGGATCGTGGTGAGATAGTTATTTTCCTTGCAATACTCCTTCTCCAAGGTATGGCTCCATTTACAGTGGAAAAGGATTATTGGAGGGAAAATGGCTATCTCACTTTGAAGTACTTCAAAAATTTGATGACGTTCAACAGGTTTGTTTTGCTAAAGAAATTTTTGCATTTTACTGACAATGGAAGTGCAACGACGGAACTAACGACAGACGAACGTAAGCTCCGAAAGATATGGCCGGTGCTGAATCACCTGAATAGGAAATTCAGTTCACTATATCTTCCGGGGCAAAATATAGCCATAGACGAGTCACTCCTCCAATGGCACGGACGGATCTCGTTCGCTCAGAAAATATCAACAAAAGCAGCGAAAGTTGGTATAAAGAGTTATGAGCTTTGTGAATCGAGTTCTGGCTATTTGTGGAGTTTCTTTATATATACAGGCAAAGGACACACATACACAGAAGACCAAGCGACTGATAACAATGACGGGGAACAAAATGACGAAAACAGACATTCAAATTTGCCGCCTCGCAAAGGACACACACACACAGAAGACCAAGCGACTGATAACAATGACGGGAAACAAAATGACGAACACAGACATTCAAATTTGCCGCCTCCTGCTTCTGCATCTTCATCACCACCCGCCCCGACGAATGCCACAGCACAGATAGTACAACATCTGGCGAAACCACTGCTGAATAAGGGATATACCCTTATAATGGACAATTTTTATAACGCCCCACTGTTAGCTAGATATTTAAAAGGTCAACAAACAGATTGTTTCGGAACACTCCGAATCAACAGGGAGTTTGTCCCAGAATCGTTCAAACAAACACAGAAAGCCGAAATGCGTATTGGAGAGGTCGCACAGTCCTTCTGTCGCGATCTTTTCGTCATGATGTGGCGCGACACAAATATTGTCTCAATGATATCAACCTTTCACGAAGGGGTTGTAGGAGGAATAGAGAAATATGGACGTTATAAGTATAAACCAAAGATCGTTCTAGATTACAATATGGCTATGGGTGGTGTCGATAAAAAAGACCAACAGTTATCGGCGCACAAAGTGGAAAGGGGAAAAAATTTGGCGTGGTATAAAAAAGTTTTTAGGAGACTGTTAAACGTTACTGTCCTCAACAGTTACGTCATTTACAAGGTCAAACACGCTCAAACGACCCAACGTGCCTTTAGGCAAGCACTGGTAAATAGCATGTTGCAGAAATATTTGCCTACAAATATAGATCGACCAATCCAAGTGCATACCACTTCTTTGATGCCCCTTGCAGGTGGATTGATGCGTCCGATACTTATCGGTAATCATTTCATCGGCACGGGCAAATCCAAGTATAAGGTATGCGTTTGGTGCCGTCAAGGTCGCACAAAATATATCTGCACGCATTGTGACGTATCGCTCTGCTTGGAAATATGTTTTGAAGAATTCCATACGGTACGATAATTAATAAATGGTTACCTCAGCAGTTTTGTTTCATTTTATTTTGCTTAAAAATACAAATATTACGTATACATATTTCTTATAATTTTCAAATATCATCGATTTTTTTTTAGAAAAGCACTATACGCGCTTTGGCTGAGCCAAAAGGCGAGACCATCTTAATATGAGGCTTACTTGCTGGTATCTCAAGTAATGTACTATTACAGATCCGATTATATATGTATACAGAGTTACAGACTTAGTTTTTGTGGCTTGACATTATAATAGAAAAAAATGTAGCATACCTACAAATATCCCATTTCCAATCGTTGTAATATTTTCTATTATACTCCCTAGCAACGCAAAAAAACTTCTGACTAAGACATGTCATATTCCGTTGTAACTATACAGTTTCATATTATTCCCGCATTTCGTTTTTAAATAAGAACTAAATTACTACTTACTAGCAAAATTTACTACCGTGCACCGCCGCTCCTCCAGATATTATATTTTTAAACTAGTGTTTTCCCGCGACTTCGTCCGCGTGGAACTCGTTTATCATGATAGAATTTAATTGCTATTCTTTTTTATCAGGCGCGTATCTAGTTATCGCTCTTCCATACCAACTTCCACTCGCTTAAGGGATGATTTCCGGGATAAAAAGTATCCTATTTCCTTCCCCGGGTCCCAAACTATCTCCATACCAAATTTCATCGAAATCTGTTCAGTGGTTTAAGCGTGAAGAGGTAACAGACAGACAGACAGACAGACAGACACACTTTCGCATTTATAATATTAGTATGGATACCTAATCCAATATTTATTAAACAATATATAGCATACACAAGCATAAAATAACATTCTGTGATTTTCTTTTTCTGTATCACGACAGCCACTGTTATGTATTTAAAACATATTTTATTGTTATTTATTAATTCGGGAAAATCAATCGGTCAATCAGTCGGTATGAGTGAACCGCTAGGTAGGCATAAGTACTTAATTTCTTTTTAGCATTGTATAAGTAATAAATATGTATCCATTACTATTCATAATTGAATTAATAGCAAAAGTAAATACGTAATTTCAATAATGAAGATGAATATTATTTCGTTGCGCTCTAGTGTATCCCGTCCTTACATCGCCGCCATATTTGATTCTAGTAATACACGAGCGCGCACGAGTCGTCAGTTTGATAGTGACACCCGATACGTGGGTTTGTTAATTTTTGTAATCAATTCAAATAAGTATAAATCGAGTTGCAATCGGTCTGATTGGTATTAAATTGTGAAGTGTAACATGTGGTGTTTGTGTTAAGTGTTTTTGTGGTTTGAAGTGGTTAGAATTGCCGGTAATTTGACCTCAAAAACGGTACTCATTACGTTTGGTATTGTTCAGAGAACAGAATAACCCGCCTCTAAAGGCGTCATGAGATACACGTGTGTTACGAAACATCGCCCTAGATTAAGTTATCCTAAGATTCCGCACATTATTAAGTCCAAAAGATCAATAAATATTACCTGCACTGCACCTTTTTTATTACCTTCCTTGCACATTACACCTATAGTATACTAAGATAAAATGTAATAGTGTGCCATAAGCAAAACTTGTATATAATAGAATAAGAAATTGTAATAAAGCCCAGTTACCAATTGTCCGTTGGTCTTTATTTACCTATAGCCCTACGCTCTCTCCGGGAGTGTAGGGTCCACCACCCATTTCAGGAATCCTCTCACAGTGGCGAAGACACCTTCAAGCCTTAATCGGTCAAGTGAGCCTGCTTGATCGGCTGTGAGAAAACCACAACCTCCGCTAACCCTATTTCCTTCCCGTAGGAATCCATCTGTTGTCTTAGGTCGAGGTCGGCAACAGATATCCCTGTAAGAGTAGCTGTGTGTGTAAAGGTAGTAAGTGTGGATAGGTTAGGGACTTAGGGAATTAGGGACGTAGGATGGTAGGCTCCCTTGCCTTAAGCCCACCCCTGTTCTAGTAACTTTACGCAGTCTGTGCAGTCGCACACTGGATTAAATCCCGTCCTAGGGAACTTACCTTCATTCCCGTCCTAGGGAACATACCTTATTTACCTGCCCGTCCAGGGTAAACTATAACCAAACCCGTCCTAGGGTTCCTATATCCAGTTTGCGACTGTACATTTGTTGTTGTCTTAGGTCGAGGTCGGCAACAGATATCCCTGTAAGAGTAGCTGTGTGTGTAAAGGTAGTAAGTGTGGATAGGTTAGGGACTCAGGGAATTAGGGACGTAGGATGGTAGGCTCCCTTGCCTTAAGCCCACCCCTGTTCTAGTAACTTTACGCAGTCTGTGCAGTCGCACACTGGATTAAATCCCGTCCTAGGGAACTTACCTTCATTCCCGTCCTAGGGAACATACCTTATTTACCTGCCCGTCCAGGGTAAACTATAACCAAACCCGTCCTAGGGTTCCTATATCCAGTTTGCGACTGTACATTTGGTCCTTCGAACCGGATTAGTACCGGGTCCGGATTAGTACCGGATTTAAAAAAAAAAAAAAAAAAAGTCCTCCCAAACTAGTTAGGAACGTGGGTTTCCATTTCCCACGCCTCTTTAACGTACCCTCCCAGATAGGAATAAACGATTAGGAACCGACCGACAAACTGACAACATGGACACTGTCAAGCTCAACAACCTTATCGAAAGCCAGGAGAAACTAGGAAACCAAATTAAAACCATATTGACCAACATAAAAAAAGATGCCGCGAGTAGGAAGACGTTGAAATACATCGCGGACAGGAAGACTACCTTAAGAGACTTGATAAGGGCAGTAGAAGAAAACCACGAGCAATTGAAAAACGAAGAAAAGTTGCTTAACCATGATTACCTTACCACCGACCACTTTGGTGGTATCATGGACCTTTTCAAGGAAGCAATAACCCACCTAAGCTATTACGAGAAAAAGTTGCAAGAGGACGGACAAACCCTAGTCAAGCCGTCTACCTCTGCCTCTGCCATGAAGGAGTTAGAAACAGAAGAAGCAAACCCTAAACTTGGAATCCATAAGTTCCGAGTGTCTCAGTTAGAAAGAAAGTTAGCTGTAGCCAGGCAGTTATTAACCAGAGAAGAATCCAGTTTTATGTTGCAAGCCACATTAGAAAGCATCCAAAAGCAATGGGACACCATAGAAGGTTCACATGCTGAGTTGCTTATAGAAGGTACAACCCTAGCTGACTCATATTTTACTGCCAAGAAATTTGAAGGAGTCCAGGAAGAGTATGAGAACGTAACATACCAGATACTTAGCAAAATAAATGAGACCTCCATAAAACCAAGTTCCACCAGTACCAAGACTGGGAAAAATCTGCCAAAAATGACGATCCCAATATTTACCGGAGACTATGAGTCATGGTATTCATTCCATGATTTATTTAAGAATATGGTTCATAACGAGGCCACATTAACTAGCGCAGAAAAAATGCAATATTTGAAAACGCACGTACGCGGTGAGCCAGCACGTATGATTCAGCATTTGTGTATTAGCGAGTTGAATTATAATGCAGCGTGGGAATTGCTGACAAAAAGATATGAGAACGAGCGACTAATCATTTCCAAGTTTATAGACAAGATATTAGATTTGCCAAAAATAGACCGGGTTGACACAATGAAGTTGAAAAACATGTACGACTTGATAAGTGAAAGTATAGCGGGCTTAAGGAACCAAGGAGTGGATACCGCGACTTGGGATCCAATGCTGACTCGCATCATTTCAAGAAAGTGGGATTCAGAAACGAATAATATGTATGAGTTATCTCTGAGTGAACCGAATAAACAACAAAGTTTTACCAGCATGATGGAGTTCATGTCAAAAAGATTTAAATGCCTAGAATCCACTAACAGTACCAATAAAAATTATCCGCACCAGAATCGTGTCAGTACGTACAAGCCTGAATATAGTCCAGGGAAAGTGTCGATCCCGGGTTGCTGGTATTGCAACAAACACGATCACGGTATTTACCAATGTATGCAATTTAAAGCATTGAATGTACAAGATCGCACAAATGCAGCAAAAAACAAAAAGATATGTCTAAATTGCATTAGCCATTACGCAACGGACAAATGTTACAGCAACTCAGTATGCAGCGTATGCGGGAAATATCACCACTCAATGCTTCATATGGATATCAATTACAATAACAAATATAATAGACCAGCAATGACTAATACGAATAATTATAAACTTGGTAATAGAGGGATGCCCCAGAAGGAAAAGTTGCCTAATAAAATAAACTCTCATGTATCGTCAATGGAGCCAAGTCCAGGGGGCAAGAAAACTACAATTTTAGCGACGGCCCTAGTGGAAACCTCTACATACCATGGAGGGACACAGTTGTTAAGAGTTTTGTGTGATCAAGGCTCAGAGGCATCGTTTTGTACGGAGGAAACTGCGCAAATATTATCTTATCCAAGAGAAAAGGTTCAAACCGAGATAAAAGGTATTGGCGATGAAAAGCCCAAGACATCGAGATGTACTATTACCATAACATTAAAACCACGCTTTCCGAGTGAATTTAGGCTGCCAGTGACACTTTTTGTGTTACCAAAACTGACTTCTGCACTTCCAAAACACGAAATACCACAAATAAGTTCCGATAAGATAGGAAACCGGCTTATAGCTGATCCAACGTATTATAAGAGAGGTCCAATTGATATCATACTAGGGGCTCAGGAGTATAGTAAGCTACTGCTAGGGGGTTTAGAAAAAATACAAGACAACATGATAGCGCAGGATACGGAATTCGGGTGGATTTTTTCCGGATGGCAATTAAGCAACGAAACTAAACACATGGAAATAACGAGTATGACTGTGTGTACCGAAGAAATCAAGCAGTTGACAAAATTTTGGGAGCTCGAAGAGATTCAAGAGAAGGTGGAGTTAAAAGAAGAAGATAGAATATGTGAAGAAATTTACCAAAAAACCACGCAAAGAAATAAAGACGGTACCTACACTGTTCGCATTCCCATTAAGAACCGAGAAATAACATACGCAGACTCACGTAAAAGGGCTGCGGCTAGATTGTTTCAGTTAGAAAGGACGTTTGAAAACAATGAACCACTACGAAAACAATACCTAGAATTTATGTCTGAATATAAAGACATGGGTCACATGAGGAAAGTGAAGAAAACAGACCACGGGAAAGGGGTCTTCTATATACCCCACCAACCAGTGGTCCGGGATGATGTTTTAACGACGAAGTTAAGGGTAGTTTTTGATGCCAGTGCCAAAAGAAAAAGGGAAATGAGCCTTAATGAAAACATGTATAAGGGTCCGAGGTTACAAGAAGATTTGACAAATATTTTATTACGCTGGCGAAAGCATAAGATAGCCTGGATGGCGGATATAGAGAAAATGTACCGATTCATAAGAGTAAATGAAAAGGATTTAACGTATCAAAGAATCCTTTGGAGAGAATCACCCACGGACCCGATCGAGGAATACGAGCTTACTACTGTAACATATGGAACTTCTTCAGCGCCATATTTAGCTGTTAGAACGCTACAGCAGTTAGCATTGGACGAACAGGCAAACTATCCGCTAGCCAGCAAAACCGCCCTTCAAGATTTTTTTGTGGATGACCTCTTATCTGGTGAGAAAAGTGAGGAAGAGGCTAAAGTTCTGCAAAACCAGTTAATAAACATGTTTAAATCAGGAGGATTTAACCTACGGAAATGGTCCTCGAATAGTGAAGAAATTTTAGGTAATATTCCAGAAAACTTGAGGGAAGACATGGTCAAGTTACCCCAACATGAAACAAGGAAATCACTCGGAGTTATGTGGTCGCCTCTACACGACACATTCCAGTTTAAAATCAAGATTACAACCAATGAAAACCCAACTAAAAGATTTATATTATCCGAGATTTCAAAAATATTTGACCCCATGGGGTGGCTAGCACCGATTATTGTGACAATGAAGACATTAATCCAGGAGCTCTGGACAAATGGGTCAGAATGGGACCAACCGGTAGACGAAGGTTCCAAAAAGAAATGGGTCGAATTCCAACAACAAATAAAAGCTGTCGAAACGATAAAAATACCAAGATGGACAAAATATACAAGTACAAAAATAGAACTGCACGGGTATGCTGACGCATGTGAATCGGCGTACGGCGGAGTAGTATACAGTAGAATCGAGGTCAATGGACAATATTATGTGACATTGTTACAAGCAAAGAGTAAAGTAGCGCCAAAAAACCAAAAAACAACAATACCCAGGCTAGAACTAGCCTCCGCGCACTTATTAGCGAAATTGATGGATAAAATTAAAAATGCATTAGATTGCAAAGATATAACCTGTTACTGTTGGACCGACTCAATGATAACATTAGGATGGATAAAAGGAGAAGCCGGGAGATGGCAGACGTTTGTCGCAAATAGGGTGACAGAAATCCAGAAACTTATACCAAAAGAACAATGGTATCACGTAAAAACAACAGATATCCCTGTAAGAGTAGCTGTGTGTGTAAAGGTAGTAAGTGTGGATAGGTTAGGGACTTAGGGAATTAGGGACGTAGGATGGTAGGCTCCCTTGCCTTAAGCCCACCCCTGTTCTAGTAACTTTACGCAGTCTGTGCAGTCGCACACTGGATTAAATCCCGTCCTAGGGAACTTACCTTCATTCCCGTCCTAGGGAACATACCTTATTTACCTGCCCGTCCAGGGTAAACTATAACCAAACCCGTCCTAGGGTTCCTATATCCAGTTTGCGACTGTACAGGTATGAAAGGTTATTTTTTGTTATTGATAATTTTTGACAGAAATTGCTGTGTTTGACAAAACTGGCACATGTTTTTTAAAGATTAATAGTGACGTTATCGATATATGACAATATTTTTGTCCTAATTTACCTAAATAATTCTTTAAAAAATCATAAACAAACCGCACTGTTTTGCGGCGAATTGGGAAACTGTCAAAGTAAACATTGCAAATCAGAAAGGTTTTAAGACAAATATTTCCCCACGACCATACACTTTATTTGGTATCAATCGAAGCGTAAACTATTAAAGTATTAAATAAACATAAAAAAAACATGTTATCGATTTATATTTTTAAAAACAAATGGATTTCTAGCAGAAGCCCCTATTAGAAACTGTATGTTAACTTTGTGAGTTTTCCTAAATTAATTTTACTATCGTGACCTATCTAATTATTTATATAAACAAATTGCCTGTTTCTTTAGCTTTACAACGCAAAAAGAATCATAACCAACAGTTAAGTGAAAGCCAAGCAATCGATTTATTAACAAAACATGACACTGCGCATCTGGCGCGCGGTCATTTCTGAGCACTTTAGGGCACCTTTTTTCGAATCGCGGACACTCGAGTGGAAAAACAACAGTTTTGCGAACAGTTATAGTCCCATATGTTATTATGATTCAGATTAATTTGTCTTATTTACTATGTATTATGATAATTTGATGGTTTTCTATCCATATCACTACATTGTGTTATAACTGTCACATGACTCATCTACCCTGTTATAAAAAAATATGGCAGCTGTCACTACTATAATTTGATAATAGATGGCGGGGACGTCCATCGCGCGATCGCGACAGCACAGAAGCTATATGTCTCCCTAGTCAGTCCAACCCAAGTCGGACCTAGCTGAGTTTCTTGCTGGACTCCTCTCAGCTAGACTAGGTTAGTGTGCCAGCGACAAAACTCCCAGTAGCTCGATTCCACTCACACCTCACATTCGGTTGAAATCGCTCAACCAATCTCACTGGAACGCAAACTCTTAAAGTATTCCAGTGCTCAAAACCACCCGCGTGGTCGTGTCGGAAATTTTCCCTTGGATTTTCACCAGGCTACTCTTCAACCGCGCACTCCCATCGATTTCTTGATCCCGGCCCATAAAGCTACAGTGAGTTCAAAAAATTTTTATAAATAAAGCAAAGCTTAAAATACCATACCCAGACTAACAAAAAAAATGCAATTTAATGACCCTTACTGAGAAAACAAAATATATTATTTTTCGAATTTGACCAGAAGGCGAATCACGTAACTTTATGTACTAACGGTAGATAGATTTTTCTGTCAATTTTGAAGTATGAATGTATGAGCTGACAGTTAAAATTTGACATTAAAATCTATCTAACGGTAGTAAAAAAGTTACGTGATTACCCCGCAGGTATAAACTGGAGAAAATACCTACAGTTCACATGCACGAATTATCTAGGAATCGCTTCTGAATAGCATTTAAAGTGGGATCTCCAGTATAAAATAAAAAACAATGATGTAATGTGAACGTGAACACCTGAAAGGTTGTTGTTCTAATAATAACGCCTCTCTTCCTAATCCACATTTTACATGCGACATCATATTAAACGTTGCAACAATCGTCCCACAAGGTAGCACTTAGACTGACAGCTGTAAGTAAATTTTCCGTCTAAATAAAAACACACCCAAAATATTTTTTTAATACAATTGCTCAAAAAGTGGCATTTTATGTAGCTGTATGTCGTGCGCAAAGTTGGATTTCTCGCACTAGTGCTTTTAACTTTTCCCTTTTTTTAATTTACTGTTGGTCCAAGCCATACATCCATTGGAAGAAATTTATGTTTAATCAATTTACTTATTTAATAAGGAATTTGGCATTAAAACACTTCTATTATATTTCAAACATTAAAATTGCATATTAGACAAATTAAAGGGTTTTCAAATATATAAAAATCTAAAATAATTTTAAAAAGTTGCCTGATTGAGAAGATCTATGATCGGAAACGAGTATTATGCGTACAACGAAGTACTTGGAACATGATCATGATCATGATGACATCGGAGAAGTGATAAAATTATTGTTTTGCGTAGTGTGGGTGTTATTTGTATTTTAGGATTAACGACACATACAGGCGTTGACGGAGAGCTGCGTTGAGTTTTAAAACTCACTCACTATTTTAAAAACATTGCACGAGGAAAAATAACCTGCCACGCAGTGCGTACTTGGTTTCGTCGAGAACGAAGTTAATATTTCTGCACACGATACAAACTACCATTTCCAAGCAATTACTACAAGTCCTTTCTCAATTAGCTGATGTTGGCGAATAATTCGAGGAGGAGATAAATAAATTAAAAGCGCTAATTACTGTACACAATATCTACAAGAACTTATCCTATTACGAACAAAGCCGCCGCAAACCAAGATTGAGAGCAAACACCTCTCCAAGGCGCGAAATTCGATTGTGGCCTTTAACGAACCTCTCATTCAATGATAAATTGACGGTTTAATTAATAAAAGACTAAGTAAATTTGTTTAGCCCAATGGTCGGCCGGTAGAGAATGCTATTTGGCATTAAGCCCGCCATTTGTAAATTTCCTTGATTTATACAAAAAAGTTTTGGACAGCGCGACTTTTCTTTTACTATGCTAAAAATTTCGAAATATGCTTAAATTATTATCAACCCTTGTGCGCGTTTATACTATTCCTTCTAATAAAAAGTTCTGGTTGATATTCCCGGGCACGCGCTTGCTAAGTGTTTTTGAACCTACTTTAAAAATGGGATTGTACTCAGAATCGTAGAGTAGCAGTTTCGCAGAATTGAAGTGGTGAAGTTAGAGCAAACTATCAACTTTTGGTTTTTATTCTGCATTGTTTTAGGCTCGTTCTATTTATTCGAATTGTTTTAAACGCACTACAGGATAATCTACAAGATATACCTAGTAACGTGGTTTCTCTCAAAATACATATATTTTTTTAAACCATTTTAAGGAACTTGATCCCCTTAGTCCCATCGCGTAGCCAGATTTGGTAGCTGGCTTCCAAATGGGAGAAATAATCCCGATTCGAAGCTGGCTACGAAACGGCCTAGTCCTATTCCATCCCTTCCCTGATTTTCAGGTGCAAACCTAATTGAAGACAATATTGTGACTTTTTCCTTTTCCTGTGAAGGGCGCTTTATTTGTTGGCATGACGTACTAATTTTCTCATGTGACATGAGAGATATAAACCATGCCATAGATATATTTTTTTCACGAAGGTAAACAAAATAAAACTATTTATTGAAATAGTTACAATGAAATTATTATAGACTAAAGGTTATAACAATTCCCGCAGGACGTTTATTGGAGCGGCAGGACAAACCTCTTGTAGCGGCGCCGGCCACAATCCAGATTGCGTTCGTAATTCAATATACACGATAGAATTTTCAATGTTCACATCTCACAGACATATAACACTAGAGCTCTTTTTGATGCACAGTTTTTGCGATTAGATTATTTATAAAGTTATTCAGAGTTTTTAAGCACACGCGCGGTTGGTTGTATTTTATCACTGATTTTGTTTGAGGTGGGTGGGGGAAGATGGGATAGTTGTAATGCGTATTGTGTAATGGATGCGTTCTAGATGAGTGTTTATGTTAAAGAAAAAATATTAATAAAAATAAAGAGTATGAACTAAAATATTTGTCATTCTTAAAATAATATTGGCTCTGCCATTTATAATTGGTAGTAAAAAGCCTAATTTCATTAATCTAATGATATCTTCGCAATGAGTTCTGTTATATATATTTTTTTTTTGGGTCGGCCGCAGATTGTAGGAACAGGCACGTGTTCCCGGCGAAACGTAGAGGTTCCATTTTATTAATAATTTCGCTTTTAAATCGTCGGGGATTGCTGTCAATGGCAATAAATTACAGGCGCCAAAGACACAGGCATTTTTGTCTTCCGGCGTCCTAGTTAATCGAAGATTGTATTGGAAATTTGTCATCCTCGGAATACTTCTAAGAGTACAACACAGACTAATAAGATATACTACGTGAGTACAATGACATTATAATAACAGTTAATGATTGATTCCTTTTTAAAAATGAAAATTTGAAGATTTTTGGCCAGTCAATATTTGTAAAAAAAGGACTTACAATTTGGCCTATTAACTCCGCTTAAATAATTTTTTCTCAAAAATGGCCCGCAAAATGAACATTACTCGCTACATATTGGACGGTAAAGTGTATAGTTTAAGGTCAGATCAAAATTAAAAAATAAAAAACACTGTAGGCCGCCTGGAATGTTACATATAAATTCCTTTATTTGTCGAGGTTCAAACTTTTTAAAAAGTGGATACTGGCATATTAAAGACGGCACAGGTCGTATTCAGCCAATTGAACTCGTATTTTTCTGCTTGTAAACGCGACGTTTTTGTATGTGTCTCAAATAGTTTGCGTTTTTCGATGGAAAAATACACATGCGATTCTGTTAAAAAAAAACTAAACGGCGAGAAAGCATGAAGTGTTTGACGTTTTAAGGTTATGTTACTCAAATCTTTATCTCATGAAGTGAAATGTAAATTTCTTTTGAGTAATGAATGTCTTTAACCCGAAATCTTAATTCAAATTACATCTCATTTCCCCCATTTTTAAGAAAAGCACTATATTAGCCTCGGCCGGAATGGCAATTGCAGGCTTCGTATTATAATTAAACGGACTCGCAAGCTCGTCCGTTTAAACAAATACTCAGACTGCGATTGACTCCTTCCCGGCCACGGCAATAATGTACTATTAATAGGCAGGCTTGTTTTAGGTACCTAAGCGGTACAGTCACAAAATAGTAATAATAAATACGTTTAAACAAATGGTCAAATAAATTGCTGGAGAATCGAAATGAGTTGATTCACCCTAGAGCACATCTTTGAAGATAGGTTAGGTACTCAACTGATTTAAAACTAAAAAAAAAACAAAACCAGGTGATAAGCCTAGTATGTAGTTCCATATGGAACTATTGGGATCATTTATTTGACATTTACAAATGTACCGATTGTTCTATATGGAACTAGAAAATATGGAACTTCTGGGATAGACCCGTATCTGTTGAATAGTTGAATGGCAATAGGTAGTTGTTCGGATACTTAACTTCACTCCACTACAAGGCATATTTTTTTTATCTGTAAGACTTATCATAATACGACTGTTACGCTATGCCGCCATGTGCATATTAGATAGCTGATTGACACATTTTTGATGCCCCGCCTTCTTCGACAGTTTTGGTGGTATCATTTTGCGACGCTAGTTGTGCTTCTATGTTTATTCGTTCGCTGGCATTTTTAGTTTATTACATATTAATGTTTGTGTGAAAATTTAAGGAACAGCCCCAGTAGATTTGTTCCTTCAAATTTGGGATCAGCCTGTCATGGATGTAATCGTGGAGCAAACAAATCTTTATGCCTGGCAGACGATAGCCGCTGCGTCTGAGATGGGTAACGCTCCTGGATCCCGGCTTATAGATTGGGTAGAAACGACAGCTGCAGAAATATACCGCCCAATGGCTATTTTTATATTAATGGGAATATGTTACAGGAGCCGCATCGATGAATACTGGTCAACGGGCATCCTCGGGATGCCTCGTTTCCGCAAAGTAATGCCCATCGACCGATTTTGGCTGTTGATGCGGTTCCTGCATTTCATCGATAATGACACAATTCACCCAATGACACACGGACATGATAGAAAAATTTCAAAAATAGCTCCCATACTTAACTATCTGAATATATACTCCTCTCTAGTAGAGGGCTACGAGTTTGCGGCGCTTGCAGTGGAAACCATGGGACCCTGGTCAGCCGACATGAAAATCTTCATGAAGGCCTTGTCGTCACGGCTGGTCCACGCCTCAGGGGACCCCAGAGCTGGCGCGTACCTCTCCCAACGGATTGCTCTTGCGGTTCAGAGGGGTAACGCCGCCAGCGTTTCGGGGTCCATGCCGCAGGCAGAACTTTTAGATGGAGTGTTTTTTTTGTAATTGGTTTTATTTGTTTCTTTGTTGTAGTTGTAAGTATGTATCTTTGGTTTATTTAATAATATATGCGTTTATTGACTTAGGATAATTTATATTGTATTGTTATATTATGTCCAATAAAGTGATCTGAATATTAAATTTCCGCAAATATACACGCCTCGCAAAGAACTGTCAATAGACGAATCCTTGCTGCTTTGGAAAGGACACCTGAGTTGGGTACAGTGCATCCGCACCAAGGCAGCAAGGTTCGGTATTAAAACTTAAGACCTCTGCGAGGCGTTCAGCGGCTATTGTTTAAAAATAGTGTTGTTTTCCGGAAAAGGAACCATATCGCCGTTGCCGGTGATGGGGTTTACCGCAGCATCGGCAAAAATAGTATTAATGTTAATTAGGGAGTATTTAGGGAAAGGGTACTCCCTTTTTATGGACAATTATTACAACTCGGTATCCCTGACCGGGTTTTTAAAAAGAAATCGCACCAATGTTGTGGGAACACTAAACCGCCGACGCGTTGATACACCCCTAGAGATAAAAAATTTGAATGAGAAGCGGGTCCCGAGAGGGCACGTGGTAAGTCGACACTGTGGTGATGTGTCTGTTGCTGCATGGAAAGACGTACGTCTCGTCACTACAGTATCGACTTACCACAATAATGACATGCGTCCAGGGCGTCGAGCTGGTGCACCATGTTTGAAGCCGGTTGTAGTTCACGACTACAACAGTTTTATGGGTGGGGTTGATTTAAAAGATCAGAAGTTGTCTATGTACCTAGTAGAAAGAAAAATACAGACCCATCACATTACTCAATATTATGGGTAAAGTCTGCGAGAGAATAATACACAGCCGCATTTTAAAAACCTGTCAACACTTAATACCTGACTACCAACACGGTTTCATGCGAAACCGCGGCACTGGAACACAGATTTTACGCACATCGAAATATATTTCAGATGCTATCGAAGAAGGACATAGTGTTGCCATGATATCAACAGATTTAAGCAAGGCATTCGATTCAATTAACCACAAAGGGCTTACATCTAAACTAATTCAAAAGAACATCAACAATAATAATACCATAAAAATAATTGAGAACTACTTGCTAAATCGAAAAGTGCGAGGAAAATTTCGAATAACAATCGGAGACCAAATAGAAGTGCCACATGGAGTACCTCAAGGGTCCATCCTAGGACCGCTTTTATTTAACCTATATTTACATGATATTCCGAAAGCTCACATAGCCGGACAAATGCTATCACAGTATGCAGATGACTTGTGTATCTTGAATTCGGCAGTACGACCAGATCAAGCTTCACGGCGTGCTACATGGGCCGCAGAACGAATAGTCCATTATTATGAACGCTGGGGACTGCAATGTGACGTGGACAAAACAGAGTGTATAATGTTCACCAAAAAAAGAGCTCGAAGTGCACGCTACCCAAATGGTTACAAACCGACAGTGAAATTAAAAGGAGTCCACCTTGAATATAAAAATTCTGTTAGATACCTAGGAGTTCAATTAGACAAGAGATTAAGTATGAATGACCACGTCAAAAGCATTGTAAGAAAAGCCAAGTGTGTCAGAGCAATGCTAGCCCCGATAATCGGCTATTACTCTAAAGCAAACGTAGAAACTAAACTTATCGTTGTACAAGCCTGTCTAGTCCCGATACTGGATTATGGAATAGTACAACTACTCCCTCGTGTGAGCAAGACAAACCTTCTGACGCTTGAAAGACAATACCGCATGGCCCTTAAGTCGGCGGGAGGCTTTCCTCGTTCCATACCAACAGAAATGTTGTGGGACTTATTAGATGAAGATCCATGGCACCTCAGGATACACGACCTACATCGTGATATGCTAGATAAGCTGAATGACATGTGCATACCGGGTTTGGAAAATTCTGGACCAAAATATGTTAAATACGGCCAATACAACCCAATGCTTTATAGTAACAGGATCGGAGATATAAACTATGTTGTCAAAAAGGACCGGCATAAAAATGTAAGTGAGCGGCGTGTACCTTCAAGGAAACATATTTTAAAGTAAAAAGTGAAGTGAAAACATGATTGTGTAACACTCATCTGTGAGCTGTAAATTAGCTACACGACATAAAATAAATGTATAGATCTTTAAGACATATTACATTAAGTACACACCCGTTTAGCGGACAGGATTGTAACACAGAAAAGACAAATAATAAATAACTTTCTATTCTATTCTATTCTAGAAAGAAAAAGGGGCCTGAAATGGTACATAAGTGTTCAGAAGGCTATTGAATATTTCCATACTACTAAATACATATGCGATTTATTGTGCTAATATTCGCCCAAACCAGAAAAAACTAACACACCGCTTGTTCCGCTATAAACTGGCCGAAGAGCTGTTCAACCGATTTGGCGGTAACGTTGTAATTAGGGAACCTAATAACGCTATAAATCGGTTGAATGCCTCCTTAGGCCACTACCCGCAACAAGCAGTGATCGAGGGAGAGCGTGCCAACGCGAAAAAAAATAAATTAAAAAGAATGCGGTGTGTACGATGCACTGCGAGAAAAATTCAAAAAACTACCACTATATTTTGTACAACGTGTGAGGTATATCTTTGTGTGGGCAGAATACCACACACTTCAAAATATTTAATTACTTATATGAGATTGATTTTCTAATCACAAATAATTACATATTTTCAAGTTTCTGCCAAGTTCGTTAACGGGTTCCCTAATATTAGAAGAGAGATCTAACTGGAAACAACGTGCGCGGAAATTCCCACTTCCTGGCCAGGGGGAGACATAAAATTATATACTTACCACGGGTGGTAAAAAAGAAAGCCTCTGTGGCGGGCACAGGTTGCGCGCGCACTCGCGCATGTCTGAACCGTTGGTCATGATTTTTGCACGTCAAATTATGACGGTTGTTTTTTGTGGTATCGAATTAAATGTTCAAATACTGAAAGTGCAACGTCGTCTTTCATAATCGCTGTTATATCGCATTCCGCTTCTGTTACGCAAATGTATTGTAGTGCCGCGTGTGGTGGAATAAACGATTGACGCCAAACGACACGTTTCATTGCCGTCAACATCCAACACTATCCCGGGCACCCGGTTCCTACACTGGTGACCCTACTGAACACGTGGGAATAAGATATAATATAGTAAAATGGCAGATGATGCGCCAGAGAAGAGTACCAATGCGACACCCTACGTTACGCCCGGTGAGCCATTTCCAGTTCCTACTACTTCCGCTCCCGAGATAAATCGTGTCAGTGTCCGAATGCCACCATTTTGGCCCGAAGAGCCCGAGATATGGTTTGCCCAAATTGAAGGACAATTTACAATCTCTCATATTACGTCAGACGAAACCAAATTCAATTACGTTATCAGCCACCTAGACCAGCAATATTGCAAGGAGGTCAAAGATTTAATTATTTCGCCGCCAACCAGTAATAAATATGACAAACTCAAGTCCGAACTTATCAAAAGACTCACAGATTCTAAAGAAAAGAAAATTCAACAACTCCTTATGCACGAGGAATTAGGAGACCGCAAACCGTCTCAGTTTCTTAGACACTTAAGGGGTTTAGGCGGGCCTACACTCTCTGAAGATTTATTACTGTCGATCTGGAGATCGCGCCTTCCTAGCAACATTCAGACTGTGATCGCAGTGCAACCAAGTGCCTCTCTTAATTTGCTAGCGGACCTAGCAGACAAGGTTCAAGACATTGCCCCTACAACACCGCAAGTTGCTTCTATGTCATCAACCCTGCCTGGCTCCACTATAGACGAACTTCGAAATGAAATTGCTGAGCTGAGACAACAAATGCGAGATTTTACTACAAACATGGGTTCCGGGCCGAAACTACGTCAACGCAGCGAGTCCGTCAAACGTTCATCGTCTAACTATAGAAAATTTCCTGTGTGCTGGTTCCATGCCAAGTTTGGCCGGAACGCTACTAGATGTGACAAACCATGCGACTTTCCGTCGGAAAACTTACCGGGCAGTCAGTAATGGCGACGGACGATTGCCTTAGTTCTTCAGGTCGCCTGTTTGTGACTGACCGCAAATCCAAGATGCAGTTTCTCATCGACACTGGCAGCGACATCTGTGTCTTTCCTTGCACATCACTTAAACAGCGCCGCCTTAAGTCAAATTACCAGCTGTGCGCTGCAAACGGTTCCACTATAAACACGTTTGGCTACGCGCACCTAAATCTAGATCTGGGCCTTCGGCGTGAATTTCCATCGCGTTTCATCGTGGCTGACGTTTCTAAAGCAATCGGAGCAGACTTTCTAAGGCACTACAACCTTATCGTCGACATCCGACATCAACGCTTATTCGACGCTGCCACTTCAATATCCGCTTTAGGCGCACCAGGACCCTCGTCGGACATGCTCTGCTCTATTAAAATAATTCAGGGTGATTCTAAATGGCACAACCATTTAAAAGAATACCCTGAGATAACTCACCCAGCGGGAGTCCAGAAACAAGCCAAACATAGTACCGTACATTATATAAAAACAACCTCTGGGCCTCCTGTATCGTCATCTCCGCGGCGTTTGGCCCCCGATAAATTAATAATAGCCTAAAGAGAGTTTGAAGCTATGCTAAAAGACGGAACAGCTAGGCCGTCTAAAAGCCCCTGGGCGTCGCCGTTACACTTGGCACCAAAGAAAGACAACGGTTGGCGCCCTTGCGGGGACTACAGAATGTTGAACGCCCGGACAATACCAGATAGCTACCCGATACGCCATATCCATGATTTTACCCAGAATATTTCGGGCTGCAGTATTTTTTCTAAGTTAGATCTAGTAAAGGCGTACAATCAAATCCCTGTCAACGAAGAAGACATCCCGAAAACTGCAATAACTACTCCTTTTGGATTATTAGAATTTCCTTTTATGACGTTTGGTTTACGTAATGCTGGCCAGACATTCCAACGATTTGTTGACGAAATGACGAGAGGCCTAGATTTCTGTTACACTTACTTGGATGATTTCCTGATCTTCTCAAAAAACGACGAGGAACATGAAGAACACCTACGTTTGGTTTTCAACAGGCTAAAACAATACGGCATGGTTGTCAATGTATCGAAATGTATATTCGCAGTGACACAAATTAACTTCCTTGGATACTCCATATCCGCCAACGGAACTAAGCCATTGGACACCAAAGTGGAAGCAATTAAGAACTTCCCAGCTCCGAAGACGGTAAGGGAGCTTAGACGGTTCTTAGGGATGCTGAACTTTTATAGGCGATTCATTCCTAACGCCGCGCGAGTTCAAGCTCCATTAAACGCGCTGTTAAGCGGCACCGCCAAGAATGCACACCCCGTCCAATTATCAGACGATACATTAGAGGCGTTTAACAAGTGCAAAGAAGGGCTTTGCAACGCCACGTTGTTAGCTCATCCTGTCTGTAAGGCGGAGATTGGATTAGTTTGCGACGCATCAGATACCGCCATCGGTGCAGTCCTGCAGCAGTGGCAACGTGGATTCTGGCAACTCTTAGCTTTTATCTCCAGGAAACTTAGTCCGGCGCAACAAAAGTATTCACCGTACGACAGGGAACTTCTGGCTGTATACGAAGCAGTTAACTACTTCCGGCATATGGTGGAAGCCAGAGATTTCGCTATTTATACGGACCATAAACCACTATGCTTTGCATTCGACACGAGAAAAGAAAAATGCTCCCCGCGACAATTCAGGCACTTAGACTACGTATCTCAGTTTATCACCGACATTCGCCATATCGCTGGAAAAGACAACGTCGTGGCGGACACGCTATCACGTATAGAAGAAATCCACACCTCCGTCAATTTTGCCCAATTAGCGGAGTATCAAAATAAAGACCCTGAGTTAAGGCAACTTTTAGAAAATAAGACATCACTGCGTCTCGTCAAAGTAAAGCTCCCTGACGCGAACGTCGACTTGTATTGTGACGTCAGCACACAAACACCCAGGCCATACGTCTCTCCGTCGATGCGAAAACACGTGTTCGACAGCCTACATATGTTGAGCCATCCCGGGGCAAATGCGTCAGTGCAATTGGTCGCAGCACGGTTCGTATGGCCAGGAATCCGTAAAGATTGCCGTGCTTGCTTCGTTTGCCAAAGAGTCAAAGTAACGAGACACGTCAAAGCACCTCTAAGTAACTACGCGCTGCCACGCGAGAAATTCTCCCACATCCATATCGACCTTATCGGCCCGTTGCCGCCATCTAATGGGTACCATTACTGTCTTACCGCCGTTGACCGTTTTTCCAGATGGCCAGAAGCTATTCCAATCGTTGATGCGACAGCTGAAACAGTTGCCAAGGCATTGTTGTCTGGTTGGATAGCAAGGTTTGGATGCCCATCTACTATCGTTACGGACCGTGGCAAACAGTTTGAATCGGCCTTATTTCAACACCTCGCTAAGCTATCCGGTTTTGTGCATAAAAGAACCACGGCGTATCATCCAGCTTGCAATGGCCTCGTTGAACGTTTTCACAGGCAGCTCAAATCCGCCATCACGTGTCACTCATCAGAAAACTGGTCCGAATCTCTCCCTCTTGTATTACTGGGGATTAGAAGCGCTTTTAAGGAAGACCTGCACACTTCATCGGCAGAGGTCGTATATGGAGAAACGTTAAAGCTACCTGGGGAATTCTTCCAGTCATGCATTCCTGGTACCACAGATATGACGGACTATATCGCACGTCTCCGATTACTGAACGAGAAAATCCAGCCTAAGCCGGCTTCTCGTCATTGCAAACCATCGATATTTGTGTTTAAAAACCTGGCCATCGCCAGTCACGTGTTCCTAAGAGACGACGCTTTGCGCGGTGCCCTACAGCCAGCTTACACTGGGCCTCACTTAGTAATGGAGAGAACAGAAAAAGTCTACAAGCTATTGGTTAAAGGCAAACCCGTCACTATGTCGATCGATCGCCTTAAACCGGCTTATATATTAGGGAACGGAACCTGTGCCGATCAGTCCATCGTTCAAGAAAAACCAAAGCCTGAAAATAGAAAGATCATCACAACGCGTTCTGGACGAACAGTTAGATTCCGAGATTATTCTCGCCCGTAGTGACGGTCTCTGGAGGGGAGCCATGTGGCGGGCACAGGTTGCGCGCGCACTCGCGCATGCCTGAACCGTTGGTCATGATTTTTGCACGTCAAATTATGACGGTTGTTTTTTGTGGTATCGTATTAAATGTTCAAATACTGAGAGTGCAACGTCGTCTTTCATAATCGCTGTTATATCGCATTCCGCTTCTGTTACGCAAATGTGGTGTATTGTAGTGCCGCGTGTGGTGGAATAAACGATTGACGCCAAACGACACGTTTCATTGCCGTCAACATCCAACACTATCCCGAGCACCCGGTTCCTAACACCTCAGATAGCATATTTATCGCCCTTGTCTTCGGCTCGGGCGTCAAACACCTGCCATCTGAGTCATTCTTTGTTTTACCGCCCTTGGTAAGTAATGTACTATTAAAAGCTCCTTAGATCATAGCTCCTGTCCATGCGTAATGTTTTTTAATTGCTTATTTTTTTGTTTTTTATGTTATTTGCTGCTCAATAGACTTCTTTTGTTAGGGTTTTTATTGGAATATACATAATTATAGATAATTCATTACAATCATTTCAGGCCTTTTTTTCCTAGTAAGGTTACCATCCCACTCAGCATGAATAATTGTCTCTTTATTCTTTTCCGTGACCATAACTTTTCGACACGTTTGCTGTTCTACCTTGTACCTATTTGTTCTCATGTCAATAAATAAAATAAATAACCTAATTGAAGAAAATAAATAAAAATATGACGGAAAAAGTGTACTATATTATTCACCTTTCCTGTTCAAAAATAAAACACCCTTTATATGCCAGGATCAGTATCATACTCAGAGAACCGATAAACAACCAGGTTAGGATCCTTATCACGCACAGACGATCGAACTATAACCAGGTTAGGATCCTTATCGTGCACAGATGACCGAACTATAACCCGGTTAGGGTCCTTATCATGCACAGGCAATCGATAAATAACCAAGTTAGGATCCTTATCAAGCACAGAAGAACATTCATGAAATGCACACACACAAGTGTAGTTATCATCGCCGGACGGTATGGACATTCACACAATTCCCCTTTTTTTATCTGTTATTTATAAATCATTCTCTGCAAAGTATAAGTAGTGTGATATATCATTCAAAAGCTCAGTTTCTAGTCTATGGCAACATCCATTCATTTGGGTATTGTCAATAATTGACTCGATAAATAGGTTATGAATTCGAGCTTAGCTAAATGCAGTTTTTTTGGGTTTATGGTTGTAAAAATAAGTTTTCCTGCAAATTTTGATGTGTTTTTTATTGTGTATTCGGAAATAAATATATTTTCTAGCTAAGTGACTTACAAACATTACCTGACAGCAAGTTTTCACGTGAAATTCGTCTTGAAAAGCTGGGTCACAAAGAAGGCAAAATGGCGATTTTGCCATTTCTCAATCACAACTTTCAAAGTGAAATTTTATTGTGTTGTTATTTATGGTCTTTACTTATTTATTTCATACCGATAGATTACACCGAAGTCCATTTATATGTGATAATAAAGAGAAATAGTGCAAACAAACAAAAAAATACTCATAAAATGCATTTTATTTTTGTGAGTGTAATTTTGATCTAACATCGTTTTCAAACCTCTCGTGAAAATACAATGTTTACTTTTGAGGCATATATTATGGTTAACAATCAAGGAAATTTATCAAAGATACTACAATAACTGCTACAATTGTACGTTCAATAAAAAAAAAGTTATATTTTCAACATAAACTGAACGTTGGCGGGTCCCACGCGAAACTGTCATAAACCGCCACAGACGACGGGTAGTCACTTTCGCAAGACTCCCACAGACGACGGGGCGCCATTTTCGCAAGGCTCCCACAGACGAAAGGTTTGCTATTAATCTTCTGGGAAAAATTACTCAAATAAAAAAATAAACGTCCGCCATCTTGGATTTGAATATGGATGTAATTTCAGTAATCGGCACCCTGACGAACCTGGATTGTCCACTATCTTGGATTTGAAAATGCATGTCATTTTCGTAATCGGCACTCCGAGGTACCTCGAAGATCACACCCATTTGGTCTCCGCACAAACTTAGGACTCCTTTTTCACCCCTTTAGGGAAGCAATTTAGAATACGGTGAAATTTGTTTTGTTGTATTTAAACAGAGAGCCTATTTATGAAGTTTCAAATCTCTCACTTCAAAAAAGATTTGCTCCCCACAAATTTGAACCCCCTTTTCACCCCGTTAGAGGAGCAATTTAGAAAAACGCCTTTAATATGTTTAAACAGAGAATATATATACAAAGTTTCAAATCTCTCACTTCGATAACTACGTGTTTTCATACAATCTTTCATCCCTTATTTTACCCCCTTAGGGGATGAATTGCGAAAAATCCTTTCTTATCCCTAGCCTATGTCATAAATGTATCTGATGTTTCGGCTGAACGTTGATGAGTCAGTCAAACAGTCAATCAATCAGTGAGGACTTCTTCTTTTATATGTATAGTCATTCTGTAGATATGAATATGGATACGATACACCTGAAAATAAATATTAAAACGAAAACAAAACCTTATTAATTATGATTAAACTAAAATGACAATGCAATGCAAATTGCCGTCATTAACAAAATTTAGAAAGGGATTATTTATATGATTGAAAGATAAATGTTTTTATAATATAAATGAATTTTTTGAATGTAATTAATATAATTTTATTTTAATTGAATATCAATTATTTCATAAGGCCCACATTTTTGCATGCTGGAATAAGCTAAGTGTGTCGATCAATTACACATCTATTGTGAGCTTTATATAACCACACCACACTTAAAGCAAATAAATATGATTTCATTTCATCTCAAAAAACGAGTATCATCATTAATATTAAGAGCGCCTGGTCCTTTGTCGTTGCAGCATTTCCCATTCCAAATTATGTTGGGCCTTCGTCTTCACATCTGGTATGTATGGCTACAGCACCATACATTCATCTATGCCATGTATGGTCTGGGCCTTCCTCTCCCTCTTGTTCCCTCGAGTACAAAGCTTATTTATTTATTCTCAAGTTTCTGTGTAGGTAATTATAATAAAGGACTATCTGTTTTTCTATATTTTCTATGTTCAATGCATCTCTCCTTACTTTTAGTAGGTATCCAGTTATAGATAGATTAAAGGACTTATAGATAGATTAAAGTTTCTATATGGAAGAGATCCAGTACATTTTACGTTATATTTTACCTTGTATTATACCTACTACCTAATTTCTGTAAAAGCTTGTATTCTAAAAGCGTTATTTTGTTTTAAAATGCGATTCATTCATTGCAAAATGAGATGTAATATACATACACCATACTTATTCATATTCTTCTTATTGACACTTGAATAAGTAAATCAGAGTGAACACATGACCGGTGTTTTATTAATAAAAATTGATCTGTATTTATGTAATTAACGAATGGATTAGCGGATCTTAATAAATAATTATTAAACCAAACCAAAAATAGGGACTAAATTAAAATGACTAAACCAAAATGTATTCATAATCTCTGTTACTGAGGGATCCAAAAAAGGAAAGTCTTAATTAAAGGCCGCAATAGGCGGTGAGGACCCGAGGAAGTTAAATGATTTTCTACCTATACTACTTCAAAGAGAAAGCGTTCTAAATTCTTACTGGCGGCTTTAATATAAAAAGCTAAAAGCACCTACCGGTCTCCTTTCACCCCACCTTCGATTATCCCACTGAATGAAATTTATATGAAATGGTTATTCCAAATTTTAACTTTGTTATCTCGAGACAGTAAGTGAGATTTATTCAGTAAGTATTTCAGCTCTAGTTTAAGGTTTTTCCTTTTCGCCTTAAATTACACATTTTTTGAGATTTTCATTTCAGAAACGAGTATTCCATAATAAAGATTACCATTTATAATAATATCTTTCTTTTAGTTGATGCTTCAAATAGGAAAGATGCAGTTTAGCGATAATACCGCCTGTTGTTTGCCTCTACTAATTTTGATTTGGACTGTACTGTGTCCTTTAATTGAAGTGTGCATTAAAGAGTATTTGTATTGTATTGTTTAGGTAACTATATGAAAACACACTCTGAATTTAAGATTTCAAGCTCACGTGGTCCTTTAACATTAGCATTATGATCAATAACAGGATATTTTCGATGTTTAGTGGTTTATTTGTATTTCTGAGTTACGGATATTTTGAAACTACTGCAACCGCTATTATCGAGAATTAACTGACGTGCTGCGAGTTTTAATTGTGGTCTATCCACACACCGTAGCGATCTAACCCTCTTCTTGGTTCGCTTTTTAGGGTTCCATACCCAAAGGGGAAAAAAGGACCGGGACCGGGACGGGACCCTATTACTAAGACTTCGCTGTCCGTCTGTCTGTCAACAGGCTGTTGCATTGGCAGTTGAAATTGTCACAGATGGTGTATTTCTATTGCCGCTATAACAACAAATCCTAAAAAAAGAAAAGAAAGTTTAGTTACAAAATTAAAAAGAGCTAAGTAGCTACGCATAACAGTATAAACTGTTAGACATACCTACACCAAAGTTATTAGGTACCTATAAATTATAAAAGGTGGAAATGGTATATATTTTTTCACTCTTCATCATAAACCAAAAACTATGTATCACATATTATACAACATAAAAATAATTAAAAATCTGTTTAAGCTGGTGCCAATGAAGCCCTTTCATAGCCCCATAGGACACTATTAACTCACTTTGACAATTAACGCATGTTTGGCACGTTACGCAATGAAGGTTAAGGATGTCTGCCTAATGTGTAAAAGTTAAGAATAATGCATTTATCGTCATATGTATTTAAAATATGTATATACTGTAAAGCTACTAATAATTACTTATTTAATATTTTTTGTATTTTGGTATTACTTTACAACGAAACGATAACCAACCTTTTCATCGACAAGCGATTTCAAACAGCTAATCATGTATATTCAAATATATAACAAAATGCACTATACATGAGAACACACCGAATTTTCCATTCATAACGAAGGCATTCAGAATGCTCCTGTTAATCATTTTTAGAAATACATTCCCGTACCGCATCTTGCTCCTCTTTATCTCTTTTAGTAGGTATTTAATTTGTGGTGATCAACATCCCCCCACGCCGGTGTTATAGTCTCGAACGGCGACGGGTTTCGATTAATGCTCAGCACCGTGACGTGATATGTGGATATGACTAGCCTAATGTAATAGGGTCAATTTCCCAAGCAATAAATATTGTTGGCAAGACTGAAAACGCAGGTTTAGAAAGTTTAAATAACTAGTAAGTAGGTACCATTTTTTTGCAAACACGTCCCCGTTATATACATCGGCCAATAGCTAAAACTAAAAGAGTAATTCAATAAAAATTGAAAAAAGAAAAAATCTTATCAAACCTACTTTTGTTTGCAAGATTTTGCCGAATTCGAAAATAATGTATAATTATAAAAATATTTTATTTTATTTTTAACACCATATAAATAGGCAACAATAAATATGAATTCTTTTACATCTCATTTCTACCCAAGAACCCTTTGATTATGTGCGAATATGTTTGTCTAGAAAACTTTTTCATTACTGGGGACCAAGATTATCAAGCGCATCGTAAGTTTGAAGGTTAGATTTATTCAATCGTAATATCACGAAACGATTACGTTACCTTCCATTTGTTCAGGAAAGCCCTGACCGTTTATGTGCTCAATTGTTTAACTGCATCAAAACCGAATTTGATGCCAGTTTTATTTTAAAGAAAATTCAAAGCAAGGTCAAGCCTAAGTTCAGCGACTGGGCTACCCCAGATATTCACGGGAGAAGATACCGACTCTATGAGTTGTACGATTCGAGAACTAAATTTCTAGAGTGTGTTAGGAACTATTCGAAATCTTTTAAATTAATGTGTGCACTAAAGCCGATTACTTGTCAAAAAAGATCAGAAACTCCAAAGATAAAGTTAAAACTGTATGGCAAGTTATCAACACTGAAACTGGGAAAAGTAAAATAAAAGATCCGCACTACAGCCTACGAATCGATGACACTCTGGTAAGTTCTGACTACGAAGTAGCGGATCATTTTGAACGAAGTCCTTAAACTCATTACCAGAAGTCGCTGAATCATTATTGAAAGCAAATGTAACGGAATGTACAGAAATCTTTAGCTTCACTTATGTGTATCCCATTACTTTAATAAAAGCTTTTAAGTCATTAAATTTAAAGAAGACTGAAGATCTCTGGGGCCTTTCAATAAAAGTATTACATTCCATTGTAGAATCAATCGCACCTTTCTTAGCTGATATTTTCAATAAATGTATTGACACTGGAGTTTTTCCCGACCTGATGGAACACAGTAAAATTATCCCCTTGTTTAAACCGGGAGCAAAAACTGACCCTACCAACTTCAGACCAATATCAATACTACCGGCATTAAGCAAAGTTTTTGAGAAACTTATTCTTAATCAGCCTATGTCCCACTTTAATCGCAATAAACTACTCAATAAGCAATCAATTCGGATTCACTAGAGGTCGTTCTACCACCGATGCCGGGGTGGTACTAATTACACATATACATGATGCCTGGGAAGGGGCTCAAGATGATATTGGTGTTCTGTGATCTATCAAAGGCTTTTAATTGCGTTGATCATGAGAACTTAATTAGAAAGTTAAAACATTATGGGATAAAAAACGGTGCTCTTGACTTTGTTTCATCGTATCTGTCGAAGAGAACTCAACGAGTAGTCATTAATGGAACTCAATCTGCAGGGACAACTGTTGCGCTTGGGGTCCCTCAAGACTCGATTCTGGGTCCATTTCTTTTCCTAGTTTACATCAATGACTTACCAAACTTGGTGCAACATAAACATTATATAGTGCTTTTTGCAGATGATGCGTCACTTATCTTCAAGATAGGACGGAAAGAGAAAAACTATGATGTTATTAATGAGGCACTAACTAGTGTTGTGAACTGGTTTACAGTTAATAATTTACTCCTAAATTCCAAGAAAACAAAGTGCATCAAATTCACTTTGCCAAATGTCAAGCAAATAAACTATTCTAAGATCAAACTCAAGGATGATGAACTGGAATTTGACGACAACACAAGTGTTCTTGGGCATTGCCTTAGATTCAAAACTGCAATGGCATGCGCATATTGCCACTCTGGTTGGCAAACTTAGTTCTGCGGCATATGCAGAGTTAGACGTATTAGACAGTTAACTAACGTTGAAACGGCCAGGCTGGTGTATTATAGTTACTTCCATAGTGTTATGTCTTACGGAATCCTGTTGTGGGGTAAAGCGGTTGACATCCAGACCATCTTCGTGCTACAGAAACGAGCTGTACGCTCCATCTACGAACTAAAAGCCAGAGAATCTCAGAGATAAATTTAAAGAGGCAAACATTCTTACTGTGGCATGTCAATACATTCTTGATATTATAATGCATGTGCGGAAAAATTTACAGGAATTCAAGCTTAACAGTAATTCCCGTGTGGTTGCCGGGTAAGAATTGCGCCACCCCATCTCTTCCCGTGGGTTTCGTAGGAGGCGAATAAGGGAAAATCGGAGGGTGGGCAGCAGCATCCTTCGATCATTACCACCATCAAACTGCGGTCGCCAACCCGCTTGCCAAGCGTGGCGACTATGGCAAATCCCCCCCAAATTGGGGGAGGCCTATGTTCAGCAGTGGACGTCTTTCGGCTGAAATGATGATGATGATGATGGAGTAATATCCATGACTATGACACTAGAAGTAAACACAAGATTGCAATGAAGGCCAGTCGTCTCCGAAAGGTTAGCACGTCGTTTGTGGGGAACTGTATACGATTTTATAATAAAATACCCATCGAAATAGTTAATTTGCCATTCAGTAAATTTAAGTCCCATATTAAAAGGTATTTTCTAAGCCAGGCGTATTATACCTACTGCCAACGATTTCTTAAATGACAAAAATGCTTTCAAGCCAGTGGTAGTTAAATCCTGTTAGTTTTAATATATCTATGTTTATCTTAGGGTATATCCTTGTATAGTAGTTCCGTTAGGTTCTATGTAACTCGATGCTATTTCTCGCCTCACAGTCGCCTTAATTTTTGTTATTATCAATGTCCGGCAGCTTGAATATGTCATGCTCGCTTTAAGGGCTTTACCTACGGTGGCGTCGTTGATCGGGTCGCCGCCTTCCCTAACAAATGGTTGAGGGAGGCGATGGCTGAGATACGCGTCATACTCGTGATCGGGTCCTGTTTGTGGAGTCCGGTCTGTTCATGCTTGCTAGGACATAGTGACTACGTTAATACTAGTGTCTTTTTATAGGGGATTGACGAGAGACATCAGCCTGTTGTGGATTCGGTTTTATTATTAGTGAATTAGAGACCATATACATCTCTAACAATATTAAATTAATCATAATTTTGACGCTCAGAGACCATGTACATCTCTGGAATATTATATTAATTTCATTATACTCCTTGTTTAATCTTGAGACCTTATACATCTCTAACTTTACTGATGTTGTAATATTTGTAATAGATAACTTTGCAAGTTCATCTTCACTATATGACATTAATTTTGTTATAATTGTATACTCGAAAATTACTATTCTTTCTTAAATTGTAAATTAATATTTTGACATGTAAAAATGCCCTTTTGGCCTATTTGCAGAATAAATGTTTGATTTTGATGCGGTAAGCCCCTCCGCCTCCTGCGGACTCCAAAATCAGTTACGATGCGGCGTTTGGTGTGAGAACACGTGTGGTGTGGTATTTCGTTGGCCTGATATACATCTGAGGGACTAGGATGATCGCTTATGTCGGACATATAGCATTAACCCTCACATACTTGACAGTAATGTTAAGTATGTAAGCGCGAGAGGGACGAATGCAATATGTCCGACATATAAGCGATCATCTTAGTTCCTCTTGAGTAAATCATTGCCGTGATATAGGGACAAAAAATAACATTCCGGAGTTTGCTATGTCATTTTTTTATCAGTTTCAAATTAAATCAATATGTAACTCTATGTTCGTGATTGTCAATCGTGATTAATTGAAGTACACGAGATATAATTTTGTTTATCCGATGTTTGTCATTCCGCAGTTTTCATTTCGGTATTTTCGATGTAGTAAAATCGCTTTAATACCCACTGGGATGATGTCAAATGTAGTATGTATTTTATAATTTAAGTTTTCAACTTTTTCATAAATTCATTGCCGCGTACTGGATATGCGTGTCGCTTAACATGAAACTCAGATAAACTTTTTCTAACTACTTGGGAGATTATTGAAAATAAGTGATAATAACGTTAATTCGGTGATTTGAAAGGCAGTATTTTTTTCCTTTGTTCCACCTACAGTAGTTCCGTTGTAGTTATCTAGGGAGAACATATCTTTCTCGTAAAAAACCAGTTATGTGGGTGGAATTTTCCTTCCATGTTCTGAATCAAGTTAGATAACTAGTTATCTAGGGGGAACGTATCTTCCGCGAAGAAAACCAGTTATGTGGGTGGAATTGTCCTTCCATGTTCTTAACCAAGTTAGATAACTAAATATCTATGGGCAACGTATCTTCCGCGAAGAAAACCAGTTATGTGGGTAGGAACTTAGGTATCTCATGAGAAGGTGAGTACGAAATGAATAATAAGAGGTCGACAATGGTTAACTAAAATCTTTATTTTCTTCTGTTGTTATTACTAACAACAAATATTATTCATTGAACCAGTATTTATACTATAATACTTATACTTATTCTAATGCAGATGATACGGTTAGTTGCACCAAGAGCAATGCACTTTTAAATACTTTCACAATGTCGGCTGCATGCACTTCATTGAAGTTGGTAACAGCTGTGCTTGTTGAATTAACGACATCGGCGTCCCAATTATCTGCATCAAGATTCTCAAGGCACAATTTAGGGGTGGGAAGTAAAAATATTTAGATAATATCATAGCCCTGTTTAGATATGGTATTGGACGAAGGTTTTCATTGGGTTGGGGCAGGAACTGAATACGCACTTTTCATTTTCACTGTTATTAAATTCGAAGAAGACCGACATGCTTCATGCACTTGGCTTGATTATCAGTTATCACTAAACCAAATCGCTCTTGAAGACGATGCAAATGACATTGTGACAGCTAAGATAATTATAATTGTTTGATATTCGTTTGTGTATAAAGTGGCCAGTATTAAGGTATTGTAAAACTAGAAAGATAATAGACAAACTCATTAAGTCATTTGCGATTGTCATGATCATTACGACATTGAGAGCGTCTTGAATTTATTTTACTCTAATCTTGTGAATTTACATTTGAGAGAAAAGGGAGAACGTCTGCTTGGCGGAACGTTAATCGCGCTTTTCAAAAAAATTTTTTTTTTATTATTATTGTGATCAGATTTCGGTGTGGTTAGAAAATTTCCTAGATTTGCATTAACTGTAGCGCTAATTTATGGGGAACCACTCCCCTGGTGATCCAAACGGGTCAACATATTTTCTTGCCCAGACCCCACCTTCTTCCGGCGCATTTATCACCATCTCCAAGAGTCGGGACATTTCGGCTCGAAGACTAAGACAGGATAATAACTCAAAGACCAAGCCCCGTATTCCAACATTAGAAAATATCGGTAACTCTAAGAACAGATCACGTTCGAACTCTCGTTCACGTTCTTCGCAGTCCGGTAAGGTTCATTTATGTAAAGTCGATAATAATTCAGAGAAAATTTTGAAAATGCATACCCAAATTTGCCTTCTGCTCAGGATGTTTCCCAGTAGTCTGAGTTAGCTCTAGGCCAAACACTCAGCTCACAAGTCCTGTCATCTCATGTAACTCCTCCAGCGCACCTTCAAACTTCACCTCCATCAACGGCTGCAACAACCCCTAATATGTCCTCATCAATAATAACATCGAAAAGAGTATAGTATGAACAGAGTGACCCAGGCCCATTTAAAATGCACGTCCAGTATGACAGCCCCTCCCCTGGCGCCTCACCTCATCCTGTCTCTTTCGGGCAATTCATTCATAGTAATCATAGGCAATTTCCTAATATTGTCGATGGGTCAATCAAAGGATTAGGCCGCAACAGAGTATCTATTAACTTTCACTCCTTTCAAGATGCAACGACTTCTTATACTCCCCCGCCCTACTAAACAATAAACTTAAAGATTTTATCCCTTCTTTTAACGTTACAGGGGTTGGTATAGAAAAAGGACTCCTTACTGAATGGTCTCCGTTCCAGAGGGATGTGTTTGAGTGTTTTGAAGTCCCGAAGACTGAATTTAAAAAAAATAACTATGAAGACAACCTTTGATGGACAAGTTCTTCCTCCCAGGGTATTTGCTTGCTACAACTCGTTAGTGGTTGATGTATATACCTTTCCTACCACTCAATGTTTCCGCTGCTGCAGGTATGGTCACACAAAGGAAAAATGCAGATGAACTCCTCGCTGCTTCCAATGCGGTGGCGCTCATCATAAAGCTCACATGGCCTTGACTAATGCCAACCCTCTGCAAACTGGCAACGGTTCAGCGCTCAACATCTCAACAACCCTCACTCATCTTCTGAACATCAAAAAGTTGTTGCCACAATTTTAAAACTTCTTTCCACTTTAACAAAAATCTTTACAGTCCCACATAACGATTTGTTGTCCCACGCTGCCCCTCTTCTCTCCTTGCTTATCTCCTCTATTGAACATGAATCAAACAATCCTTCAATGGAACTGTAGAAGTATCACCAACAAAAAATCAGATTTAATCTATTTAATAAACAAGTACAAACTTGACATTCTCTAAAATTCTGAAATATGGTTAAAACCTCAACATAATTTCAGAGTTCCTGGATTTGCTTGTATTCGCGATGACAGGACCGATGGTTAAGCAGGTTGTGCATTGCTTATTCGAAATGCGATTCCTTACAATAAAATCATATTCCCAGCTCCAGCTGATTTTGATATAGTAGCCGCTCGTGTAAGTAACTGTACTTTCGTATCAGTATATTTAGCCCATCCTTCCACGTCAATTCTTAACCGCCTAGCAGCCGTCCTGGACTCCCTCACTCCTCCGCTCCTTGTCCTAGGGGATTTTAACTGTCACCACCGGGTATGGGGTTGCGGTAAATCCGATCCTATTTTAGGTAACGGTCTCCTTAAATTAATTGACAACCTAAATATTTGTATTCTCAGTACTGGTTCTCTCACCAAGCGTGACCGCCCGGGGGAGATGACGAGTGCTATTGATCTCTCCCTCTGCACTTCAGATTTAGGTCCCCACTTTTCCTGGCAAACTTTAAATTTTTCTTTTGGCAGTGATCATTTCCCCATCTAAGGAAACCCGGTATCCCAACAACCCCCTTCTCAAATTTCACTTATTTAACGCTAATTGGGAAGATTTTCAATCCGAATTGAATAAATCTGCTCTCATTCTTCCTCCGGTTTCTCCTCAAAATGCGCTGTGCGCTGAATCCTTATTTCCAGTTAACAAACCATCTTCTAGTAATATTCCTTCTCCTCCCTGGTGGGATGCCCATTGCACGGAAGCAGTTAAAAAAAGGAAGTTATGTGAAACGGAATACCGTAATAACATGAATCAGGAAAATTTCATTAAACTAAACAAATGTATGGCGAAAACTAAACTTCTTCTACAGTCAAAGAAACGAGAGGCTTGGAAATCGTTTTGCTCTTCCATTTCTCCTTCTACTCCTGCACGCTTTCTTTGGGGTAACATAAGAAAATTTAGAGGATGTAAACAGTCTATGCCCCGCTCTCACATCCGTCACAGGAATGGGCAGATGCGTTTATGGACTCCCTGACCCCTAGTTATGTTCCATGTATCATGGAAATTGAATCAGACTCTTGTCAAATCTCCGACGAATACCTTGACTTGCCATTCTCTCCTGTGGAACTAAAAATGGTATTAAGCCGAGTCAAAGACTCATCTCCAGGTCACGGCGGTATCCCTTACTGTTTCATTTGTAACGCTCCCGAAAAAAATACTTCTTATTTCCTTGACCTGGTTAACGCCATTTTCACTAACGTTCCATCCCTCAGCTTTGGAAATCTCAGTTAATTCCCCTGTTAAAACCAAATAAAGACCCTCTCGACCCCTGTTCTTATCGTCCGATTGATTGCCTTATCGTCGGTTCTTCTGAAAATCATGGAACATCTAATTAAAAACAGGCTTGAATGGTTTGTTGAATCTCATAACCTCCTATCTTCTACTCAATTTGGGTTTAGAAAGGGCAGAAGCACGATGGATAATCTTGGAATATTTACAACTGACATTCGTATTGCATTTAGCCAACGAGAATTAGTCGTCGCTGCATTTCTAGATGTTAAAGCTGCATATGACAATGTTCAACTCCCCATCCTTTGGAGGAAACTCACCCAATATAAAGTTCCCCCGGCTGAAAGACTTTACTATTAGAGTTCTTTCAGATCGGCGTATTACTTTGAGAGGTAATGACCAACCAATTACGCCCTCCAGATCCATATGGAAAGGTTTGCCTCAAGGCTCGGTCCTTAACCCGTTGCTATTTAATATATATACGGCCGATATTCATCTTGCGTGAGCCCAGTCCAGTATATTACAATATGCAGATGATATCTTACTGTACTCACATAATAATTCGATTATGAACGCCGCTGAAAACATTTCTCACTCATTGAAATCCCTGAACAACTGGTTAGAAATCCACGGATATGAACTTTCTCCATTGAAAAGCAATATTGTTATTTTCTCCAGGAAACTGTCTATCCCTACTATCCATGTTCCGTTAAATAATCAGTTCATCCCTGTTAAACCTCACATTAAATTCCTTGGTCTGATCCTTGATTCTTGACTCACAGGGCAAGCTCACTGTGAATATATAGTTACAAAATGTGAACGTAACATTAACATTCTAAGGTGACTTGCAGGCATTTGGTGGGGAGCTCACCCCTGCGCAAAGAAACTACTTTATAACGCCATTATCAGGTGCCTTCTTGACTACTGCACATTTCTTCTTGAACCTGCTAATGGGGAAGCGATGCAGTCTCTCAATCGCATTCAATCAAAAGCTCTCCGTATAGTTTCCGGTACGATGAGGTCCAGCCCTGTCAATGCCCTCCAGGTGGAGTGCGTTGATCCTCCACTCGACTTACGTGGTCAGTTTCTTTCCGACCGTTATCTTTTCCGTACTTTTCATTTTTCTATGCATCCTCTATCTCCGAAAATAACCATGCTTAATTAATGTTTATCCACTCCTGTTTTTGGGTTAATAAATCTCCCCCATGCTTAGTCATTAGCTTAAGAAGATTTTTGACCATTAAAGACCCAATTTTTCATTCGTCTAACTTTCCCATGTTTGATCACTCATATCCGGTTACTATTTTACAACCTCGTGTCCTCCTTGACTTTGGCGTTGCTAAAGGCGATATTATCGCCCAAAATCACGTGCAACTCGCCCTAGGTAAAAATTGGAGAGGCTGCACTCTTTTTTCGGACGCTTCCAAATTATCGCCAGTTGGCCGTGTTGGGGTTGGGACCTACCGCTCTCAATATGGAATAGAACAGAAAGCTAAATATCCACCAAATTCTTTGGTTTTCCCCGGGGAATGCATGGGTATTCTAAAGTGCATCGAATACATTAGAGTTGCCCGACTTAATCGTTCTATAATTTTTTCAGATTCTAAAAGCGCTTTGGCTTCAATCTCTTTTTTCAGACCCTTTTTGCTAAAAACTTCACATCTCATTTTTTTTATTAAAGAGGAACTCACAAAATCTAGCCTTCAGGGCAGTGAAATTGTTCTTGCCTGGATTCCTAGCCACTCGGGCATACCTGGAAATGAAATAGCGGACCGTATTGCCAAAGAAGCTATGTCCTGTGGAGATAAGTTTCCCTTCAAAATTTGTTCTTTCGATATACTCTCTCTTCCTAAAAAAAACCTTTTCAAAAGTTTGAACTCACGCTGGCACATCTCGAGTAGGACAAAGGGTGGTAAGTATGCGTTGTTGCAGCCTGACGTCGGTCAAAAACCATGGTTTCATAAAATCTTTTTGAGCAAAAGGTCTACATCAATCATCATTAGAATGCGACTTAACCACTGTCTCCCTCATTTACGACTTTTTAAATTACATTACCGCGACACCTCCCTATGCGAATGTGGTCTGGACGAAGGTTTCCTCAATCATTTGTTTTTAAATTGCCCCAGATTTAGTCACACAAATTTATACTCAGGCCTCATCTTCCAAACAATTCCTCTTCCTACTCATATGCCCTCTCTTTTAGTCCCCAACCCAGCTGTTTTCAGATTTCTAGCTAATTTCATTACTTTTAATAACTTAAAATTTTGATTTTGTCCTTTTGATCCTTCTCCTTAATCTGGTCACTGTCTTTCTGCCCTGTAAATTATTAATCGTTTCTATATCAATGACGTGAAGCTGGCAAATGCCTCTGCGGCAATAGCCATAAAAAAAAAGATTTACATTTGAGCATCGCGATATTATCATGAATAATGTACCGGGAAGCAGTACTAATGATCATGATCAGAGTATGTGTACGTAGTCAAGACGAGGTGGAAAGTTATTATTGTGTCAAGGAAAAAAACCAAAGAATAAAAAAGTATGAAAATCACTGTGAGTTTTGGATATGGTCTAATAAGCCTTGCAATGGTAGTCTGACATTGTCTCCGAAGGGTGTTATTATAAGTACTAAAATGAACACACCTACTTGTACGTCCAGTTTCGCAAAGAAGGAGATTATTAAAGAGCTTCATAAGCTTCATGAAAAAGTTACATCTGACGTACGGCCGATACCTGCACAGTATAACGAAATGGTATGCAATTTAACTGACAAAGGAATTTACCTATTGGAAGCCATACCGACTTTCACGGATATCAAAACAGGGTTATAGAACAAACGGAAAAAGTGTCTTGATATCAATAAAAGTGTTTGCCGTGATCATTCCGAAGTTTTGGTGCCACTGCCCATCAGAGTTTCTCCTTGCATATTTCGAAGAAGAGACTAATAGAATTTTGGTATTTGCATCAGAAGAAGCCCATAATCCCATGTGACATGTCAATGATTGGTTTGCCGATTGGACTTTCAAGTTTGGTCCGGAACCGTTTATTCAAAGTTATGTTTTTTGGAGATATAGGCAGTGACAGTCAACATACAAATATAATTCCACTAGTATATGCCCTCTTAATAAACAAGAAACAAAATACTTACGAGCTTTTATTGCGACTTATACTGTCGCAAGTTCCAATATGGGCTCCTACAAAACTACCCTTAATTTTGTTGAAATAGCAATGACAAACTCTGCAAAGATAGTTTTTCCGGATATTGAGGTAAAGGGGTGCTATTTTAATTATTGTAAAAGCTTATCCAGAAAAGCACATAAGATTGGCTTTAAAACCAAGAGCGGCCGTTGGCATCCCTTTGCTCGGGGTTGGCAAAATTGTCTGAAGAATACATCGATGCTGGATGGTAATACATTTTAAATGAGAGTTCCACCACAGATCCAAAAGTTTGCATATTTAATAAATATATGTTCAATGAGTGGGTTAAGCACCAAGACTTTCGAGGCACCTGGAATTGTGAAGGAGAGCAGCACCGAACTACGAACAAGTTGGAAGGGTGGAATGCAAGATTGAACAGATTTGTTGGTCAATCAAAACCTTGATTGCCATACTTACTAAGTGTACTACAGAATTACGCAAAGTTTCACATTATAACAATGTCAATTTTTTAACAAAAAGAAAAAAGCAGATTTTACTTAACCATTGTCGACCTCTTATAACTCTTATTATTCATTTCGTACTTTTCGTACCTTCTCTTGAGATACCTACGTTCCCCTTGAGATACCTAAATATGTAGTTAAAGTTTAGTTTTCTAGGTGGTACAACCGATTTTTTCCCCCAATTATGGCTAAGGCATAAAAGAAAGCGATTCTGTTCGGCAAGTTTTTTACAAGAAATTAAATTTTGATTGGTTTTACTTTCATTTGGACGATTGCAATTTATCTATCTTTGAAAAAAATTAGTTTGCAAATGTATCATTTTGAATTAACAGACCTGGATTTATCTAGATTTGATAAAAATACGATTGGAACTAGAGATGTGCTAGTGTGGTGGCCTTCATTTGTTTATGGAAATCGCCTTTGATTTAACACATTTATTATATTCACATTTTGCCTCTTACCAACTATAGAGTAAGTTACAGATAGTTCAATGTAGCTACCAAGGTTTTTTTTTTTTCAATAAATTAATAGGTGATGCGGGATATCGGTATCGCTTACCGTAGTTCATTTTGAAAGTAACTACGGACCCGTGCCTTTACACGTATGCAGGTAAATGTTAAGTAGTTAAAAGAAACGCAACTCCATTTTGTATTTAAGTATATATTTATCTATATACTCGTATACGTGTCAGAGGAGAGAGAAAATAAAAGCTTGCCTAGTTTGTTCGGGACTAGGTGGGGTCGATTTGTATATGATCATACCCACATTATTTATTACATATTATATTTTTATTTATTATAAACTAAGCTAGGTGTTTCACTATATGTTGCAAACAATATAATGGATCTTAGATTTTTTAGAATTATCTTCGTGAATGAATATGCAATGAAAATTAGAGCTAGTCTCAGAAAATTACGTTTCATTAATTTGACTACTCTGTCTTAAGCTTTGATTCGAGGACTGTAGAACATTTTTGACAATTAGGTGTTGTTTAGATATGTGGTCAGTATTTACTACTTGCACCTCTTAATACCTAAATAGGTTTAATGCGGTAGATAGGTTTATAAATTATAAGGGGAATATTTATATATGTACATCAAAAAATAGGCAGTGGCCGGCGATCGACTTGCTCTGTCCGCGCCACGCCCCTCCCGCGCCCGCGCTAGTCCACACGTGTTCGGCACCGAATGAATTTCAAACACTATTATGAGTGAAAACGTTTGCTTAACCGAATACTAAGATCCAATGGCGAGTTAGTGGTAGACGTTTCAATTTTCATTTCAACTCGCGCAGAATTTAAACTTTCAATTAATCTTTTTAAACTTAAGTATGCGGCCATTATTTGGGTTCTTAAGATAAATTATAAATAACAAGGTAAACAAACTGTGAAATATATTTCATTTGTAAGTAATTATGTAAGTGCAAATAAATAGTGAAGTGCGCCAGAACGGAACGTACCTAGTACTAGTAATGAAACATCGCACCTAACGCCATCTTTTCACTTTTTACTGTATCATTTGGAATGTCGTAACGTTCGATGGCTGTGACTTCACTTTTGCGCATTCATGGAAATTATAAAATTTACGACTTTTGAATGAATCGGTACTCCTAGCGGCATCTAGCTACGTAGAGAGATACTAACTTTCGGAGCACGGTGCGTAGTATGAAATATTGTCAGTCCTATTGTATATGGTCCTTGGTCGTACTATCTATAGTACCTATACCGGCAACGATTAATGTATTAATTATGTATTGTGCAGCAAATAAATAGCAATATTGCATAACAACATATTCAGACTTACATTTTGTTCCTGCTGTATACCTACACAAATCTGATCGGAAAGCAAATATTATAAAATTCTTACATTGATAATGGCTAGCACAACACTAGTGCCAACTCATGATTTTTACGACGCATATTAGGTATTTACTTGCTTACCGAATTTTCGCAGTTGCCTGTTTCTTATGGCGCACTTTTATATTAGGCCGTTTGCGGGCACAATATTAATATGATTATCAATTGGAAATCGTTATTTTTTATAAATATACACAATAAAAGTTGGAGCTACAAAGTTATTGTCGCAGAGTTTACGTCAACTGACAGTCATGTTGAACAAATTACTTTCGATTAGTGGCTTGGATGGACTTACCTACATTTAAAAAATACTCTTATATGTATTTATCTGATTTTGGTAATATATTATTATTATTAACAGTATTTTTCTCAAAAACCACACGGAGTTAAATACCCTTTTATATCAAAATATTTAAAAATGTCAGGTATCGCAGGTTTCTAATTTTTCATCAACCAGGTTCAGCCCGTACATAAGGTTGTCTGCAGCCAGTCTTCTTCAGATCTCTTTTATTTAAATGGCCAAGTTTACGGTGCCATTCCATGACGTCATTGACCTTGTTCGATGTGTAGTTTGCATATATTGGATACAGTCCATTTTTTCCCTGTGTTGTCAGTGTTACATAGCCGCTTTTCTCTATGACATAAGCCTTACCTTTTTCGAAGACGATTTTGTTTCCTCTGTCTGCTATCTTCCCTACAGATAGTAGATTCACTGATACGTTAGGAACGAATAAGGTATTATTGAAATTGTAACTATATTCATCAATTTTAACTGATACTCTTCCTTTTCCTTTTACCTTACTTCTGTACTTGTTGGATGCCAACTTCAGACTGCCATTTTCAGGGGTCAAGGAGAACAGTGACTCGACACCGCAAAGATGAGAGGAGCACCCGCTAGCAAGACACCAAACATCTTGATTGAAGCTTGAATGTGAATTATTTAGACAGATGTTGTAATTTTTATTTGGGTTTCCTTTGGTTTTCTCATTTATGGTCTTCTTTTTGCCACAACATGCCCCGGTAGTGTGACCTCTCTTTTTACAGCGCTTGGAAAATGGTTTTAGTTTAAATTTCTTGAAGTGGAAGGATTCTCGCGGTATTTTTATATCCATATCTGCGAGTTTGTCCACAATATCCATGAAGTTATTTATGTGATCACGGATGTCTTCGTCTGTGGTCATTCGTTTCAAAACTAACTGCTTAAGCAAGGTCGCTTTCCTTGCGAGCCCGGTGCTTTATGTAGCTTTTAATTTGTACCATACAGCTGTAGATGACTATTTAGGTGAAATCTGGTAAGGATATAGTTTGAGTCGCGCAGAGAAAAGGATATAGGATACTTATTATCCCGGAAATCATCCCTTAAGGGGATTTAAGTGTGTATAAATATAAATAAATAAATATATTTTTGGACAATCTTACACAAATCAACCTAGTCCCAATCTAAGCAAAGCTTGTACTATGGGTACCAAGTGACGATATACATACTTATATAGATAAATAGATACTTAAATACATAGAAAACATCCAAGACTCAAGAACAAATATTCGTGTTCATCACACAAATACATGCCATGACCGGGATTCGAACTCGGGACCTCCAGCTTCGAAGGCGGGGTCACTACCAACTAGGCTAAAGTGGTCGTCAAAGTGTATGTGCGGTGTATGGAAGAGATATAACTAGACAAGCGCCTCAAATAAAGGAATAGCGATATTATTCTAACGCGATGACCGAGTTCTACGCAGACGAAGTCGCGGGCAAAAGCTAGTAAATAAATAAATATATACAAGAATTGTTAGTTTAAAGCTTATATCTAGAATTAGGATGTATGTATGTAAGCACTTTATTGCATGTCACACAAGAAGTAGGTACAAAGGCGAACTATAATATTATACTATATTACTTACCAAGGGCGGTAAAACAAAGAATATATCAGATCGCAGGTGTATGATGCCCGAGCCGAAGGCAAGGCAATGCGGTCTGAGGCTTTCTTATAACCGCTCTTTGAAAGTACAAAAGTTTACCACGCTTTTCCGCGCGCGGAGCGTGTGGTAATTGCCACTTTATGGCCAGGTGTGGCATACATATTATTAATTGATTGGATTGGCCGAGTTGGATCAAATTAGTCTTTCAAAAAGCGACTATGGAGTATTCCAAGCAAGAAGATTCAAAATCGAATAGTGTTTTCGAATGGATTACGATTAGGATTACTAGTATAGGTACCTATATTTTTGAGGATAGTGTAACTCTGAAATGTCATAACATCCTCTTATTATTCAAAGCTATCACACTCATATACGGTGAAAAATACAATGAATGATTACGGATACATAAAATACGATGAACGTCGCAAAACTCAAACCCAAAGCCCAACGATTGCGGAGCGCCCGCGTTTTCGTCGCGCCACCAGTATAGTCATTCAATGCTCACCGAGAGCAGCGGGAGTTACACGTGACCTATAAAATAAAGTTACGGGATGGACCAGTCAACTGCGGATTTATTAAATAAATAGAATTTGGGCCGCTACATTGAGAAGTTTGCTGATAAGTTGATTTTACCTACTTAATACCTTATGCTACTGGGATTGTTTGATGATGCTAACCTTTGCTTACTTAAGAGGCTTACTTACGAACAAAAAGTTGGTATTTTAGAAAACGTAAGGTTTTTTCAAACGCCATATCTTTGTTGACTTAATTACATTGTTAAAGTAAACTTCTGTTTTATATAGATATAGTCTTATTCTAGACCATAGCGTTGCTATACTTTTATTTTTATAAACGGTTATTTAAAAAAACCACGTTTTCGACGGAGTGTTTTGCAAAAATACGCGTCAAATCTATCTTTCAGGTACAATATTTCCATTTTAAACTGACAAAAACGATTGTATGTTTTTCTTTTACAATAGGATGTATAGTCTTTTAGTACATAGCGATCGCACTACCTCTAAAATATTGGTTTTTACTATTTAAAAAAAATACTATAAAATGTCTGATTCGGCTTGTTTCAACATTTTTTTTCTCACGTATTTGATTATGTTTTGGAAAAATAAACATCTTATTATAAAACTTCAGGTTTTGCTTGATATTTCTTGGTTTTTTTTAACGCTTATGGACTATCCACTTAATTTAGACGATTTTTTAAACACCACTATATAACCGCGCGCAAAAACGTTGTTCGATTCATTACGCGCCGGACCTTCCCAAGGAACGGACGTATCGATCTCTTCGCTGCGTTAAGGTCGGTGACCGAGCGTACATCGACACTCGCCTATTCTGTAGATGTAGCGCGTCCGCTATGGATTGATACTTGGTAAGTAAGTTTACATGCTAAGTCTATTTATTTTATTTTTTCTCAAAGCACGGAAGTGATGATTTTTTTACAGAAATGGGCAATAAACGTGAATTGTTTGGGACAAAACAATCCAACAGTTCTACGGCCACACAAGTTAAAAGGTAATTCACCATGTTAATGCTGCTAGTGATATTTTTATGTTTGGATATGTGCATTATATTCTTGACTTTCTGTGAGAATTTTGGATCTTTCCTTTAGAAAACAAAGAAGTTAGTCTATGAAAATCAAAATCGTCGACTATTTCTGACGCCACAGTGAGATGCGCAATCTAACCAGGACTCCAGATCAGTTTTTAGGGCTAAGCAGAGTGCATTAGTTTCCATTTTGTTCAACTGTTTCCTAAATCTCCCTCTTCAAACTAATTGTAAAATTCAAATTGTAATTATTTTTAATTCTTAACTAGCGCCTGATAATTTATAATTGCTTCGTTTGGACTAGTTATTGAATTATATGTATGTGATTTTTAGGCCAAGTAGTTTCTGTGGAAAGTAATTTAAAGTAAAATTAGTCCCCGAACTCGACTCCACGTCATTATCATTCCAAATTTGATTTTTTTTCTGACAAACTTATTCCAATTTTGTTGATTAATTCGTATACATGCACCTCTAAAATTAGTTTGTATAGTCTCCCAACATATGTCTACTGGTTATCTTTTGTGTAAATTCACTCTGTAATTCTCATTCTCTCCAACGAATTCAACCTGGATTCAGATTTATTTTTAACGAGCGCCTGATAATTTATGATTGCGTTGTTCAGACTAGTATCGAAGTATATGTATGTGCAATTTCAGATTTTTAGGCCAAGTAGTGTATGTAGAAAGTAATTTAAAGTAAAACTAGTCCCCGTCTAACATTCAACACTAATAATTTTTATTTTTAATGAGCGCCGAGAATTTATGATTGAGTTGTTTAGACTAATTACCGAATTATTACGTATGTGCAATTTCAGATTGTTGATTATTTCGTATACATGCACGTCTAAAAATTGTTTGTATAGTCTACCGACTCAAGATTAAACAAGGAGTATAATGGAATTAATATAATATCCCAGAGATGTGCATGGTCTCTGAGCGTCAAAATTAAAATTAATTTCATATTGTTAGAGATGTATATGGTCTCTAAGTCACTGATAATAAAAACGAATCCACAACAGGCTGATGTCTCTCGTCAATCCCCTATAAAAAAAACTTGTACTTTGAGAACTGCTGTAGAACCGAGCTTGCTTGCCTCAAATCTCTTGTTGATTTGGTCACCATTGCAACAGTATCCTGACCTTGCAGCTTGTGCCTAAAAAATAAAAATGGTACCTGTTTTTATCTCATAGACAGTCATATACACCTACCATAGAGAATATATTTTAATGTGAGAATACAGATTAACAAAACAACCATTTCTATTACAAAATTAGCCGATGCTATGTGGCTGTTAGTGGCCGTCTGGCGCTGCCCATAAAGCGAGCCTTTTGGTTTTATTCCAAGTAGGGGCAAATATTGCATATTTGATTGATAAGCAAGACTATTTTATTTGTGTGTAGGTATCAAGTTTTTTGTAGCTTAGAACTCTAAATGATGTTAGTTTTTGTAATTGTCTCCCGATAAGGAACTATTTACATTCAAGAGCCAAAATAACGAATAACTTTGTATCATCTTATTAATCTTATTATTTGTACTCACGTTGAAGTGATCCTCGCAGTAGTATTGTGTATAACACTGGAAATACTCCACATTGACTTCACGACATCACGTTTTCTTCCCAGATTTGAACTAATGGTTTAGAGCCATTTTTGATTCATTTTTACACGTAAAAATAAAACATTTCATATATTTTTCCATATTTTAAGTGATTTTGACGACTAAACAAATTGAAAACACCGGTATAACCTAACATAAATTTACGTCAAAGAAGGAAGTGACAGTGACGGTTAAACACCACAGATCAAATCTATTTTAATGACCGTAGATTGTACCTATTCAGCCAATGAAGATTGAGGAAGGTCAAGTAAAGGTCACATGAATATGTATTGAAATATCTCTAATCCTTGATTATTTTGCAGAAGCAATTGCCTGAAATGGTTGAAAACCTTAGATCTCGAAATGGATTTCGAATTAGCACTTTTGAAAAAATATGAACAATCCTAATTACTGATGGTGAGCTTACATGACTTTTTTTACTCAATTTATTTTGTTTTATTTATTACGGACACAGGAGACATGGTTCTGTTTTATTTTGTAATCGGATTCAGTTTTGGTTAATTTGAATTAAATTGTTTCAATTTAAAAAAATCATTTCTTCCATTTCAGAAGTCCCGGAGACATCAGCTATTCTCTTGATTGGCTGCCTCTTCAATATTCCTCCCGCTCGTCGCTCGAAAAAGGAATGGCATGCGTCGCGGGCAGAAATTCTAGATAGTTTTGTGACGATTGTAAATACCGAGGCCGATGTCAAGAGCGCCGGCAGAAATACGAAGTGCTCAAGGTGACCCTACAACCTGATCTACACCCTCATCATATACTGCCTTGAGTCGGGTGTTGCGTTCGCAGTGTGTGACAGTGTTATACAAATTTTCATCATTGCCCGAGGCTCTGGACGTAATATTTAAAATATTTCACGCCACTGGGACAAAATACCCCAGTGTAAGCTATGACATTTGGATAATGTAACGCCCCCCCCTCTCTATAATGATAGCCTTCTACCTTAATTTGAACAGCACATATGTAAGCCGCGAAATGTTTCGCACGCCAAATGGAATGAAAACCCGTAGTGTTACTCGCGCTGAACGCGAGGCAGAAGTGATAGTGTCGACGCCTACGAAGGCACCAGGCTCTTCACCAGCATCACTAACACGACATGCCGCAGCCACAACGTTCGTGGCTGGCAGCAGCCGTATGGAAATTAAGGCGCCGTCGTTGAGGAACGACGCTGTGCCGCACCCGCTGTCACCGCACAATAAGGTACCGTCCGCATCCACGTCCATGTCGGCTAGAAGGAAGAAGTTGGAACTAGAGGCCAGAAAACAAAAGGCACTTTTGGAGTTGGAAAAACAAAAAGTATTTATCGATATACAATTCGAAAATGATTTAGTCGACCTCGAAGAGGAAAAATACAGTTCACATGTTAGTAATGCTAGCACATGCCATGACATTGAACATTGGATGGAAAACAGTGAGCACGAACTTGAGAAGTCGCCGCCGGCCCCTGAGTATGGTTTTAATATGGGCGAGGTGCATCAGTCGACGGCAACTGTCGTCGGTTCTTCCGACGGAACTATTCAGATGCTTGCTGCTGCAGTAAAGAACTTGACTGTTGCCTCCACACACAGTAAGTGTGACGCTAATATATTGAGTCGTATGTGTATGCCTAGAGATTTACCAGAATATTCCGGCGATCCACTAGAGTGGTTACAATTTAAACAGGCGTACGAAGAATCGACCTACGTGTGCAAATTTAGCCCAAAAGAGAATCTATTGAGATTACGAAAGTGTCTGCGCGGACAGGCTAAAGAAACCGTCTCAGCCTTGCTTATGAGTGCCGCCTCACCTGACCGAATTATGGCTACATTGGAATTACGTCACGGTGACCCAGAGTTTATAGTAAGCAGGCTTATACATGATGTGAAGAAAGTTCCACCTATGTCCAACGAGTACCAGAGAGACATTGTCAACTTTTCTGTCAAAGTCCAGAACTTCATAGAATCTGTGAAGGCGGTGGGACGCGAGGAGTACATGCAAGGATTAAGTATTGTTTCTTTACTCATATCTAAGCTGCCGACAGTACTCGTTTCTAAGTGGGCGGATTATAGCTACCTGCTCATCAAAGCTGGAACAAAGTCTCGTCTTAGTATTATGTCGGACTTTCTCAACGCGGAAGCTGCGAAGATTGCCACCACTGCTAACGTTTATCTGCAAAGTTATCGCACTGAACCGAGTAAACACAAGCAATACGATAGCTTCGTTCGTCCACAACCTGTACTACTGCAAACTGAGCAACGCAACGATAATGACAAGCGTGATAAGTGCCTCTTTTGCCACACAAAGCAAAGCCACGACCTGTCGGATTGCAAGAAGTTCAAACGTGCTTTGCGCAAAGATGCGAAAGAGCAACTTCTCATAATGACGAACCACTCCAGGATCAATAAATCCACCCACCAAATGTTTCCACTATGTAAACCAGAGACCTTGTCAGTCTGAATGTCGAAATCTAAGTGCCCGTAAACAAAACTCTCTTCCTTTATATACCCCAAAATGCAGGACAAATGCGCGACAAATGCGAGACAAATACGGGACAAACGCGCGACAAATGCAGGACAAATGCAAGACAAATACGCGACAAATGGAAGACAAATGTGCGACAAATGCAGGACAAATGCGAGACAAATACGCGACAAATTCAAGACATGATTGTAAATGACATACCAGGTTAACATAAAAGATAACAGTCTGCAGTAACTATTATTTTCTAAAGTTTAGATATGCCTCCCTCTTATCCGCTACTGGAATATCCGTGTCTAGGATAACATAAAAAGCTAGTAGTTTTATTAGATATTGTTTGCTGCTGATTTCTGTCTCACCTGCTTGGTTTTGTAAATTTAAGTACCAAGATACCATAAGGAGCCAACAGTTTTAATTAATTACTACTATATACGACTTTGCTAAAGTTATAATATGTCAAAACTGCTAATTCTCATCGCACTTGCTAAATTTCCTAAATTAATTGTACCAAGGTAACATAAACGGCTAACAGTTTGCCTTAATCATTGTTAGATACGACTTTCCCAAAGATACAATACTGTTAATTGCTGTGATTTGTAAAATAACGTACCAGGGATACATAAGTTGATAGCTTCCCGCGTTAATTATCGTTAGATATTGTTATTTCAAAATTAGAATATGATCAAAACTACTGGCCGTCGATTGAAATTGCTACTTTTCGTTAAATAAAGTACTAGGATTACATAAATTGGTTACAGTTTATGTTAATTATTATATGGTGTGGTTATTTCAAAATTAGAATATGTTAAATCATCTGAACGGCGATTGGAATTATTACGGTTTACGTAGAAAGGTACTAGGATTGCAGAAATGTATAGTAGTTAGCGTTAATTATTTTCAAGTATAGGTTCCAATTAGGTCTGTGATACATGGTCGTTTCTAAGACTGACCCTGTTATTGAAGTTTCTATCCAAAGACACAGTTCCAATTAGGTCTGTGATACATGGTCGTTTCTAAGACTGACCCTGTTATTGAAGTTTCTATCCAAAGACATAAAAATAAAATCAAAGTATAATCTATGACTAGATAATGTCATACATATATATGAATAGGCAGGACGTTCCATTACACACCTTCCCCAAATTTTGCGAACATAGACACAGTCTGTGTCAATGGAAAGTAAAATTTTTAATGCAAAATCGCGAAGTTCGAAGTTTTACTGAATTAGTAATACTCTAAAAAAAAAAACAAGGCTTGTGCAATACCTCACCTTCCCCAAATTTTGCGAACATAAACACATATCTGTGTCAATGGAAAGTAAAATTTTAATATATCTAATTTAATTGCATAAGGCATTTTTTTTTCAACGAGGAAAATGGTTCAATAGTTTATTAACATCTCCCCATCTGGTGCGGACTTTTTTTTTTAATATCCTCTTATGGGGTGTGTGTTCTTTAAACCAATCAAAAGGTGATACTTATATAAAGGTCAAACTTCCAAGTTAACATATGTTAGACATGAATTATTACAAGCCTTCACACGGAAAATCTCACTTCAACAAAGGAACCTGGGTTGTGAATCCAACTTAACTCTAGCCGTATATGCAAGGACACTTCCGACCATATTCTACAGTAACGGCATATAGGGAAAGGAAATCAGTGCATACCTTTTAAAAGCGAGATTCACCTTTACAGTTCCAACCGTTAATAACTCAATACTAACACTAAAACTTGAATTTCACCCAAATATTAGCCACTCTCTGCTTGGAGCATATACAACAATGACGTGATGTCAAAATTTACATTTATATCAAAGATAATATAATAAGCTTTCTATTAAGTTAGGACAAGATAAAAGAAAAGAAAAACAAAAGAAAATAACGAATTTAAAATTAAACATCACATTATTGTCGGGTGTGTGGATTAATCATCAAGCATGTTAGCTTCTTGTGGAGTTGAACTCATTTTGGATAACAGTTTCGGAAACCTGCGTTGTCAGCTTGAAATGACATTACCTAACATGCAATATCCAAAATGCTTCATTGTACTGTGTAAGGTTCCGGTAAAATGTTAATAAACTATAATGTTTACATCTTAAGTCCGATTCCATTGTGAAGGCACTGCATACTGTCAAGTGTTTTTTTTTGTCAAATTGTCAAAGTCAAACAAGTCACTCAATACATGCATACCACGAATCATCATCATTCGCTCAAACACGCTGCCAAAACAACGGAACAACACGTTTCGATATAAACGTTTGAAAATGAACCCTATAAATAATTCAAAATAATAATTTATTTATTCCTTATACAAAATTATAATCATGATTTATAAAAACCCCCTATTTGACTTATAATAGCAACATTTGTCCGATTTTGATTTAAGAATATATAATTGCAATGAATATTCCCATTTTCATTTTCGTAATTAAACTAATCATTAAAAAAAAAAACAGAAGGATGATTGTGATCATTATTTGAAAATCATGGTAATTACTTTATTTATCATCGTACCTATTCCTAAATAAAATTACATTATTCTAATGTCTGTATAAGAACTTATAAACGTAAAATATTCTTAAGGTCATTATTGCTGCCAACCTATTTCTATTTTCTATTTTAACAGCCAAAAGGTACTTCAATTTGACAATTACGTTTAATGTTTATATTGTTGTGGTTCCTGTATATTGACTTGTTTATTTTATCAAAATGGATTTAGATGATTTTATTAAAAGATTTCCAGTACTTTACAAAGAACAGTACGCTCGTAATTATTTATTAAAAAAAAAGGCAAAAGAAGAAATTATTAAACTTTCAAATTCAAAATTTAAGTTATCAGATATCAACCGGCGATTAGCTACCATGAGACGGCAACGTTCTCGTCTTCGAGTAAGTTAAATTTCAATAGGGCTTTCCTCTAGTGCACAATCCCTTACGTATTTTTTTTTTTTTAATATCTAATAACCCCCTTTTTTTACTATATTTCCTTACTCTTTTCAGAACAAAAACCTACCCTACGATCCCTTTCCAAATTTTACTGAAACCGCTACATCTGCTACCCAAACTTCTGAAAATAGCCACCAACCCCAATTAGAACTTTTTTTTTTTTTTTTTATTTATTTAACTTCACAAAGAAACAATTTTAGCACTGAAATGTTGTACTCGCCAAACTGTTACGTTTGATGGCGAGAGACGCGCTCAGTTTTAAACAACGCTACTTAACTTATTCTATTTTATATCCTATACCTACCTATATTGTACTACTACTATTCGTTCTATTCTGTGTACCAGTCTGAACAGCTGCATAGATGTATAAATAGGTATTTTCTCCTCACCGACAGCGACCTCCGGCAGTGTTTGAAAATATTCAGGCATGTTAAATGTACATCAACTTGCCGACGATGGCTCGGCGTCGAGAAGAAAATCCCTCAGCTTTAGTTTTAATGTTGCTTTACTAATTTTAGTTTCCTGTCTGAGTACATTAATTTTATTAAAAATTTTTGGTACTAAATATTTTGACGTCCTTTCACCATAATAATTTTTTACATTCGGTTGAATTAGTTTTCTATCTTTAGCACTTCTAGTATTAATTCTATGTTGCCTAATTAATCTATGTTCATCTTTAAAGTAATACTCCAACCCTATCAAGTATTTAACTTTTTTATCTACAGACAGAATTTTACATAAGGGAAACAATTTATCGTAATCTTGGTTACAATTTTTTTTCACATTTTTGCTAACGAGAAACTTAATCAGTCTTACCTGCAGATTTTTTACCTCTTTAATATAAGTTGTAAACGTTCTCCCGTACACAATAAGTCCATAACTAATCAATGAGTCAGCAAGTGCATAATACACGACCCGTAATGTTTTTTTATTTAACACTCCACTCAGTTGATAAAACTTCCCTAGCACGGACCTTAATCTATTACAAATATCACTAACATGTGGTTTCCAATTGAATTTTCTATCAACAGTTAAGCCTAAATATTTAAATGTTTCGACTAATACCAATTTATCACAGGTACAGTTAAGTTTGTTCACATGTAGACAGTCGTATGTATGTCCTATTATATCCAGGTGCTCCCTGTGAACACTTTTTGCTTGCTGGTTATATGGCGAGTGTATATGCATGCATTTGGTTTTCGCAAAGTTCAGGATTATACCGTTATCGTGTGCCCATTTAGTTATGCATTCACAGTCTTCTTGTACGCATTTTTGAATATCCGATACAACCTTCGAAGCATAAAGCAAACACATGTCATCTGCATACATATACACCCGACAGTATTTGACAACATTCGAGACACTGTTCACATGCATCACGTATCCTACGGGACCATACACAGATCCGGTCGGTACCCCGAGGTCCACGTCCGCCTCTTCCCCAGTGTACCCCGCGATCCTCGTGCTTATTTTCCTGCCTGTCAAAAAGGCTTTAAACCAGTTGTGAGTGGGACCGCGTATTCCACATTCATCCATGGACTGCAATAAAATGTCGTGATCCAGTGTCTCGAATGCCTTCTTATAGTCAATAAAAAGTGCGAGTATCTGAGTACTAGTTCCGAACCTTGATACTCATCAGAATGATTTCAACGTAATTGAATATTTTGTTAATAACATTAATCTTTTCTCTTTATTAAACTCTCCCGAATCTGGAAACGAAGTCCCTCCAGTAAGTTATGTTCCCTAATATTCATCTAACTAGATATGCTCACTATCAAGTATGTAGATAGATATGTTAGTTTGTAACTTGTCTTCAAAATTTCCTAATTTACACGTATCTTTCGATTATATTTATATTTTCCGATTATATTTTCCGATTTTACACGTATCTTCAATTTCAATGATTTTACATGTATTTTTTTTGTTTCATTACGAAAGATTGTTTCAAACATCACTCCAAGTCGATAAATTACTGTGTTTTGTTCCTCTCATATTCTACTCACACACAATAAAAGTAAAATATTATCAGTTAGGTACTATTTAAAACTTTAATACAAGTTCGTACCCTTTAGTTTCTTTTTCGAGTTACGAATCCTTTTTTTATAATTTGAGATCAATACATTTTTAAATGTGTAAGGCTTCTCAAGATGAAGTGCGCAACCTGTAAAAAGACATTCGTCACATTTTATGCCCTCATTTCTCATATGAGGAAGGAATGTGAAAAAATTGACCTTACAGGAACTTAAATGTGGTGAAAACAGATACTATCGCTATTTCACAAATCTCAAGTCATTTAGACGACATTGTAGAAAATGTAGAACCTATTAACTTGCCATCCACTTCAAACGAGGATTGCCTCGTTACAGAAGACTACAGGCAGAGCTTGAAGATGAACAAGAGACAGAGCGCATGGATACTGATACTGAGTCTGTAGACAAAGAACATGCCGATCGTTTTATTCACACACAGGTTATACATTTTATATCATCACATTATACGAATGCAACGGTATCTCGATCAGCTGTTCAAGTAGTAGTCAGTAATTTGCAAACCTTACTTGCTAATATCGCACAGCCTCTGATGATGTCTGCATTCGGACCGGAAGTAACTGACGATGAAAATATCACTGGAAAATATTCCCTCCGGCCGTTTTGGCAACCAAGTTTCGCAACCAGTTGTAGAAAAAGAATGAATATTCTTGTTACGCAACTAGTTGCCTAAAAAGAAATTATATTCCTGTTTCACATCTAGTTGCCACAGAAGAATAGGTTTCCATTACTTAAACTTTAGGTGCATGATTTAATTTTTTTTAAGAAAAAAATATATGTAATGGCTAAACACATTTTAAATACGAGAAAAATAATTTCAAAATCCTAGCTTGATATTTAATAATATATACTTATTTTGAAATTCCCTCGGCCGCGTACGTAACCGACCAAATAAACACTGTACACGATAAAATCCGGCCATGCATGATATGGTATACATATTCAAGCACTTATTATATTTTAATAATCTGTAACAACTGGCAAGTATAATTCAAATAAATTCAAATTCATAGACACCCCACAATTGATGAAAAAAAAATGAGTTTTAGTTGTATGTATGGGGAACCCTAAAACATATTATTTTTCTTCTGTTTTTGTATGAAAATCTTAATGCGGTTCACATAATACATGTACGTACCAAGTTTCAACAGTATCGTACTCGTAGTTTCGGAGAAAAGGGGCTGTGACATACGGACGGAGAGACAGACAGACATGACGAATCTATTTAGGGTTCCGTTTTTTGCCATTTGGCTACGGAACCCTAAAAATGTTAACTATTGTGAAAATAAAATGTAATGAGGTATATTTAAGCTTATAAAATCAAAGCACGAGAAAATAAATCAGTACCAGGAAAATTGGTAAAATTTGTCAGAATACCGTGGGCAAGAAAATATAGGTTCTGTGGAATATAAAATTCTCTAAGTCATAGATGACCTAACTTTATATAATGTAAGATTGTCCTGTAATATTTATTTATTTTAATATTTAATTAGTACAAAGATTTACAAGATTCAAAAGATTTACCGTAACATACATGGCTGGATTTTATCGTGTACAGTCTTTATAGCCCAATTTTATAAAAAAGATAAAATGACGTTCACACTGTCATTGTGATTTAGCGTTTTAGCAAATTTTATTTACTTACTGCTTTGTTGCTAATTATTAAATATTAGTACTGCGTAGGGTTTTAAAACTAGCAAAATGTCAGGACACATTGAACCCGATGGCAGAATGTTGCGGACTCCGGAAAACAATGATATTTGTATATTTCCAAGGTGCCTCAGAAACGACTTCGGGGAAGTTAGCAATATTATAAAAATAAACTTCCTCTGTAAACTGAATTTCTTAATATCAAGTGAGACGAATGTTTGCAACTACCACTGCACAGTTGGAGAAGAAGAATGGACAGAAGTGTTAGTCTTGCCCACCAACTGCACGGATTTCAGGACCAGCCATGCAAACACAATCGCCGACCTTCTCAGGTTTTCGCTGAATCGAGTACATGAAGTGGTGTCGGAGATGTTCTGCAGTGTTTTGGAGCAATAACTTGATTTCATTTATATTATTTAAATTTTAGTTTTTGTGTCTGTTTACGTTAAGGTTTCGTTGAAGTAAATTATTGATATTATATCTTGTTTTAATAACTGGATTAAAATACGTAGGTAATTATTTTTGTCCAGAAATAATACTACCTACCTATCTTTATATAGCCTAAGATTTTCTATACATATGTATAACTCTTTTTTGGGCAAGTCACACCTAGTTACCGGTTAACCAATTTGATTCCTAGGCCATTTCGTGCCTTATGACAGTAAACGTCAATATGAAAGCCGCTTGAGATCTCATATCATTGTGATTGTGACAGGGTTCTATAGTGGCCAGGGACTGGAAACTTACTTAGAGGGCGCTCGCTCGATTAAAATGTATAGAAGGTAGCGACATCTCTGGAGTGTTCGTGAGTTTTTTTGTCAAAGCACCACAGACTACTTAGAAGATATTAAAGCGCATCCTGACTTACCAGCGCACAGGACGACAAGCTGCTGCTGGCCAGCGCGCAGGAGCGTCAGGATATGCCTTTAATTGTAAATATTGGAACCATCAGTGACCCACGTCAATTATCCTTAGGATTTAAAAGTAAATTTAACAGATTTTGTCCGAGAGGATTTAATTTGTTCTTATTTGTGTTTATGTAACTGAAATGAATAAACTTTTCGAAGTTCGACCTACGAGTCATATAGTAGAAGAGCCGACGACACTGAACCTAGTTCGATAAGACTCCCAGATGAGATATATGTTATAAGATGCGTCATTCCTGGGGGAACACGAAACGGCTATGCTGCCATGCAAAAAACCTGGTGGCCATAGTAAAAAAAAAATTAAATTCCCGGTTTCTAGTACGATAAGTCTCCCAGGTTTCGTTTGTTCCTCGATACAGGGGAGGGGTAGGACTATACGATAATGCAGTGCTGCAAGCCCCCCTGACTGGCCTTGTCAGTGACAGCAGCATGATAAGTGACGCCAATATTGAGGTATCTAGTATGATCGGTCTCCTGAAAAAACCAAGGCTCATCTGAAAGATCATCAATTTCTGTGTAAGAAAAACCACTGCTGCCTTTTCCTAATAGTGGAGAAGGTGGTGCTGCAGCGATTGAAGGAGCTCAGTACACTGAACCTAATTCGATAAGACTCCCAGATGATATGTATATTATAAGATGCGTCATTCCTGGGGGAACACGAAACGGCTATGCTGCCATGCAAAAAACGTGGTGGCCATAGTAAAAAAAAAATTTCATAAAAAATAAAATTCCCGGTTTCTAGTACGATAAGTCTCCCAGGTTTCGTTTGTTCCTCGATACAGGGGAGGGGTAGAACTATACGATAATGCAGTGCTGCAAGCCCCCCTGACTGGCCTTGTCAGTGGCAGCAGCATGATAAGTGACGCCAATATTGAGGTATCTAGTATGATCGGTCTCCTGAAAAAACCAAGGCTCATCTGAAAGATCATCAATTTCTGTGTAAGAAAAACCACTCCTGCCTTTTCCTAATAGTGGAGAAGGTGGTGCTGCAGCGATTGAAGGAGCTCAGTACACTGAACCTAATTCGATAAGACTCCCAGATGATATGTATATTATAAGATGCGTCATTCCTGGGGGAACACGAAACGGCTATGCTGCCATGCAACAAACCTGGTGGCCATAGTAAAAAAAATTTTTCAAAAAAAATTAAATTCCCGGTTTCTAGTACGATAAGTCTCCCAGGTTTCGTTTGTTCCTCAATACAGGGGAGGGGTAGGACTATACGATAATGCAGTGCTGCAAGCCCCCCTGACTGGCCTTGTCAGTGGCAGCAGCATGATAAGTGACGCCAATATTGAGGTATCTAGTATGATCGGTCTCCTGAAGAAATCAAGGCTCATCTGAAAGATCATCAATTTCTGTGTAAGAAAAACCACTGCTGCCTTTTCCTAATAGTTGAGAAGGTGGTGCTGCAGCGATTGAAGGAGCTCAGTACACTGAACCTAATTCGATAAGACTCCCAGATGATATGTATATTATAAGATGCGTCATTCCTGGGGCAACACGAAACGGCTATGCTGCCATGCAAAAAACCTGGTGGCCATAGTAAAAAAAAATTTTCAAAAAAAATAAAATTCCCGGTTTCTAGTACGATAAGTCTCCCAGGTTTCGTTTGTTCCTCGATACAGGGGAGGGGTAGGACTATACGATAATGCAGTGCTGCAAGCCCCCCTGACTGGCCTTGTCAGTGGCAGCAGCATGATAAGTGACGCCAATATTGAGGTATCTAGTATGATCGGTCTCCTGAAAAAACCAAGGCTCATCTGAAAGATCATCAATTTCTGTGTAAGAAAAACCACTGCTGCCTTTTCCTAATAGTGGAGAAGGTGGTGCTGCAGCGATTGAAGGAGCTCAGTACACTGAACCTAATTCGATAAGACTCCCAGATGATATGTATATTATAAGATGCGTCATTCCTGGGGCAACACGAAACGGCTATGCTGCCATGCAAAAAACCTGGTGGCCATAGTAAAAAAAAATTTCTAAAAAAAACAAATTCCCGGTTTCTAGCACGATAAGTCTCCCAGGTTTCGTTTGTTCCTCGATACAGGGGAGGGGTAGGACTATACGATAATGCAGTGCTGCAAGCCCCCCTGACTGGCCTTGTCAATGGCAGCAGCATGATAAGTGACGCCAATATTGAGGTATCTAGTATGATCGGTGTCCTGAAAAAACCAAGGCTCACCTGAAAGATCATAAATTTCTGTGTAAGAAAAACCACTGCTGCCTTTTCCTAATAGTGGAGAAGGTGGTGCTGCAGCGATTGAAGGAGCTCAGTACACTGAAACTAATTCGATAAGACTCCCAGATGATATGTATATTATAAGATGCGTCATTCCTGGGGCAACACGAAACGGCTATGCTGCCATCCAAAAAACCTGTTGGCCATAGTAAAAAAAAATGTTCAAAAATAATAAAATTCCCGGTTTCTAGTACGATAAGTCTCCCAGGTTTCGTTTGTTCCTCGATACAGGGGAGGGGTAGGATTATACGATAATGCAGTGCTGCAAGCCCCCCTGACTGGCCTTGTCAGTGGCAGCAGTATAATAAGTGACGCCAAATCTGAGGTATCTAGTATGATCGGTCTCCTGAAAAAACCAAGGCTCATCCGAAAGATCATCAATTTCTGTATAAGAAAAACCACTGCTGCCTTTTCCCAATAGTGGAGAAGGTGGTTGCTGCTGTGACTGAAGATCGCCTTCAGCGCAGCTGGATTCGGTTTTTCAATTCAGTTTTGTCAGCAATCACCCCGTTCCTTTCGATTTGTACTGATTTAATACGCGTGCCACGTATACTTAAGAATAATTTTGCTTGTCGTTGATTGCATAAACAAATGATTTTGAAAAGTTATTCTCCATTATACCGAAATAAGAGCTCCATAGAGAATCCACAAAACACTTTTTATACGCTAGCTGAATAATTGATAAAATGTACATCAACCTTGTGTTATTTGAAGACGAGATAAAAAAGGTAACTCAAAATGAAGCTTTTTAAATAAAAATCAAGTACCTACCGCTTTTATCTCGTCTTCAAATCACATAAGGTTGTACATTTTATCAATTACTCAGCTAGTGTATAAAAAGTATTTTCTGGATTCTCTATAGTCTATTTCGATATAATGGAAATACAGTTATATTTTACAGCTAACTAACACAGATGGAAACTGAATAGGTGTACTTGATTTTTATTTAAAAAGCTTCATTTTGAGTTACCGCTTTTATCTCGTCTTCAAATAACACAAGGTTGATGTACATTTTATCAATTATTCAGCTAGTGTATAAAAAGTGTTTTGTGGATTCTCTATGGAGCTCTTCTTTCGGTATAATGGAGAATAACTTTTCAAAATCATTTGTTTATGCAATCAACGACAAGCAAAATTATTCTTAAGTGTACGTGGCACGCGTATTAAATCAGTACAAATCGAAAGGAACCGGGTGATTGCTGACAAAACTGAATTAAAAAACCGAATCCAGCTGCGCTGAAGGCGATCTTCAGTCACAGCAGCAACCACCTTCTCCACTATTGGGAAAAGGCAGCAGTGGTTTTTCTTATACAGAAATTGATGATCTTTCAGATGAGCCTTGGTTTTTTCAGGAGACCGATCATACTAGATACCTCAGATTTGGCGTCACTTATCATGCTGCTGCCACTGACAAGGCCAGTCAGGGGGGCTTGCAGCACTGCATTTTCGTTTAGTCCTACCCCTCCCCTGTATCGAGGAACAAACGAAACCTGGGAGACTTATCGTACTAGAAACCGATTTTTTTTTTTAATTTTTTTTTACTATTGCCACCAGGTTTTTTGCATGGCAGCATAGCCGTTTCGTGTTCCCCCAGGAATGACGCATCTTATAATATACATATCATCTGGGAGTCTTATCGAATTAGGTTCAGTGTACTGAGCTCCTTCAATCGCTGCAGCACCACCTTCTCCACTATTAGGAAAAGGCAGCAGTGGTTTTTCTTACACAGAAATTGATGATCTTTCAGATGAGCCTTGGTTTTTTCAGGACACCGATCATACTAGATACCTCAATATTGGCGTCACTTATCATGCTGCTGCCACTGACAAGGCCAGTCAGGTGGGCTTGCAGCACTACATTATCGTATAGTCCTACCCCTCCCCTGTATCGAGGAACAAACGAAACCTGGGAGACTTATCGTACTAAAAACCGGGAATTTTATTTTTTTTGAAAATTTTTTTTTACTATGGCCACCAGGTTTTTTGCATGGCAGCATAGCCGTTTCGTGTTCCCCCAGGAATGACGCATCTTATAATATATATCTCATCTGGGAGTCTTATCGAACTAGGTTCAGTGTCGTCGGCTCTTAAACTAATAGAGATTTCTGACCTATTAATTAGTCTAGAAAAAAGAAACCTTTATGGTGGTTGAATTGTCAATCAGTCATGTATAGAAATCTGGTTTTCATAGAATTTAAAATTAAAATCAGTGTTTTATCGTTGTGATTATAGTGTAAGAACAATTCTGTGAACATTTAAATCGCAAAATATTTCAAATACGGCTGTGCATGGAGTTTTAACTCTTCCAAAGGCAACTTTATTCGGTACATAATTTGCCTCGCTTTCGAATCGTAAAATATTCTTCGTAACTAATATCATTGTTTATGTGTTAGGTATAAATAAATAGTGGCTTGTTTATTTTTGTTGATTGTATGGGTTAAATAAATACTTCTACCAATGTTGCGTATTTTACTTCTCAGATGTGTTACTACTTGGTGTTTGCTTGGAAACCTACAATGTGGCTAGCAGGGTATGGAAGAAAGCGTAACTAAAGTATTAATCTCATTTATATTTTAGAAACGTTTTCCTCCTTACTTTGCTAGTCACATTGTGGGCTTCAAAGTAAACAAAACGAAAAGGTTATGTTATGTATGTGTGTGAGTGCGTTGATGTATGCATGTGTGTGTGCGTGTGACGTATATAGGTGTATGCATGAGTGTGTGCGTAACTTGCATATGTGTGTATCGAAGTAGTTCAACGATCAACCCCTAGGTGCCTGGGAGGCCAGTAATATTTCGGAGTTGCCACTCTTTACATAAATATACTTATTATACTCTTTGATAGTGGCCTAGAAATCAAATTGATTTCATACATTCGAACCAACTGAATCATGACATGACAGTGTGCTTTCTGGTTTAATATTTAGGTTACATATTAATAAAAGGCATATATGAAATACAAAACAATTTTTATTACTTAAGTTCGTTTTTAAACAGTAAAAACTAAATTGCATATTTCTAATCTAACAAAACACAAAGTAACTGATTTCTCAACTAAATATAATACCTATTACAGTACAATTAAAATCAGTTAACCATTAGGCTTTTGTCGGGTATCATCGCCTAAATCCGGAGACGGAAATGACACGAAATACATTACCGCGATTTCTTTTAGGTAGCATTCAATTTGAAGTATTATAAACGCAATGTATAGCTCCTGCCAAGATGACACTCTATGTGAAAGACGAGGGATTCACGACAATTACCGAGGTTGGCCGAATCGTTAACTGATTTTAATCGTACTGTAATATTATCTTTTATCTATTAGCATCCATTCACCAAGGCATGACAAAAGGGCTTATGATTTCTATACAATGTCCGACAGAAATAACTTTCTCTTGTAAATCGTTTAACGCAGACTCAATTTCCTGATCTATCTCCGCATATTCCCTCTTTTTCTTGTTTGTTGTTTTTTTTAAATCGTACGATGATTTTTCAGAATCTAACACGTCTAGTAGATGTGCTAAAGTAGGACGTGTCCGTCCAACAAAACTGTTAATTTTGCGATGCCAACCTTCAATGTTGTTATTAGTTCTGATAATTTCTTTTGCACAAGAACAAGAATTGCCGAAATCATGTTTTTTAAACCACTGATTTTGAAAATATTTGTTGAACTTTTTAATTTTGTTGTCTTTAGGGCTTCTTCCAATAACATATTTATACCCTTCATTAATGTCACTCTGTGGCAAGCGGGCTATCCCGATACATCTTGATACGTGTCTTTTCAATACTCTTGTAGTTATCTTCAGGGATTTCGCTTTTTTCCACAAGCAGCGATTGAAATGATAGTAGCAGCCTTTAAAGATAATTTCAGGAAATGTTTGCTGAAAGGCATTTATAGCAGCTACCTCAAAATCGAGTGTAATTTTCGCTGGTTGGAAATCAGAAATCTGCTTCTTGATCAATTTCAGTAACAATTTATAAGTTACTGTTTTCTTGTTTGGTAAAAGGGCATAAAATATAGGGGTAATTATGTGAGTTTTATCATCATATCCGTGTATTGTGTACAATTGATGGAACCCCTTAGGACAACTCTTGAAAGTGCCATCAGCAAAAAAGTGACTAATATTCTTAATTTTCGTTTTCATATTATCGTTACAGAAAACAATCAATCTCAAATCCTTATTTTCGTCAATATAATCACAAAGTAGCATTTTTTCGTACTTCTTTGGCACTGTCATGTCAAGTGCACGTGCAAATCGTAATTTCTTAGCACCAACAACTTTGTTTCTTTCAGCATGTAACCCAGTTTTAACACTATCAAACTGTGGTACATCAGCTATAAAATCATATCCATCATTTTTTAAATCACGAACCATGTCATTATATTGTTTGGGGATCGATTCAAAATTGCTGCTTGTTTTCCGTTTGAGATCATCCATTTTCTTTTTCATAATATTTTTACCGCTGTCACCCAAACAACCCGGTAAATGTGCACTATGGTTCACAATTTCGTTACGACTATTTAAAGTGATATTACCTTTGCATCCTTTTGTTGTGTAACATTTCCAGAACGAGTTCTTATTAACGTAAATCTTTTTTCGGTGATATTGGCGATCATTGTACAGCATTGACACTCCTCCTCTTTTCGTACTAATAAATACAATTTCACGTGTGGGATATACATTTGAAGTAGACATTATGAATATCCGTCCGATATGTAATGCTGTGATCACATCACTTGATCAATTGTTGTCGCTATTATTAGCAATAATACTAGATAAGCTTATGTGCATCACTGCAGAATAAAATTGTATATGGAGCAGATGTCAAAGATGTCAAATAAACATTTATATTTTTAAATAGCACCATTAAACTTCTGTATATAGGTTTTATTAAAACGTCTGTTTGATTATAGGATATTCTAGGTGTCACGTGGAGTCACCGTGCTAGTTGTGAAATAAGATATAAAAGTCTTATTTGGTAACCAGTTGTCAACAAATACATTTAATTCCTTTTCGGCAACCAGGTTGCGAAACTCCAGTAATATAAACCCTAGTTGTGAAACAGAAATATAATTTCTTTTTAGGCAACTAGTTGCGTAACAAGAATATTCATTCTTTTTCTACAACTGGTTGCGAAACTTGGTTGCCAAAACGGCCGGAGGGAAAATATTAAAGAGCGATTGTTTAACTTAAATACAGTACTGAAGGGCATTTTGTCTCCGTTTAGTTCAGAATATTTGAGATTACGAGAATTCTCCTTAATGGTTTCTTTCATTCCACCAGAAGAAGTACCTAACTATTGGGTACTGCACTAAAACCTCACAACGTAGTAACACTTTGTCATTGCACACCAAGAAAATAACCATGCAAGTAATTCCGCTTCGGCAGGTTCTAGATTTTTTTCCATAAAGAGAATTTGGATCGATGTAATGGGTTATTGGAAACATTTAAAAGGCAGTTTACAAGTTAGGGAACGGGATTCGTCAAGGCCAGTATGCCTAGAAAATGTAATACAAGGGTCTGTTTGGCAGCAAATGTGTATATCAGATTATTCCGATATTATTTTTCCCTTAATAGTATACATACGATGATTTTGAAATTGGCAATCCTTTGGGAAGTCACGCTGGCATGCATAAGCTTGGAGGTTTCACTTCCGGCTCTCCCACCACATTTGTTCTCATTGTTAAGTAACATTTGTTAGGCGTTTTTCATTCAGCCGACAAAACCCGATATGGAAACAAAGCTGTTTTTGATCCTATCATTAAGGAGTTAAATTTCTGGCAAAGCACTGGTATTTGTATTGATACTAATTTTTATAACGGGACTGTCAAATTTAATGTCGTGGCGATAACTGGGGATAATTTGGGATTAAATTCAATTTTAGGTTTCACTGAAAGTTTTTCAGCTAATATGTGTTGTAGAATCTGTAGTATAGACAAGAAATGTTTGCAAACTTCTCTATATGAAAACGCTGACTTGCTTAGAAATATGACTTCTTACAAAAATCAGTTAGAAGTCAACAACGTATCTCTAACTGAAATAAAATAATCAAGTTGTTGGCTTAAGTTAAATGGGTTTAATTTATTTGAAAATGTTGCAGTAGAACCAATGCACGATATATTGGAAGCCTCCAGGACCACAAAGTTGAATTCCTAAAATGTTGAAATCCCGAAATGTTGACTTTCCCAGAATGTTGTTTTTTTTTCAGTTTCACAAAATGTTGAATTCTTATAACGTTGAAATATTAAAAAGTTGAATTCTCAAAATGTATACTTTCAACATCCAAGACCGACTACAACGAAAATGAAGTTATTTTTTAAATACTTTAAGGATACATGGTATAACAGCAACCACAGTTTGATAAGTTGTGCAGGAGACACTCATTGCACAACAAACAGTTGTGAGGGTTACCACAGTCGAATTAATTCAAGATTACCTGTAAATCCAAACTGGTACTTGGTGTTCAACACACTTATAAAAGAAATGCAACATTACGACAGGAAACTCGAGCGGTATATGTTGTTCGTGCCTTTTAAAAAGAACAGGCGTATAAGAGATATACTTTTTGATAAAAAATATTTAAATTTATTGAAAAAGCTGGAAAGAGAAACAGTATCACCTATAAATTTCCTCATAAAAATAATTTTTATTAAATTGAAACTAGGTTTTAAGAATTGAACAAGATATGTAAGAGTAAATTCAACTTGTTACCCCCTTATTCATAAACGTATTTCAAACTTATTTCAGCTAAAATATGCTTTTGTGTGCATCTAACAAACACAATTGTCACGGTGACAGTTAAGGGCAAAACATTTTTTAGCTTGTTTTAGCTAAAAAATGTTTTGAAGTACGTTTATGAATAAGGGGGTTATTGTTTATTGTAAGTTGGTTTTAAGGAGTAAGGATGTTTTGTTTTTTTTTGTTTGATTTACTAGGTTTCAATAAACCCCATAAGTAAACATTTTTTCTATATTTTTTTGTATTTTTGACGTCCGTTTCATGTCCGACACCCGCCAACAGACATCTTATGGATCGAGTAACTGCAGCTGTTTTATCTTTATATCCTATATCTTATTAGAAATTTATTTTTAAACGTTTGAGGTGACATTTGTACGAAATAATGGCTGTACCGAAATAAGGTCAATACCCTGATTGCTATGAAAGCGGAAAATAATCGAAACTCAATTTTTTTTACCTTGTATGGAACAGTTGATCGAAAATGCACATTTTAGGATTCAACAAGCTGCAAATTCAACTTTATGCAATTTGGACATAAAGAGAACTCAACATTATGCAAATTCAACATTTTAACATTCAACATTCTGCAAATTCAACTTTTTGCAAATCCAACATTTTAGGAATTCATATTTGTGGTCCTGGAGGATTGGAAGGTGTTGCTCGTTACTTAATGCAGTTTGTAGTAAACCACTATATCGCCGAAGGCTTTTTTAGTACCTAGACGTTGGAACAAATGTTGATGAGTTATGATTATGGACCGGATAGGGGCTCGAAACCATGTAATTGTTTAGTTATTATAGGTGCGAAGATAAAACTTAGAACTTCAGCATCAGAAATGCTTACCGTTGTTTGGTATTTGGGGCTTATAGCTGGGTATTATATTCCGTTGGATGATGAAGTGTGGCAATTGTATATTCGTTTGCGTCAAATCACTGGCAGACTGTTAAGTCACAGGATCTTCAGTGACACTGTAGTTCAACTCACGGAAATTGAAGCAGAATTTAAGGAACTGTACATGAAGTTAACAACATCTCATCTACAGCCGAAAAATCACTTTCTAACGCATTATCCTACCGTGCTGATGAAATTCGGCCCCGCGTGTAACTTGTGGGCGATGCGTTTTGAAGCCAAACACAGAGTGTCCAAGTTAGTAGCTAGGGCTTCTTTTAATCGCGTTAATGTTTGCAAGACTTTTGCAATAAAAAATCAACTCATAATTAAAGATTTGTTTGTAAAGAAAGCAATCCGCCCTACTAAGACATTTGGAAAGAAAACTGCTTTACGTTCTAGCGACGCTACTCATTTTTCTCTCGACACAGGTGTTACACTCAAATATTCAATTCCCTCGGTAACAATAACAGGAGTTTTATGGCAGCTAAACTCTATTGTCACTGAAGATATAGATATTGACCTTACCTACGTTTGGAAAATCTAAAAAAAATATGTTGATAGATAAGGAAGATGTTTATTTTCGTTGCTGCATGTTCGAAACTATCGAGTTCAATGATCATTATTCTTACGAAGTCAAATGCACGCAAAAGTGTGAATATGTTCCATACAAGAATGCTATTGCTCCACATCCAAATACACTCACTTTAATGAGAGGCAATACATCTTATGTGATGAGTAGATGGTACTTAGATTAATAGTAAAATATTATTAATTAGCTAATTTTAGTTGGTTACCAATCTGAAACACTAAAAACGTTTGTCCGTTTTTCGTTTCGGAAAACACTATTCGACAAAAGTTGTTTCACTTTTTTTTGTTTGTCCGAATGCTCACTTCGAATGTTAACAGTTGGTTATTCACGGTTGGTCATTTATGATATTGTTTTTTCATTTGTTTGAAAAATCCATCATTCCCAATTATTGATTTGCCCTCAATTTCATTATTCCGATGTAACGATTCGGTTGGTAAACAATTTTTATTTTTTTAAATAGACTTAGTTGTATTTGACATATTTTTGTTTTGTTTTTTATTATAGGTATACTAAAGTATATTGCTGATTTTGTTGTTTTTAATCGACGTTATAATTTTTATGTATGGTAAACAGATTGTATGTGCGAATCTACCCGCTCTGTATTTTTAAAATACGTAAACCCTACCTTTTGTGTACATTCTTTGTTATCGCGTATTACTTACCTTAGTTTAATAGTTAGTTTAAGTGTACTTCATTGGTGTAAATTCATTAAAAATGTCTGATGAATGTTCGCTTCGCTTCAGCTCCCATCGTAATCTTCTAACCTCGTCGGTTTTGCCCTAACAGGTCTTTCTGGGTTTTTTTGCCAAATATTTTTTTTATGATACATTACTTGGTAATATATGTTCAGGTTTAATGAAAATTGACAAAGCGTGTAGAATGCGGAATGTCATGCTGGGTAAGTGAAAAATGGGTTGTGAAACAAAAGACGAAAGCAGTGAAAAGTCAAATGATTGTAGTGGTAAAAGTTGTTCGGATAAATGATTTATTTGGATAACATTAAATGGTAAATGAAAAAACTAACGAATTGTATATTCGGAGAAGTGAAACAAAACCTAAAAGTTTTTGGACATATAAAATTCGGTAAAAAAAGTTTAGTCGTTGCGATAGGTTACCATTTTAGTTAGATTTTAATTATGTAGATTATTATGTATTGTATACAATATTTAATAACGTGTGCTTGTCAGCTCTATTTATAACTTTCAACAGCATCTTCTAGCAAAGCATTTGTACGGGTTCAACAGTAGGTATTGTATACAAAGGCGATTTTCACAATTATGAAACCTATACAATGTTTTGCTGCGATTGTTGTTATTTTGTGTTATGTATAATATGAATTACACGGAACGTTTACTAGAGGCTTTAGCACAATTACTGTAACTTTCTGTTTTATTTTGTGTTATTTACATGATGCTACAAAAACGTTTCCTAGTGATAAGGCCGGTGCACATTTGTTGCATGCGCGGTACTTAAGTGTCGACGTGCACGCGCACGCACACGAACGAGACCTATGTGCACCGGCCTTTAATGTTCTATTGGGGCATATTTCTGCTGTCACTTTATGATTTATTTCGTTTTATTTACTGTAACTTGCAAAAATTTTTGCTAATGCTTAATGTTCCACTAGACTAGGGCATACGCTGTCACTTTCTGAATTATTTTCTCTTGTTTTGTTAGTGGTTTGTTTTTGTCGCTATCTAATTTATTTCTGTCATTTCTATGTAAAATATTTTTAACAACTGTCTCCTCGTTTCAGGTCTGGTTTATTGTGATCTTTTTGGTTACTTCTGTTATCTGTGCCTATTGCCAATTGAATATAATACTTTTACATGTATTCATTAGCTCTTTCTACTATTTATCTACGCTGGCTTATATTTTCGTATTTTTATTTCTATTTCTTTCCTCTATTTATCTATCCTTTACTATATTATTTACAGAGGGCTCATGTCATCGTCATCACGGTTATTGTGTTTTATATTCAACTAAACTAGGTATAACAATCGAATATCAAATGCAACTTATATGTAATGACTAATGAAGCATTGTTATCTCTATATAGATTATAAATTGCACTCAATATTCGACTTTTATGAAATAGTGTAGTTAATGTAAAGCACAATTATACTGTGCCCTCTTAATAATAGGAAAGGACAGATAAATAGTGGGAAGAAATAGCAAGAAAGAATTCGAAAATATGAGGAAAGCGTAGACAAATAGTAGTAAGAGCTAATAGGACAATAACTATAATATGAAGAAAGCATACACAGCATTGGGAAAGAATACAGGAATTACGAGGAAAAGCATATTTATATAGTAAGAAAACTTATAGGAAATTTGCTAAAATATGAGGAAAGCACATAAACAGTAGAAGGCAAGCATACAAAAATATCGGGAAAACTTAGAATAGTAATAGGAGTAAATAATAAGATATTACCGAAATTAAAGGAAAGAACGTATATAGAAGTAGGACATCATACAAAAATACGATGACTGTATTTAGAGACAGTAGGAAGAAATAAAAGGAAATATTTGATCTGAAATGATTTGAGAGGTAATCATGCAAAAGTGCGTTCAAACTATGAGGAAAGTAAAATACAATATGATGACCGTCACGTAGTTATATGAGGTCCTTCTGCAACGCTACGATGACTTTCACCATAAAAGCTTGTTACAGAGCACCAAATTATGTCTGCTTCCTACTAAAGGCATGGTGATAGTTCATCCTAATATAATATCGTGAGCAGCAGCGACAGCAGTTTCATCATACTTCTTGGTGATGTCACTTTGATCCCCCTTTTATATGAATTCATCATCATTTGAGCTGTATTCACCTAAATTATTGATGTAAACAGTTTTCTCAGTGTAGACTCTTGTTAATGTAGCTCTCTCCATCTGACGCTATCTAGGGCCGCCTCTTTGACCTCCTTATACGACACAACTGCTAATTTTCTTTTTATTTGTTGCATGTAGTTAAGTTTTGCTCTAATTTCTTCTCCATTTAGCAAATTTAAGAAAATAGAAAAACCAATACTGTCAAAGGTTATACAATTCGAAAGTAAATGAGCCGGTAATTACGAAATGATGTAATAATTGGTTCATTAATTATAATATTTACCACGGAACAACCAGAAGTTTAACACAATTTATAATCAATAATTCATTACCGTTGCATAAAGAGCCGAGAACGCTTCAATACAGAACTAAATATCACCATTTTTCCTGCAGCAATGCAAGGAAGGAACCCTATTTGAACCATGATGCCGTTGAAAATTTTGTCAAATGTACTAGAGTTAGCCTATCGACTCTAATTTTGATTATTTGTCAGCTAACTATAGTACATTTGACATGAGAGCTTCGAAGTCACTTCATGGTTCATGAGCATATGAGCAATAAGTATGTTTCAATTAAATGATAATTTATTAAAATAATCAATTGAACACTGAATTAAACGATGGCGCATTGCAAATACTTGGTAAAACTAATAATAGTCTAACAGTCAAATTGCGGTCCCATATCTATTAGGAACAGAAAGTTGAATTCCTAAAATGTTGAATTCCCAGAAAGTTGAATTTCCAAAATTTGAATATTTTTAGTTTCGCAAAATGTTGAATTCTTATAATGTTGAAATATCAAAAAGTAGAATTCCCAAAAAGTTGAATAATTTTAGTTTCGCAAAATGTTGATTTCTTATAATGTTGAAATATCAAAAAGTAGAATTCCCACAACGTTGACTGTGATATCCTAGGAAAGTATATACATTTTGGGATTTTATCTTTATGAGAATTCAACTTTCGGCTCCTGAATGCTCAAAGATAATGAAAAATAGTTATAATAGGGTCCAATATTGAAAGAAAAAACATATTTCTCTTGTGTTCTTGAAAACCGCATCAAGATCGGACAAGCAATTTCTGAGAAACAGCTTGGGGAAATTAGATTACTTTTATTCATATGAATATTCTTAGGTACGTAACAGCTAACCTACATATAGCTGTTTCTCAGAAATTACTTGTCCGATCTTGATGCGGTTTTCAAGAACACAAGAGAAATATGTTTTTTTTTCAATATTGAACCCTATTATAACTATTTGCATTATTTTTTTGAATATTATATTTTTACTAAAGTGTATACTAGTGTTACGAAAAAATCTTACTTTTTTATTTTTTCCACGTAATACCAAAAAAAAAAATCTTTTTTTTTCCCATTAATTTACGGAACTTTCTTTCAATTGACATACTTTTTTTCATAATTGCAGGATTTTAAAAAAAGAAGGATTTTTTTCATACTTATATCTGGCCTCGATTATTCTCGGCTTCCTAAGGGATAAAATTATGATATCCTTGGAAAAAATCGTTTATTTAGATGTCTATTATCACCATGGAAAGCGGCTTGCTTCCATCTAAAAGTGCAGTTTTTTCTTCATAATTAGTATGACTAAAACCTCTGCCGTAATACCGACACATGACTCGTTTATATAGGCACTTAGTAGTTACTGCAAACCCTCTTTCGATAACGTTAATTTTCAAAGTCAGCCAATGTCACTGTTAGAAGTATCTGCTTTGTTAAGATTATATTTAAATCATAATTCATAATTTGTTTATTCGAAATGAATCCCTTTAAAACTATTTATTTTAGTAAAAATAAAAAAAAACCGGAGACTTCTTGTATTGAGAGTTAAATACATGTTGACCAAAGATGGTAAAACTAATCAAAATGGTACTTCTCGATGGAAGTGTACAAATCGGAAGTGTTCTGCAACTGCAACGTTAACAAAGGATGAACGCAAGATAAAACGTGAAACCAAGCATACATGCACATCGGATCCTAATAAAATTAAAGTCACACAGCTGATGGACGAAATCAAGCGAGAAGTATGTATCAACTTACGCCCTGTGGAACAAATATATGACGGAATGGTGCAACAATTTATCGACACTAACCAATTTTTTCCTATAACCGAAATTCCAACTTTTGCTTCGATAAAAAGTACTTTATACAGAACGAGAAAAAACTACTTGGGCACGGATACCCTTGCTTTCAAGAGAATTCAAGACGTGAAAATTCCGATACAAATTCCTGATAATTTCAATGTGTATGAGGATGGTGATCGGGAAAAAATAATTATGATTTGTTCTGAAAGTGCCATAACGGCAATCAAATCGTCAACATCATGTAGCTACAGTGGTGACGGTACATTTAACTCTTCGCCACGCCCCTTTCGTCAGCTGTACATAATCCATTTAGATATATTTTCTGATCAGAAGACCGTAAATGTATTCCCTATCATTTACGCATTTTTGCCAAATAAGACGGAAATAACATACAAAAGATTATTTTACCTAATAAAACAGAACCTGCCCGTGGTCATTAAATCATAGAAATGTGATTACGAAATAGCCCAAATCAACGCCGTTCGGGCCAGTTTTCCGGACGCTAATATATCTGGATGCTATCAGCATTTTAATAAAGCCATCTGGCGAAAGGCAAGAAAACTGAAAATTGCTGGAGTGAAAAGACCTTCATGTGACGACAAGTGTGCACGAAAGATTGTAAGGATGTGCTCGAATTTCGTATTGTTGCTACCCTCTGCCATGTCTCAAGCCTGGAATAGTATTCTAAATGCTGCACCAACTTCCACAAAAATGAAGTTGTTTTTAAAATATTTCAAAGATGAATGGTACGAAAACAATTACAATATGATAAGTTGTGCATTAGAAATTCACCGAACCACAAACAGTTGTGAGGGGTACCACAAACGACTTAATGCGAGATTACCATTGAAACCAAATTGGTACTTAGTATTTTACACAATTTTAAAGTAAATCCAGCACTATGACCGAAAAACCGAAAGATATATGATGTTTGTACCATTTAAAAAAAATCGACGCCTGAGGGATATCCTGTTTGACAAAAAATATTTATCACTATTGAAAAAGCTCGAAAGAAAATTGATATCTCCAGTTAATTTTCTTAAGAACATTAATTTTGTGAGATTGAAACTTGGCTGTAAGTAAATAAGTAATATGTAAGAGTTTTCTATAGAAGAGAGGTTTCATAAACGATTATTGTTAAAAGGCCATGTAAAAGTTCAAGTTACATTTTATTGTAAGCTGTTTGTAAAAGGTCATATAATGATATTTTAAGTTTAGTGTCTTAGTTTTGTTTCAATAAACCCTAAGTAATACCTTTTTGTACTGTATTTTTATTAGAATTATTCCACTTACGTCAACTGCTACTTATTACGCAGACTATTTTTTTTTTACCTCTCCAACTGCTACAATTGGCCTTCTCATTCAGCCGAAAACTTGCAAAGTAATCAGTTCCATGGTGTAGAGTAAAAATGTTCCCACGGCCCGTGGGTCGTGGTTGAGAAGCAAGTGGGGGGGGAGAGCTATGCACATATTTATTTATTTAATCTTTATTGCACAAAAGTAAAACTTATCGTATCGTATCGTTATCGTATATCTATGATTTATAAGTATACCGCTTGTGTATACCGCAAGCCTTTCCTGTTTTCACTTCGCGGGCCGGATTGGGACGGCTTGCGGAACAAATCTGGCCCAATTCAACATTTAAAAGTTCACTGTGTGCAAATCCAACATTTTAATAATCGACATCCTGCAATCTCAACATTTAAGGAATTCAACCTTATGCAAATTCAACATTTTGATATTCAGCTTTCTGGGAATGTAACATTTTGGGAATTCAACTTTCTGTTCCTAAAGGATCTATGCATATACCTAATTAATATGAGAAGAGTAATTTAAAGAAGAAACAAAGTGAATGATTTTTTACTTACCACGATAATATTTGGTATCCTTTCTAACGTCCTTAGACAAAAACAAAAACTGTTTTTATTACTGCACGCTGCGAAATGAACACATCAAGGTAACACGAAGTGAACTACATTCCAAAAACCGGCCAAGTGCGTGTCGGACCACGCACAATGAAGGGTTCCGTACCAACACTTACTAGTCCACATTTAAAATCACTATCCAATACATTGAATCTAAATAAGTCGTATATCTTTTGTTTGGGCAAGACAGTTTTTAAGCGAAAACTCAAAAACCGTAAAACCTAAAGTGTTTCTAACCAAAAATCGTTGAAAGTATTTACTAATGCACACCACCTCAATTTTTTTTTTAGAATCTTAAACTTTATAGTTTGGAAATTACAGGGGGGGGGGCAACACTTTCTATGACTTAGACAGCTAATATCTCACCAAGGGTTGACTTAAATGAACAAGTTTTTTTGAAACCATATATTTTTTAAAGGCCTATCCATCGATACCCCACACGACTATGTGCGTTGAAATTTTTTTTTCCATCCACCGGTTCATGTGTGGAGTGCCCCCACTAATTTAATATTTTTTTGTTATTTCACATCACTTTTAAGTAGCGGTTCATAGAATACACCTTCCTACCAAATTTCATGATTGTAGTGCTTATATTCTCCGAGTAAATCGGCTGTGACATACGGACGACACCATTATATCGTGAGCGTCAGGATTACATAACCATGGCAGAATTTTAAAGCGAGAGTGACTAGTACCCTTTTTGTAATATTTGATGTATCAAATAATTAGTGCCACGCTAAAAAATCGAGAAATATTGAAAATTAGTGGTCAGGTTGACAGGACCTAGTCCGGTTCCCCTACTTGTATACGTTATACCGAATCCATCTTTTCACAAATATTTAGTATCTATTTAGTACATTTATTCATGATATTTAGTATTTTAGAAAGATTTACCAAACAAAGTTACACCGAGAATAAACTTTGTATGGGTATAGTGCTTGCAGACAGTCAATGTGAACCGGGCCTTATTTTGCTCAAACGTTAAGAATTGATTACTACAATAGTAAATTTATTTCAGGAGAAATAAATGATATATTTATGGCGAAGGCGGGATATTGAATCCTGAGTTAATCTTGAGCGTCGCGAGGGATTCGGGTTTGTACGCCCAAGACGGAAATCATTTTGCTACCGAGTGGCATGGCATATACCGCATTGAAATTAATTTTACCTCACTTACGAATTATGATAATAACTAGACACTGAGGACTGTTAGCTACACAACTAAGTTAGCTACATCGCTGTTTGTATCAGAAGGAACGACTGCAGGCTTTGTTAGATTGCACAGCTTCGACAGTCTGACACATCTTTTACCAATGAAATAATTGTACGATGTAGCACGCAAATTCGTGATGTAAAATCTCATTAAACTAAGGTTTATCTGCTCACGAAATGGTTAATCTCAGAATAAGCCCAACAAAGCTCACTGACTCGCAGCTGTCCCGGAAGTCTTATATCATGAACAATTTCATCTAAAGCCTTCCTTGTTCCCGACGCACTTTATACAAGCCTCAGTTTGCGCATCGTGCCCGCAGGTATCACCTTGAAAATATTCTCGGTTTGTCTAGTCTGCCCATCCATTATGTCATAATAACCTATGTAGGGAATACCTGTGTCATAACAGATTTGCCGAATTGAAAATTCTTTCCCACATGGTATCCAACTCGCTGCCACATTATAATAATAAATGTGTACCTACTACAGAGAGAAGTAATCTGTTGTGTTATATACATTGTATAGAAACTGTCAATCACGATAGGATCTTGAAACTTCTTTAAATAGTATGTATATTGTATATCCTCTAAGGCCGGGTTTTATAAAGATCCGTTAGACCAAATCTCAGTAACTCAGTACATTTTTTGACATAATAAACCGACATAAGGTGTAACGGATCTTTATAAAACCGAGCCTAAGTGTTACTCACGTGTAACTGGCCAGTTCATTAGACATTTGCATTCAAGTCGCAGTGCGAAATATGACTGTTAATTACGGCGGACCCAAAATCACGAGGAGTCAAGTAAATAAACCTGGAGGTGTGATAACCGTCGACAACATTGTAACGCGTCATTAACGGTTGACTCGGAACAAAGTGTTCTAAGAGTAAGTCAGCATATGTGTCTCCCGGAGCCTGACAAATTAAAAGTATTTCTTGCTATATAAATGCAAAAAAAATTTTGTTTAGATTGGTCCCCGGTTCCGCATATTCTCGAATCGGCAATCAATACGCTTCGAAGAGAAATGTTTGAAGGTCAATTTGTCTACAACTAAACAGAAGCAGGAATCTAGCACCACATTTAGTAGTATGGACTGACTCAAAATTCCTGAGAAACTCAATCAAAGTTCCTAAAGACGCGAAGACTGATTATCAGATAAGATTTTATATTTTACTCTAAAATATGAAAACGATTCGTGAAACATTTCAGTTCTGGGACATTTTTTGGCTATGGCAACTGTACTCCATACATATTGACCTGGATTCAGATGCAAATATTACTAATGTGGTAATATTTGCTTTATTACCGAACAAACAATTACAAATTGTCCTTATTTTAAATAATGAAATGAAAATATTTAAATAATGAAATAATCTAAAATAGCCCAACCCCGTGGCATAGTGCCGAAGATGCTGGCGAAGTGCCGAAGATGTTAGCGAGGAAGCTGCCAGCCCTTTGGTCACCAGTGGTGTCTACTAACCTTTTGGCGAGTTCCTTGAATAGCTCTTGGGCCCCGGGATCCCACAGACCGAGGGTCTCTACACCGAACGGAACAAAGTTGTATTCGGTGGCGAGACTCTGCAGCTGCACCCGCTCTGACAGAAATTCCGTGGAGATGGGAAGGGGCCAACGTGTCCATAACGTGGCGTGCCACACTAATACACGTCCCATCTTCCACGGACTCAAAACATTCCATTCACCGTGCACCCGTCGTTTCCGACGTTATTTTGAGGATCAATGGTTACCCAGAAAAAATCCATTAGAAGTATTGAGTGTCAAGCGCCATCGTACCAACTACCAATAATGCCATTGAAGGATGCAACCACCGCATTAATTCAAGGATTACAAAATACCCTGGTCTATATGACTTTATTCTAAAAATGAAAAGGGAATCGAAAGTCTGGGATCAAGCGATCATACAATTCATAAACACCAATTCTGAAAAACCGAAAAGACGAAGTGTTGACATCGGATTCGCCAAATTGAAACAGTAGTACTTGAAAAAAACAAAATTACGGGTATAAATTACGTCGGGAAGCTAAGTGATATGACGTTCTAAAGAATCTCTAAATACAAGTTGCCTTCCAAATACTGAAAACATGGTTTCAGACCAGCAAAGTTCCTGAACTAAAAATCACGGATTTTCTGCTCGGAAAACCGAAAAAACAAAACCTATAATGCAGGTTCTTTAATTGAAACCACCACGGAATAGTTTGAGACTTATGTGCGGTATTTTGAGTATGTCTTTGATAGTTTTAGAGCTAGTTCTCAAGAGACTCACCTGAACTGATCTGTCGCTTGGAGTGTGTTGCTAAGGGCCCCTTGATCTAGACTTCTTCATAGGTCGCTAGAGCCAGGATCTGCTTAGGTTTCGCGACGAGTGCTTTGTGGTTTAGGTTTATACATAGGGTTTTTAAAGCTTCAAGCAATGCGGTGCGAGCTTGTAACGGTTGCGCGTAGCGCGGCGGTCTCGCCATATAAAAAAAAGTGTTACTAGCTTTCGGAAAAGCGTTTGGTTTCATCTCCGTCAAACTAGATGTTAATCCCTTTCGAAAAAAATGACGTTAATTACGTTACGTTACGTTTAATGACGTTGTGTTTTGTGCTATAACGTAAAATACTGAACATGCCGCCGACCATAAAATAATACTTATTTTATTAAAGAACTAACGTATGAATACTATGCTTCTTAGAACTAAGACATATAATGCTATAACCTAAGAAGTGCCTAATCAATAGGCAATGGACAGATCTTAACTACAGGTCGCATACTAAGAGTATTACCGATGCGTACAGTGACGACTCGAGCAATACCATCAACGCCCGGGTGCAGCTGATGCACGCGCGCTAGACGCCATTGCAGTGGTGATAGCGTATTGTCAACCAACGCTACCACAGAACCCTCGCGAAGGAGTGTGTTAGTACTATCGTGGAACCATTTACTTCTCGGTTGAAGCTGGTGTAAATATTATACACTCCAGCGCTTCCAGAAATGTTGAACAGCTTGTTGGATGATCTGCCATCGTGCTAGGCGATTTGGATTATCGGTAGATAGATCAAACTCGGGTAGAGAGGTTAATGGTTCTCCGATAAGGAAGTGTCCGGGTGTAAGAGGTAATGGATCTGCAGGATCATTACTTAATTGACAGAGGGGTCTCGAATTGAGCACGGCCTCTATTTGACACAGCAGTGTGTTGAATTCATCATGGTTTAGTGTAAGTGTTCCTATGACGCGATGTAAATGTCGCTTAAGGCTGCCAACGGCTCGTTCGACAAGACCGGCAAAATGCGAAGCATATGCAGGATTAAAATGCCAGGTAACAAGTCACCTGGCAGTTCGTCAGCTGATCATTTATGACAGACTGATTCGATTCGTTTCGCAGAAACGTGAAGAGTTCGGTTAGATACCGATTACAACCTACGAAATTTCGGCCATTGTCTGAATAAATATCTTTGCAGTAACCGCGACGGGATATGAACCTACGCAAAGCATTTAAAAAAGATTCGGATGATAAGTCGGGAACCAATTCCAAATGGACTATATCTTTGCAGTAACCGCGACGGGATATGAACCTACGCAAAGCATTTAAAAAAGATTCGGATGATAAGTCGGGAACCAATTCCAAATGGACTGTCTTCGTGGACATGCACACGAAAACGCAAACGTATGATTTGAAAACTTTCGCGTTACGAAATTTACTAAATTTGAGATTAAAATGTCTAAGCTTCAAATTCTTGTCTTAAGCTTAAAAGGTTTAAGCTTCTGGAGACGTTTTGTGCATCTATCGTCATCCTTGAGACGTGAGATGTCATCTGAAAATTGTCCACGTTGGACCATTGAAATGATTCGACTGAGAGCCAGTTTGGTCTCCGGAACAGTAATGGACTTAGTCGAATAAGCATCAGTATTACGGCTTTTATTAACGAACCGTAACATAAGAGAAACGACGCGTAACATTCTTGGAAGTGACGAAAATCTTTCCATAACTCTGAACTCGGTTCATTGGTTTTTGTAAGAAGAACATGCTTGTGACGTTCTTCGTCAGTATAACAATTAACTTTAGATATGGGCCACTCGGACTCGTTTTTAGAGAGCCAATCTGGTCCCTGGAACCATAATCGATGGTTCAACTGAGGCGGAAGGACACCGCGGGACGCAAGGTCCGCCGGGTTGTCCGACGATTGAACGTGATGCCACTGCGAGGTAGGCACGTTGCTTGTCGTCTCTGCGATGCGGTTGGAAACATAAGTTCGCCACTTGTCTCGGGATGAACGCAACCAGGCAAGGGTAATTGTTGAATCGCACCAAGCGTAAACTTGGTCAAACGATAATACGCTTTCCCATAAGAAGATGTGTGCTGATTGCACCGTCTGAATCAAAAACCCGAATATAGACGAACGCGGCATACGCTTTATCAGAGGCGTCTGAAAAACCACAAAGTTGCACTTGATTTGTGCTAGGAAGCACGTGACGAGGTAACGAAATATCTTGTAATAACGGCAGTTCATCGATGAACCGATACCACAAGTCACAGACAACTTGCGGAGGAGTTTCATCCCAACCTGTGCCTGATACCGACAAAAGTTGGATTAAATGCTTAGCGAACAAAGTCACTGGGCTAAGAAACCCGAGAGGATCATAGATCTTAGCTATTTCTCCTAACATTATACGCTTCGTACATTTACGTGATTTAGAAATTACTTCATCCGTTTGGTAAGTGAAAGTATCTGAATTAGGGTTCCATTTGGGCCCTAAGACCTTGACAGAAGTGTCAGTGTCGAGTGCTGAAAGAATGAGAGCATCATCATGATTTGACTCGTCAGTGTTCAAATGCGCTAAGAACTCGGAACTGTTCCTGGTCCATTTGCGGAGTTCGAATGTTCCAGCCTTACAAATGGACGTAAGCTTATGCTGAAGAAAGAGAGCATCTTCGACTGTGTCAGCTCCAGTAACGACATCATCAACAAATACTTCGTTGAGAAGTAAATGCGAGGCAAGTGGGAAAGCAGCAGCTTCGTCAATTGCTAATTGACGAAGTGTGCGTAAAGCAAGAAATGGTGCTGAAGCACAGCACCATTTCTTGCTTTACGCACACACAAGGTTACACAGCACAGGCGATATTCCTGTATGGGATCGTGAGGAGAGAATCTCCAAAGTCCGTTGAAAATCACGGTGTTCTTTACAAAGACCGATGTAGCGATACATCATTTTTAAATCAGCAGTGAAAACTATCTTATGTAATCTATACTTGAGTAGAATCTCACAAATGTCTTGCTGTAGTTTTGACCTGTCAGAAGGTTATCGTTGAGAGAACGACCTGAAGTAGACTTACAAGACCCGTCAAAGACGACGCAATACTTGCTTGTAGCAGCTAATTTTTTCACCACGCAAAAATGAGGTAAAAAGAAGGGAGGCGCGTCGCTGTTCGCAGAATCAGAGACAGGCTCCGTATGTCCCAAGTCCAAGTATTCTCGAAGACACTTGTTGTAATTCTCACGTAAGGCAGGGTCACGTGACAATCGTGCCTCCAGTTTGGTTAAACGTGAGAGAGCTATCGAACGAGATTCACCTAAAGGAGGAGCGTTCTCTTTGAAGGGCAGAGAAACAGTATATTTCCCGTTTAAATCCCGAGTATGAGTATCGACAAAGATTGACTCACAGCGAAGTTCATCTTTTGTAAGATGTGGATGTTCTGGAATGGATTCCAATTCCCAAAATTTTTGAAGTTTAACATCTAGTTGACAAGTACTGAGATTAGTACTCAGGTGTCTCGAATTTTCATGAGAAATTCTACCATTCAGTAGGTATCCGAAAATGCTATTAATAGCCACAGGTGTGCCTTGTGGGCCTTTGATATTGTCGTGAAGCAGTATGCTGTCACTATAGTCTGACCCCAGCTGGAGCTCGACGGGACGTGCAGAACGCAATTCTGGGTCCGCTAAGTTAAGACCTTGTAGGTGCTCAATATTCTCAAACGTGCTTGGAATATTCGGCGGATAGCTCGTTATTATTGGTAAAATAAGAGCTTCGATATAAAGCTTCGGCTCTGGTTTGTTGTGGGGTGTAACCTCACACAACACGTAACCACGAGGTTGTTCGTTGCTGTCACAAGGTGACCCTCATGATGGGGAGAAACTCCTCAACATGACGAACCACCCTTAAGCCAATAAATTCACCCACCAGAGTTTCTACTAAGCAAGCCAGAGACCTTGACAGTCTGAACGACGAATTCTAAGTGAGTCTGGACCGTTTTATTCGCCCTTTTATATCTGCGACAAGTGCGATAAGTGTGACAAATGCGATAAGTGTGATAAGTGTGACAAGTGCGACAAGGTTGACAAGAGGGGCAAGTGCGACAAGTGTGACAAATGCGACAAGTGTATCTGCCTGCCCGAATGTTAGCCTACTTTTTACATAACAGAAGGTCGTAACGGCCTTATCTTGAACAGCCGTGGTATTTTGGGTGTGGTTCGACAACTGCAATGTCTTTTTGAGTTGAAGTACCCGGAGAAGGATCTAAGTGTACATCTCAGAATAGTCACTCTTTTCATGGGGGGCTAGGACAAAAAGAAGAATATATGGTATATTCTACCCCAAGAAGACATCAGAGCCGCTAAGATGATCGCTTATATATCGGAGTCATAGCATTCGTCCCGTACTGTCAAGTATGAGGTGCCTAGTAATGTTATATATTTTTGGAAGTGTGCGTAATCCATAATTTTCGGGGCGAAGTAACGGGCATATATAATATGTGCGTTATTTCGCCCCGAAAATTTTGTTCGGAAAGATGCGCTGAAGGCGTCTCCTGTCTTTAATGCTCTATGTTATATGTATAGTTGTTATATATCTATTCATGGATATTTACTTAGATTTGGTTTTAACTACTTTATTGAAATGTTATTGTACCCGGTGTATGTTTGTCTATCTCATTCTCCTACTTTCCACTCAATCCCTCAAAGGTTAGCTGGAGGTTTTTTTACAGTCTTTATTTCATATTGTGTTATACGCCGGGAAAATATTTTTACCATAAATACAATTTAATAACATAAATACAATTATCACAGTAATATTTTATGATACTGCAAAAAACGGTCTTTTTGGTTTCTTGGAAAAATAATCGTGCTAAATTTACGTGTGACATTTTTTTCTACAGCTCACCTATGATTTTGAGCGTTCAAAACTATCACCTAGCTGATTCGGGGAATTTTTGGAAATGTACCAAATTTCATCAAAGTTTATTAAGTTAAAAATGATCTCTAGAGACTTCCAAAATTACGCAGGTTTTCGGATATAAAGGTCTGTTGTGTGTAAAAGTATAAAATTACACAAAAACCTTTAATAAAGTAATAAAATTTCATAGCAAGTTTTCGTAACTCGTAAAATTAGTATATGTGCCAGGTACACATATAATTGTAAAACGTTGATTAAGTTATGCTGCCCGAGGTTATAAATATTTCACTTCTGTTTTGTTTGCTTCAATGCTTTGTTAATCACTTTTAAGAATGGAAAAGTTATCTTTTAATCATAATAAACCGGGTTTTTATTAACGAACAGTTCAACTAGCAGTTTCATTTGAGTTTAACAACATAGACATTTATTATTACTGTCATGCTACGTAACCAATGTATGGGGAAGTCAAACAAATTGATAAAGTTTTGAAACTTGTGTGGCATGATACCTTTGGGTATAATCTTCAAAACTTACAACTCTCCCCTCCCACACTTCACGCCCCCTCCCCCTCACCATTAAATGTGTACCGTTTATCTGTTTTTTTTCTGTTTTTTTCGCAATTATACATATTCGAAACAAGTGTTCAGGGCAAAAATAATGATCATTGAATTCTAAACCAAAGTATCTTATTTATCTTATTTTGATAGTAGTAAGGGTCCTATCGTGCCATAAAGTTGAATTGTCAAAATGTTGAAATTGCAGCATGTTGAATCATTAAATGTTGGTTTTGTAGAAATTTGTATTTACAACCAGTTGAACTCGCAAAATGTTGAATTTGCAGAAGGTTGAATTTTCAAAAAGTTAACGTTACTGGATATTTCTAAACCATAAAAGATTTTATTCAAGGATTCATAGCCTTTAGGTCCAGTTCCTGTTATCTATGAAAAACGCTTAAGCTACGTTTAATGTACTCCTATATGTGACTGTCTTTGGGAGAATTAGTCTCCAAATTATGTATTTAGCATCTTAGCTATGGAATAACTGTTTCTTATTTTAAAAGGTTTGTTGTTTGTGATAAAATAAGAACATCAACACAAACATTATGTCAGAAATACTTATTTTATTACAGAACTGCAAGGACAGAATCACTTATCAAAAGAAATACATGTTTCATGTTGTCTATAATATCTTCAATTTGTTGTATATTGAAGTCAAGCACATTATAATCTGCCTCCGCTATTTCACCCCAGTCCTTGGTTGGTCGCTGGTGGTATGTACAAGCTTTGATTCCCGGCGAAATGTTCAACTTGTATTTAGATATCATCTTTGCCGTAATCATTTTTTCAATAGGATGTGGTTCGTACCAGCAAGCAAGGCAGCATAGGCAGTCTTCAGATTCCTGAAAACTGCCTTGCTTCCTGGTCCTTTGTAATTTATTCATTTTTTAAGCTTTGCTAAATAGTCTCTAAACTTGATAGTACATTGATCAAAAATGTGATGCTACCACAGTGACTTTCGGGTAATAAATATAATTCCCGGTACGGAAAAGTTTATAGTTCGTATATTGCGATACTAGCTTTTGCCCGCAACAGTGGCGGATTTCCCGTAAATTTAAAAAGGCTGGACAATGCCTTATTTTATTTAAGAGCAATGCTGGGCAATTCCAAGCTTGCAAACCATAAAAGTGGGTGGACAAAATAATAGCACATTATTACAATGCTTCTTGCAGTTGTATCGTCACTTCTAGATACCTTTCCTCTTGCTATCTTCAGTTCATTAGCCTTTTTCCAGTCGGCCTTGTCGATTTGTCGATAACATCCATATAAATCAATATCTGGAAATATCGTTTTGACACCATTGATTTGAGCTACCTCATAGTCACATTTATAAATCTTAATTACCACAGGGAAATTCTTTTTTATTATGTTGAATAACCTTTTGTAAGTTTTTTCGGTCTTGTTTAAGAGAAATGCGTATATAACTGGGAAAACGTTTACTGTCTACTGCTTAGATAAAATGTCAAGATGAATAACAAAAAGCTGTTGAAAGGGGCGTGGACAAGTTTTGAAAGTACCGTCACCACTGTAACTACATAATTTTGTTGATTTTATTGCCAATATTGCGGCTTCAGAGCAAATGATAATAATTTTTTCTTCATTCCCATCTTCAAAGAGCTTGAAATTCTCATCAACGTTTTTCGAATTTTTACGTTTTTGATTCTTTTGAAAACAAGCGAATTGATGCCCAAATAGTTTTTCCGTGTTCTATATTATGAGATTAACATAAGGCAGGAGCACTTTAAGAAAAACTCGTTCACATTTAATAGTTATTTTTTTAATAACATATTAATAATACTGTAAATTACTTTTTATTTAAATTAACTAAGGTTAACAGGTGCTTCAACTATACGCTCTCTTCGACGATCGACACCAGAATGCCCAACCAGGCACCAGCTCCTGGCCAAGAAAACCGTCTGTTCTGGCGGGAAAATCCAGCTCCGCGATTGGTCCACGACACTGAGTGGCGCCATTGTCGCGAGCCAATCACGGAATCGCTTAGTTTTCCCGCCACAAATTCCATCAATCCAGGCATGACAGTGTTGCTATTGTTAAGTAATAGATGTTGCCAGTTTTACCGTAACATTTAAAGTAATAAAGTTATGTTTACACGAATCGAAAACTATAATAAATAAAGCCATTTGTTTTTAAAACACAGGCTTTTGACTGGAAATATTCTAAAACCTAACAGTCGACCGTCCTGACATCGTGTGCGTCCCTGCACACGACACCAGGTGGCAACCTAACAGTCGGGTATCTTGGCCAGTAGCTTAAAACATTGCATTCGATCTACAGTTACAAACATTGAGAAAATGGAATCGAAAATTATGATATATGTTTACTTAAAATATAATTGTAAAATAAATTGGTTGGATATATATCTAAGATTATGCCATTGAAACTACTATACATTGCAGCTGAAACATATGATAAAATGCGTCAATAAGATTAGTTTGTTCGAAACATTTTAGCATAAGTTATACTTATAGTATTCTGACTCTAACAACTTCAACTAATTAACAGTATCATCTTTGCAAGCAATTAACAATAACAACCTTCAGCAATCGATTGCTGAAACTAAGTATAGTGAACCCAAACGATCAATTAATTGGGTCACCAAAACAAGATCGAAACAAAGACACGACCCGATCGATTATGTCGTGATAAACTATTCATACGAGTATTCTGAACGATCGATTAATCAGAATACCTTTATCCCCTGAACGATCGATTAATCAGGGTTCCCTAACCTCCTGAACGATCAATTTATCAGGATACCTATCGACGCCCGTCTGAGCCGATCGATTAATGCTCATAATGGCTGCCGAAGCTCTTGCCTTCTCACTCGTGCGCCAAGCCGCGATTCGATCGATTTTCGCGTACTTGCTCTGTAACAACGAATAACATCGTGTAAGTAAATGTTCATCCATATAATACAGTACATAAAACCAAAATCATTTCATTCGATTAGCTGCCTTAATCAATTATCGATATCACTATCAGAACTCTCATCGACTTCATTTCCATTGACCTCCAAGGCAGTCACATGAATCCACGGCTTCATGCGATCCGCGGCGACGGTAGTTGACCGTTTATTTTCCGTATCAACTAGACCTGGAATAGGAGCTACAACGTAACGGTCCTTGTCTAAGACCTTACTAACACGAAATGGACCTATGAAAGAGGCCATCAATTTTTTGCTTTGTCCGTTGTTATTAAAACATGTTTTTGTTATTTTAACAAGATCTCCTTCACTATATATACGGGAAGGTTTTCTGCCTACATCATACCTCTTTTTTTGTTTGACCTGCTCTTCGTCTATCTTGCTTTTAACGCTGTCACGGATTTCCGTCAAATCAACGGCTTCACGAGTGCTTGCAGCGGCATCGTTAAGCATGGGGTTAAATTCACTATTCATATGAGTTCCAAACATCACCTCCGACGGTGTCCTCCCAATGGTTTTCTGAATAGTGTTATTGAGCCCCCATTGAACGCGTCCTAGATGACTGTCCCAGCTCTTTTCGCCATGTTTAACGCTTAGCGCCTTGAGTGAGTCGAGAATCGTACGGTTGTACCGTTCAACTTGTCCGTTGGACCTAGGGCTAGCAACCGCATTTAAGACGTGTTTGATTCCCTTATCTAAGCAAAATCGCTTGAATGTATGAGAGGTAAAACAACTACCACGGTCGCTCACGAGTCGGTCAGGGTTCCTAAATATACAGAAGATATCTTCTAAAGCCCTAATTACGTTTTGGGTGTTAGTGTTTCTAACTGGCTTGAGGAAACAAAATTTGGTGAAACCATCAACAACCACGAGCAAGTGAGTGAAACCCCTGTTTGATTTCACAAAGGGCCCAAGGTGGTCCACATGAAGCGTGTGGAAGGGAATTTGTACCTTTGTGATGGGGTGCAGTAGCCCCTCGCGAGTGCTGGAATTGGTCTTTGCATATGCACATTCAATGCAAGCGTTCACATACTTCTTGACGAATTTGGACATTTTGGGAAACCAATATTTACTTTTAATCCTTTCTAAAGTTTTCTCAACCCCAAAATGTCCAATGTCGTCGTGATTGAGTTTACAGACTTGCCACCTTGCCCCTTTTGGAACTGCCCATCTGACTTTCTCCTCATCCCCGTCCAAATAACGAAATAATTTATTATCTTTAATAATGAAATTCTGCCTGATGTATTTTAACCCCTTTTCGTCCAGATCACTTTTCAAAACGTCCATAATCCTACATAGCTCAGAGTCTCCTAACTGAAGCGTGTGAAGCCAATCTTCGCTATTAATAGACATTATAGACGGAAATTGGTCGTCGAGGCATTCAGACGGTTCGACCGCGTTCCGAGACAGCGCGTCGACATGGCTCATTCTTGACCCAGCCCTGTACTCTATAGTGCAGCTGAACTCCTGTAACGTTAGCCACCAGCGTGCTATTCTTGGAATTAAGTCCCGTTTTGAAAACGTAGAACGCAACGCACTGCAGTCCGTGACGACCTTGAATTCCTTCCCTAATAAGTAAACCCTGAACTTACGAAGCGAGCAAACCATCGCTAGAGTTTCTAACTCGTAAGAGTGGAAGTTCTTTTCTTCTGGGGAGGTTTGCCGACTGTAAAATGCTACGGGATGAAAATTCTCAGAGCCTTGGTTCCGCTGTAAAAGAATCCCGCCAATTCCTAACCTACTCGCATCCGTATGCAGCTCCAACTCCGCGTTAGGGTCATATATAGCAAGAACCGGCCTAGTGACTAAAATAGACTTCAGCTTCTCGAATGCTTGCTCCTGATCGTCGCGCCACTCCCAGCTGGAATTCTTTTTGAGAAGCTTGCTGAGGGGAAGCGCTATTTGGGCAAAGTTCTGTATAAACTTACGGAAATAGCTGGTCAGCCCTAGAAACTGCCGGACATTGTGCACATTCTGGGGCCGGGGAAAATTGACAACGCTAGAAATCTTCTTTTCACCGGGCCTGATACCGCTACCGCTAACCTCGTAGCCTAAGTAATCAACCTTATCCCGCAGGAACTCGCACTTTGACAGATTCAGAGTAAGGTTCGCCTTTTCCAACATCTGTAAAACTTCTTCAAGACGCTCCAGACACTGAAGTGGGTCTTTTCCATAAATAAGAACATCATCTATGTACGCGGTTGCCTTATTGAACCTAGCAGATCCCAGTATGCCATTAATCATCCGCTGGAACACGGCAGGGGCATTAGCTAAGCCGAACGGCATACGGTTGAATTCGTATTGACCGTCCGGCGTAACAAACGATGTCAGATGTTTGCTTTGCTCAGAGATCGGCACCTGATAGTATCCAGAAGCAAGATCGAGGATTATGAAACAGGATTGCCCAGAGAGCCGCGCGATTTCATCCTCAATAATAGGCATTGGATACCTCTCCTTAACAGTCATTGAATTCAGCATACGATAGTCTACGCACAACCTTGAGGAACCGTCCTTTTTGCGTACGAGCAGAATGAGACTAGCGTAATCTGAAACTGATTCTCTTATCACCCCGGCGTCTAACATATCTCCGACCATCGTACGCACCTTCTCCCGCTCGTGATGTGACAACCTGTATGGGCGATAAACAACTGGACGCTGACTATTGAGTTCTATACTCATCTCAGTTGCGCTGGTACAACCTAAGTCCTTCAAGGAAGAGGCAAAACAATGCTTGTATTTCTGCAACATCTTCATCAATGCTTTCCTGACATCTTCAGACACCCCTTCACTGATGCGAACCTGGCTTTCATCGAACTTCTGACTATCTACAGACTTTGTAGACCGCTCGTCAACAACACGATTTATCACTTCAACCATTTCAGCACGACAGAGAACCTGTTTGGAAGAAATGCGGCAAGTTCCAGAGCAGGGCAGGATTATTACGTCAATTTCACCTTTTTTCAAACGATGAAGTCCTCCGCTGACGACAAACTGCTCGTTTGGTTTCCCCGCCACGCTGTTTTTCAAAAGGACATCACCGCTGACCACTGATTGAGTCTTTACCCTAACGGACGCTGGACCATAAAGGACAACTGGCCTAGCTGGTGAAAATTTCAACAGGACATCATCGTCATTGGAGAGTTCAGGACTAGGCAACTCATTGCGTATATCGAAAAACTGCAACCTATTTTTATCCTTATAGACAGATATATGAGACTGCTCCGTGAAAGTCTGCCCCATAAGCACAGGGACTTCTAGAAAATGGTTATCTACGACTTTGCATGTCACTTTAGCCTCAACCCCATCGACAGTCATGTCAAGGCTCAAACTCCCTAACGACTGGACTACACTATTCCCAAAACCTTTCATAAAAGTAGGGACATTATCGTGAGATAGACCTAGGTCCTGTACAGCAGATTCCTGAATGAGAGTGACGTCACTTCCGAAATCTACAAACGCTTTAAGTTCAGAATTATTGACCTTTATCTCCTTCAGAAACTTGGCCCCGGGGTCATTACGCACGCACGTGGTTTCACTTAGAAAATCTATCCTCATAGTTTTCTGCACTGCACCACTAGTGTTAGTTATTTTGTCATCGGATTTAACATAACACTTCTCAGATGTGTGACCAATTTTATTACAACGCGTGCATTTCACTAGTGGTTTAGGACAGTGCAAGAAACCATGGCCCTTTTCCTTGCAATTGTAACATCCTGTGACATTATTTGGCCTAGCATTGGACTTCGGTCCCGATACAGAGGCGGCAGACATATTATCAGAATACCTATTCCTTGTGTAAGAGCGGTCCGGGACAGATTGATTGTAATCTCTATTACTAATCAAGTACTGTAACAACTGATCGGGATGGGTGCACCGAAGTGCCAATGCTCCCGACTTAAGAGTCTTATCTGTAATACCATGTATTATACATTCGGCTGCCCGGGTACCCACTATCTCGCATTGGTTCACTAAACTTAGCTTCTCATAATAGTAAACCTCAATAGACTCATTGTATTTACTCTTTCTCCTAATCATATTTTCCAAGGTCTGGCCATAGTTTTGTTCGCATGGAAAGGCACTAAGCAACTTCTCCTGCCATTCCTGCCACGTGTGAAGTATAGTACTCAAGCTTTCATACCACGTTTTGGCCAGACCTTGCAACTTCTGCATAGCAAAATGAGTAGTAGTTCTCTCATCCCACCCGTACACCGAAGCGCACTCATTAACTTTTCTCAACCACACGTCCATACGCTGATTTTTAGACGAGGGATCAAAGTTTGGCAATATATTTTTATGATCAATTTTTTGCAACGGTTGTGGAGCGCTTTGGTTCACGGGTGGTAATGCAAGACCATCCTTCAAGTTCTTAAGCAAATCAAACAAATCTCTCTTAGATAAAGAAGGACTACGTGACCTGTCAATCCGTTCGCGAAGATGTTGCCGTCGTCTACGCTCGAGGTGTCGCTCCGCCCGCAGCCCCGCATCCCGATGCTGCTCGGCCTCGGAGGTGCTCCGGTGGCGGCTGTCCACCCGTGGCTCGCTGGTGGGTCGTGATGCATCGCGCAGGTCTTCGGCGGCGCGCACGTGGTCTCGTTCCCGCCGAATTTCCTCTTCCAGCATCCGCAGTCGCTCTCGTCTCAGCTCGATGTCCGGTTCTGGCCGACGCCGGCTGGTGCTCCGACTTCGCAGGCGACTTCGGCTGCGCGTGGCAGAGTGGGTACCCCTTCGACTCGGCGTTGCGAGCCTTCGTTGTCCCGGCGGCTGCGACATTGCGTTTTAATTGTTCATCCCACTTCTGAAGTATGAAATTAACATAAGGCAGGAGCACTTTAAGAAAAACTCGTTCACATTTAATAGTTATTTTTTTAATAACATATTAATAATACTGTAAATTACTTTTTATTTAAATTAACTAAGGTTAACAGGTGCTTCAACTATACGCTCTCTTCGACGATCGACACCAGAATGCCCAACCAGGCACCAGCTCCTGGCCAAGAAAACCGTCTGTTCTGGCGGGAAAATCCAGCTCCGCGATTGGTCCACGACACTGAGTGGCGCCATTGTCGCGAGCCAATCACGGAATCGCTTAGTTTTCCCGCCACAAATTCCATCAATCCAGGCATGACAGTGTTGCTATTGTTAAGTAATAGATGTTGCCAGTTTTACCGTAACATTTAAAGTAATAAAGTTATGTTTACACGAATCGAAAACTATAATAAATAAAGCCATTTGTTTTTAAAACACAGGCTTTTGACTGGAAATATTCTAAAACCTAACAATATAAAGTACTTTTTTAATGAAAGAAATGATGGGATTTCGGTAATAGGAAAAAAAGGGTTGCTTTCTTTAATCTGTCGCACTATTCCTTCATAAATTTGCTCGATAGGGCATACATTTATACATACTTGCCGCCATATGTCGTTAATCAGCTGTGTCACTTTTACTTTATTCTTGCCTGGGATACATGTATGTTTTGTCTGCCTTTTTATCTTGCAATCGTCTTTAGTTGCTGAACAGACGTCCCGATTAGTGCACTTCCATCGAGTTGTGCTGTTGTGCTTTGTTTTCCCGTCTTTGGTCAGCGTCTACATCTTATTACAAGATGTTTTGTTACCTTTTTATTTGTAGTAAAATAAATTGTTTTTAAGGGATTCATTATATTCCTATACGTATTAATGCAACGATTAGATTATTCTAAAATGACGTTGACTAACATTGACAGTTATCGTTATCTAAAGTGGTTTACGTGTGTAACAGAAAAGAGTAATTACATTTTACGAAAAAGTTTGTAACAGCATGGAAATGAAATACAATTAATAATTTGAGAAACAGTTATCGGACCCGCATACGTAAGGTTTCGCACCCGTGTTATACCTACCAATTCAACATTTAGTATAAATACAAAAGTCTACAATCTGAGAATTCAACATTTTGCGAAACTCAAAAATCTAAATTTTGTCAAATTCAAAATTTTGAGAATTATACTTTATGATCCGAAAGGGTTTTCAAGCTGAGGAGTATTGGGTATCATGCCATACAACTTCCATTTATTATTTGTCTTTTTATTAATTATTTGTCTGAAAACATAGAATGACCGTATTATATAGAATTATACGACAACTAACAAAGATAAGTATCCAGTTTCCTCTTTTTTTAGTAATTGGCACATTCAACTTTAAGTATTCGACACTTATTAAAAAAGTAATATTTTGGAATAATTGGCCCTCACTTAAATTTTCTATATAGTAATTGTAAAGGCGATTACAAAAGTTTTGGTAAATAACTACTTAAGTAACATAAATATCAACAAAGCGAGAACCCAGTAGTCATCAGTTTTTTTGATGAATTTCATTTACTTTTTACAGCACTACATTTTAATCTACGAGTTTACACCACTAAATTCCTTTTAAATGGTTCAGGAACTATTTCAAAATCCATTTTTTAGGGTTCCCTAGTAAACATATTCCTCCCTTATAGTTTCGCCATGTTCGTCCGTCTGGCCGTCCGCGGCGTAGCTCGGTAACCGTAAAGTACTAGAAAGCTGTAATGTTAAACGTACGCCCAGTGATACCGTAAACGCGGGTACTTTATACAATTTACTTATTTCAATTTTTTTGAACAATCTCAAATTATTTTCTTCGTATTATATAGATATACATATGAAAGTGACAGAACAACAGTGAAAGGCGTTACAACGCCTTTTTATTTGAAAAAATTCGAACTATTTTGCGCGAAGTGAAAATTGAGTGATACAAACTGACTTTTATAAGCGTTCTGGTGTGCATAACTAATAAGTGATAACAAATATAACCTAAAAAAAGAAGAAATAATATCCAACTGACGTTTGCACATATTGGGTTAAACGCCATCTAGCGACGGATAGCAACGGACACAGCGATTGCACACGATCCTATCGATACATTCTGATAACGCAGCTATTCGCCACGAGAGGGCATAATTATTATTAAAAAAAAAGAAACTAAATAATTACCACAGAAAAAATGGAAACAAAACTAGAACAAATAATGAACACCTTACACCAAATTCGAAATGATCTAGAATCAAGCATCAAAGCAAATGCAGAAAGTGTGACGGATAACATTAAAAAAAAAATTAGACGAAAAATTTGCAATTTTACAAAGAAATTATGACACTTTAAAAGATCGCGTTGAAAACCAAGAACAGCGCTCGTATTTCCTAGAAAAGCAAGCAAGGCAGAGGAATTTGGTATTTTTTGGCATCGAAGATAACGAGAGATCTTATGACGAACTTGAGGCGAAAATTACAAACTTCATCAAGAAATACTTTAGTTCGGAGATAAGCCATCGAGATATAGAATCAACCAGACGAATAGGGAAAAAGGCTGACAAGATGAGGCCTATTGTAGTGACATTTACAACACTTCACAAAAAAATCGAGATATTAAAACAAAAGAAAAACCTAGACAATACTTCATACTACCTAAAAGAAGACTACCCAGAAAATGTCCTAAAAATCAGGAAAGAGTTACAAGTTCAAGCTAAAATAGAAAGGGAAAAAGGGAATAAAGTAGTGATCAAATACGATAAATTAATAATTTTGAAAAACAGGAGTGAGTATGAAACATAACAACAAGAGGAACCTATCACTCTCCCCCGAAAAGCGCCCTTCTACAAACAATGCAGTAACAAATGAACAAGCAAGTAAGAAAAACAAAGTCTTCACAACTACTTCTCATGCTGATAAACCTAAAGACAAACCATAACAAAGGACATCAAGCTACCCCGATGGAGTTGTCAAACCAAGCATGTTAAACTATCTTACTAATAAAAACTCTACCTCCCCGTCACTACAAAAAGACCTGACGAACGCATAGCAACTAGCAACCCCTTCTCAAGCGCCGAATATGTCACAAATAAAAAAACATCTCCCACGCCGGCTGGTCACCGAGGGAGATTACGACCAAAACCCTCCAGAGAAAACTAAACTCATCAACCAACTCTATATTGTAACGTTTAATGTAAGAACGCTATCATCGCACGAGAAACTAATCGAACTATGGGAAGCAATGAAAAACATACATTTTGATATAATGGGTATAAGTGAAGTCCGAAGAACTGGATGCTCTATTGAAGAATATAGCGAATTTATCCTCTGTACAATTGGAACAACGGCTGGACAGTATGGCGTAGGCTTTATCATAAAAAAATCGCTGAAAAACTCCATAGAAAGCTTCATAGGAATAACCGAGCGAGTAGCCCTACTAAAAATTAAAATCGAAAACCAACAACTCGACATAATTCAGGTTTACGCACCAACTGAAGCAGCGGACGACGCAGATATTATGCAGCTTTATGACTCTATAAACCAAGCTTTGAAACTTACAGGAAAACACGTGATAGTTATGGGAGACTACAATGCGAAAATTGGACAACCAAAACCCGAAGAATACTTAATAACTCGAAAATATGGCTATGGATCGCGGAACGAGAGAGGAGAGACATTGATTCAGTTTGCGTATGAAAACAACTTTGCAATACTTAACACTTTCCTTAAGAAGAGGTATAATCGACGGTGGACGTGGAGATCTCCTGATGGTCGTACAAAAAATGAACTTGATTATATCCTATCCAACCAACCGTCATGGTTTCAAAACATCGAAATCATTAACACTAATTATCCGTCGGACCACAGACCGGTACGAGCCACGATAAAGCTCCAACTAACAAAAAAAAGTAGAACCACCTACAGTAAGACACCGAAAAGTCTGCTAAGGACCGAACCTGAAATCTGCGCGTACGTAGAGTCTATAGAGAGCTACAAAACTGACTTACTGAACTGCGATGCCAACACTACGGTACAAACTTACTATGATACGATCACAAACGCTATCGGACGAAGCCTAGAAAAACCACATGAAAAAACTAGAATTCAGCCTGAGAACTCTATTATTACCCTTTATACGAAAAAGCTAATAAAACGTAGACATGAATTACAAAATACTAAACCGAAAACATTACTAATGAAGAAAGAGCTCAGTGCACTATATAAACTCACAAGCAAATGCATTAAAAATGACTATAGCAACCATTGAAGAGCAGTATTTCAGAAACACCTAGCAATATCTGGAAGCCTAAAGAAAGCGTATAAAGAACTGCGAACTCACAAGAAATGGATAGAAGGAATAAATACCTCGGGACAACTAACACACAAAAGAAGCGACATCGTAACAGTAGCAAGCAACTTCTATAGAGCATTATATAGTGAAAATAAATCTGAAAACTGCTACATATCGGAGCAATCAGCGACATATGTCGCGAAAGAGGTCCAAGCAATCACAGAAATTGAGGTAATTCAACACATAAAACGACTAAAACTGGAGAAAAGCCCCGGCCCCGACAAAATCTCAAATGAAGCAATAAAACACGCCGCAACTGTCATTGCCCACCCACTTACTCGTCTCTTCAATCTTATACTGAATACAGAATCAACACCAAAGCAGTGGTCGGAGTCGAATATAATCATTTTATACAAAAAGGGAGATCCTAATGATATTGCAAACTATCGCCCCATAAGCCTACTACCAAGTCTCTATAAACTGTTCTCTTCAATACTAGAAAAAAGAATGAGCAAAACTATAGACATCAAACAGCCCGTGGAACAAGCAGGCTTCAGAAGCGGCTTCTCTACTATTGATCACGTGCACACTGTAGAGCTCCTAATAGAAAAATACCAAGAATTTCAGAAGCCACTCTACATCGCCTTTATAGATTACCAGAAGGCTTTCGATACTCTGTCACACTTATCTATCTGGGAGTCACTAAAGGCACAACAGGTAGAGCCCCGGTACATCAATATTCTAAAATACTTATACAAAAACAGCATAAGTCGAGTACAATTAGAAACAACCGGCCCACCCATACGAATTGAACGAGGCGTTCGACAAGGTGATCCCTTATCTCCGAAGATTTTTATCGCAGTGCTGGAGTCAATAATCAGCAAGCTAAACTGGGCGACTCTAGGGATACCCGTCAATGGAAGATACCTCCACCACCTTAGATTTGCCGATGATATCGTGCTTCTGTCTGAACGCTTTTCGGACTTAGAATATATGATACGCACACTACAAACAGCTAGCAGAGAGACAGGACTCGAAATTAACTTTAACAAAACGAAACTCATGACTAATAGCGTAAAAGTTACACTAAAAATAGAAAGTACCGAAATGGAATATGTCAAAAATTACATATATCTTGGTAAACAGATTTCGTTCGACAGAAACAATAATGAGCAAGAAATAGAAAGAAGAATTTGTTGAAATACGAACATATTTAGATATTATTTAGTACCTCCTTGTTGGGTTAATATGTAAAGAAGAAATAACAGTTTCGAGTTGACAAGCTGTTCTAATTTATTGTGTGGTTCTGAATGTTTGCAGTACGTGATGATTATATTACTGATTGTAATTCTATATTAATATATGCGTATATAAAATGAGTGGCCTTCCTTTAATTTTAACATGGTAGCAGAGACGTGAGAACCTGTAACGATTTAAAGAAGAATATTGCAATAATTTCGAAATAAAAATAAGTGATTGATTTTTTGAAAAATGTCAAATCAAAAGGAAGAATTTTCGGTACAATTGTTCGATGGAAATAATCACGACAAATGGAAGTACAGACTGAAAACTTATATAGATTTGGAAGGATGTTACGGTGTGATTGCAGATGAAACGAACCAAGATGGAATTAATTGCGAAAAATTGTATCGTAAATAGCGTAAACGATAATCAGTTAGAGACGATCATATCAGAAGATACAGCGGCAAAAATGATCAAAAAATTTGATATGATATATTTGGCAAAAAGCAGTGCGAACAAATTAATCTGTAAAAGAAAATTATTGAAATTAAAGATGGCGGATAATGACAACCGGTCGAATTTTTTGAATTTATTTGACAAACACGTAAATGAACTGAAGAATACGGGAGAAACAATTAGCAAAGAAGACGAATTAAACCATTTACTTTTATGCTTACCACCTAGCTGTGAACACATAATTGATATCGTAGATGCACTACCAGAAAAATCAGTTGATTACATAAAATCAAAACTGCTATTAAACTTTAAACAAAAAGAAGAGAAAGAGAGCCATGAGAAAATGATGGAGGCATTCAACATCCAAAACAAAATGTCATCAATGCAGATTGGTACAACGAAGAACTGTTATGAGTGCAATGAACCTGGACATTTACAGATGAACTGCCCAAGATATAGAAGAAGTCGTTGGCATGGAGGCTACAATTTAAGACATCAAACATGACAGAACTGGAGAGGAGAAAATTGGAGAGGTCAAAATTGGAGAGGACTAAATTTTAGAGGACACCAAGGACAAAACAACAGAGGATCATTTCGAGCGAGAGGAGTTTTTCGTGGTAGAGGTTCCAGTCGAGGGACACCACAACAATATTATGCGCCTACATCAGAAACTGAACGAGGTACCACATCTTTCAATGTAGAAGTAATGGCGTCTACATCTAGCCCGGTGAGTCATCATAAAGATTACAGTAGTAGGGATAATATAACTTTTCTACTGGATACTGGATGCTCGGACCATATTATAAATAGTGATCAATATTTTTCAGAGTACACAGATCTAGAATGCCCGATAGATATTAAGGTTGGTGATGGTTTTCCTCTAAAGGCAAAGAAAAAAGGTAATGTTTTAATATATTTCTAAGTGAAAGGTCAATGGTTCGAAACAAATATTAACAATGTATATTATGTACCAAGTATGAAACAAAACTTGTTGAGTGTGTCATCTATAACGAACTACAACAGCCGTGTAACTTTTAATGAATACGGAGCAAATATTTATGGGCCTAGTGGTAATTTAGTAGCTGTAGCTGAAAGGAAAAATAAATTATTTGTAATGAACGGTAGAGTAGGTAACAATTTTGTAAAATCTTACACAACTTGCAAGATGACTGAAAAAGAGAAATGGCATAGAGTTTTTGGACATACTAATTTTATACTCTTAAATAAAATGTGTCAGCAAAAATTAGTACATGGTTTACCAGAAAAACTTGAAACTGACTTTACACAGTGTGAGATTTGCTCAAAGAATATAATGTTTAACTTACCTTTTGAAAACAGCCGACACCGCGCTAGTGAAATTTTAGAAATAGTTCATTCCGACGTAAACGGTCCGTTAAATCCTACAGGTGTTAATGGTGAACGTTATTTTGTATCGTTTATTGATGATTACAGTAGATTAGCTAAAGTGTTTTGCATTAAACATAAAAGTGAAGTATTGGAATGTTTTACAGAATATATGAATCTCGTTGAAAATATGACAGGGAAAAGAATAAAAGAGTTACGATGTGACAATGGAAGAGAATATATAAACGGAAATATGTACAAATTAGCAAAAGAAAAAGGAATATATATAAACCCATGTCCACCATATACGCATGAGTTAAATGGCGTCGCAGAACGATTTAATCGATCAATAATTGACAGAACTAGATGTTTGTTGTCAGAAGCGAAAATCGACAAAAAATATTGGCCGATGTGCGTGGAGACTGCTGTGTATATCGGAAATAGATTGATAACAAATACGCCTATTAAGAAGACACCATTTGAAATATTTACAGGAAAAAGACCAAATGTCTCAAACATGAGAATAATCGGAAGTAAAGTATTTGTGAGAATTCCTGAAGAACGAAGATATTCAAAATTAAACCCTAAGGCTGTAAAAGGTATTCCAATTAGATACACAGATACTGGATACAAAATATTAGTGGAAAATAAAGTGACTACAAGCAGACATGTAAGATTTGTAGATGAGACTGCAATAATAAGAGAAGAGAATAATAATGAAGAAGAGGGAAGAGAAGTAGATGAGAATTTTGAAGATTCAATTGAAGCAGTAGAGGATGAGATTGAGAATAATGAGCAAGGGCAAAGAGAAGGAAATCATGAAGTAAGAAATGAGGCTGAGATGATTGTATATGGAAGACCACAAAGAACAAGAAAAATGCCTGACAAATATAACGATTATATTATATATGCAAATATGTGTGACGCGAATATCCCTGAAAACTATAATGAGGCAATGAAGAGTTCTGAATCTGTTAAATGGCAAAAGGCTATGCAGTCAGAGATAGACAGTTTAGAGAACAATAAAACGTGGGAAATTGTAGAAGAACCAATAGATAAAAAAATCATAGACGTTAAGTGGATTTACACTATTAAATCAAGTGGGATTTATAAAGCGAGAGTTGTGGCAAAAGGTTTTCAACAGTTGTATGAAGAAAATGAAAAAATATATTCACCAGTTGCTAGAATGACTACCTTAAAAATATTACTGTCAACTGCCTGTGCAAGAGGATGGAAGATTAAACAGATGGACGTAGAAACTGCTTTCTTAAATGGAACTATAAAATCAGAAGTATACATATATCCACCTGACGGTTATGAAATCCCAACAAATAAAGTATGTCGTTTAAAAAAGGCACTGTATGGATTGAGAGAAAGTCCAAGAGATTGGTATGATTGTATTCATGATTTTTTTAGTAGCATACAATTCAAAAGATCATCGTATGATTATTGTTTCTATACGGGATGCATAAACGATAAGAAGATATACATCATCCTATATGTAGATGACTTATTGATAACGAGTGCAGAGGAAACCAGTATTAAGAAGGTTAAGGAGATGTTAAGTGATCGATTTCGCATGAAGGATTTAGGATATATAAAACAATATTTAGGCATCAATGTCGACTACAATCCGGAGAAGAGGAAAATGTATCTAAGTCAAGAAAAGTATATTGGAAGTTTAGCAGAAAAGTTTAAGATTACCGATTCAAAAATGTTCGATACACCTATAAATTGGAAAATAAATTTGAAATTAGAACCTGCAGAAAGACATAATGAAAAACTGAAATATCGCAATTTAATTGGAACACTTTTATATGTGGCAAACGGAACACGTCCAGACGTAGCTTACTCGGTAAATTATCTAAGCAGATTCCAAAATCACCACGACGAAACTCACTACAAATACGCTTTGCGAATCCTGAAATACTTATATCGTACAAAACACTTGAAATTAGTATACGGAACAGTTTTTAATGACGTGATGGATGCATATGTGGATGCTGATTGGGCAGCGGATACCTACACAAGACAGAAAATCCACGAGCGGTATAATTATCAGAGTATTCGGAAATGTTGTTATGTGGAAATCTCAAAAACAAAAGATTGTGTCAAGAGCATCAACACATGCGGAGTATTATGCGCTTGCTAATTGCGTTGAAGAGGTGCTACCTATTAAAGGAATTTTGGGTGATTTAGATGTGCAAATAAAAGACAGTGTAAAAATATACGAAGACAATGTGGGTGCGATAGGTTTAGCAAAAAACGGAAAGTTTTCTAAAAACTCTAAGCACATCGACATAAGTTATCATTTTGTGTATGATTATGAAAAGAAAGGATTAATTTCTGTACAAAAGATCTCTACTGAAGATCAGATTGCAGACATACTTACAAAGTCTTTGTGTAAAGTTAAATTTCAGAAACTTAGAAAACTGTTAGGAGTTAAAGAATGTTAACATAGTTAGTTAGTAGGTAGTTCAGTTTATTATATAGATATTTCGTTGTTCATGTAGCAAGAGATACTAAATCAAGGGTGCGTGTTGAAATACGAACTTATTTAGATATGATTTAGTACCTCCTCGTTGGGTTAATATGTAAAGAAGAAATAACAGTTTCGAGTTGACAAGCTGTTCTAATTTATTGTGTGGTTCTGAATGTTTGCAGTACGTGATGATTATATTACTGATTGTAATTCTATATTAATATATGCGTATATAAAATGAGTGGCCTTCCTTTAATTTTAACAGAATTAAAATAACGTGGAACAAATTTTGGAGTTATAAAGAAATTTTAAAGAGTACATTACCTATCAAGTTTAAAAAACAAATCATGGATACGTGCCTGCTTCCATCACTCACATATGCAGCTCAAACTTGGAAATTCACACTGAAAATGAGGAATAAAATTAAAACATGCCAGCGAAGTATGGAGCGCAGCATAACAAATATCAAGTTATCCCAGAAAATCCGTCATAGCATAATTAGAAATAAAACAAATGTTATAGATGCACTCATATATGCGAAAAAACTAAAATGGCAATGGGCAGGACACGTCGCCAGGATGCAAGACAACAGGTGGACAAATAAAGTGACTAGCTGGCCCGGGCCGTCAGGCAAACGGACGAGAGGAAGACCTTATACGCGTTGGTCTGACGACATAAAAAAGATTGCAGGATCAAACTGGATACATGAAGCACAAGACAGAACTAACTGGCTTACTCTGGAGGACGCCTTCACCCGAGAAGCGGTTCTTGCGTCATAAAAAAATCGATGTAATTAGGTATTTAAGAATAACATATGTAAACAAACTAGACATTTAATAATATTATTGACATTTAAAGCTAATATTGTTGACATTGTACTGACTATTAAATTTAAAAATAAAATAATGTATACAAACTAGACATTTAACAATAATATTGATATTTAAACCTAATATTGTTGACATTGCATTGACTAGCAAGAAATAAAAGGCTTTTTTATTTTTATTTTTTTTACATATGAAAGTGTATCTGTATAGAACTAGATTATGTCCCTGAACATTTAGAATGAGTGAAACATTAAAAAATTATTTAACTCTCTCTAGGAAATAGGTTTAAGCTGCGTGAAGGGCAGGGTGAACTCAGCATATCAAGTGAGAAAGGAATCTAGCTCTAAAGTTTATCATTTATCGATTATTAATTAATTTTGGCCCCTCGAAATGTGGGTTTAAGTTTGCCGTACCACTGCTTTCTCATTTCATGCATCTTAAGAAATACTAGATAAGAAATTCATGTAATTAATATATTCCCAAGTAGATGCCTAGGTAAAACGGACAGATATTATAACAGTAATTTACCCGTGTTTAATATTTCAATACAAAGTTTGCAGACATTATTTACAAGAGTTTTTACCTCCGAAGTCAAATGTTACAACGGAGTAAAAACATGCGCTAGTAACTAGAAATAGTACATTTTGATGCAAGTGCGAAAGGCATGTTATTTTGCACGTCTTGGCCCGAGTCGTCAGGCGAGAGACAAGACTCGGGACGAGTGAAAATGACACTTCCGCACGTATATCAAACAAATCGGACCAAGTAAACATAAAAAACGTTCTGCGCGCATCGAAAATAGAAAATCGTATTATGAATATAATGTCTATTTCTATCGTTTTAGACGAAACTGTGATTTTCGATGTTAGCGGTACATAATTGGTTTTTACTGCCGCCATTTCTGTTCTGTCTGTTTAATTACTTCTTGTTTGGTGCGGTGTTTTTTGTAGTTTGAGTGAATACAATACCAATATAATGAAAGATAATGTGGAAAATTTACAGGTTTTTCGCCGCCGGACATTCGAATTGAAGCGCAATTTGCTATTGAGATTTAATCAAATAAAACACGAACGATGATCGGTGACACTTGTTGTCTACTACATACTTGTATCATAAATAACTATTCTACGACTAATTTCAAATAAACTATTTTTTACACTTCAATGCACCATATTTTGTCTTAGTTATAGTGCTGCTTACGCAATTTTTTTAGGAGTGCAGTTATTTCCTTCAACCATTTTTGAAAGACCAACATACATTTTTCTACACGAACAGTCGAACATATATCTATGTTATTTCAAATGAAATTAAATTTAAGTAAATAATAAATGAAATGTACTTAACATTATAAAAAACATGATTAAGCCTACACTAACTGTAAACTAAAATAAAACGAAATATTTACAGATAAAAAACTAGCCCCAGGTCGCTGCCATGTGGCAGAAGGCTGGCAGCATTGCCTCGCTGGATGCAATGACAAACCGTTGAGCGAAATAGTCGCCAACCCACTTCTCCCCAGTTGCCACCACAAGCCGCTTTGCAAGGCGATGCTGGGCCGACTGAGAGATGGTTCAAGTAGCATACAGTGTGTCATTGCGAACAGGTATGATTGCCCAATGTTTATGCACTGGATAGGGCAAATCAAGGCGGTCGCTGATTAGCCTCATTTAGATAGCCTAGCGGTGTCAGATTTAAGTAACGGTGTTTATTAGAGTACACTTTACTAATATATATGGATGTAAAAAAAGTTTATCCGAAATAAAGTTACTATTGTTCTTAATTGACAGGTCCTTATACAACATGTGAGCACCGGGCCCCTACGGCTCAAGCGTTTCAACCCCAAACCGCTCAAACATGCTGCCTGTATGAAAGGCTGCATACTAGCGCCTCTTGAGGTTTTCTGCTACGTTAGCGGCAGCCCCAGCTCTAATCGAAGTCCCTGGAAATATGGGACCACACAAACACATGCGGTATCCCATACTAGAGGCCGCCCCAATTTCCAGGGATCGAGGGTCATTCCATCAGGCCTTTAGCTATCATCCGTGGTTAGGCCTGATCGCTTGACGACAATAACGGTCAATGACGAAGGTCTGGCACAGAATAACGTTCAGGCTGGAATGTCGCCATGAGCAGCTGGCGCTCCTTGCGCAAAACTGGCCGTGGCGGGCAAAACAGGCGATGTGGGCACCGCAGTAGCATTAGTGCCCAACCACACAAAATGCTCCCAGGCGAAGTGCAAACCTGAATGTCCCGCTTGTTAATTGTGAGCGTAGCGAGGTCGCGAAGTTTTTGAATCGGTCTATATCTCATTGGAACTAAATGTTTTTTTATATAGTATCCCTTAATTTAATCTCTGTAATCGTTTATGGAACTAACTACTGAGAAGAATATCATAAATTCAGAAACCTATTCAGTATTCCAAGTAAGCGAAATATTAAAACATCCTTCAATGAATTTCCCCTCAGAGCAATCCTGAAGAATCGGATCCTTGTAACAACCCGTGACAGCAAGATTAGTAGTTTACTAAGAGTTAGAATAATGTAACAAGTAGTGAGAAAAATATACGAGAGAAAATGAAGTGATTTGTTTATTTTATTAAAGAAACAACAATTAAAATCGAATCTTATTTACAAAAAAAAACTAATATAGAAGGGGTCAAATAAAAACTCCATACTCCTCTTCCTTGTTTTAGGGGGTAAAGTTAAAATATGTACAGGAAACTTATTTACAAGAGCAATATCTCGGGTTTATGGGAGGGCGCCTCGGAAGAGTCCTGAAGATGGGAAGGACCTAGAAGTTCTAAAACTTCATCAATATTCTCGAATATATTGAGATTTTCTTGTTCAGGCATAAGCGAGGGTTCCGTTTGCATAGAGACGATTTTTGGTACTTCCCCAAATGAAATAAATGGTAAGTTTTTCCGTTACAACCTAAGCCCGGGCTTGGGTATAGAGACCAGTCTGCGAGCAACGTCCGCAATTTGGAGTTATTGTTCAGATAGCTCTACTATAGACTGCTTACCTTGTTTCCTCAAAGCTTTGGCTTGACTGGAATCCTTATTCTTCAGGATGGGAATTTTCTGAAACACTTTTTCTATGATTATCGTCACGTAGACATTTTGCCAGCATCGCGTCAATATGATAGGTTGAGAGAAGTTATAGGTTATGAGTTGTAGAAAAGACCACCGGGGTAAATCACGTATCTTTTGTACTACCGTTAGGTAGATTTTGATGTCAAATTTTAATTATCAGCTCGTACATTTATACTTCAAAATTGACAGTAAAATCTATCTACCGTAAGTATATAAAGTTCCGTGATTCGCCTGCTGATTAACACAATAAACGAAACCAAAACAGTAGGAAAAATAATGCGCTTATTATTGAATTTGGTTAGGGCAATGAAGTTAGCCAGTAAGCGGACGATTGGAGGATTGGGTACTAAAAGTGAGGGCATATAATGTGGGGTGAGGGACTTCCAGAAAGATTATAAGTTATTGTTTTTCGTTCTAGGGCAGTTTAAAAATCATCAAGGTCACCATCATCAAGGCCACATTCGCACACAGAGGAGTCCCTTATTCTCAGCCTAGCGAGGTGGACAGGGGAAAGGCAATGTCCTAGTCTCATTCGTATGATGGATGATGTTGCTTTCTTACTCAGTGTGATTTTAGAGAACCAGGCTTTTTGTGGGATATCCGGCTGTATAAGAGAATATTTTGCTCCTTTATCTCTAATATTTTTAGGCAGGGAGAGTAAATCATGGCAACATTTTTTAAATGAGCTCCTGTCACCGCACGAGACTGCCTCCTTAGCAAGTCGGCCCGCTATATCCTTTCCAGGAATGCCTCAGTGACTAGATATCCATGCTAGTATAGTTTTACATCCTCGAAGCTTGCACCGATTGATTGCCTCCTTAATCATATATAGTAGAGAGTTGTGGATTTTGGTAGTAAAAGGGATTCTCGAGCACTACACAAAATCCGTAAATGTAATAAATAGCCCTCTTAAGGCGGCAACTAAAATGTACTCGAGGCATTAAGGAATGCCAAAGCATTCGCCCGTAAATACTGATGTATCTGGGTGTATTTTGCCTTCTGAATAATACCGTACTGGGCATGGAAGGTGCCAACTCCCACGCAGCCTGCTGTGCAGGAGACAGATTCGAAGCGTCTGAAAAGATATGGTGCCATCCTGACCAATCCGTCCCAATAAGGCTGCGTGATTGTTCCCGTGCGCACGGGTCTCCTTTTAAGATATCGAAATCTAAGATAACTTGAGGATTACGGATAGTGACTCCATACGGACATTCAAACATTGGGAGGTTATGAGAATGAATAATTGGATCTCTGATGGAGAGAAATCTGCGATAATTGTTTAATAGGCGCGGGAGTGATTTGTCTGTCCAGTAGGGAGAGTCTTGAAAGAGGCGATTAAGGCTGAAAATATTAGGAGATATTACACGAACAGAAAATTAGAATTTAAGAAACATGTAACGATCAGATAGGAATTGGCAGCGTAGGTAGGTCAAGGGGGGTTCAATACACTACAGTCTGAGAGCGTTCAATGAGCTAGATTTCATGACACCCGAAATTTATGGTTTGGACTGTATTTGGTCGAAGCTACGAAGCGCGGCTTTGTTAGCGAGTTCCAGCAAGTATACCACAGTATAAATATGTAATAAAAATTTAATTCTATGTATATACATGTCACTTCTACCTATAACCTTCGCCCTTAAGTTGTTATACAATTATAACAACTTGTGGGCGAAGGAGTGGGCACCCCGCCACACCTTACCCAGACATTTAAAGATGTTTAGGTTCCGTTCACATTTTATCTCTATGTACTGACAGTGGGGCGGCATACTGTGAGTACATAGAGACACTGTTAGCTTAGAATCCAAGACCAGGCCAAGGAATTTAAAATTGGGGAGGGTTTTTTTCCTAGAAAAATAACGTTACTTTTAGCGGGAGATAGATCAAATCCGTGCTGCATCAGCCATCTGTTCAGGGAGCTTAGCGACTCGAGATACAGTAAGATATCATCCGGATATTGAAGGATGGTGCACTCACCCCTGGCTGAATGTATATTCACCTGATAAATATTGAACATTAAAGGACTAAGCACAGGCCATCAGACCTGTGACCACGGAAGATAATACAGCGTTCTGAAATGAGTTTAATAATTAAGTTACTTAACTCGTGGAATGTTATGACGTCATAAATATGTAATAAAAATTTAATTCTATGTATATACATGTGAAGTGCAATTACAAAAAAACTTGAACTAATTAGGCAATAGGACGTTCCACGGGTTAATCTAACTGAGGCATTGATTTGACGAAGTTCGTCTGAGAGAATGGGAAGTTGGACATTATCACAGGCCGCCTTGACGTCCAAGAAGGTAGCCACAATTGATTTCCCATGAGAAAATGCTATACGAGTATCTGTTATAAAAATTCCATAGCTCTTCGTGGTGCTTGAACTAAGAGAGGGGGTGAGGGAGCTTGAATAACAGCGGATAACTGAGTTAGAATCGATTTAGAAGGGCGGGTAATGTAAACAGCTGCAAATGTACAATTCTCCAATGGGCTGCCACAATCTCAAAATCATTCGAAGGTGGGATATTGATAGGGTTAAATAAAAGTGAATTTTTAAAAAGCAAGGCACAACAATGTCGGGCCTAACCGTTCAAAGACAAGACCGAGTCTCGAGAAGGTAATCTTTTCGTATGAGGGATTCAGGGGATGAACGGGAGAGGTGGCAACTTTTGGAGGGTCAGATTATGACCCTCCCAGGTCCCCAGGGGACCTGAAGTTTGGCAAAAAGTGTATTTTACGAACCGATACATAAAAGTGATGTGAAATTACGAACAAAAACGGGAAGGCACTCCATACAATTAAATCGGGATAAAAAAAAACAATTTCAATACACATGCCTGGCGTGTGGGGTATCTATGAATAGGCCTTTAAAAATGATATCGATGTTTCGAGAATTCGATTTTCCATTTAAGTCAACCGTTCCTGAGATATTAGCTGATAAAGTCGTAAAAAGTGTCCCCTCCCCCTATGTCTAATTTAGTCCATGAAGATTAAAATTCTGAAAAATATTGAGATTATGTACATTATTAAATACTTTCAACGTAAATTGTTTTGAACCAGGTAAGTCTTACCGTTTATGAATTACCGCTAAGAAAACTGCTTTGCCCGAAGAAACGGACGTAAATGCCGTGACTTTCCTGCGAAGATACGACTATTTTTAATGAATAGCATAGGATAGGAAGACGACGTTTGTTGGCCGAAGTAGTTTAAAATGAATTCGGCGACCGCATTAGGTGAACGACGCAGTGTAATGGAGGCTTAACATTATTTGATTTGGGGACTCTTATGAAGTTGCCAGATAGGTTAGCTAATAAAAGGACAATGCTCCGTAGGTCCTATCCTAACTAAGGTTAAAGACCCAGTGCTCGATACTCACCCAAAACCCAATACTTGGCACTTTCAATATATGTCAGAATGTTAGAGGTGAACAATATGTGTCAACTCTTGGGAATATAGGTGTCAAAAATTGGGGTAGGTAAACACCTTACCATTAAAATATTTAGTCGTATTAAATTTACACACTAAGGGCGGGTTTTATAAAGATCCTTTAGACCAAATGTCAGATCAAACTTCAGTAACTCAGTAAATTTTTTGACATAACAAACCGACATAAGGTCTAACGGATCTTTATAAAACTGAGCCTAAAATAGTAAACACTACGATCAGAGCAAATTATTATGTCATCAGTGACAGCAAAGGAACCCGGCTATCGATTTAGAATAGTCGCCACATATGCGAGTACGCTCACAAATATCAATTCGCACTTTACCTTGATAATATGTTGTAAGTACGTATAAGGCATGAAAAGTTTGTTGGAAATGAGTCAGACAATATTTATTAGGGTAAATACAGTTAAAATTCAAACATTCATATTATTTTGGAAATGAAGTTGAATTGATTATTATATTTCATTTACGTATAAACTTAAAATAATGTATTAATAACTAAGAACTCGCACAGTGAATAGTGCAGTGTGAAGTAACAAAGTTTGTCATAGCGGCATCTCTGAAACCTGTGTGGTACCAAGATAACCGCCGACCATGTCCAGTTTCTCGGACCTCGTTTATTTACCGTATTGTTAAGTTTAGTGCGACAAAGATGGCACTGTCATGTAACTCATCGTCTACCGGTCCCAGGAATCCCCAGGCTCATTACAAAAGAATGCTATTGTTTATTTTTTTCGCTGGGAGAACAAAGATTTCAATCATGAGATCATTGCCAATCCTTACTTACGTTTAATGTTAATATGACTAATTAATAACAGAGTTAATTCATATATCAGTGAACAATTTTGATATTTTCAGATTGTGTTTTCAGCTTGGCTAAATCGGTCCTATGACTGGATAACCAGTCAATCTTTAGTATGGTTAGAGTAGCCCATCATAGAGCATGAGAGATCGTCATATCAGATGAATCAGCCGTGACACAAGATTGCAAACATCAGTAATAGTATATTATACACCGTTGCATAGAATACTTTTTCTACGACTCATTTCGAATAAAAAATAAATATTTTTCAGTTTTCATGCGCCATATTTTCCCTTAGTAATTGTGCAACTTACCTACACAATTTCTTTAGTAATGTTATATAACTTCTTCGTGGATTTTTAAAAGAATCAACGAACCTACACATTTTCTTCATTGTATTTGTAGTAGTATGTGTAAGGAGTGTGTTTTTAAGCAATAGACTATATAGACTTTTACAGAATAAATAAATACCCTGAGCTTCCAATAATAGTGAATGTTGATATTACCTCAAACCACATAGAAAAAGTTGCCAGAAAATTGTCTGGTGGACAAAGCTGCAAAGATCTCGAGGCAAATATATACAAAATTGGTACGCTGATGACTCAGCTTGCTTCGATAAACTTAAAAATACAAGAGATTGGCTAGAAAAACTCATGAAACAGGGGCCCAAATACGGCTACTTCCCGGAACCCTCAAAAGCTATGTATTAATTAAAATGAAGAGGCAAAGAGATTATTCGAAAATTTAGGCGTTAAAATAGCAACCTATCACCGCTTTCTGGGTGGTGTCATCGGAAGCGAAAATGAACAAAAACAATACGAGCCCCAATGCAAAATAGCTCGTCTAGTCGCAATTCTGCATGCGTATTTTTTTTCAAAAACTAGTATTTCTACCCGAATCGACTTTGATGATTAATGGAATACACTAGACGCAATGTCACTAAAGCTAGCTTAGTTTTGAGTTGTACAAAGTGTACATCTCGTTATTTATTTTAAAATAATTTAATTATAAATATTACATCTCACACGCAAATAATTACGTCTGCTTCATATTTAAGGCAAAATAGGTCGTCTATTTAAAATAAAACCTGTTTACCAGGGTTCGTAATATAAAATATTATTTTCAAATTGAATACGGAATATTCTCTGTCATGTAAAATGACAAACCACTATATAAAAGGGCAAATTCAGCCTAATTTTTTATTACTCCAAATCGTTTTTCTATCGAGATGGCACGAGGTAAGCCAGTGACTGAAGAAGTGCGGAAAATTATAATCTCCAGTAACAATAAAGGCAAATCTACGTACCAAATTGCCAAGGACCTTTCTATGCCAAGGTCTACAATCCAAACTATCATCGAGCATCATCGAAAACACGACAAAATTTCTTGTTTAAAGAAATCCGGCCGCCCACGAATTACTACTAAAGCAGAAAACAGAATTCTGAGGAAGATCATCAAGAAAAATCGTCGTGCAAGAGCTGGAGAACTTACGGTACTATGGCGTGACGCAATTAAAAAAAACATTTCAGTGGATACTTGCAAGAGAGTGATGAAGAGGATGGGCTACGGTTTTTACACTGCTAAAGAGAAACCGTTACTTACACAACGGCAGAAAACTAACAGGTTGAAATTCGCCAAAAAGTACAGAAATTGGACCGTCGATCAGTGGCGTAAAATTATATGGAGTGACGAATCTAAATTTGAAGTCACAGTAGGCGATGAACGAAGTAAAGTCATTCGCGAAAAAGGAGAGGCATTTCAAAAAGATTGTCTTAAGCGTAAGGTAAAGTTTCCAGCTTCCTTAATGATTTGGGGCTGCATGTCGGCACAGGGTGTCGGCTGTCTGCAATTTATAGATGGAACCGTCAATGCCGAAAAATACAAAAGCATCTTACAAGAGAGTTTGCTGCCGTCTATACGTAAGTTAAAGTATAAAAATGCGTATACTTTTCAACAAGATGGTGCCTCATGCCATACCGCTAAAGCAACGATGGCGTGGCTGAAAAAGAAAAAAATACCTACCATGTCGTGGCCATCCAGCAGCCCGGACTTGTCTCCCATAGAAACGTTGTGGTGGAAAATGAAGAAGAAGTTGCGAAAGGACCCGTCCAGATCAAAAGCTGATCTTAAAGAGAAACTTACCTGTGTTTGGAATGAAACAACCCCGGAAGAGTGTCGACAGCTGGTAGATACAATGCCGCTCAGAATTAAAGCCGTTTTAGATGCAAAAGGAGACGCCACCAAGTGGTAGACGTTCTAATCTGCGTCGGTAACACTAAAGACGAACTTTTTTGCATTTTAGTACAATTGGTGAAACAATGTTTTTTTTATTACCAAGGAAAGTTCGTTTTTTTTTTCATTGAATAAATAAAATACGATTTATAACTTATACTGTTTTTATATTGCTAATTCTTCCAAACACCTTCGTCCCCCAGAATTTTTAGGTTAACGTTAGTTTAGTACATTTTTTTCCTACCAGACGTACTCATTTGCATTGGGGCTCGTATATTAAAGAAAAAGTAAATGAATGGATCAATTGCATACGATTACTATCAAAAGCTAGCAAAAAACACCCAC